>OY856414.1:749363503-750563503 GCA_963693085.1 Alisma plantago-aquatica
GGAAATCTTAGTCATCAGAAACTAATATTTAATATTTATCCAAAGATAAGTGTAAATATAAGAGATAATAATATAAACAGAACCTTAAGTTTAATACAGGATTTTCAAAGAACAGAATTTATGAAAAAAGGATCTATTCCTTATTCGATAACATATATAATAAGCTATGCTCTTAGTAATACACATCACTCAGAAAAATTTGAAGATAAAGATATTATAATGCTTCCTAATATATTTAAAGACATAGGAAAAATTACTAAGCCAGATATAATATCTGAAATAGATATACCAGAAAACATAAACATAGATGTTTCAGAGAAACCCCTAGTAACAGATAATAAAATCCCAAGAAGATTACGATATGAGGGAAATCAATTACAATTAACAAATGGAGATAGAATAGAAGAAGCTAGAGCAAGCACTGATAGATATAACGGAAGATTACGACCAATATTAAGAAATTTGCCAAGAACGACAAGTTTAAGAATTTTAGCAGACAATAGAAATGCTAGAAACTATAAATTATATGGAAAATACTTCAATGGACAAGAATGGAATATGACTACAATATTAATAGATTCAGGGGCAGGAGCTTCATTTATTCAACAAGGAATGATACCCTACATAGAAAAAATACCCATAGGATCACCTTATGCATATACGAATTTTGATGGACAAGAATATGAAATCACACATCAGGCCATTGTTCCAATTGAAATACAAGATATAAAAATTGATATTACGCTATATGTACAATCAGATAGTCGTAATGACGACATAGAAATTATACTAGGAATGAGTGCATTACAACAAATGGAACCATTTTCACTACAAAGGGAAGGACCATATTTTACACATAATAACCAAGAATATTTTTGGAAAAAAGACAATGACTAGTATATATAGTGTCTACATAGTAGCAGGAATTATATATGAGGAATATAAAACAGAATATTTTCATGCATTCATAGACACAGGTGCAGGAACTTGCATTGCGCGAAGACAATGTTTTCCTGAAAAATATATCACAACACTACCTACGTTATATGGAAAAGATTTTACGGGAAAAAGACACGAATTAACTCATGGAGTTAAAAAACCTAAAATCATTTTAGGAAATTATATAATTACATGTCCACCATTTTATACCCCTGAATATGCACAACAAGATATATTATTAGGAAATAACTTCACGCAAAAATTTAAATTATATATACAACATCAAAATTATATTCAGTTATTAACACCCTGTGACCATTGGATTACAGTAAAAAGAATACAAAAAGCATATAAAAGAAACAAATTTAATTTTCGCAGCAAACGTGGTGATTATATTACAAATAAAAAACAACCAATAACAGGGAGAATCATTGCACAACTCAATATACAAGATATTGAGGCATTATTTGAAAAGAACTATAGTGATAATCCATTAGCCCTTTGGAATATCAGTCAAGAATGGGCTACAATCGAACTAATTGATGAAAATAAAATAATCAGAGTAAAACCCATGAGATATAATCCTGTTGATATTGAGGAATTCCGTACCCAATTACAAGAATTAGAAACATCACAACTAATACAAAAATCGAAAAGCCCACATTCTAGTCCAGCATTCATGGTAAGAAACCATGCAGAAATAAAAAGAGGAAAAGCCAGAATGGTAGTAAATTATAAGCAACTAAATCAATATACCAAGTTTGATGGATATTTTCTTCCACATAAAGAAACCTTAATTAATATGACAAGAGGAAAAAATATTTATTCAAAATTTGACTGTAAATCAGGATTTTACCAAATACGATTAGATGAAAAAAGTATACCATTAACGGCATTTAGCACTCCACAAGGACATTATGAATGGACGGTAATGCCCTTTGGATTAAAAAATGCTCCACAGATATATCAAAGAAGAATGGATAAGGTATTTGAACCATATAACTCTTTTTGTCTAGTATATGTTGATGACATTTTAATAGCAAGTAAAAATGAGGAAGAACATTATAAACATTTAAAAATATTTTCCCTTCTTTGTCAAAAGACAGGAATAGTATTATCTAAGAAGAAAACAGAAATTTGTAAATCTAAAATAGAATTCTTAGGACTAAAATTAGACTCAAGTGGAATAGAATTACAGGAACATATTGTAGAAAAAATTGTTAAGTTTCCAGATAAAATAGAAGACAAAAAACAATTACAAAGATTTTTGGGATGTTTAAATTATGCTGAACAATTCATAGAAAACTTGGCAAAATTAAGGAATCCCTTACAAAAACTATTAAAGAAAAATACTATTTTTCTTATGACAGAAGAACTCATAAATCATGTTAGATTTATAAAAGAAAAATGTAAAAATTTACCAAGATTAGATCTTCCTTTAGAAAATGATGAATTAATAATAGAAACTGATGCCTCAGAAGAATTTTGGGGAGCAGTCTTAAAAAAGAAAGATGAACAAAAAGAAAAAATATGCAGATATACATCTGGAACATTTACAGATACAGAAAAAAGATATCACTCAAACGAAAAAGAATTATTAGCATTAAAAAAGGGAATTAAAAAGTTTTCCTATTTTTATTACCTAAAAAATTCCTGGTAAGAGTTGATAATACGCAGGTAAAAGCTTTTATTAAAAATAATTTACCATCCACGCCAGAATATAAAAGACTAAGTAGATGGCAAACATTCTTTGCAGAATATATTTTTGATATAGAAATTATTAAAGGAGAAACTAACGTTCTTGCAGATTTTTTATCAAGAGAATACAATGGAGCAGGTTGACAAAAAACTTGCAGAATTGGAAGCTCGACTACAACGAAATTGCAATTTGTTACAAGAAAATTACGTAGAATTAGTAGAGATGATCCAAAAGCAAGATAAAATTATTGATAACATAGAAGAGAGCAAACAAGACATTGCAGGAATAATTGCTGATTTAAACTGCTTCAGAAGGGAGATTAAACAAAAAGGATCAGAAACAAGGACGGATAAAATGACAGGTAAAAGGCCGATAGACATATCTCTCCAGATTTCTGATTCTGTCAGAAAAAATAATGAAAATACAAGCCTGACGGCAAAAGAAAGCAGCTTTAAAACTGCTAAGACCAGCTTTACAGCTGAGAATACTATCTCCTCGGAGAAAGAAAGTAGCCAAGTGGCAAGAAGCAGTTTTCAAACTGCTATTTCTTCAGAAAATAGTTCCCGCCTAACAGCGGAGAATATGATCTCTTCGGAGAAAGAATCCCGCAATAAAGCGGAAAATATAAAATTGATGCCCGAAAGGATATATAAATTCAGGGTATCTCAGAATGAGCAGGAGTATGACCTGCAATTGAGTCTTGCAGAATTTTTAGCAAAAAATGAAAAAGAATATAGAACTTTATTAGAGATTGTTTACAATCTCAAAACGACAGAAACATGTGTTCCAGATCATACGGGAATATATCCCAGGATTAACTTTGACAAAGGAGCGGATCCAAGAATCATCAGAGACTGTTTCAGAATCGGAGCTGCAAATTTAATATATTTAAGCCAAGACCTTGGGGAAATACAAGGACTACCCCAAGATATTGCCAGAGCAATTAGAGAATTTAAAAGCAATAGTCCACTAGTAAAACCTACTAGTGACATTTATATCAAGATTTTCTCAGCATCGGAGGACTGGGAAAAATTAAAGAAATTCAGTCCAATACACTGCATTCAAATTGGGGTCTCTTCCCCAGAATACGTCAAAGAGATTGATGCAGATTACAGAAAAGAATTTGAAGAGAACAAGGTTAACAAGGAATTTGTTGAAACTAGAAGGGCATTAGGATTAAAAGTCCTTTGCCAAGTATTGGAAAAATTAATTAATGAAAATCGAAGTTGGCTTCATAAAGCTTCAGATAACACAATTATTCTATCCAATACGAGAAGAACTAATACATCCACAAAAATCAATTTAGAAAGGTTTCTAAAAAGAATAGAAACCGGACAAATTAAATCAAGCGACAGATGTCAGCAGATATTTTGCCAACTCAGAAGACATGAAGGGAAAATATGTCCCGCATGTCAAGATAAGATGGAAAGAGACAGCCATAGCAGCACAAGCCGATAAAAAGCATTCTAGAAGAAAACACGTCATCAATGACGTAAGAAGACACTTGCAAGAAGCAAAGAACGACAAAGAATCCTCCACCGGACAGATGTACGTTGGAGAAAGATTTCAAAAAGAAGAACGCTCGCCACCAGACAAGTGTTCGACAACCATGTAAAGAAAAAAGAGAAGCATCAATGTAATGTAACCGAGAGAGTCTCTATATAAACTCTCGAGGGATAGTAGTATATATATATATATATATATATATATATATATATATATATATATATATATATATATATATATGTACATATATACATATACATATTTATATATACATATATATATGTATATATATATATGTGTGTGTGTGTATATGTATATATATATATGTATATATACACACACACACACACAGATATATATATATATATATATATATATATATATATATATATATATATTTATGTATATATGTGTGTGTGTTTATATATATGTGTATATATATGTATATGTATATGTATATATATGTATATATATATATATATATACATACATAAATACATATATATATATACGTCCGGCCTCCGTCATGGGTTATGGGAGAGGGGGGAGAAATCTTTCTCTCTTAATCCCATAGACATATATATATATATATGAATACACATACCAGAGACGCTATATAATTCCATGGTGAAGCGATTATTTTGAAAACTTAAACCTTTGTTCTTCTGAAATATCTTAAAACATTCAATATAATAAATTTGAACTCATTTGGACACCTATAGGTCATGCATCTAAAGGAGTTAAAAATCATACATTTCAAATTAGTTAGGTGCGTCAATTTTAGTGTCCTTGGATGAATGACCTACACTCATTTAAATGGGCTCAAATTTTATGTGAGACCTATTACTATTGTAACAATGAAGATCAATGGATTAGATTTTGTAAAAATATTATTTACATAGAAAAATACTATTAGAGTGTACAATGTGATCTATGCACTCGAGTCCATTCGAAATTGACAATATATATAATTATATATATATGCACATATAAACATATATATGCACACACACAGTTCTATATATATATATATATATATATATATATATATATATATATATATATATATATTCAGAAGGTTAAAATATCTTGAGGTAAAACATAGTTGAACGAAACAAGTGATTCTGCTCTAAAGTCACAGTTAAAGAAAGGTGCACCTGAAAGCAAGATAATGCAAGGAGTCACGCAGTTATATATTGTTTTAATAATTAAAAGCATAAAATTGTATTTTTTATAAATAATAATCAAAATAATATGTGTTTGAAAATTAATCTTTAAAATACCATAGTTTTGTTTAAATGCAAATGTATGTAAATATTATAGGTACATGCCTCACAATGTTTGGTGTATTGAGGATTGGCAATGTATATGCCAAATTTATCCTCACATTTGAGGGCTCAAAGTATTATTAATTTTCTGATGCACCATAACATATGGCGCATTTATCTTGAATATACCAACCATTTTGACACACACATTGAATCAGATCAACTGCTCTTAAGATTTCGGCACATTCGGTGCTTGTATTTTTTGTATTTTATTTGTGTATCTTTATGTCAATGAATTGTACTATTTGTAATGTTTTTATTTAAAACCAAACTTGTAAGTGATGAGTTTGATGTCTAGTTTGTTAGGATTAACTTGTTGTCAAGGAAAAAATCCGTAAGTTTAACTCTTTCTAGAATACTAAATCCCAGAGTTGCTACATAGTAAAGCTATAATTGTTGGAAGAGTCCACCACAGTTGCTATACAATCCATCATTACAAACATATACAATTGAAATATAAGAAAGAATATCAAAACCATTATATTTATTAGTAGGTGAGAAAATAATGATTTATTTCAATTTTTAACTTTCATTTCAATTTTCATTTTGAAAAATTTTATAATACAAATGGTATACAAATTTTAAAAAATTATTAATATTTAATATGAATTTCACACTATATTAATTAAATAATTTAAATATAAGAAAAAAATACTTACATAAAATCTAGTATCACTTTGATGCGAAAGAGCTCGTGTTCCAAATAAGAATGCAAAAAATCCAAATAAGTTTAAAGAATAGGGTAATTTGTACTCCTCCAAAAGTTTAAAATGATCAAAATTACTCCTAAAGTAGGGTTAGAAACATAGAGTTTTGAGATAAAACATGAGAGAAATCAATTGAATTGAGTGAGAAAGAAGGAAAGAAGATAGTGTTGTTTGTAAAAATTTCCTATCTGAATGCCAAAGCATCATCAACAAGAGTATAACACATACATCCAGTTTGCGTGGAGTGATTGTTTTGTCGAAAATGATTGGTGTAGTCTATGCGACAATATGTTTGGTGCATTTAGAGACACACCAGTCAGATATGTCCTGGGTTGATGTATTAATTTTTGTAGGTTTGAATATACCATATTAGTCAAGTATATCTTAGGAAAGTGGGTGTCCTACTTATTTAGACTTTATAAAGAGATTTATGTGGGATATAGAAACCACATCCCTTATTTTTTGTTGTTATACATGAAGAAAAAGAGAGCAGCCTTGTCCTAGATTTTTTGTTTGAACTCCCAAAGTTAGTGATTGACTTGTTGTTTGTCTCCATTTTGATTGTAGAGATTGTGTTTGCACCCACCTATAGGCTTTCCGCAATGAGGGCATCATTGAGGTTACTATCTATTAGGTTGACTATTTGACTTGACTTTGAGCCAACATTTGACAATATCAATTGGAAATTCATCACTAATTGTCTTTCTGGTTATTTTTTCCCTCTTGTTGGACTCACTAGATCCACAATTGCATTACCTCAAGATGATTCTCTACCCTTGTTATTGGCATGGCTTTTGGTTTTTTATTAGCTCGAATGGCCTTCGTCAATGAAACCCCCTTTTACCCTACTTGTTCATCACTGTCACATCAACTCTAACCAAAATATTTTAATTTTTTTTAGAACAATCTCATTAACACCATCTATGACTTCCAAGATAAAATGATCAAATATGTTGATGATACCATTCTTGTTCTTAAGCCTAATGATCGATGTAGTATTAACAATATCCACATTCTTGGTATTTTATTCACATTTTTTGGTCTCAAAATAAACTTCAATAAATATATGATATGCATGTTACACGTTCGTTCAGATTATATGGAACGTTATAAGTTCAAGCTTGATTTTAAGTAGGAGTCTTTTTATATCAATATCTTGGACTACCTATTTCATCTTACAAGCTTCCAAATTCTATGTGGAAGCACATCCATCATAATTGTCTCAATAAACTTTCACAATATAAAATGTGATCACTCAATCTCACTAGCCATCTCACATTTTTAAACTCTTCCCTTACTCCCATTGTCACTTATTTTCATTTACATTCCCCTTCCCTCCAAAGTGCTCATGCATAATGATATAATTCAAAGATGATACCTATGGGGTGACACTAATGACATACTGAAACCACAATAAGTCCATTGGCACTCCATTTAAAAACCAAAAATTTTATGTGGTTGGGGCATCATCAACATTAAGACCCAATCACATTACCTCATTCACAAGATCAATGACTCCCTTTGTCATGAACAACCTACCATTTTGAGAGATAACATAATGACAAAATATTACTACTTACATAACCCCAGATACCACACTAGTCAAACTCACATATCTCTTATATATATATATATATATATATATATATATATATATATATATATATATATGAATACACATACCAGAGACGCTATATAATTCCATGGTGAAGCGATTATTTTGAAAACTTAAACCTTTGTTCTTCTGAAATATCTTAAAACATTCAATATAATAAATTTGAACTCATTTGGACACCTATAGGTCATGCATCTAAAGGAGTTAAAAATCATACATTTCAAATTAGTTATGTGCGTCAATTTTGGTGTCCTTGGATGAATGACCTACACTCATTTAAATGGGCTCAAATTTTATGTGAGACCTATTACTATTGTAACAATGAAGATCAATGGATTAGATTTTGTAAAAATATTATTTACATAGAAAAATACTATTAGAGTGTACAATGTGATCTATGCACTCGAGTGCATTCGAAATTGACAATATATATAATGATATATATATGCACATATAAACATATATATGCACACACACAGTTTTATATATATATATATATATATATATATATATATTCAGAAGGTTAAAATATCTTGAGGTAAAACATAGTTGAACGAAACAAGTGATTCTACTCTAAAGTCACAGTTAAAGAAAGGTGCACCTGAAAGCAAGATAATGCAAGGAGTCACACAGTTATATATTGTTTGAATAATTAAAAGCATAAAATTGTATTTTTTATAAATAATAATCAAAATAATATGTGTTTGAAAATTAATCTTTAAAATACCATAGTTTTGTTTAAATGAAAATGTATGTAAATATTATAGGTACATGCCTCACAATGTTTGGTGTATTGAGGATTGGCAATGTATATGCCAAATTTATCCTCACATTTGAGGGCTCAAAGTATTATTAATTTTCTGATGCACCATAACATATGGCGCATTTATCTTGAATATACCAACCATTTTGACACACACATTGAATCAGATCAACTGCTCTTAAGATTTCGGCACATTCGGTGCTTGTATTTTTTGTATTTTATTTGTGTATCTTTATGTCAATGAATTGTACTATTTGTAATGTTTTTATTTAAAACCAAACTTGTAAGTGATGAGTTTGATGTCTAGTTTGTTAGGATTAACTTGTTGTCAAGGAAAAAATCCGTAAGTTTAACTCTTTCTAGAATACTAAATCCCAGAGTTGCTACACAGTAAAGCTATAATTGTTGGAAGAGTCCACCACAGTTGCTATACAATCCATCATTACAAACATATAAAACTGAAATATAAGAAAGAATATCAAAACCATTATATTTATTAGTAGGTAAGAAAATAATGATTGATTTCAATTTTTAACTTTCATTTCAATTTTCATTTTGAAAAATTTTATAATACAAATGGTATACAAATTTTAAAAAATTATTAATATTTAATATGAATTTCACACTATATTAATTAAATAATTTAAATATAAGAAAAAAATACTTACATAAAATCTAGTATCACTTTGATGCGAAAGAGCTCGTGTTCCAAATAAGAATGCAAAAAATCCAAATAAGTTTAAAGAATAGGGTAATTTGTACTCCTCCAAAAGTTTAAAATGATCAAAATTACTCCTAAAGTAGGGTTAGAAACATAGAGTTTTGAGATAAAACATGAGAGAAATCAATTGAATTGAGTGAGAAAGAAGGAAAGAAGATAGTGTTGTTTGTAAAAATTTCCTATCTGAATGCCAAAGCATCATCAACAAGAGTATAACACATACATCCAGTTTGCGTGGAGTGATTGTTTTGTCGAAAATGATTGGTGTAGTCTATGCGACAATATGTTTGGTGCATTTAGAGACACACCAGTCAGATATGTCCTGGGTTGATGTATTAATTTTTGTAGGTTTGAATATACCATATTAGTCAAGTATATCTTAGGAAAGTGGGTGTCCTACTTATTTAGACTTTATAAAGAGATTTATGTGGGATATAGAAACCACATCCCTTATTTTTTGTTGTGGTACATGAAGAAAAAGAGAGCAGCCTTGTCCTAGATTTTTTGTTTGAACTCCCAAAGTTAGTGATTGACTTGTTGTTTGTCTCCATTTTGATTGTAGAGATTGTGTTTGCACCCACCTATAGGCTTTCCGCAATGAGGGCATCATTGAGGTTACTATCTATTAGGTTGACTATTTGACTTGACTTTGAGCCAACATTTGACAATATCAATTGGAAATTCATCACTAATTGTCTTTCTGGTTATTTTTTCCCTCTTGTTGGACTCACTAGATCCACAATTGCATTACCTCAAGATGATTCTCTACCCTTGTTATTGGCATGGCTTTTGGTTTTTTATTAGCTCGAATGGCCTTCGTCAATGAAACCCCCTTTTACCCTACTTGTTCATCACTGTCACATCAACTCTAACCAAAATATTTTAATTTTTTTTAGAACAATCTCATTAACACCATCTATGACTTCCAAGATAAAATGATCAAATATGTTGATGATACCATTCTTGTTCTTAAGCCTAATGATCGATGTAGTATTAACAATATCCACATTCTTGGTATTTTATTCACATTTTTTGGTCTCAAAATAAACTTCAATAAATATATGATATGCATGTTACACGTTCGTTCAGATTATATGGAACGTTATAAGTTCAAGCTTGATTTTAAGTAGGAGTCTTTTTATATCAATATCTTGGACTACCTATTTCATCTTACAAGCTTCCAAATTCTATGTGGAAGCACATCCATCATAATTGTCTCAATAAACTTTCACAATATAAAATGTGATCACTCAATCTCACTAGCCATCTCACATTTTTAAACTCTTCCCTTACTCCCATTGTCACTTATTTTCATTTACATTCCCCTTCCCTCCAAAGTGCTCATGCATAATGATATAATTCAAAGATGATACCTATGGGGTGACACTAATGACATACTGAAACCACAATAAGTCCATTGGCACTCCATTTAAAAACCAAAAATTTTATGTGGTTGGGGCATCATCAACATTAAGACCCAATCACATTACCTCATTCACAAGATCAATGACTCCCTTTGTCATGAACAACCTACCATTTTGAGAGATAACATAATGACAAAATATTACTACTTACATAACCCCAGATACCACACTAGTCAAACTCACATATCTCTTATATATATATATATATATATATATATATATATATATATATATATATATATATATATATGAATACACATACCAGAGACGCTATATAATTCCATGGTGAAGCGATTATTTTGAAAACTTAAACCTTTGTTCTTCTGAAATATCTTAAAACATTCAATATAATAAATTTGAACTCATTTGGACACCTATAGGTCATGCATCTAAAGGAGTTAAAAATCATACATTTCAAATTAGTTATGTGCGTCAATTTTGGTGTCCTTGGATGAATGACCTACACTCATTTAAATGGGCTCAAATTTTATGTGAGACCTATTACTATTGTAACAATGAAGATCAATGGATTAGATTTTGTAAAAATATTATTTACATAGAAAAATACTATTAGAGTGTACAATGTGATCTATGCACTCGAGTGCATTCGAAATTGACAATATATATAATGATATATATATGCACATATAAACATATATATGCACACACACAGTTTTATATATATATATATATATATATATATATATATATATATATATATATATATTCAGAAGGTTAAAATATCTTGAGGTAAAACATAGTTGAACGAAACAAGTGATTCTGCTCTAAAGTCACAGTTAAAGAAAGGTGCACCTGAAAGCATGATAATGCAAGGAGTCACACAGTTATATATTGTTTTAATAATTAAAAGCATAAAATTGTATTTTTTATAAATAATAATCAAAATAATATGTGTTTGAAAATTAATCTTTAAAATACCATAGTTTTGTTTAAATGAAAATGTATGTAAATATTATAGGTACATGCCTCACAATGTTTGGTGTATTGAGGATTGGCAATGTATATGCCAAATTTATCCTCACATTTGAGGGCTCAAAGTATTATTAATTTTCTGATGCACCATAACATATGGTGCATTTATCTTGAATATACCAACCATTTTGACACACACATTGAATCAGATCAACTGCTCTTAAGATTTCGGCACATTCGGTGCTTGTATTTTTTGTATTTTATTTGTGTATCTTTATGTCAATGAATTGTACTATTTGTAATGTTTTTATTTAAAACCAAACTTGTAAGTGATGAGTTTGATGTCTAGTTTGTTAGGATTAACTTGTTGTCAAGGAAAAAATCCGTAAGTTTAACTCTTTCTAGAATACTAAATCCCAGAGTTGCTACACAGTAAAGCTATAATTGTTGGAAGAGTCCACCACAGTTGCTATACAATCCATCATTACAAACATATAAAATTGAAATATAAGAAAGAATATCAAAACCATTATATTTATTAGTAGGTAAGAAAATAATGATTGATTTCAATTTTTAACTTTCATTTCAATTTTCATTTTGAAAAATTTTATAATACAAATGGTATACAAATTTTAAAAAATTATTAATATTTAATATGAATTTCACACTATATTAATTAAATAATTTAAATATAAGAAAAAAATACTTACATAAAATCTAGTATCACTTTGATGCGAAAGAGCTCGTGTTCCAAATAAGAATGCAAAAAATCCAAATAAGTTTAAAGAATAGGGTAATTTGTACTCCTCCAAAAGTTTAAAATGATCAAAATTACTCCTAAAGTAGGGTTAGAAACATAGAGTTTTGAGATAAAACATGAGAGAAATCAATTGAATTGAGTGAGAAAGAAGGAAAGAAGATAGTGTTGTTTGTAAAAATTTCCTATCTGAATGCCAAAGCATCATCAACAAGAGTATAACACATACATCCAGTTTGCGTGGAGTGATTGTTTTGTCGAAAATGATTGGTGTAGTCTATGCGACAATATGTTTGGTGCATTTAGAGACACACCAGTCAGATATGTCCTGGGTTGATGTATTAATTTTTGTAGGTTTGAATATACCATATTAGTCAAGTATATCTTAGGAAAGTGGGTGTCCTACTTATTTAGACTTTATAAAGAGATTTATGTGGGATATAGAAACCACATCCCTTATTTTTTGTTGTTGTACATGAAGAAAAAGAGAGCAGCCTTGTCCTAGATTTTTTGTTTGAACTCCCAAAGTTAGTGATTGACTTGTTGTTTGTCTCCATTTTGATTGTAGAGATTGTGTTTGCACCCACCTATAGGCTTTCCGCAATGAGGGCATCATTGAGGTTACTATCTATTAGGTTGACTATTTGACTTGACTTTGAGCCAACATTTGACAATATCAATTGGAAATTCATCACTAATTGTCTTTCTGGTTATTTTTTCCCTCTTGTTGGACTCACTAGATCCACAATTGCATTACCTCAAGATGATTCTCTACCCTTGTTATTGGCATGGCTTTTGGTTTTTTATTAGCTCGAATGGCCTTCGTCAATGAAACCCCCTTTTACCCTACTTGTTCATCACTGTCACATCAACTCTAACCAAAATATTTTAATTTTTTTTAGAACAATCTCATTAACACCATCTATGACTTCCAAGATAAAATGATCAAATATGTTGATGATACCATTCTTGTTCTTAAGCCTAATGATCGATGTAGTATTAACAATATCCACATTCTTGGTATTTTATTCACATTTTTTGGTCTCAAAATAAACTTCAATAAATATATGATATGCATGTTACACGTTCGTTCAGATTATATGGAACGTTATAAGTTCAAGCTTGATTTTAAGTAGGAGTCTTTTTATATCAATATCTTGGACTACCTATTTCATCTTACAAGCTTCCAAATTCTATGTGGAAGCACATCCATCATAATTGTCTCAATAAACTTTCACAATATAAAATGTGATCACTCAATCTCACTAGCCATCTCACATTTTTAAACTCTTCCCTTACTCCCATTGTCACTTATTTTCATTTACATTCCCCTTCCCTCCAAAGTTCTCATGCATAATGATATAATTAAAAGATGATACCTATGGGGTGACACTAATGACATACTGAAACCACAATAAGTCCATTGGCACTCCATTTAAAAACCAAAAATTTTATGTGGTTGGGGCATCATCAACATTAAGACCCAATCACATTACCTCATTCACAAGATCAATGACTCCCTTTGTCATGAACAACCTACCATTTTGAGAGATAACATAATGACAAAATATTACTACTTACATAACCCCAGATACCACACTAGTCAAACTCACATATCTCTTATATATATATATATATACACATATATATATATACATATATATAAGAAACTAACTATGCCATTCAAAATAACATTCATATTCTTCAACTACATCCCAAATACACTCATTTTTTGTTTTACCATTGGATGAATGGTTGCTCAATTCTGAACTTCAAGCTAACTTTATCCATATAGCAATCAAATTAACTCATTACTATACACAAATCCTAAATCCTTCTTTCTTTTCTGACACACAAATATTCTTAAGAGATATCTTAGTGACAAACCAATCAAAATCAAAAACTTCCTTCAACATTTCACACCAAATTCCAATTACCCTCAAATTTGTTGGATTTGGGATGACTCGTATAAAGACTAAAATTAACAACTCATAATTGCACTTTAAAGTTCTCGCATATCATTCTTAAACTCCTATCAAAAGGGAAAAAATATGTTTATGAAAATGATTGGATTTGTTTATGTACATATACATATTACATTACTTGCAAGTCCCCAAGAACATAACATAATAATTCTAATAGTTATAATATTGTTGAAAACAATCAACGATATCAAACTAAGTGTTCCACAAACACAAATAATAAAATGTTATACTGGTCACCTAAGTTTGATCTCCTATCAACAACAATTTGGATATATATATATATATATATATATATATATATATATATATATATATATATATATATATATATATATATATATATATATATATATATGGGCGTTCATTCGTTGCCCACGCGGGTAGCCTAGATTTTTGCTACCCGGCAGCCAAAAAAGTAACTCTATTGGCCAAAAAAGTAACTCTGCTGGCCAAAAAAGTAACTCTGTACAAAATATACAACAGATATATATAAGGATGGGTTTTTTTATTTTGGAGGGGGAAATGATATTATTTTTGGCTAAATTTTTTTGGAGAGCTAGACAAAATAGTCCTCTACAATTGCAAAATTTTTTTTGAAAAAAAGTGGTCGGAAGGGTGGGCGGGTAGCTACCCGCGCGGGCAATAAAGATGGGCCATATATATATATATATATATATATATATATATATATATATATATATATATATATATATATATATATATATATATATATATATATATATATATATATATATATATATATATATGTATATATATATATATATATATTTGTGTGTGTGTGATTGAGTGAGTGTGTATGTGTGTGACTTCCATCACCACACAAAATAAGATTACTCAAAACAAGTGTGGAACTAAAACTAAACATCCAGGATTATCGTAAAATAGGGTGAATTAAAATCAATTCCATATCATCCCAAATGAAGAAACATAATACATCTGGGTCCACATGAAACCACCTATATCTAAAATGTCTCTAATGGATATTACAATTCACTATTCACTGGCCCACTGGCCACAACCTGTTACATATTGAAAAACACTAGAGGGGGGGTGAATAGAGTTTTAAAACAATTTGTTCAATTATTGAACTCAAACAACCACAATTGAAATTAGAAGAAGGAGACAGGTGTTTAGAGTGGTTCCAACTTTAGCAAATACTAAAGTTGTCAGTCCACTACCCGGTTGCTTACCCAACCGGGATTTTGAAAGTATATATTTTATTACCTTCACAAGGATTTATACAAAATACAATACTTTCCTTTACACCCCTTGAACAGCCTTCACTCGAAGTAGATGCACCAACTTGAGGTAGCCTTCTTGAAGTAACTCCAAGCTCCCCCTTGAAGTAGCCTTCCTCTATAGAAGTAACCTCCCGTTGCACCAGCCTTCTTGAAGTAGCTCAAGGTCTCCTTCTTCACCAAGAAGATCTCCACCCTCTCCAATCCGCAGCCTCCAACCTAGGAGTAGCAAGGAGAGTACAAACAATAATAGAGAACAAGAAAGGAAAAGGAAATTACAACTTATCCTTTTGTAGCACAAGGCTTGATTTGCCTAGATCAAGTGTATAGATCTCCTAACCAAAGTGTATGGAATTGTAATTGCAGTGGATAGGAGATGCTAGCCTATAGGACACGAAATATGAGCTAAGGAAGGAAGTAGCCAATTTTCACAATGCTCAATTTTCTCACAAACAGATTGCTCAAAGTATGCTCAAGGATTTCTCAAGTGTAACAAGTGAGTTTGAGTGTCCTATGGCTTGTCCTATTTATAGGAATGGCCTAAGGATGCTTAAGGACGTTCTAGACAACTTGTAGGGGTTTCTAAGTGCTTAACTAGCCGTTAGGTACAAGTTTGTTGCTTTAGCAACGGCTAATTAATTTACTCTCCAGTTGCTGTCAGAGTTTATCTCGGTCGAGGAATGGTCAACCGAGACACCTACTCGATCGAACTCTTGTCGACCGACAGGCTCTCTGAATCAAGTATTTTGCAACGTTTATCTCCAACTGCCAACTACCTTGTCAGTTGTGTCTAACAACTACTTTGGATCTTTCTCGGTCGAGAAGATTGTCGATCGAGAGTGTCTCGGTCGAGGAGTTGGTCGACCGAGATTGATCCTGTTTCAATGTTTCAATTTAGGCACTAATTATATGTATGAGTGTGCATATGTGATCCTATTTGAAGGGGATGACTTATCTGAATGTGGTGCTTAGCTAGGGAAGATCTAACGCTTGATTTACATGAAATCTAAGTACTTGTACATTATATATTTGTACAAGTTTTTACAAAGTGATTACATTTCATGAAAATATAAATATGTAAGCATATGGATTTCCCTAGTACTTTGTCATCCACCTTGTTCCTGCACACTCAAGTAGCTCGTTAGATCAATAAGAATGAAATGTTTGTCATTATCAAAACAAAGGGATTTATAGATGTCCATTTAGTCAACAATCTCCCCCTTTTTGAAGATGACAAACATTTCCAAAATATAAAACATATGAGTTTCATACCTTAAGATTACCTTTTGTAGCTTTTTCTCTTGCTTATAAAATGTGTGCTTATTATTCCCCATGAATTATGGAACATGAAATCCAATTCGCTAGGGAATATAGCAACTTTCAATGTAAAGCCAAGAGTTTGTTTATGAAACTCATTGATTGAGTTTTGCATAAATACTAAGTTTTATATTTATTTCTCCCCCTTTGTCATTTCAAAAAGATATCCGTTTAAGAAAAATTCCCCCTTAATTAGATGTCCCATTAAATCCAATGAAAAAGATGTCCATTAAAAGCCAAAATGATGCAAGTAAAAGTTTTTGTTTAAGAAGCACAAATATCAAAGAAAACATCTTCCAAAGGAGTGATAAGCAATTGCTTCCTAATTTTGTTAAATTGGTCTAGTGGAAGTGGTTTTGTAAAAATATCAGCCAATTGATCTTCCGTATCAACATGATGAAGGGAAACATGATTCTTGGAGATATGATCCCTCAAAAAGCGATGACGAATTTCAATATGTTTAGCTCGGCTGTGTAAAATAGGATTGTGTGCTAAGTTTATAGCGCTCGTGTTGTCACAAAAAATAGGCGTAGATGAAAGAGTAAAACCATAATCATTTAACACTTGTTGCATATAAAGCACTTGAGCACAACAAGATCCGGCTGCCATATATTCGGCTTCAGTTGTAGATAGGGCAACCGTATTTTATTTCTTGCTAAACCAAGATACTAAAGCTCTTCCTAACAAGAAACAGCCACCACTAGTACTCTTGCGATCAAGTCGACAACCAGCATAATCCGCATCAGTATAAGCTTTAAAATCCAAGGATTGTCCTTTTGGATACCATAAACCAAAACAGGTAGTGTCGGCTAAGTAACGAAGAATTCATTTAACTGCTAGAAAATGAGAGTACATAGGTTGTGATTGAAATCGAGCACAAAGACCAACGGAAAACATAATGTCTGGTCTAGAAGCAGTTAAGTAAAGCAAACTACCAATCATGGCTCTATATAAGGAATCATCAATAGGTTCCCCATTTTCATCCTTATCAATTTTAATAGAAGTAGCCATAGGAGTAGTAGCATGTTTGCACTGATCCATCCCAAAACGTTTTAAAAGTTCTTTAGTATACTTTTCTTGGCTTATAAAGATTCTGGCAGGTGTTTGCTTAATTTGGAAACCAAGAAAGAAAGTTAGTTCACCCATGAGGCTCATTTCAAATTCTTTTTGCATAATGTCACTGAATTGTGTGCACAATGAATCAGTAGAGGCTCCAAAAATAATGTCATCAACATATATTTGCACAACTAGGAAATCATATGTATATGTTTTGAAAAATAAAGTAGAATCTGAACTTCTAATAGAAAAACCATTATCAAAAAGATATGTCTTGAGCCTTTCATACCAATTCCTAGGTGCTTGTTTTAAACCATAAAGTGCTTTCTTAAGTTTCTAAACATAGTCACCTTTTTCCGGTATTTCAAATCCGGGTGGTTGGGCAACATATACTTCTTCTTGAATGATGCCATTTAGAAATGCACTTTTTACATCCATTTGGTAGAGTTTGATGTTTTTATGTGCAGCAATAACTAGTAACATTCTAATAGCTTCAAGTCTAGCTACTGGTGCATATGTTTCATCAAAATCTATACCTTCTTGTTGATTATATCCTTGTGCTACTAACCGAGCTTTATTCCTTATTACTTCTCCTGCCTCATTTAACTTATTCCTAAAAACCCATTTAGTTCCAATGACGGTTTTATCTTGTGGTTTAGGAACTAAATCCCATACATCATTTTTAGTGAATTGATTCAACTCTTCTTGCATGGCTATTATCCAATAATCATCTTTAAGAGCTTCAGATATCTTCTTAGGTTCAATGATAGAAACAAAGGCCATGTTTGCAACATCTTTGAAGGAAGACCGAGTTTTGACTTTATCATTAGGATTTCCAATAATTAGTTCTTGAGGATGATCCTTAATAAGCCTAGGTGTAGGTTGTGGTTCAGCTTGGTGATTAGTTGTAGTAACTTTCTCACTATCATTTGGTATGTTTAAATTTTTGAATTGATTAGTGAGATCTATGATTTCTAGATTTTCATATTTTGACTCTTCATGAAAAGAAACATGAATAGATTCCTCAACTTTTCTAGAGATAGTGTTATATACTCTAAATGCTTTGCTAGAAGTGGAATATCCCAAAAAGAATGCTTTGTGTGATTTAGAGTCAAACTTATCTCTATCATCTTTGGTATTTAAGATATAGCATGTGGAACCAAAGGTATGAAAATAGTCAACTCTAGGTTTCTTAGAATGTATTATTTCATATGGAGTTTTCTTCAAATGAGAGTGAACAATTACTCTATTTAATACATAGCATGCAGTGTTTACAGCTTCAGCCCAAAAGGTTTTGGGTGTGTTGTGTTCGAGCATCACAGTTCTAGCCATTTCTTGTAGTGATCGATTTTTCCTTTCGACTATACCATTTTGTTGTGGAGTGTGTGGAGCAGAAAAATTGTGAGTGTACCCTTGAGATGTACAAAATTTCTCAAATATATGATTTTCAAATTCTCCACCATGATCACTTCTAATGGTACATATTTTTCTTTGTAATAGATTTTCAATCTTGGAACAAAATTGTATAAAAACATGAATAGTATCATCTTTGGTTGCAATAAAATGTACCCATGTATATCTACTATAATCATCAACGATAACAAAACAATATCTTTTGCCACCAATAGATTGTGTCCTCATGGGTCCAAATAAATCCATATGAATTAATTCTAAAGATCTACTTGTGCTAAGTACATGTTTAGGTTTAAAAGAGGTTTTTGTTTGCTTTCCCATTGTACATGGTTCACAATTTTCAATTTGATCAAAAGATAAAGCAGGCAATCCACGAACAAGATCATATTTCACTAAATTTTTAATAACATGTGAACTAGCATGTCCTAGCTTTTTATGCCATAGTTGTAAGGTATTTTCATTTGCAAGCAAGCATTTTCCCACTACAGATTTCATAGAGTTAGGTTTAAGAATATAAAGATTTCCAACTCTATTTCCTTCATAAACAACATTTGTAGTGTTTTCTATTAATAACTTGCAACAGGTTTTGTTAAATAAAACATCATAACCACTATCACATAATTGACTAACACTTATCAAATTATGGTGCAAACCATCTACAAGTAGAACATTCTTTATTTCGAGGTTTGTACCAACATTACCTATTCCAACGATTTTGCCTTTACCATTGTCTCCAAAGGTGACTGTGCCACTTTTCTTTTCTTCAAAGGTTTGAAATGCATCCTTGTTCCTGGTCATATGTTTGGAACATCCACTGTCAACCACCCATTCCTCTTGAGAGTCTTCATCATCTTCCCTTGCCATTAGACATTCTACCTTTTCTTCTCCGCTTTCACTGTCACTTGACTCGTCCCATGCAGCTTTATAGGCTTTTTCTCCCTTCTTCTTGTGTGAGCTTTTCTTTCCTTTCTTTGCTTTAGGACATTCATTTTTGAGATGTCCTTTCTTCCCACATTCAAAGCACCTAGGAGGAGAAGAAGAAGAACTAGAAATTTTGTTAGATTTAAACCTTTTGTATTTCTTACCGTTGACAATCAAGGCTTCTTCTCCTTCTTCTTCACTTGACTCCTCACTTTCTGGTGTGATGATCTTTGAAGCTTTTAGAGCCACATCCTTCTTCTTTCCTTGCTGATTTTCACGTGCTATTCTTTATTTCTCTTCTAGGGTTGCTTCATGAGCTTCTAGGTTGCCAATAAGTTGCTCCATTTTCAGTCGAGTGAGATCATTAGCTTCTTCAATGGCTGTCACCTTTGGCTTATATTTAGGAGGAAGTGATCGAAGGATTTTTGATACCTGATCTTCTTCAAGAACAGGTTTTCCTAGGGCATTTAAACCATTAACAATAGAAGAGAATTTTGCAAACATTTCACTAATAGATTCATTAGGATCCATACGAAAGTGTTCAAACTTTTGTTTAAGCATGCTAATTTTGGAATTTTTTACTTGGACTGTACCTTCATAAGTTATGGACAGTCTATGCCAAATATCATAGGCTGTGTCACAGTTAGATATCCTATTAAATTCTCCTACTGAAATTGAACAATATAAAATGCTTACAGCTTTAGCATTCATTTGAGCCATCTTTACCATATTTGCATCCCATTCCACAAATTGAGTTTGAGGAAGCTCATATGGGGTTGAAACCATCCTCCATAGGTCCCAATTGATGCCTTGGAAGAAGAACTGCATTCTTCTCTTCCAATATTGGTAGTTTGTTCCATCGAACGCTGGAGGTCTAGCAACAAGTGTCCCTTCAAGGTTAAGGTTGTTGAGCACTCCATCACCCATTCTTCAAGACCTTGTTAGGGTTCCTTGAAGCCTGCTCTGATACCAATTGAAAAACACTAGAGGGGGGTGAATAGAGTTTTAAAACAATTTGTTCAATTATTGAACTCAAACAACCACAATTGAAATTAGAAAAAGGAGACAGGTGTTTAGAGTGGTTCCAACTTTAGCAAATACTAAAGTTGTCAGTCCACTACCCGGTTGCTTACCCAATCAGGATTTTGAAAGTATATATTTTATTACCTTCACAAGGATTTATACAAAATACAATACTTTCCTTTACACCCCTTGAACAACCTTCACTCGAAGTAGATGCACCAACTTGAGGTAGCCTTCTTGAAGTAACTCCAAGCTCCCCCTTGAAGTAGCCTTCCTCTATAGAAGTAACCTCCCGTTGCACCAGCCTTCTTGAAGTAGCTCAAGGTCTCCTTCTTCACCAAGAAGATCTCCACCCTCTCCAATCCGCAGCCTCCAACCTAGGAGTAGCAAGGAGAGTACAAACAATAATAGAGAACAAGAAAGGAAAAGGAAATTACAACTTATCCTTTTGTAGCACAAGGCTTGATTTTCCTAGATCAAGCGTATAGATCTCCTAACCAAAGTGTATTGAATTGTAATTGCAGTGGATAGGAGATGCTAGCCTATAGGACACGAAATATGAGCTAAGGAAGGAAGTAGCCAATTTTCACAATGCTCAATTTGCTCACAAACAGATTGCTCAAAGTATGCTCAAGGATTTCTCAAGTGTAACAAGTGAGTTTGAGTGTCCTATGGATTGTCCTATTTATAGGAATGGCCTAAGGATGCTTAAGGACGTTCTAGACAACTTCTAGGGGTTTCTAAGTGCTTAACTAGCCGTTAGGTACAAGTTTGTTGCTTTAGCAACGGCTAATTAATTTACTTTGTAGTTGCTGTCAGAGTTTATCTCGGTCGAGGAATGGTCGACCGAGACACCTACTCGGTCGAACTCTTGTCGACCGACAGGCTCTCTGAATCAAGTGTTTTGCAACGTTTATCTCCAACTGCCAACTACCTTGTCAGTTGTGTCTAACGGCTACTTTGGATCTTTCTCGGTCGAGAAGATTGTCGACCGAGAGTGTCTCGGTCGAGGAGTTGGTCGACCGAGATTGATCCTGTTTCAATGTTTCAATTTAGGCACTAATTATATGTATGAGTGTGCATATGTGATCCTATTTGAAGGGGATGACTTATCTAAATGTGGTGTTTAGCTAGGGAAGATCTAACGCTTGATTTACATGAAATCTAAGTACTTGTACATTATATATTTGTACAAGTGTTTACAAAGCGATTACATTTCATGAAAATATAAATATGTAAGCATATGGATTTCCCTAGTACTTTGTCATCCACCTTGTTCCTGCACACTCAAGTAGCTCGTTAGATCAATAAGAATGAAATGTTTATCATTATCAAAACAAAGGGATTTATAGATGTCCATTTAGTCAACACATATGATAACATGTTCATATATATATATATATATATATATATATATATATATATATATATATATATATATATATATATATATATATATATATATATATATATATATATATATATATAGGGCGTTCATTCATTGTCCGTGCGGGTAGCCTGGATTTTCACTACCCGGCAGCCAAAAAAGTAACTCTCCTAGCTAAGAAAGTAACTCTGCTGTAAAAAAAGTAACTCTGCTGGCCAAAAAAGTAACTCTGCTAGCCAAAAAAGTAACTCTGTACAAAATATACATCATATATATATAAGGACGGGTTTTTTTATTTTAGAGGGGCAAATGATATTATTTTTGGCTAAAATTTTTTGGAGATCTAGACAAAATAGTCCTCTACAATTGTGAAATTTTTTTTTGAAAAAAAGTGGTCGGAAGAGTGGGCGGGTAGCTACCCGCGCGGGCAATAAAGATGGGCCCATATATATATATATATATATATATATATATATATAAATATATATATATATATATATATATAGAGAGAGAGAGAGAGTCAGGCTAGAATACACTCAAGTGTACGGATCGCACGAATACACTCAAGTGTGTTTACATATCAAGACTATTTTTTGCAAAATGTAAACCGTTGATCTTCACCGTCATACTATAACTAGGGTACATACAAATTTTGAGCCCATTTGGATGAGTTTAAGTCACTCATCCAAGAGCAACAAAATCGATGCGCGGAACTAATTTGAAATGCATAATTTTTGCGGTCTGCATAACATGACCTATAAATGTCCAAATGTGCTCAAATTTTGCATATGAATTGTTCACAAGATGTTTAAGAAGATCAACGGATTAGATTTTCAAAAAAAATATTGCAGCATGAAAAACTACTTGAGTGTATTCCGCTCCGGATACACTCGAGTGTATTCTAGCCTGACTCTATATATATATATATATATATATATATATATATACAAACCATATATGTACAACCATGGCCTACTGCCAAAACTCGTGTTGATATACAAAGTCTACAAAACACCCCCAAGGACCAGAGAGTACAAGGACAACACATAGGACTCTACTACAAAACACTAGCAACATATCCAACCTTCAACAACTACTGCTCCTCTTGGTGTTTAGCCTCAACCGCGTGATCTCTACCTCATCGTGCATGACCACCAAAAAGATGTGGAAACCCACGGGGTGAGACCAAGCATCCTAGTGAGAGATATAATTCTCTGCCAATGTCTATTATTTACACAGATTAGCTTAAAGTAGGAGTGTAACACTATCATCAGGTTGAGCACATTCAGCTAAATGATATGAGTAAAGCAGATAACACTTTTTCAGCAATTTAGGTAATTACCACTAATCAGTAGAACATTTTATGCTTTAAGAAGGAATATGAAGAACATGTATAACAATTGATTTCTCTTACCGCATAATAATTCAAGAAATTAGTACATGAGATCAGGCAAAGGGTCATCTAATGTGAGTCGTGTTTAACCCTAAGCAATATAATACATTGTTGTGTTATGTCTTTTATTATGCCCTGAGGATTTGAGTCGTACCACCCAAATCCAACTGACCATTGTGAAGTCAAAATCAGTGCCATACAAGGTCTATGGAAGATTTGGAATCCATGACCTCACCATCACCTCACAGTCAGTACGAGAGACACCACAGAGACATAAGAATTAACTGCCACCAGTGACATATAGTCCAGCTGAAAACACCTAGCATGCCTTGGTACATGTCACAATGCCATAGAATAGGCTCATGCATGGCCGTTCTAAAGGAGGCATCAATGCAGTTATATTGTTTCCTATCACATATCAGCGACGTAGGCATGATAGAAGTCACCCTCCATCACCTGTAATTGTGGACGCAAGGAGATACTCGACTTGTAGCCCCACATATTCAACAATATGCATTCTGAGCTTCCCATAGGAATCACTCATTTCACCACCTAATAGGTTCTGACACTGGAATGGATCTATGGAACATGGCAGATATATGATTAGGGCTTCACTTGATTAATTATGCAAATTGGGTGTCTTTTAGTTCATCATTCAAGTTACAACATATAAACCCTAAACAAATTATACCAAGATAAGGGTATGATACACCTCCAAAAGACATAAAATGTAAGCTTGTCACATCATCACTTGATAACACTGCCACACAAGGCTATTCACAATTATCACTCTGCCATGGGATACCAATCCCTCATCACATCACATGATGATAATACCTCAATCCAGGCACAAAGACATCCATCCAGCAGGTCATATGACCCACCCACATAATCTTTTGTGTCACATCATTGTCTCAACATGTCATGTAAGGCTCATCATCATCACCTATGTCATATAAACATCACCATAGCATCAACTATCTAGGTTATTCATTCAACATGCAAGTTTAGATTGATACAAGTAGTAGAGAGAGAACATCAACTCTACTAATCATTCAAACAAGCTCCACATGCACCTCATACACCTGAAGTTAGGGTTAGGGTTAGGGTTTCACATATAGCCAAATAGGTTGTACATCACAATGTATCTTTAAACCCTAAAAGCATCATCTTCCCACATTCTTTCAATATGTAGTTCAATCCTTATCATCACCATAGTAAAAAACATAAGACCAAACATGTAACCAAGAGGTACCATCGACCGAAGGGAGGTAGGAGATCATAGGGACATGTGGTCAAAGAACATATAAGTGATTGAAGAAGATCACAAAGAACCAGTGACCGAAGACCCACACATGTTCAAAGAGAAAATTAGGTCGAAGACCATATCATCAACCAACAAATGTCACTCAACCCCATCAGTTAAAGGGAACCCAAAACACCAATGACCACAGACCATGACATCCCTCATCGATCGAAGACAAAGGTCCACTTCAGCGACCATGACAAAGCACCAAGATCAGTGACCAGACCCATAAAACCATGACCCAAAGCCTCCTCAAGACCATCCAAAGAACACCACCACAACTCAAAAATACATGATCAAACAAGGTGATCATCACCAAGATAACATGTCCACTGAAACAATTATGCACACTAAGAAGATCAAGCATCACTAAAGGTGGGACATCAAGGAAACAATAGCCATCTGAACCTTACACAAGCATTACATGAGATCAATATGGAAACCATAGATGGTAGGTGTAAACCCAAGATCAAGCACATGTAAACAAAACCAAAAGTCCTCCTTATGCAAGATGACCAAACCAAAATCCAAGATAACAAAAACTAAGGTCAAGAGGCATGAAAAGCCGCCATGATCACCCTCAACTAAATCTCAGCCACATGAATTAGGGTTTAGGAGAAAGGGAAAACTAGGAAAGTATACTTTATAATATTGAACCATGGAACAAGATGGTAACATCTAGCATAATATGATCAAGTTTTAGAGATAAAATTGTAGCATGCAAGCAATATTGTGGTACAATAATAGAAGAGGGTAAAGTTATATAACCCGCCTTAGATGATGGTGCAACCACCTCCAAGAAAAAGCTCCAAAAGCAAGAGAGAAACCTAGATTTGATCACCTTCATGACCAAGATAGTCACCACCTCAAAAGAGAAGAGAACCCTAGGTTTATAGGCAAGAATGAGAAACAAAGCTTCTAGGTCGAAAAGAACAATAGGAGAGAAAGGGAGAAGAGTTCCTCCACTCAACTTGAACACTACCTTGGAAAACCAAGGATTCGGCCCGAGAGGTAGGGTTTCAAAGGAAATGATATGACGATGATATATCACTTAGCAAGGATCAATGATCACTAGAGGATCACCAAATAAGACTAGCTCCATACAAGATCACCACATGCAAGATGATCAACCACCAAAGCTCTAAGGATGAGATTCTTCACCACCATGCTCCAAGGGCCAAACTCCAAAGATGAGAGAGGAAAGAAGAGTGCAAAAAGGATTGCATGCATGAAATAAGAGGGGTACATATACCGAAAGGTAGAGAGAGGTCAAAGAGTTTAGGTGCTATGCACATAAGTGCCATATGTCCACCAAAGAACCACCATGCATCCACTAAAACCATGAATGCAACATAGGTCATGGAAACTAAAGAAAACTAGCAACCTCACCTGGTACTACGGAATAGGTCAAAGGAAAACTAAGTGAAAAACTAAGTGGCCAAAGACATTCAAGATCCAAGCGATCAAACCAAAACCCTAGATTCTCTTTGACCCAAAATAAGAGAGGAAACAGATATACGACCATTGAGACTCCTCCACGTACTCAAGATCAACTTTGACTCAGAGAACACACCAAGGATGGTCACTAAAAACCAAGAACATCAAATGTTTAACACAATGTCGACACGAACCTAGGTCATCCAAGAAAACCCTAGAAAACAACACTCAACATGTCACCTTCTCTCTCCTACTCTAAAAAAGACACAACAAGGTGCCCCAAAGCACCATACTCTCTCTCATGATGCCAAAATACAAAGGGCACAACCAACATGTGACAAATTACAAAATAACCCCTCAACATGGGTAAATTCTAACTTCCTCCAAAACAAGTAAACATAGCTCAAACAACATACAAACAGGACCAAACTGAAACTACAAGCATGTCACATGATATCAAGGCATCTCAAGAGATTAGATTAAGGTTTAAGCATCTTATTAAGCCAAACAAACAAGGTTATCTAGAAAGCTAGGTCAGGGATCTTACAACCATAAACCCCTAACAAGGATTTTGGCCCCAAAATCCTAAGAAAAAAGAAACGGATACTTCCTAGCATCTCGTCCTCAAGCTCCCACATGGCTCCCTCAACACCACGATGATGACACAAAACCTTAACCAACATGATGTCCTTCTTCTTCAACTTCTTGATCCTCCTATCTAGGATCAACATAGGACCTTCCACATCTGACATGTCCTCATCTAGCTCAACCTCCATTAGTTTCAACACCAACTATGTATTAGGGTGGAACTTCCTCAACATACTAATATGGAACACCGGATGCAACCTATGTAACTCAGGTGGAAATTCCAACTTATAGGCCACCTTCCCAACATGTTCCATCACTAGGTAAGGTCCCATATATCGAGGAGCCAACTTACCCTTCTTACCAAACCTCAAAACACCTTTCCAAGGAGAGACCTTGAGGTACACTCTATATCCCACTTGGAACTCCAACGGTTTATGATGATTATCTGCATACGACTTCTGCCTGTCTTGTGCTGCATTCAATTGTTGTTGAATCACTTTGATCTTCTATGTCGCTTGTGTACAAGTTCAAGACCCAAAAGTTATTACTCGTTAATTTCATACCAGTACAACAGAGATCTACTATGCCTCCCATAAAAAACCTCGTAAAGTGCCAAATCAATGCTCCCCTGATAATTGTTATTGTAGGCAAACTTTATCAAATTGAGATGCATGTACTAATTTGCCAAAAACTACAAAACACAGGATCTCAGTAGATCCTCCAAGATTTGGATCATCCTCTTTGATTGTCCATCTATCTACGGGTGAAACAATGTACTAAACCTCAACTGCGTACCCATAGTCATGTGAAGACATTCCCAAAAATGACTGGTGGACTAAGGACCTCTATCAGATATGATGGTAGCTAGATTACCATGTAAACACATTATCTCATCAACATAAATCTATGAAATCTTATCTATTGTATAGATCGTCTTCACTGGCAAGAAGTGTATTGAATTTGTTAACATGTCAACTATCACTCCTATGGAGTTATGACCTTTGGTTGTCTGAGGAAGACCAACCAGAAAGTCCATCATGACATGATCCCACATCCATTATGGTATGGCCAACAGTTGCAAAGTTCATATATGTTTTTGGTGCTCTGCTTTAACCTACTAACACACATGACACTTGGCAAAAAACTTGGCTACATCTCATTTCAAACCAGGCCACAGACTCGTAATGACCATACCAAGCCCTAAAAGATAGCTTGGGTATGTCATCTGTCTAGATCTACAATTGGAGATATCCTGATCTCATGTCTATCTTTGAGAACATTGTGGCTCCTCATAATTGGTCAAACAGATCATCAATCTGTGGCAAAGGATACTTTTTCTTCATTGTCACCTTGTTCAACTGTGGGTAATCGATTGCACAACCTCATGGATCCATCCTTCTTCTTAACAAACAACATGGGAGCACCCCAAGGTGAAGTATTCGATCTAATGAAACCTTTCTCAAGCAACTCTTACAAATACTTCTTCAGGTCTTGCATCTTAGTTGGATCCATCCTATACGGTGTATGTGCTATCGGTTGGGTACCAGGAACCAAATTAATATCAAAATCAATCTCTCGAGGTGGAGGGTCACCTGGTAACTTGTTGAGAAACACATCCTTGAACTCATGAACAATAGGTACCCCCTAAATACTAGGACCCCTCACCCTAGTATCCACCACATGTGCCAGAAAAGCCTCACAACCCTGTCTCATCAACTTCTCTGTCACCATCGCTAACATCAAACACGTTAGAAGAATCTTCCTATCTCCTTGTAAGATCCATGACTCATCACCATCGACAAATTTTGCCACATTAGAACTACAATACAAGACGACTCGGTACTTCTCCAAGATATCCATTCCAAGGATCACATCAAATCCATGCATATTAAGTGGTATGAGGTCCACTTGTATGATGTGTCTTGAAAAAGAAAGGACACAGGAAGGAAACACATCCCGCAACTCAGTGGAACCAACCAGAGGGGTTTCTAAATGAAAGCTATAAACTCTACGACTAATAGACAAAGAACAACTAGCAATCACTTCTCGATTGATAAAAGAGTTTTTCCCACCCGGGTCAACAAAAACAGATATAAAGCAAGAAAAAGACAAATCAAAATGAAATAACTCCAACTAACCTTCACTATTAGAAAATACGAGCACAGAGTATAGCAGTGGAAACAAAAAAAAATATCTATCTATATTCCCATAACAACAAGATCGCCTCAACTACTATGAAATAGGAAGGATGGTTTAACAAGTTATACCTGGTCATGAAGCAAGTCTAGCGACAACAACTCTCTTCAATGCAACTATCTATTAGTTTCTCTTAGATGGTGTCCATGTAGCTCATGGTCTTCACCATGGACAACGAACATGATAGCTTCTGCAGTGACTCTTATGGTCTCTCTACGAACTACAGGTTGACTTTTCTCTCCTAGCTGCAGCCAAAGGACTCATACCTCTAGAGTAGTCCACATGGACCAACTAGAACTCATGTCATTCAACTATAACAAACATGGAGGATTTGTCCCTCCCATTGATGTACTAGTCACTAACTTGCTTTCCCACAACAACGATTCTCAATTATTCTCTCCCTTGTTATCCCTCCCTTGTCAGGTAGTACTTTGTTGGGATCTCTTGGTTACCACAACCAGAGAAGACAACAATTGTTAGAGCAACTGATCCTCAATTGGCTGTGTTATTGTTGTGATCAGGAAGCCCCCAATACCCCTCTATTTATAGGCGGGGTCAGGGCCAGAGTTTCCAATCTATTTGAGATCTGTGTGGTAGTGGAAAGGACTAGAAGATCTTGAATTTTCACAACCTACAAACCATGAAACAGTCATCTGGTGACCCAGACGGTCGCCTGGTCACACGAAACGATCATCTCGTAGTGTGATATGGTCATTTTGTAGTTTTCCCATGGCATATGAATTTGGAAATTTGATTCCCATTAATGTTAGACATCAATTCCTAGAACCACAAGTATTGTGCAATCGAAACGATTTGGGAAAGTATCTAGAACATTCCTCTAATATAACTGAATGATCTCACACATGCGACGCAGTTGTCTTTCTCAATTAGATGGTGTCCTGGTCACTCAAGCTAACCCAAGTCGAAATGGTTGGTTCATCAGAATGAACTGGTCAGTTCACACCTCAATTTGGGTAAAACTTACCCAATTTGATTTCTGATCAACCCCACTCTCTAAACGCCTATCTCAAACCTTGAAACGGTCATTTGGCACTCTAGACGGTCGTCTCACCCAATGAGATGATCGACTGGCAGTGTAGTCAACTAATATTGTGTGAATTGAGTACCTAAATGCTTTAGTGATCAATCCAATCATCATTCAAGATCAAACTCCTCTTCTAGATGAGTTCCTATGTGTGTGACACTATAGGTCCCATATCACATTGGCAGTGAATTTCCATAACTAACTTATGATAGTACAAGTATAGAGTGGTGCCTAGTCGCACATCAATGCTACCCAAGTGAATGGAAAGTTGGAGAACAACTTCATCCTGCAATCTGTGTAAGGTGTTTCAGTGATTGTATAATTCCTTTGTCACTGATAACCAAAATGAACTCAAGGCATGGAATTGTCATCCTTTAATCCATGTTCCTTGAACCAGGAGAAGATTGTATGAGATTATGTGACCTCAATATCCTATATTGATTCACATGTGCATGCGCATGTGTTTCTCAGTATTGCTTACCAAGTGGCCAGCATATCAATCTCTAGTGGGAGGGACAATTCCCATATCTATCACTCACAAATAGTCCCCATGTGTCAAAGTCACCCAATCATCATGGTTATAACAACCCATGTTTCATGACTATATTTGATGATGTCAAATCTTACCTAATGACTTGTGATGAGTGCAGTGGTTTCAGGTCTAAGAATCACAATCACCACCTTAACTATGAGAGATGACTATAACCACCAATGATGGTTTCCATGTGTCACTCTCAAGGTGGTTCTGTCTGATACATTGTTCCCTAACATGTATCTGTGTGCTTAGTTTGATATTGACATATCATGACTAATGAGATTTTGTCATTAACCAATCCAGACTCTAGTCTTATGTTACTGGTGTCTCTCTACCTTCCAAAGTAACAATAGACTAGGGACATAATAAGAATGTACGCACTCTTAACATTTGTATGATCTCATCCTCCAAGTCATGTACTTGAAGACATACAACATTAAGTATTGTCATTTTTTAGACATTCATAAAGTTTGCTCATTATCTCATAACTGAATGAAACATAATGAATTGGAAGCTTTATTTTATGAGTAATAATAAAATTATGTATTGTTTATGTCATGTCAATCATCACATGATTGGCTTTATGAGCATACTTTACCAAAAGACTCCCACTTGCACTTAGAGCCAATCACCCATGAATCTCATTCTTAGTGATTCAAACATGTCCACCATGTTTCTATTGCACAAGTGCTTAATCCAGTGGGTTAGCAACATTTTTCTATTAGTCGGTATATTGCCTTATCTCTTCACTTTGAGATGAAAACATTGTAATACGATATTTGATATTCTTTGCCTAACAAGTAGCCACATTGTTGTTACAGTATCACTACTGTGTAATCAAAGGTTGGAACAACTATAAGTTCATCATATGAACTTCTAGATCCATATAGTATCACTCTATGTTCATAACACAAGTATACTCAACTTCTATTGTAGAATAGTATTAATGGATATTAGTTTGGAACCCTTCCAACTGACAATATTTTAAATCAAATATAATTTATTGCTATCACTTTTTCATTATGTAAGCTTGCATCTATGTAATTCTTAACATCCAACACTTTTTTTTCTATCCTTATTGACTAGAAATTTATCCTTAAGTACTTATAAAGTTCTAATGGATATCTTTAATGACGTTTAAATAACCCTTATAGGATTTTGGTATCATCTTGTCATGTCCAATACATACAATATTATATAGGATAAGTACATTTATAGCAATCATGATAGATCCATTGCTACAACCTTTGGCATCTTAATCATGTCATTTCCACTCTTCACAAGAATTGGAACTTATGGTTCATTAGAGACCAATATAGATTCTCACTCTTTGAATCCTTCAATGTTGAACTCCTTCAACACATTGCTATTGTATGTTCTCAAACTTCCATTGTGAAACATTCAAGAACTATCTCTATAGATCTTAATTCTTATCTCTTAAGATGTTTCACTTAATCCTTCCTTGCTGAAGGGGTTTTCCATGTCAGATCTCAATATTTAAAATATTGAGATGTTATTCCTCATCATATGTGGAATATTCATATATGCTCCCACTAAATCTTTTGTAATCACAGATTTCATTTTTTATCTTGATTCAAGTCAAACTCTTTGACTATCTTGTCAAGTTAATAGATCCTTCCTCTGCGATGCTTGTTTCAATCCTAGATTGACCTTGTAGTTTATAAACTTTATTTGCATTCTTAAAGTTATAAAACCTTTTAGGTTGTGTCACGTACACATCCTATGATATATTCCCTTTAAGGAATCTAGTTTTATCTTCACATGCTAAACCTCTTGATCCATTTTAACTACAAAAACAAACTTGAAAATAATAAAGGAATTTCTATCATGTTCAACAACTTGAACTGATTTAAAAACCTACTCAACCAATATGTGGTTTTATTGTTGTCCATGTAGATCTTTTCCACAAGATCTTATTGCACCCTTTAGGTGGCGCGATCAAGGTCCTACCTTAATAGCTTATATGGACCTCATAATGGCCTTGAAGCATTACTCAAATTATGGTACTTAATAGCTTTTAGTAAATTAGTTGGATCATCTGGTCATGACCAACCTATGTGAGTTGTTGGAATCACAATCCTCCAATCTCAGACATGTTCTACTAGAACTATTTTGTTCTGTGTTATATGATGAATTCAAGATTCCACAACAACTTTTGATTCTCTTAGTTCTCATTGTACATCTTTTTGACCTTGAACATTTTGAGTTCTACTTTTACTCCCATTAATTCTTTAGGAACTTAGTTATCCTATCAACAAAAAAAATTTTTATTGGATTGGGATTAATAGTAACATTCAACAATTATGGTTTGTGGATAAACATTTTCAAGAAACAACTTTCTTAATGTATGTTTCAATCCTTTAGACATATTGTGACATTCCCAATTTATATCATATATGATGTCCTATAAACCATTCAGACGATACATTATTTAGTGATAGGTATATATTTATGAGGATAAGAAGATTAGATTAATTAATTATCATATCATGACTCGTCATGGTATAATTCCTTCATTCTGACACATCATCATGTTCATATGGATTTGACTTGTGCTACATTATCATAGTCCTTTCTTTGAAGGTACTCAAGGTATCGATGTAAGTTTTTCAACATTTGATCTCATCAAAGTTTCTTAATACTTTCATTAAGGTCATACTTCATTTATAATCTTCTTGAACATTTCAAAAGATTTCCATTTTACTAAGTACATATCACTGTATTACCCGTAAATAACTATGAGGTAAAAGTAATTATCTTTAGCATTCATTCCATAAAATCTTCATGCATCGCATGTATGAGGTCTAATGGTAGGCTTATCCTACCATTACATCTAGTGAAGGTTATCATGTCACATTATGCTTAAATAAGGCTTTGCATGTTTCCTTAGGTTTGATAACCAAGGGAATCTAGATTAACATCAATATGTATTCTAGACATGCATTTCTTATATGTAAGTTCAAGGTGACTATTACTAATGATAGTCTTGAGTTTATTAATTATAACCCTTTGGTATTAACATTATAAACATTCATCTCAAATTCTTTCATACAAAGATCATTAGATGTTTGGATGTTGCCATGCTAGATCATATCTTTTGAAATAGAAACATTAACATCTCACTTTATTGATTTTTCATCCTCGTCATACATGATTCTTTAAAGTAAATGTTTCTATTTGATGGAATAATGAAATAGAAGTTCTACTAACTCTATTACATGCCAATTGGGCTAATATAGTATTAAATATAGACTAAAGCTTCCACAACTCTTACTCCTCCTTGTCCATCTTTTGTCCTTCCATGAAGGCTTTTACTTCTTGTCAGATCCTACACATCAAGTATGCCAGATCTTTGTTTGGTATCACATACCAAAATGAAGAAGTAATCAAATTTATCTTATAATGTTTATACCTAAAGTGGAGACATCAATGCCTTCCTTCTTCTTCTTTAATTCCTCTAACCAGAGTGGGCAATTTATTTTCCAATATCTAGGTTGGTGACAACGGTGACAATCACCTCTTATTTTCTTCACTCCTCCCTTTTCTTTGAGATCTAAAGACTTAGGCTTCTGGATAGATTTCAAACTCTTCTTAGCTTTGCATTTGCCTTTGCCTTTAGACTTCCCCTTTGTCTTTTTTATCATCATCACAGACTTTGGCATGTCTTTCTTCATTTGTGTCTCAGTTGTCCTTAACATGCCCAACAACTCTATCAATGTCTTGTCAAATTCATTCATGTTGTAGTTCATGACAAACTAACTATATGACTCTGACAGAGACTGCAAAGTCATGTCAGTAGACAACTCTTAAACCAAGGGGAATCCCAGTCTAGCTGGGTTCTCCACATACCCAATGAGCTTGAGTACATGAGGACCTACTGGGTCACCTTCTGCCATGTTACATTTGAACAATGTCTTGGAGACATCATATCTCTCTTATCTTGCCTGATCTTGGAACATGTTCTTGAGATGTGTAATGACCTTCCAAGCACATACAAGATAGTGGAAGAAAACCCTATGTTATCCATAACATGGGTCACTTGGGTTGAAGGAACATTACAAAACATGATAAGCATTGTAACAAAATAAATGAAACACCATGAATTATTTCAAAATATAGATTCATACATTGTTCTTTGAAACGGAAAACATACATTATCTCATTTGGATATCAAGACTAATACATGTAGACTAAGTAAATCTAAAACAAGAAATAAACAAAACTAGATAATCTATGGAGTGGTAGATGGCACCCCACCAAGCTAAAGTCTCCTTGATGTCAGCTACACTTGAAGGGATCACTTCAAATCCCTCTTGCTCCTTGATCTAAGGACATACCATCATACAACCATGTGAAACAAAGAAAGAACGTAAGTAAGTGACACTATGCATGTTATAAGAATTGAAAATAAGCATATAGACTTGAGCTGAAATAAACTTGACATGACTTAACATTAAGATTTATAGCTTTCATTACATCAATGAATTAAGAAACATTACTATATGTGTTCTCTCCATCGCTGCCCACGTGGGGCACATCATGGTCAGAAATCCCATCATTGCTAGGAAGCCCATTATGACCATAAAGGTCCATCATTGTGAGAAACATATAATAATTACCTAATTCTCTTAACTTCACATTAACATCATTGTTCTTATCTTGCCATCAATGTAAATTGTCTGCATCCAATAATTTCACCAAATTTCTCATCGGGCCGGTTAAGGCTCATATTAGTTGCACCAAAGTGTTGATAAATGACATAAAGATAAAATAACATAAAGAGGAACAATTTACAACTTAAGTGCATTAACTTACTCATCAAGGGGATTTCTTCCTCTTAATCTTGAACTTATCATTACATGATTTACATGAGTCTTTCTTAAATTTCTTAATCATTACATGAGAATAGCATTAGAGTAATGAGAATCAATGATAAGAATAGAACTTTATGATTATAACAAACAACATGCAATACTAAGATCTGAGGCATCATGATTATCTTAATTTCATTGACTTGGAAATTTAAGGCATAATCTCAAATCATACATAACATGAAATTCATACAATGTAAATATGCATAGTGGCATGACCCGCTTATTTAGATCAAAGAAAAACCTAACTTGGTCTCTCTGATCTTGAGTCAAAACCTAAGTCAACCTTCTCTTTCCTTGATTAGGCTCTAAACACCTATTCATAATTATTAAACATCTTAAATCAATACCTTCTATTAATCCTCAGTTGAATTAGGATTTGAGTGCATTAGGGTTAGTCTTACTTATTAATGTGATTAGATTAGGAAAACTTAGTTGGATTAGATCACATTAATTACATATAATGCTTAATTTGGGTTTCATGGGTCAAACTAGGGTTTATAATAAAACATCAGGTCCAGAAGAAAATCATAGCTTGGAAACTCAAAAATCAGATTCCTCTCAAAAAAACCCTTTCCAATGACTATTTATGGTATTTTTCTGACCAACCAATAATTTACTATGCTTTTTCTAAAGTCAGCCAATCAGAATCTTGAGAAATCAGCAATTAACTCAAAAAGGGAGAGAACTACTGGCGGGGGCCCAACCAAGTTGTCCCAACCATAGGCTTCCATGATGATAACACACTCCCTCAGGTCAAACGCACGGTCGTGAGTCGCCCAAGTACTGAAATTACAAGTATGCCCATGTGCACAAAATAAAAATCATTAAGAACAAAGGGCATAATAAAAATTGTCACCTACGATTCTTGGTTCCTTCGCTCCAATGCAAGAAGCAACAAAGAAGCTTGCAAATCTCCAGCCATAATCGAGATATTGAGATTATCTTGGAAAACAAAGATCACCAGAGGCTTCTTCGTGCCCAGGTGAACCCAACGAGCCAAGGTTCAAGCTTTGGGGTGTACCAGAGCACCAAGCTCCTAACCATAGCCATGGAGGTAGATAGAAGTGATCGAAACCAAGGAAAATAAGACTCAAAAACCATTCGTGGATGCCCATCAAACTCATCTGATGATTTACCATTGTCTGATGAGCACATGATGACCAAGGTGGTGTTCGTCATTGAGATCCAAGGTTTATTTATAGGAAACGACACTCGAGGTAATCTGGGAGCAAAATAATGATTGAAAAAAGAACATTGAGGGTCAAGGAATCTTACCGCATTGCCAATTTGGCTGGAGGTGGCAGAAGAAGTTGGGGCACTCAAGGTGCTCTCCGGAGAACAAACTAAGTTGGTTGAAGAATCTCAGGTCATTCATAATGAAATTGAGGGTGGAGGAGGGATTCCATAGGTACGACAGTTGTTTCTATTTCCTTTTATAGGTATGTCATGGACGGATGAGGGTTCAGAGAGAAAGGGGCGGTGAGGGGAGTCCAGCCCTAAAAGGGCGTTTGCTCGCTAGGGTAGGAAACCTCAAAAAGTTGAGATGGCCGAGACCACATGGTTATCATGATTCCGTCGATGAAGAGATCTAAAGAAATGAGATATTGTTGGGGGAGATCGGGGTTGGATAAGGTACGCACAACCTGGTTGTCTGTTCTTGATCTCCTACTCAAGGAAGGAGACGAGTCTGTGGCCCTACGACACGAATTCGATAGCTACAAAAGAGCCAGTGATAACTAAAACATAAAGGGTCCGCGTGACAAAAGAACTATAGGTGAAATCAACAAAAAATGTCTATGTGACATTTAGTATTAGGAAACTATATCAAATCAAATCAATGAATTCAAATATTACTAGAAATAGGGTTTAAACTTTACAAAACTTTCCAAAAATATTTGAGGGGCCAAACGAAGTCCTATTGGCTTCAAATTTTCACCGTACATTAATCAAAGGATCTAGATTCTTTCTATACAATTAGATTTAAGTTTTTCTTACCTTCTGTTCATAGTTTTCTTTGTAAGTCATTAAACTCAATTTTAATGCATTTCATCAATTAAATGAGTGACAATTACCTTCCTTTGAGGTACTTTGAGTCTAAATTTGAGATAAACATTAGTTGTCTCCTAAAAATTCATATCACATATTTTTTATGCCTTTTTGTGAAACTTTCATGGACGAGAGAGAAAAAGAGAATTCATATTTACTTTCCTCTTACATTAAGTCATAAAAGATAGGAGGAAAACTTCTTGGTGAAGACATCTACTCCATGATAACTCCAAGCCTTTTGTCTTTCCCTTTTAATCCCTTTAAAGCACTCTTTAAAAGATAGGGGAGAGAGAAAGTGAGAGGATAAATGCTAGTTTTCCTTTTATGTATAAAGGGCTCATTTAATCATTAAGGAATTAAAGGAAGCATATTTCATTTTCTTTTTATGCCAATCATTATGCAAAAGAAAAAGGGTTTCACTATTGGGTAACTTGCATTAACTTCCTATTTGTTTTGGAAATTTTGCAAATAAGACCCTAACTTGTTCTATTAAATTTTTTTGGGATGTTACAAGATGTGTGACCATCTCAATCACATCCATGTTCTCATGTTGCCTCTGCAACTCATATTTCATGGAGCATAGCATCATACACTTAACATCTGTGACATCTTCAGTATGCTTCTTATAAGCATCCTTGTCAGCCCTTGGTGCATTTTGAGGTGGTTCCTATGATTCTGGCATCTCTAGGACATAGAGCTTGCACTCCTATGTGAGAAGGATTCTCAACATCTTGAACCAGTCATTGAAGTTGTTCCAAATTAATTTGTCCTTATCAAGAACCGATCGTAGAGAAAATGATTGTTGTTCATTTCCATTTGATTCTATAAAAGAATTTGTAATTTTTTCAAAACTTATTTTTAATTTGATTTGATTATATTTTGGTGATAATAATTAGGTCTTCAATTGCATTATCATTCTCATTATTTTTTTGAAATTGACAACCCTCAAGTATCAATTTGGAAAACTGCAATGAATAATTTTCTAATGAGCCAAGATCTATATTTCATCAAATCATGGGTCGACTTTGGCTGATCACACACAACTTGACTATTTAGGTAGGCAACTTTTGCTATTTGCATCCATATGCAACTCTTGGATAGATGATATGTGTAACTCCTTGCCGTAATTATCTACATGCTTTTGGGCTTAGACACTCTAAGAATCAACAGTTAAGCTTGACCCAATAGACATTACAACAATAATGCACCCTACCTCAGCGGCACCTACATTACTACCATCACACTTACATGGGGTAGACAACGCACCACGCTTGTCATAACCTATGCTTAGTCGAACAAGATTTTCATGTGTATTTCTATTGCAAAGCATCTTAGAGTTGATATATTTGATTTGAGGGATTATATATATATATATATAATATAATATATATATATAATATAATATATATAATATAATATATATGTGTGTGTGCATATATTGTATCCAATCACCACATATATAGTACATATCATATACATGCTATATCCCACAATGTAAACATGAAATTTAAAATGAAAACTGATGGTTATGGCCATGTCTACTTGTAATTCCTTGGATCCACAAGGAATTACTACCACCTAGGTCAATCATCACATTTCATGTATGAACCTGCTACTGGTGTAGATTCGTGCTTGCCAATCTGGGTAGATTGGTTCAACCCTTGAACCGGTCGTCTCGCCTCTTGGTCGGTCGGTTGGTCATCACGGACGGTCATCTGGTCTCCAATCTAATCGATGTTTGGACTCCTTCCAAATGGTCAGTTGGGTCCACCAGACAGTCATCTGGCTTCATCATTTCATCCTCCATGGTCCTCCATATGGTCATCCCATCTCATGAACTGGCCGCCTCATCCGGCAATGATCATCTTCTTTGTCATTGCAAAAAAAAGAAACTATCATATTGCTACATTATTACATTGTAAAGAGAAACTTCGAGTTACATTCAAGGGGAGCAAACAGAGGAAAGAATTAACTTTACATAGGGAAGAGCAAGGAGGATGTTTTTTACACAGACTGAGATAAATAGGAATAAAACCGAACCATCCAACCACACACAAATATTGGGTATTGGCCATAACCACGCTACATATCCACCATCAAAACTACTTTTATGGTGATGCATGTAAATTGCATATATATATATATATATATATATATATATATAGTTCAGGATTATATGGTCTTTGATTGGAAATGCATATGAGACTGTTTAAATATTCACATCGTATGAAATAAACAAAGGATGAAACCAAAAAATCCAGTTATATCGATTATCCTAAAACACGGTATATTGACATGGCTCTGATACCACTATTGGGAAATGTGGGCACATAATATAGCAGCGGAAACAAAATTTTTATCTATCTGTATTTCCATAATAGCAAGATCACGTCAACTACTATGAAATAGGAGGGATGGTTTAACAAGTTATACCTGGTCATGGAGCAAGTCCAGTGACAACAACTCACTTCAATATAATAGTCTACTAGTTGCTCTTAGATGTTGGTTGTGCAGTTCATGGTCTTCACCATGGACAATGAACATGATAGCTTCTACATTGACTCCTATGGTCTCGCCATAGACTACAGGATGACTTTGCTCTCCTCGAAGCATCCAAAAGACTCCTACCTCTAGAGTAGTCCACATGGACTAACTAGAACTCCTATCGTTCAACTAGAACAGATAGTAAGGAGCTGTCCCTCCTATTGGCATACTAGTCACCAACTTGCTCTCCCGCAACAACGATTGTCAGTTGTTCTCTCCCTTTCTATCCCTCCTTTGTTGGGTAGGACTTGCTTGGGCCCTCTTAGTTACCACAACTAGAGAGGACAATAATTGTTAGAGCAACTGATTCTCAATTGCCTGTGTTGTTGTTATACTCTGAGAAGCCACCAATACCCCTTTATTTATAGGCAGGGCTAGGGCCAGGGTTCCTAGTCTGTTCAGGATCTGTGTGGGAGTGGAAGGGACCAGAATATCTTGAACTTTTCAACATGCAAACCATAAAATGGTCATCTGATCACACGAGACGGTCATGTCATTTTGCAGTTTCCCAATTGCATATGAATTTGGCAAATTGATTTACATTAATGTTAGACATTAATTCCTTGTACCACAAGTATTGTGCAATCAAAATGGTCTGGGAAAGTACCTAGAACCTTCCTCCAGGCTAACTGATCAATCTCACACATGTGAGACAGTTGTCTCGCTCACCTAGATGGTTGTCTGGTGACTCGAGCTGACCTGAGCCAAAATGGTTAGTTCATCAGAATGAACCAGTCGGTTCACACCTCAGTTTGAGCAAAACTTAGCCAATTCAATTTTTGAGAAGCCCGACTCTCCAAACGCCTGTCTCAATCCTTGAAACGACCCATTTGGCACCTCAAACGATCGTCTCACCCAATGAGATGATCAGTTGGTAGTGTAGTCAGCTGATGTTGTGTGAATTGAGTACCTAAAGCTTTAGTAATCAATCCAATCATCATTCAATATCAAACTCTTCTTCTAGATGAGTTCCTATGTGTGTGACCCTATAGGTCCCATATAACGTTGGCAGTGAATGTCCATAACTAACTTATGACATCACTAGCAAAGACTGGTGCCTAGTCGCACATCAGTGCTATCCAAGTGAATGAAAAGTTGGAGAATAACTTCAATCTACAATCCATGTAAGGTGTTGTAGTGATTGTAAAATTCCTTTTTCACTGATATCTAGAATGAACTCAAGGCATGGAATCTTCATCTTCTCAATGTTCAATCCATGTTCCTGGAACCAGGAGCAGATTGTCTGAGATAATGTAAACTCAATATCATATATTGATTCACATGTGCATGCACATGAATTTCTCAATCTTTCTTACCAAGTGGCCAAGATATCAATCTCTAGTAGGATGGACATATCCCATATCTATCACTCAGAGTCAGTGCCCATGTATCAAAGTCACCCAATCATCACCTTTATAACAACCCATGTTTCAAGACTTCACTTGATGATGTCAAAGTGTGCCCAATGACATGTGATGAGTGCAGTGATTTCAGGTCTAATAATCACAATCACCACCTTAACAATGAGAGATGACTATGACCACCAATGATGGTTTCCATGTGTCACTCTCAATGTGGGTCGGTCTGATACATTGTTCCCTAACATGTATCTATGTGCATGGTTTGATATTGTCATATCATGATTAGTGATTTTTTGTCATCAACCAACCCACACTCTAGTCTTATGTGTTACTCGTGTCTATTTACCTTTCACAGTAACAACTGACTAGGGACATAATAAGAATTTACACATTCTTAACATTCGTATGATCTCATCCTCCAAGTCACATACCAAAAGACATATGACATTGAGTATTCCCATTCTTTAGACATTCATAAAGTTTCCTCATTATCTCACAACTGAATGAAATAGAATGAATTGGAAGCTTGAATTTATGAGTATTAATCAAATTCTTTATAGTTTTTGCCATGTCAATCATCACATGATTGTCTCTACGGGCATACTTTACCAATAATATCAACTCGTAGATTGACCACTCCTTCCGGCTTACTCATGGTGTAGAATCGAGTCGTTGCTTGTTGTTGCTCCCGTCCTCTACTGGCTTGTCCATAGGAACCGTCCTGTGAGGCTTGTCCACATCCACAACCTCCACTGCTAAATTGTTGCCTCTACTGCAACCCTTGTTGAGTTTGTCTCGGCTATTACATCACCTCATAATCCTTCATTGGGCAATACTATAGGGTATGCCTGGTCTGTACTCACTTGTAGTAGGTCTTTCTCTCGTACCATGGCCTAGATGCCCCTATCACTGACGTTGAGGTAGTACTGTGAGCTCCTACTAGTGGAAAGGTATGACCTCTACCTTTGATTGGAGACCACTGGGACCGAACTGCAGACCTCTATTGTGATGGTGGTGTTAAAAATCTAGGCTTCTTGAAGCCATTGGATTATTGTCCTTGATACTGTGCAAGTCTCTTCTTGGCATTTGCCTCTCTCTTCTCCACCACTAATCGCTCTACTCTTCTAACCGACTCCACAAACATGGCAAACTTCTCTTTGTTCTCTAAATGTGACACTAGTGTCATCAACTATGTACTCAAACCCTTCTTGAACTGTCTAATCCTCTCCTTATGAGTTTCTTCCATATGTAGACAAAACCTTAGAATCTCCATACACTTTGCCTCATACTCATCGATCGACATGGATCCCTATCAGATCTTCTCGAACTGTGTGATCTTCTCATTAAGGTATGTCTCAGGGAAGTTTTGACTAACAAACTCCCATCAGAAATCTTCCCAACTAATCATGGCACCAAGCCTCTTCTCCTCCTCTATGTCCCACCAATGACCATCACTCCCTTTCAGTAGATACATTGTGTGCTTCACCTTATCTTCTTCTGGGATATTGAGGATTTTGAAGGCCTTTTCCAACTCTATCAACCAAAGATCTACATCTGATGGGTCTGTCATACTAGCATACTCAACTGCTCCTACACACCTTAAACTCTCAAAGGTATTTCCAAAACCTAAAGATTCCTCATTGGGGACTACCTCTCTTGCTTGGGGTATGGGCATTTACGTCATATGTGTCATCGTGCCCATGAACTGTCCAAACATGGACTGGAAAGCGGGATTGGCCACCACCGCTGGGTCAAACTAGGTCATCTTAGGAACAACATCAACCCTAGAATGTTGCCTTGTACCACTTCTTGGTGCAGCAACATTGCTCTCTACAACATGTTCTTTGTGTTCTCCAATCATCTTCTTCTTCTTCTTGTCTTCTTCTTCTTCTGCATAAGAAGAAATTACCATCATACAGATTGGAGGACACTAGAATAGATGCAACCCTAGTCCTATGTCCATGTAGACTCAACGAACCTATATATCTGATACCAACCTCAATTGTGATGCCCATCACCACACAAAATGATATTACTCAAAATAAGCATGGAATTAAAACTAAGCATCCAAGATAATCATAGAACATGGTGAATTAAAATTGATTCCATATCATTACAAAATTGGAAACATATTACATCTGGATCTACATGAAACAACTATATCTCAACCATTCTAAAGGATATTACAATTCACTATTCACTTGCCCACTGACTACACCCTGTTATATAATAACTTATTCATATATATATAAACCACATATGTACAACCATGACCTACTGCCAAAACTTGTATCAATATACAAAGTCAACAAAACACCCCCAAGTGACTTGAGAGTTTAGGGACGATACATAGGACTCAACTACAAAACACTAACAGAGTATCAAACCTTCAACAACTACTGCTTCTCTTACTGCTCATCCTCAACCGCATAATCTCTACCTCATCATGCACGACCACCTAAATGATGTGGAAACCCACATGGTGAGACCAAACGTCCCAGTGAGAGATATAACTCTCTGCTAACATCTATTATTAACATGGATAAGCTTAAAGAAGGAGGGTAACGTTATCATCAGGTTGAGTAAATTCAACTAAATGATATGAGTAAAGAAGATAACATTGTTTAAGAAATTAAGGTAATTACCACTGATTAGTAGAACATTTTATGCTTAAGAAGGAATATGAAGAACATGTAAAATAGTTTATTTCTCTTACAACATAATAATTCAAGAAATCGGTACATGAGATAAGGCAAATGGTCATCCAATGTGAGTTGTTTTTAACCCTAATCAATACACTACACAGATGTGTTACACATTTTATTACGCCCTGAGGATTTGAATCATACCACCCAAATCCAACTGATCACTGCGAAGTCAAAAATAGTGCCATATAAGGTCTATGAAAGATTTGAAATCCACAACCTCACCACCACCTCTTTGTCAGTATGAGAGACATCGTAGAGACATATAGTCCAACTGAAAACACCTATCCTACCTTGGTACAAGTCGCGACACTAGAGAATGGGCTCACACATGGTCGTTCTAAAAGAGGCATCAATGTTGTTATATTGTTGCCTATCACATATCACCAACACCTAGGCATGACAGAAGTCACCCTCCATCACCTATAATTGTGGATGCAAGGAGGTACTCGACTTGCACCACTACATATTTAACAATATGCACTCTAAGCTTTTAATAGGAATCAATTGTTTCACCAACCAACATGTTCTGACACTGGAATGGATCTATGGTACAGGGTAGCTACAAGAGTAGGGTTTCACTTGATTAATTATGGTAATTGGGTATCTTTTAGTGCATTATTTCAGTTACGACATATAAACCCTAAACAAATTCTACCAAGATAAGAGTATGATACAACTCCAAAAGACATAAAATGTTTGAAACATAAACCTATCACATCATCACTTGATAACACTGCTACACAAGGCTATTCACAATCATCACTCTGCCATGGGATACCAATCCCTCATCACATCACGTGAGGATAATACCTCAAGCCAGGAACAAAGTCATCCACCAGGTCATATGACCCACTCACATAATCCTTATGTCACATCATTATCTCAACATGCCTTGTAAATCTCATCATCATCACCTATGCCATTTAAACATCACCATAGCATCCAATATCTAGGTTATTCATTCAACCTACAAGATTAACTTGACACAAGTAGGAGAGAGAGAACATCAACTCATATTGATCATTCAAAAAAGCTCTACAAGCATGTCATACACCTGAAGTTAGGGTTAGGGTTTCACATATAGCCAAATAGGTTGTACATCAAAACATATCAGCAAACCCTAAAACATTCTTAGAATATGTAGGTAAATACTTATTATCACCATATTCGATAACATAAGCTCAAACACGTGACCAAGAGGTACCATTGACCAAAAGGGAGGTAGAAGATCATAGGGCCCTACGATTGAAGAACATATACCATCATGGTTGAAGATCATGACCAAGCCAATGACCAAGCATAACCACAACTCATCAGCAATCGAAGAAGATCACAAAGTACCAACAATGAAGACCCACACATGGTCGAAGGGGAAACTAGGTCGAAGACCATATGAGTGACCAACAGACATCACTCAACCATATCAGTTGAAGGGAACCCAAAACACCAATGACCACATACCATAACACCCCTCATGAATCAAATATAAAGGTCCACTTTAGCGATCAACACAAAGCACCAAGATCAGTGAAGAAACCCACTAAACTAGTGACCTAAAGCCTCCTCAATGAATCCAAAGAACACCACCACCACTTAGCAGAACATGATTAAATAAGGTGATCATCACCAAGAGAACATGTCCATTGAAATAGCTACACACACCAAGAAGATCAAGCATTACTAAAGGTGGAACATCAAGAAAACAATAACCATCCAAACCTTACACAAGCATCACATGAGATCAACATGGAAACCATAGATAGTAGGTGTAAAGAAAATATCAAGCACATGTAAACGAAACCAAAACTCCTCCTTATGCAAGATAACTGAACCAAAAACCAAGATAAAAAAAACTAAGGTCAAGATGCTTGCAAAGCCACCATCATCACCATCAACTAACTCCTGGCCACATGAAAGAGGGTTTAAGAGAAAGAGAAAAGTAGTCAAGTATACTTCATAATCTTGAACCCTAGAACAAGATAGTAACATATAGAATAATATGATCAAGTTTTAGAGATAAAACAATAGCATGTAGGAAATATTATGGTACAATAATAGAAGAGGGAAAAGTTATATAACCCACCTTATATTATGGTGCAACCACCTCCAAGGAAAATCTCCAAAAGCAAGAGAGAAACCTAGCTTTTATCACCTTTACGACCAAGCTAGCCACCACCTCAAAAGAGAAGAAAACCCTAGGTTAAAGGGCAAGAAGGAGAACCATAGCTTCTAGGACGAAGAGAACAAATGGAGATAAAGGGAGAAAAGTTCCTCCACTCAACTTGAACACTACCTTGTAAAACCTAAGATTTGGCCCAAGAGAGAGAAGTACCTCCACCCCAACACAGGCACTACCATGGAAGCTCCATGGGTTCAACCAAGAATAAGAAAAAAGATGTAAGACCACTGAGCTATGTTTTGGGCTCACCCTATTTTTTTTCTTGATTAGATTCTTATAGCCTTTCTCTAATCCTTTGAGATTCTTTTAGAGCTTGTGGAGAGCTTAAGTTTTTAGTTTGAGCTTGTTTGGATGATGTTTTTGCTTTATGTGCTTGTTTTGGGTCAGATAGCAATTTACCCAAATGTGAGGGTTATCCTACAATTTGCCACACCTAGTGTGTACCTTACCTTACTTGGCATCATGAGAGAGAGTTTGGTGCTTGAGGGCACCTTGTTTGGGCCTTGGATGAGTGGTGACATCTCTAGATTGATTAGGGTTTCTAAGGTTTGGTTTGGTGTCGACCATTTGAGCTTGGTTGACTGTAGAGACCTTGATGGGTGTGTTGGGTGTGTCTCAACCGAGACACCTACCTTGGCTTGTTTTTTTTAAAACCTTGATGGTGTTGTAGTGGTTGGTTTGAGATGGTTTTTCATTTTATAGTGTGTCTTGACCTTGAGTGTTTGATGACCTTTTGTCTTAACCTAGACAAGTTGCTTTGTTGTTTGTCTCGACCCCTTGATGTGTCTCGATCGAGACCAATGTGTTGGTGACATTAAGAGATTGATACCCAACATTGGTTGTATCACCATCTCGTTCATGCATGCATATAGTGGTTGCATGTTGGTTTATTTTGTGGACAAGTGTCCCTTTGGTTCCTTTATGTGTTGACACCTCATCTCCACCTTCCTTCTCTCCTCCTTCATGTATATAACCCCTATCCTCTTCAAACTTGCATTCTTTTCCACCCTCTTTCTTTCCTCCTCTCTTGTGGTAACCTTGAAGCTTTGTGGAGCTAAGGATTGCTGATTTAGTTGCTTTGGTGCCTGATCAACCTTCCCTTGGTGCTTGTGGTGACTTTTGGATCATCTTCTTCCCTAGTAAGTGTATGCCTTTCTTTGGTGGGGTTTTCCTTTGATCTTATACCTCATCTTATTCTCCTTTCTCAGCCTTATACTATGTACTATCCATGGTGGCCATCTTGAGAGAAAACTCATCATCACAAATGGTCGAAGACCATGTTTTGACAAGGTGGTACCCAAGTGTGAGGAAGTTTTCTCCTCTTTCTCCCTTCTTCTTTTGGCCCTACCTAGGGCTTCTTTCCCTCTTTTCTTGAGCTATGTTTGACCTTGGTTTCTTCTTCTGAATGATGTGATATTATTGCTGAGAGTTGAGCTTTTGGTGGATCTTCATCTTCCTCCTTGGTGATCAAGAGCTTGGAGCTTGTTCCTTCACTTAAGGTGGATTATATAACACTCTACCCTCTCTATCATTGCACTTTTCTTTACATGCATGTTGCTATTTGTCTCTCTAAATCAATATTGTTCTAACATGCTAGTGGATGATATCATGTTATAGAACTTGAATGGTGATGGTCATCATGCATGGTTTTTTTAGAATCTGAAACCCTAATTTGTTGCACCCAATTTTGAGATGATTGTGAGATAGATGGTTTGCTCTTATCTTTTGATCTTGGATTTTGATAACATGCATGATATTCATGTACCTTAGTGTCACATGTAGTTTGGGTTCTGTTTTGGAGGTGCTAAACATGAGCTTAACTTTCCTACATAAGGTTCTTCATGGTGATTTTCCATAAGTGCATGTTTTAGGGTTTTGGTGACTATTTTTGCATGAAGTCTTCCTCCTTGATGATGATGGTTTTTCCTTAGAGTTATCTTCTATTTTAGCTGTGATTATCTTCTATTTTGATCAAGGTTTATCTCTATTTTGTTGAGGGTTAATAGTTCTTAGGTGGCTTGACCTTGGTGGTCATGGCACTTTGTTTAGTTTTGGTCGCTACCCTTAGTTTGTGTGCTTGGGTCAAGACACATGGATTTATTTAGGTCCACACCCTTGCTTTGGTTTGGTTGGTCGATGCGCATGGTCTTTTTGTGGTCGAGACACTATGCTAGAGTGCGGTCGAGACTCTTGGTTTTGGTTCTGGTCGTAACACCATGTGGATGGATGGTCGTAACGCTTGGCTATGACCTAATGGTGGTATCAGTTGTGACACCTACCTTGAAGGTGGTCGAGGCATATGCCTTTGGTGTTGTGTTTTAGTTATGACCATGTTGTGTTTCGGTCGTGACCATGTTGATGTGTCTCAATCGTGACCAACCTTGATGGGTGGTCGAGACACATATGTTATGGTAGGTTGATTCATATATGAACACATGGTTGTTATATACATGACCTCGTAAGAATATACATGTGTATATGCAGTTGATGGGTGATACCTAATAATGTTAATATGCCTATTTGATCACAATAGTGGTAATGCTTAACCCTAATGCACTCCAACTACGTGGGAGGTAAGGAATCTAAGGTTTGGTGATTGCATGATGTAATGGGACCCTAATCGGTTATAGGTGTGAAACCCTAACCCTAGTTTTAGGTCATGTGATTTGTTACTTATCATACTTGGAGTGATTATCATACTAAATGTTTTTTCTCTCTTGTTTATGAACTCCTAACCTTGCAGGTGAAATAAATGCCATGGCTTGTGTATGCTATGGTGATGATTATATGATATACAATGATGGCTATAAGCCTTGATGAGATACGGTGAGATCATATTGATGTGATGGGTCCAATGACCTGGTGAAGGCTTGATGCCTATTGTGAGTTGATATCCTCTTATGATATGATTGAGAGATTGATATCCCACAGTGATGTGATATCGGTGATGGTCTTGTGAATGGTAGTGCTACAAGTATCATCTGGTGATGATGTGACTAGATCACACCTTATGCATTTTATATCTTTTGGAGTTGAACAATTCCCTTATCTTTGTAGAGTTTGTTTTAGATTTGTATGTTGTAACTTGATTGATGTTAAAGACACTCAATTGGCATAACTAATAAAGTGAAACTTTAATCGTGTAAGTGTCATGTGCCATAGATCCATTCCAATGTCAGTATTATTGGTAGATGGTGAAATGAGTTAATCCTATGGGAAACTCGGAACACATATTTTTGAATATGTAGGGGTACAAGTTGAGTATCTCGTTGCATCTACAATTATAGGTTGGGTGAGATGGCCATACGTGAGGAGATCTCCTTATGATATGTGATAGGTAGTAGTGTAACTGCATGTGACACCTCTTTAGAACGACCATGTGTGAGCATGTTCTTCTAGCGTTGTTACCTGTACCAAGGTGGACTAGGTATTTATATATGGATGTCCATGCATGATCCAATCCTTCAGCTTGACTATATGTAGTTGTTTGCAGTTGACTAATATGTCTTCATAGTGTTTTCTATTGTACCGACCAAGAGGTGTTGGGGAGGTCATGGATTCTGGCTCTTCCATTGACCTTGTATGGCACCGATTTCTACTTAGCAGTGGTCGGTTGGATTTTTGTGGTACGACTCAAATCCTCAGGGAAATAATAAAAGACGTAACATTTTCGTGTAGTGTACTTTCTTAGGTTCAAATGTGAATAACATTTGATGATCCCTTTGCCTTATCTTTGTTCTGATTTATTGAAGTATAAGGCGGTAAGAGAAGTCAACTATTATACATGTTCTTCATATACCTTCTTAGAATATTAATTGTTCTACTACTCAGTGATAATTTCCTAGTTTTGCTTAATTTGCTTTATCTATTGATACATATCATTTAGCTGAATCTTCCCAACCTGCTAAGTATTTTATCTACATGTTTAGTTATTTGTGCATTAATCGATGTTAGTATAGATGTATATCTTTCACTGGGATGTTTGGTCTCCCTGTACACTCAGGTCTTTGGGGTGTTCACAATGTGTTTTGTGGTTATGTTATTGATACAAGGTTTTTGGCTTGTGAGGCATGTATGTAAAATATGGGATGTGTATATGCATATATGTGGAATAGGTACCTCATGTAACAGATGGACCACAACAATGATAGTGTAATGTAAGCACCTTGTGATATGATATGTAATGCTTATGATAGAACCCGATCTTTATGATCAAATATTTACAAAATATGCATCAGAAATATAAACAATCTTTTCATTCATTCAATTTTCTCGAGTACATGATTTTTTTTAAATGATACATGTACATTGAATACTAAAACTTTAATTTATAAAATCTTCATCTTCTAACAGAGGGCTATCTTGTGTAGTCTCTTTTACATCTTCTCTGGTAACTTGCCCATGAGTTCCCAGAAGGAACAAAAACCACACATTGGCCCCAATAAGGGAAATTGGGGTCAGCAAAGCTAGTACAAAATTAGTATTTGGAAGGAAAAATAATATGAACCTATCTACAAAGAATTCATATGACAAAATGCAAAGGTATGAACAATATAGGAAAGTATCAAATGTAGCAATGGGTTTTCAAATTAAACAATACTCAATGTCCAAATTTTGAAACAAGTCCGTTCAATTTTCAATAGTTAGCACATGTCAATGTCTATGTTGTTGGGAAGTCATATGTTCTCTTTATGAGAATGACAACACACCAACTACGTTTTCTAGTGTACTAAGGGACCCCATGTCCTTCTCTCTATGTAGAGTCATGGAAGCATTATTCCACTAAAGCATTGGGCACTAGCCTGCCCTTTTTGACTTTTGAATCATGTGCTACTATTTTCCAAGATTTATTGTTGGTGGCCTTCAAAGAGTAAGATAAGGTTTATAACAATTTTAAGCCAACCAACCTATCTAATTATGCATGCAATCAATGAAGGAAATAACTTTCCAAATAGAAATAGAAATTGTGTACCTTTATATCAAGTTTTCAAAATGTAAGAACTCCAAGTATTGACTCCAAGAATTAAATCAAAATAGAGAGAATCTACAAATGTGGAGAAATATTTTTCACTATATGGCTTGGAATCAAATTTTGTTCAAATTTCATTTTATTAGTATTATATGTAGCTAGGGTTTTCATTTCAGGCCTTATATTCATCTATTTTCATTTCTAACTTTTTTAAGATTTTTGCTGAGTTTTATACATATAGTCAAAATCTTATAATTAATTATAGTATAACCATACCATTTTACATGTGTCTTGGCATATCCTCGATCTAGGGTTTTGGACCCTTTTTACTTCTAAGATTTATTTTTATCCCTATAAGTCAAATTATTACTTGCTTACATATAGGTGTGGGTATCAATATTCCTTCCTCTATTTGGTTAGTTATTTCATTATCTCTCTCATATGATATATCTTAATTTTTCCAACTAGGGTCAAGAATAAGCGTTGGATGAGATATAATTTACCACAATACCCTTATTTGAGACATCTAGGGTTCTGACTTCATCCGACCTTCGTATATGAATATGTTGTTGATGAATACATATTCATCATGGAATTCAATTATCTCTTTGGAACAAATTCAACTCTATAAATACTCACTCATTAAATATCAATGTGAGTCATAATGTGCAAAATTACTTAATTAATCAAATTATCATGATTTTAACTGAAATTATGGTCGAATTGATGCAGGTCTTAGTAAAATTGAACAATCATCTAGCATCTACCTTCCCTCACCCCTGGTCCTGACCAATCAATCTACTCATGACCGTTTGAGCACATGCGGTCTCAAGACCGTTTGAGCCCATGTGGTCGCAAGACCGTTTGAGCCCATGCAGTCTCAAAACCGTTTGAACCCATGCGGTCGTAAGACCGTTTGAACACATGCGGTCTCAAGACCATTTGAGCCCATGCGGTCTCAAAACCGTTTGAACCCATGCAGTCTCAAGACCGTTTGAGCCCATGCGGTCTCAAGACCGTTTCACCAAGGTCACAAGACCGTTTGGCCACGAAGACCGTTTGGTTGTGAGACCGGTTGGAGCCAGACTGCGAGACCGGTTGGAGCCAGACTTCGAAACCGTTTGCAGTCAGACTGCGGGACCGCATGGAAGCCATGCATCAAGACCGTTTGGATTTTGGTAATCAAAGACCGAATGTCCACTTGCTGATCCAAGACCGTTTGGTCTTTTACACAAGACTGCATGGACATTCAGCACAATACGAGACCGAATGGAGTTTCTTACGGGTCTGTTTTATGCTTGCCATAAAAACCGTTTGCATGAGAACCGCATGCTATAGCATGAAAACCGAATGAAGAAAGCACGTATATGCAGACCGTTTGGAAAAGTGTCGGCTGACAAGATCGTTTAGCTGAAACTGTATGGCTTGAAAACCGAATGGCTGATTGGTACTTGAAGACCGTTTGCCAATAAGCAATGCATGGAGATCGTTTACTCTCTTGATGGCTACGTAAACAACATAGGCTCCAGTAAAATGAAAACGAATGAGCCATCACGTGAAGACCACCTACTCCAGTAGACAGCCAAGACCGAATGGAGAGTACCATGCATGCATACCATTTAAATAAAATATAAACATGCAGATCGTGTAAAATGAATGGAGTAAGCCTGGAAACCGAATGGAAAAGTAGGCACGCAAGACCGCAAGGCTATAGACCGTTTGGGCAATACACATCCCAGACCGTTTGGAACAGCGACGCGCCAAGACCGTTTGGTCTCTTTGGTCACATGTAAAATCGAATGAAAGTGCTATCAAGACTGTTTGCTTTTCAGAAATGTAGACCGCATGAGCCAAAACTAAATGGCCAAATTGCTGCTACGTGCATGCATGAAATGTGAAACTATTTGGATAAGGGCTAAAGTGCAAACCAAATAGATACCAAACCGTTTGATACAGTGGCACTAAAGCAAACTATATGACCAGGATTTTTATCAAATCATTTCGACAAGATATTTTCGGACTGGAATCACATCAAAAATGTGAGGGCCAGTCCAGTGCCTATAAATAGGACCAGTAGGGTCCTTATTTGGGCATCAGTTCCGGGACGCCGACAGGCTGCCTGTACACAAGTCTGATCCAAAACCAGTCCAGTCTGCGCCAGTTTCATTTCACCTACTGCCCGCGTTGCAACCAAGGAGGTGGAGGAGAGAAAGAAGACGGAGCGAGGGAGACTATCTGATCTGTCTTCGCAACTCCCTTTCGCGTCTAGATCTTCTCCAACACGACATAGGAGGTTGTATCTTCTTCACCGAGCTGCGACTACTTTCGGCACCGATTTCATGGCGGATTTCTCTCTCTTTCTCACTCTTCTTATTTCTCGCATCATGAGCGAGTAGTACCATTTCACTGGGGTGCGGGAACTAGCCTCGCTGCCCATGCAAACCATGTTCTTTTGTTAAACTTTCCATGGTGATGTATATAACTCTTCATTTCATTGTTAACCGTTATGTTTGTAGTTTGATTAATTGCTTGCTTTCATCTTTGTTCTTCCTATATTGCGAGAACATCTATATGTAGCGTTGAATTTCGTTTAATAAGTTGACTCCCAAACTAGAAATAGAATGGGATTCCTTGATGTCGTAAGTGTATGATCCGCGAGGGGACGAGCCATCTAGCCTTCGGTGATTCTTCTGTGTGCCTAACGCCTATATAGGGGGTTCACAACCTTAGTTGGATTTTGTTTCTTCTTATTAATCATCGATGTTGCTCGTATATTAACTGTCTGCTTGTTTATCGGTTAATGCGGTTGACTCCCAAACTAGAAATAGGATGGGAGAGGTCGTAAGTGTATGATCTGTAAGGGGATGAGCCATCTAGCCTTCGATGATGCTTCTGTGTTCCTAACACCTGTATAGGGGGCCCACAACCTTCGTTGGATTTATGTATCTTCAGAGCCGTAAGTAAGTGATCCAGATGGTGGTGAGACATCTGATGCCTAAGGTGATGCTTATGCAAACCTAACTCCCATATGGGGGGTTTCGCAACAGCTCTATCTGGATTATTACATCTTGCCTGGATTGTTCACGATTGAATGTGTTTGCGTGTGTAACGGTGGTGAAACCTGGTACCATCCCAATGATTCCATATCACTGATCTAAACCCAACTTTAATTCAGCTTTTACTTTCTTGCAATTAGTTTAAGTAACCTCAAATCAACCAATCATTCTAAATATTAGTTTTACTTGAGCTAGATTCGAATGACAAGGATTCTTAAAAAGGTTGTCCTTTGGGTTCGATCCTTAACTATACTGCGATAAGACTCATCCACTTGCGGGTGGTATTATTGCACTTTGGTTTTGGTAAAAGCTCGGGGATTTCAACCCCGAGTGAGTTTGTTAGTGCGTTCAAAAATACCACGTCAAATTCTGGCGCCGTTGTCGGGGACAACGGAATCATTCAGTCAAATCTAGTTCTTTTAAGACTAATCTAGGATTTTGCTTTTTATTTTGAGACAATCGATCATCTACTTGAATTTGACTCTACTTTGTGGATCTCATTTTTAAAATCTTTCTATTTTCAGGTACAACCCAAGGCATAGTGTATGCACCGTTCGGACAACCCCAGACTCACAGCGAGCTTTGATCCCGAGATAGACAGAACTTTCCATCGTCAGATCAGAGAAAATCAAGCAAGGATGGCTCAAGAAGAAGAGGTAGCCCGAAGGGTGGCTCAAGCCATCAATGCACAAAGAGAGAGACTCATGCAAGAAGCCAGGGCTGCGGTTCAGTAGGAAATCCTAGCAGCACAAGCATCAGCGCAAGCAGCCGAACTACAAAAGGATCTTAGAGAATTCTCAATCCCGAAAGTTGTGAATGTTCATCATCCAGTACAGCCTCCTCCCATCAATGCTGCCAATTTTGAGATTAGGGCACATTGGATCACATTGCTTCAAAACAACCCTTTCTATGGAAAACAAGCAGAGGACAGCCAAGAACATCTTCTGAGAGTCATCGATCTATGTGCTATGACAAAGCAAAATGGAGTCATTGATGATGCCATTCGACTCTGTCTCTTCAAGTATTCTCTTGCTAATAGAGCCATAAGTTGGTACAATTCATTGTAAAATGAAATACCCATCACCACCTGGGAACAACTCCAAAATGTGTTTCTGGAAAAATTCTATCACCCATCTCTCACATATGAAATTAGGGGTCGGATAACAAATTTCACTCAAGTCCCTGGAGAAACTCTCGCTGAAGCATGGGATAGGTACAAAGAGCTTCTACGCAAATGTCCACACCACGGAATTCCTTAGAATCAACTCATCCAAATTTTCTATAGGGGTGTGGATGATGATATTAAGAGGTTTCTAGATTCCTCATCTGAAGGAAACTTCATGTGTCAAAGTTATGACAGGGCATGGAGAGTCATCACCCTGGGAGCAGAAAATCAAGCCAATTGGGGTACATCTGTAAGTAAAGGAGTCTTGAAAGTAGCTATGGCCGAAGCTATTCCCGAGTACAAGTCTATCGCTGAAACCTTGAAGGTCTTAGTTGCCAAGCAAGACCATATTGAATCATCTTTAGCTGCTATTAGAAGAGGACGTTCACCCACTCGGCAACCAGAACAGGTCAAGTCTGCTTCCCTGTTCTGTGAAGCATGTAAGAGCACCGATCATTCCACTTTACCATGCAATGTTCTCTATGACGTTGTACTGAGCAATGTATGTGGACAAGGAGATAATGGTCAGATGGAAAATCTTAATGCTATCAACACTATTCCTCAGCAAAGTTATTACAATCCAAATCAGAATAGGAATCACCCAAGTTTTCAATATGGAAACCCCTCTGGAGCAGTAAACTAGCATCAATTTGGTCCAAACAATCAACCAAGAGGCCCACCAGGATTCCAGTATAACCCACAACAAAATTTTGGGAATCAAGGAAATTTCAAGGGGAACTTTCAGAATAGGAACTACAATAATTATCAAAACAACTCTCAGTATCAGAATCTTAATCAACAGCAAGGACAACAAGCAGGACCCGTCTCTTCTAATGACAAGCTATCAGCCATTGAAAAAATGTTGCAAACTCAGCAAACTATGATAGCCAACCAACAAGCTCAACAGAAGGCTATTGAATCTCAACTAGCTCAACTTGCAGCTAGCATAAAGCCAACCGCTGGAGTATTTGTTGGCCAACTCGAGAACAATCCCAAGCATCCTGAACAGTTGAAGGCAGTCACCACCAGGTCAGGAAAAGACTATTTGGATCCCCCAGTAGAGATACATGTGGTTATTATAGACGAAGATGAACATGTGATTGTCCAAAACTCAACAACACTAGAGTCTCAATCAAAAGAAGATAAGATAGATAAGGGAAGTCCTGAGAAATCTACTTATGAAGAAACTGAAACACCAGAACCTGATATTCATGTATATAAGCCTCATATACCTTTCCCAGCTCATCTAAGGCAAACCAAGCTTGATACTAGATTCAATAAGTTTAAAGAAGCTATGAAGAAACTTCATGTTGATATACCCTTTTTGGATGCTCTGGCTGAGATACCAGCCTGGACTAAATACCTAAAGTCACTCCTCACTAGGAAGTATATAACTGAAGAGTATGAGACCGTAAAACTGGAGACAACTACATCTGATATCATATTGAGCAAGATTTCCAAGAAATAAAAGACTCAGGATCCTTTGGAATTTCATGTCACATTGGTGACTCATCATGCAAGAAAGGATTGGCAGATCTAGGTGCAAGCATCTCTATTATGCCACTCAGCCTATGAAAAAGATTAGGATTTGTATAATTGCTTCCTACTAGCATAACTATACAACTCGCAGACAATTCGATAAAATATCCATTAGGAATCCTCGAAGATGTCCCGGTCAAGGTAGGCAAGGACACATATCTTCCATGCGACTTCATTATTATGGATATAAAATAAGATGCCAGATATCCTCTCATTTTTTGTCGTCCATTCCTCGCCACTGCAAGAGCCCTGATTGATGTTGAAGCTGGAACCTTACTGCTCAGATTAGGCAAAGAAACTCTCGAATTTAAAGTTTTCGAAAGTATGAGAAGACCAAGTATGCAGGAAGAAGTCTATCGGATTGACTGCATTAAACAAATGTCACTTCTAACTCAAGAGAATCATGAATCAAACGACCCCTTGGAAATTGCTCTACCCATCAGTGGATGAACCAATCGACGAACGAGTAAAGGATTGCATCGAATCCCTTGACTCTGCTAAAGAAGATGTTGGAGCCAATAGTGAAGAACTCAAGGCTATGGAAACTACAGAAGAAACCAGCAAAAAACCAAAAGCTCCCGAAATGAAACCCCTACCCGAAGGACTGAAGTACGTGTTTTTAGACGATCTCAAGGTTTGTCCAATTATTATAAATTCCGATCTAACAGCTGGACAAGAAGAGAAACTTCTAAAAGAATTGAGGGAAAGAAAGAAAGCCATCGGTTATAAAATGAGTGACCTCACTGGGGTCATTCAAGCGTTGACAAGATCCCTATGATGGAAGATCACAAACCTACTATTGAGCATTAATGGAAATTGAACCCAAATATGAAGGAAGTGGTCCATAGCGAGGTCATTAAATTTCTCACAACAGGAATAATCTATCTGATATCTGATTCGCCATGGGTGAGCCCAATGTATGTTGTCCCGAAGAAAGGTGGAACAACTGTTATACGGAATGAAAACAATGAACTCATCCCCACTCGAATAGTAATAGGGTGGAGGATGTGCATAGATTATAGAAAACTGAACAAGGCAACTCAAAAAGATCATTTTCCAATGCCCTTCCTTGATCAAGTCCTAGAAAGGTTGGCTCATCAAGAATATTTCTGTTATCTTGATGGTTACTCTGGATTCTATCAGATACCCATACATCCAGATGACCAAGAGAATACAACCTTTACCTGCCCATTCGGAACATACGCATTTAAAAGAATGTCGTTTGGCCTCTGCAATGCACCTGCAACTTTCCAATGTTGCATGGCTATAATATTTGCCGGTCTCACCGAAACCATTATGGAGGTTTTTATGGATGATTTTTCTGTTTATGGAGATTCATTCGATTCATGTCTAAAGCACCTCTCCCTGGTCCTCAAACATTGTGAAGAAGCACATCTTGTGCTAAATTGGGAAAATGCCATTTTATGGTAAAAGAAGGCATTGTCCTGGGCCATAGGGTCAGCAATATAGGAATTGAAGTAGATAAAGCCAAGATTGAAGTGATTTCTAAACTGGCTATCCCCACAAATGTAAAAGAAGTTCGTGCTTTCCTTGGTCATGCCGGATTTTATAGAAGATTCATAAAGGATTTTTCTAAGATAACGAAGCCAATGACGAACCTATTACTAAAGGATACTGATTTCAATTTTAATGAAGAATGTGTCAAAAACTTCAACACACTAAAGTAGGCCCTTACAACCACCCCCATCATTAGAGCTCCTGACTGGGACCATCCTTTTGAAATTATGTGTGATGCCAGTGATTATGCTGTGGGCGCTGTTTTAGGGCAATATATAGAAAAGAAGCATTATGTGATCTATTATGCATCAAAAACCCTCGATGAAGCTCAGAAGAATTATGCAACTACTGAGAAAGAACTTCTAGCAGTCGTGTATGCCTTTGACAAATTCAGATCCTACCTAATTGGTTCGAAGGTCATTGTCTACACAGACCATGTTGCCATTCGTTACCTTCTGGCAAAGAAAGATGCAAAACCCAGGTTGATTAGATGGATCCTCCTATTACAAGAATTTGATTTAGAGATAAGAGATAAAAAGGGTACAGAGAATGTTGTAGCAGACCACCTTAGTCGCATCCACACCCTGGATACCGATAAGATTCCGATTAACGATTCTCTTCCAGATGATCAATTACTGAAGGTCTCATAAGTTATACCGTCGTACTCGGATTTTGTGAACTACCTTGCTGCTGAGATTATCCATACTCAATGCACCGGGAATGCACTGAAGAAGTTCATGCATGATGTAAAGCAATATCACTGGATGAGCCATATCTTTTCAAACTATGTGTTGATGGTCTGTATAGACGATGTATCGCCGAAGAAGAAGCTCAACTTATCTTGGAACAATGTCACTCAGGACCAGTGGGAGAACATATGAGCTCTAAAAAGACTACTTTAAAGGTTTTGCAATGTGGATTCTTCTGGCCAACCATATCCAAAGATTCCTACGATTTTGTCCTATCATGTGACAAATGTCAAAGAACAGATAATATAACAAAGAGAGATGAGATGTCGCTGAATCTATGGCAAGAAGTAGAGATATTCGATGTTTGGGGGTGGACTACATGGGTCCATTCCCATCTTCTCATGGATTTTCATACATCCTAGTGGAAGTAGACTATGTCTCAAAATGGGTTGAAGCTATACCAACCGTCACTAGTGATTCCACACCCGTCATCAAATTATTCAAAGATATTATTTTCCCCCATTTTGGAGTGCCACGAACCGTGATATCTGATGGAGGGTCCCACTTTTTTGAAAGAAGCTTTGAAGCTTTACTAAGAAAATACGGTGTAACATATAAGGTAGCCTCGCCTTACCATCCACAAACAAGTGGACATGTAGAGGTCTCTAACCGTCAACTAAAGGCTATTCTGGAAAAAACTATAGGATGAAATCGAAAGGATTGGTCGACAAAGATCAACGACGCCTTATTGGGACTACACCTTTTCGATTAATATATGCAAAGGCTTTCCACCTGCCAGTCGAACTGGAACACAAGGCATGGTGGGCAATTAAACAACTAAACTTTGATATGAAAGAAGCTGGCCAAGCTAGGATTTTCCAACTCCAAGTGCTAGATGAACTCAGGATGACAAATTATGAGAATGCATGAATCTACAAAGAATGCACAAAACTTTGGCACGATGGACATCTGAAAAGAAAAGGCATACAAGTGGGAGACCAAGTTCTGCTATTCAACTCAAGGTTGAAGTTATTCCCAGGGAAATTCTATTCTCGCTGGTCTGGACCTTACATTGTCAAAAGCATCTCCCCACATGGTGCTTTCTCTTTATGGAGTGAAAAGTCAGGTGAATTTATGGCAAATGGTCTCCGCTTGAAGAGATATTTCACCTTGATTGACATAGGCACCGAAACAATGATGGAACTCATCAATCCAAAGGATCCACCATGAAGCTGAAGAATTCAGTCGAGCCATAGACGTAAAACAAAGGCGCTTGTCGGGAGGCAACTCGATCAATAAATTTGTTTTACTTTTCCTTTCAAATCAGAATATTTCTTCAATTTTGTTTTTACATTCTAGTCAATTTTTCATTAAATAAAATATACATCGTAAGATGCTATTTTAAGATCTAATTACCCTTCACCTTTGAGATTTTCAGATAAGAGGATGTGCGTTGATCGGAACGCAACCACACCTGGTGGTCATTCTGGCATGATTTTTCCCCTCCATCTTGGATTTAGGGTTTGCTCGGGACGAGCAAATCTCTAAGTTCGGGGTGGAGGGTGGGTGGTACGTACCTCACTTTCCACCTACACCCATCCTTTTCTTACTTAAGCTTTCACTATCACATTCTTGATAAAAAAAATCAAAACTTTCAAAAAAAATTAATGTTTTTCAAAGAAATTGAACAGATACTTGATGAATTTTTTTGACACTTTTTGACACTTCCTGGTTTCATTAAAAGTCACTAACTAAATTGCTATGCATTTTCAATCATTATATCCTCCTTAATCGAAGTAAATCCTCAAAAGGACCACTCTTTGAAACAAGCCTTTTGATCGAAATCATCTTGTGAAGCTTATGATTCTTAACATCATGACACTTATGCAAAAATGACAAGCATCTGTCGAACTGATAGGGATCAAACATGTCGTGCTTCCTAACTGACTAGTGGAACAATAACATGGAATCTCCACTGGATCCTCATCAAGTCATTATTTGAGCAGAGTATGATAAAGAGAACAACCCGGTGCATTGAATTGTAAATCAAGTTGCATTCTGATCTGAACTCTCTTCTACACCTCTTCTATCATCTTCATATCCCTCCATTATTCAAAAAGAAACAAAAATAGCCAAATATGTGCCAAACCCTAAGTTCAGGGTGGCACGCCACTTCCCTCTTTATCCGCTTCTTCCATACCCCTCGCAAACAAATAGGGGTGTACCACCAAAAATGCAATCTCGAGTCGAATAGAGGACAGATTTGCAAACAAAAAGATGCCAAAGTGCACACAAAAAGAAATGCAATATCAAGTCGAATAGAGGAGATATTCGCACAAAAAATACAATAAATGAAATTGCAAATCAAATAAAAATCTCGAGTAGAATAGAGGAGAGATTTACTTCTTCCTTCCATTCCACCTTTCACTCCCATTTCTTCCTAATGGCACAATGATTGCCTACCCTATCCTAGAAAACACCAGTGTCAGATCAAATGCACACTTGTTGTTCTGCGGGTGTCTCTGAACTCTTACAAAACTCTTTGACATGTTTGTTGTTGGAAAAGGTGAGGAGGAAGTGATTTTGAAAAACGAACTCAGGAACGAAGATATGGTAAGATGTGTTTTGTGGTCTCAGGAGGTTGAGATACTGGGTCATATTGAGCAAAAAGAAAACATTCGTGATGTGAAGATGAAGTAATCACATGAATTGAAAGTATTCATTTGGCGACTGTTTCAGATTTTGTGTTACTCGAGGACGAGCAATGTTTAAGTTTTGGGTATTTTGATGAATACATATTCATCATGGAATTCAATTATCTCTTTGGAACAAATTCAACTCTATATATACTATTTCACTCATTAAATATCAATGTAAGTCATAATGTGCAAAATTACTTAATTAATCCAATTATCATGATTTTAACTGAAATTATGGTTGAATTGATGCAGGTCTTGATAAAACTGAACAATCAACTAGAATCTACCTTCCCTCACCCCTAGTCCTGACCAATCAATCTACTCATGACCGTTTGAGCACATGCGGTCTCAAGACCATTTGAGCCCATGTGGTCGCAAGACCGTTTGAGCCCATGCGGTCTCAAAACCATTTGAACCCATGCGGTCGTAAGACCGCTTGATTACATGCGGTCTCAAGACCGTTTGAGCCCATGCGGTCTCAAAACCGTTTGAATCCGTGCGGTCTCAAGACCATTTGATCCCATGCGGTCTCAAGACTGTTTGAGCCCATGCGGTCTCAAGACCGTTTGGGTGCCAAGGTCGCAAGACCGTTTGGCCACGAAGACCGTTTGGCTGCGAGACCGGTTAGAGCCAGACTGCGAGGCCGGTTGGAGCCAGACTTCAAAACCATTTGTAGCCAGACTGTGGGACCGCATGGAAGCCAAGCATCAAGACAATTTGGATTTTGGTAATCAAAGACTGAATGGCCACTTGTTGATCCAAGACCGTTTGGTCTTCTGCACAAGACCTCATGGACATGTAGCACAATATGAGACCGAATGGAGTTGCTTGCGGGTCTGTTTTATGCTTGCCATCAAAACCATTTGCATGAGAACCACATGATGTAGCATGCAAACTGAATGAATAAAGCACGTATAGGCAGACCGTTTGGAAAAGTGTCGACTGCTAAGATCGTTTAGCTGAAACCGTATGGCTTGAAAACCGAATGGCTGATTGGTACTTGAAGACCGTTTGCCAATAAGCAATGCATGGAGATCGTTTACTCTCTTGATGGCCACATAAACAACATAGGCTCCAGCAAAATGAAAATGAATGAGCCATCACGTGAAGACCACCTACTCCAGTAGGCAGCCAAGACCGAATGGAGAGTACCATGCATGCATACCATTTAAATAAAATATAAACATGCAGATCGTGCAAAACGAATGGAGTAAGCATGGAAACCGAATGGAAAAGTAGGCACGCAAGACCGCAAGGCTACAGACCGTTTGGGCAATACACATCCCAGGCCGTTTGGAACAGTGACGCGCCAAGACCGTTTGGTCTCTTCGGTCGCATGCAAAATCAAATGAAAGTGCTATCAAGACTGTTTGCTTTTCCTAAATGTAGACCACATGAGCCGAAACCGAATGGCCAAATTGCTGCTACGTGCATGCATGAAATGTGAAACCATTTGGATAAGGGCTGAAGTGCAAACTGAATAGATACCAAACTGTTTGATAAAGTAGCACTAAAGCAAACCGTATGACCAAGATTTTTATCAAACTGTTTGGACAAGATATTTTCGGACTGGAATCACACCAAAAATGTGAGGGCCAATCCAGTGCCTATAAATAGGACCAGCAGGGTCCTTATTTGGGCATCAGTTCTGGGACGCCGACAGGTTGCATGTACACAGGTCTGATCCAGAACCAGTCCAGTCTGCGCCAGTTTCATTTCACCTACTTCCCGCATTGCAACCAAGGAGGTGGAGGAGAGAAGGAAGATGGAGTGAGGGAGACTATCCAGTCTGTCTCGACAACTCCCGTTCGCATCCAGATCTGCTCTGACACGACGTAGGAGGCCGTATCTTCTTCATCGAGCTGCGACTACCTTCTACACCGAGTTCATGGCAGATTCATCTCTCTTTCTCACTCTTCTTGTTTCTCGCATCATGAGTGAGTAGTACCATTTCGCTGGGGTGCGGGGACTAGCCTCGCTGCCCATGCAAACTATGTTCTTTTATTAAACTTTCCATGGCGATGTATATAACTCTTCATTTTGTTGTTAACCATTATGTTTGTAGTTTGATTAATTGATCTCTTTCATCTTTGTTCTTCCTATATTGCAAGAACATCTATATGTAGGATTGAATGTCATTTAACAAGTTGACTCCCAAACTAGAAATAGAATGGGATTACTTGAGGTCGTAAGTGTATGATCTGTGAGGGGATGAGCCATGTAGCCTTTGGTGACACTTCTGTGCGCCTAACGCCTGTATCGGGGGTTCACAACCTTAGTTGGATTTTGTATCTTCTTGTTAATCATTGATGTTGTCGTATATTAACCGCCTGCTTGCTTATCGGTTAACGCGGCTGACTCCCAAACTAGAAATAGGATGGGATTTCATCGAGGTCGTAAGTGTATGATCCGTGAGGGGACGAGCCATCTAGCCTTTGGTGACTCTTCTATGTGCCTAACGCCTGTATAGGGGGCCCACAACCTTAGTTGGATTTCTGTATCTTCAGAGCCGTAAGTAATTGATCTGGATGGTGGCGAGACATCTGATGCCTAAGGTGATGCTTACGCAAACCTAACGCCCATATGGGGGGTTTCAAAGCAGCTCTATCTGGATTGTTACATCTTGCCTGGATTGTTCACGATTGAATGTGTTTGCGTGTGTGGCGATGTTGAAACCCGGTACCATCCCAGCGATTCCATATCACTGATCTAAACCCAACTTTAATTCAACTTTTACTTTCTTGCAATTAGTTTAAGTAACCTCAAATCAACCAATCATTCTAAATATTAGTTTTACTTGAGCTAGATTCGACTGACAAGGATTCTTAAAAAGGTTGTCCTTTGGGTTCGATCCTAAACTATACTGCGATAAGACTCGTCCGCTTGCGGGTGGTATTATTGCACTTAGGTTTTGGTAAAAGCTTGGGGATTTCAACCCCGAGTGAGTTTGTTAGTGTGTTTAAAAATACCATGTCAGTTGTTACTACTTGTTACATTCCCAAAGGTCTACATTGGTACAAATATGTATCGTCCTTTATATGTGTTATGTATATGTGTCAGGGTTCTAACTCATATGCTAGGTAATTCAATATTTATGTAAATCTAACAATAGTTTATTTAATGCATATATTTTCTTATTTAAGCACATTAATGCATACTATAAATGTATTAATAACATAAATAGGTGTATAGGACCAAGTAACCCAATTTATGAGTATGGATAAGTATTATGACCTGATTATCATTGGTATCATTCTACATTGAATTTTTAGATTACTTGTTCTGGCATTGATATACTCACATGCATATAAGTGTATATCAGATATATGTATATACACTACTACAGAACGTGCCTTTAGTGTCGGTTAATTAAGGGCTTTAGTGTCGGTTTCCAAGCGACACCCAAGTGGGTGCCGCTAAAGGTGGACCCCTTCAGTGTCGGTTCCCAACCGACGCCAAAAGGCTTCCCGCCAGCAAAGGGACTATAGGCCTCAGGTTTTTACAAACATCGACACTATAGAATTGTTACAGACGTCGGTTATTAAAATAACCGACATCACAACGCTTCCCACCATCGAAAATGCGCCAGCAAAGGGCCTATATGCATCAGTTTTGTAAGATAACTGACGCCATCTCCCCTTCCACCACGGTCGTGCTTCCCAGCACAGCTGTGTTTCCCAGCATGGCCGTGTTTCCTGGAAATATCAGCTGAACCGACATCAGTTTTGTGCTAATAACTGATGCCATATCGCATGCCTTCCACCACAGTCGTGCTTCCCAGCATGACCGTGGTTCCTGGCCACATAGACGTCAGTTTTTATCAAAAATTGCCGTCGTATTTCTTTGGTGTCGGTTTTGTTCAAATAACTGACATCTATGTTAAGATTTTTTTTAATCAGTTTGCAGGTCTGTTGTATGGCTGGTCAGCAGGATGACAACCTGCAGTTCAGTTTTGAACTGTAGGTTTATGACATCCATTGATATCAGCCAACAACAGGCCACAAACCTGCAAAATTAACAAGATGGACAAAATTATATATATGTGATTCACACACATGTATAAGCACATTTAATTCATATTATTTTTTCATCACACACATGTTGAAACCAATAGCAACTTGCAGTTCCATTCATTTCATCTCTTTTCACATTCAGATACATGTAGAAATATTTATGTATTGATCATCTTCACACACATATGATAATTGATAAAAATTCATTCATATTCACACAAAAATAATTATGAGAACAAAGTTATTCTTTTATTCAACATTGTCATCATTGTCATCATTTTCAATAAAATTAAATCTAAAAATTCCCACTCTTTGTAGGGCTTTTGCCCATTCTTCTCTTACATCATCTAATTCATCTCTCGTATAGGGAGCATGTACATCGAAACGCTTGCCACCTGTGTTGAAGTCAATAGTTTTAAAGACCTGCAAAGAGAATGACGTATATATATATAATTAATAATATATAATAAGATTGATATATTTCATATTATCTAATGAGACTATGTATAATATCTGTTGTATCTTTTCGATTTCCATTACAGAATGTTTGATGATTAGGTCCATAAATAGCATCACATAGTAGGTACATGCCCAGCCATTGTCTTGTGTAGCACACTATAAATTGAAACATACAAAATATTCAAAATACAAATAAGCACAGTTCACATAAATAATATATACATTGGAGTCAGGAAATTACTTTTACATTCTCCCAAATTAGTGACAGATCATTTTTCCTGGGGACCTTTCCTCCAGCTTTTTTGTACTCTTGTAAAGCCCTACATATGTTAATATAACCCATTAAATTTCATAATTAAATAGTAATGTAGTAACAGATGTTAACAGATATAAAAACATGAAATATTTCTCACGAGAATAATGGCCTTTTAATTGCATGTCCATATAATTCCAACTCATTCCCCACAGGATCTAGATAATAGACAGTGAACGTCTTGGGGACAATAACTAGTAACTCCCAATGCCTACCACTAAAGGTAAGAAAGTTAAAAATTAATAACTCAAAATCCACAATAAAAATGCAATTTTCTTAAGTCCAAATTATTGGCAAAGTAAACTTACTCGACATTGAATGGAGCTATTATCACCGTCTTATTATTTTTATCAAAATATTGAAAAGCATCACAACAGTATGAAGTAACTGAATAAGGGTCTGTATCTACAAGACTAATCAAAGATGGAACCAAAAATCCCACATGGGAAAACCCAAAATCTCTACATATCTTGTGTAAGTGGCTGCAAAACATGTATTACGTATGCATTAATATATAAGAAACCAGATCACCCTATATAAAACAAGGTATATGGATGTATAAATAAGATCTCACCATATCCACAGCTCTATCATAGATGTGTTCAACCATTGATAACTAAACAACTCCAAAATATCTTGTATAAATATCTTGTTTTCGTATGATTGACCTACATTAATACATATGCATTAATACGTACGTATGTAGAACTTGTATTACGTATGCATTAATATGTATGCTAAACTTGTATAAATAGATTGTTATCGTATGATTTACCAGTAGCATCCTCCGGAATAGTAACAATTATAGGGCAATTTGTATCATGTCCGCTGATCCATACTGCCACACCCCTACAATTAGGACCTATCGAGGCGTGTAGGTCCCTTGGAAGCCAAATTGGTAGTCGAGGAGGTGGAGGCCGAGATGTAGCGGGTCTTGTCTTTTTGACCTGTATATATAATTTTAGATCAATTGACTCATATATACACACTAACAAATTAAAGTAATGGAAATTTATCATACAATATCAGTATAGAGGACATCCGCTTCGGGCCACAGTATCACTCTACCTACTGCCTCACCAAGTGTTTCAGCATCTGGGTGTGCATGAGGCAGTGCAAGATCTGAACAGTCGAGGAATACATGTATCGGGCTCACACGTACCACACCATCTGGTAATGGATACCCATGAAACATGCACCCTTTAAGGGATGGGTAAGCTGACGCCTCTGCAATGATATATTCTTGACTTTTTAGTCGGCATGGCTTCAACCCCTATAAATTTACGTAAAGAATGTTATATACATATATACACAAACATATCATCTTGAACAAACTAGCTATTATGTCATAAAAATACTTACAGAGGATGTGCTAGGTAGTGGGTCTACAGGATTACTCCCAACCACTTCTACAGTAGGAGAAGAGTGGCCCGCCACAGGTATTGTCTGAGTGGCAGGCTGAGATGCCTGCCACTTCACCATTGCTTCTTGGATTCTAATCTCAATTAATGAATCTACCTATACATGGATAAAAGAAATGCTAGCTTTTGATTATTGAATTCCCTTTTGCAATAACATTCTAAAATAAAAATAGGTTACCTCATCTTGTGAAAGTCCCACTTTTGGGACAAGTTTGCGATGGGATGGCCTAAAAATGCTTTGATGCCCACACTAGCGCCTGCACCCCAAACACGTCCAGGATGCTCTGGGTTACCCAGAGCAACTGTCAGTTCATCCCTTGTGCCTTGAGGGATGAACTTGCCTTCCTTCCTCTGCTCGTGCAGCTCCCTCTAATCACCATCATCAAAAATTAGTAAGTAAACATAACAATAATCAATATCGATCAATTGTTCTAAGAGTTGATTTTAGCATTTTTGTAGTCGCCTCAATAGTTGCGGGCTTCAGTATGTATCCCTTCTTGTTTTGCCTCCCAGCTATCAACATAGCATGGTGAGGCAGAGGTACGGGAGCAGTATTAGAGGACTTTGCAGTCTCCTGAGTAGTAGTAGGTTGAGCAGACTCAGCCCGTAGTCTTTGGTGAACGCCTGCATATCCTCTTGGACCCATTGTGTGGTCGTGCACATTCAGTGCATGTGTTACGACCCCACCTCTCGATAACCCCCAATTAAGGGAGACCGAGAGGTCGAAGCCGCACCCATAATCTCCGGATCAAAGGTTCAACAATTGACCAAGAACAATTATTAAATTTTAACAGACTAAACTAAAAATCTATACGAAAATAAACTTTTACATACCTTTTTGAAAACTTGAATCTCTAAACCTCTATCCACTTATGGATTCTAACTAATCCTCCTTGTATTTTACTTCATGTATTTCACTATATGACGATTTATTATTTGTCCTTTTGGCTTGTTCCTAAAACGCTGACAAACAAAACGTTGGTCAGTCGAAGCTGGTATGTGGGGGAAACAATAATCATGCAATTATTCATAACAATATATTGCAGTCAATTACCATTTAACAAACAAGTTTACGTGTTAAATATAACTGTGTGATCCATGTATACCCTATCCCCATTATACCCCTCATGATCCCACCTAACAGGGGAATCAATTTCTAGGATTGAGTCACATGGCACTACCCATAGGTAGCCCACTCCTTAACTCATGGCATGCTAAGAGTCTCATGGCACTACACAAGATTAGCCCAGTTTCTAACTCATGATAGCCTAGACCTTTCTCTAGGTTATCCTTTTTAGCCTTTACATAGCCACAGGGGTGGACCTGGATCTAAGCCAGTTATATACATATGTTTAAAGTGATAGTCATAGTCACTCTATAGTCGCATGAAATAAAAGCATCCAATAGTTAATTTCAAGCAACTGATAAAACCTCGACAAACCCTCAGAAAACTAACTCTAAATATTCATAAGCGTAACCACATACCTTTGATTGTAGATTTGAGACAGAATTATCCAGAACAGAGAAATCCCAACCAAGCAATCAATTATGCACAGAATCCTGAAATAAATATACCAATTTCTTTTTATTAATATTTATCCAATATCATCATATTCCTTAGGATTTCTATTCCAATTTTTTTAGGGTTTCCTTGGAAATTAGGGTTTCACTTCATCTTTTATTATCCTAAACCCTAATTTTATATCATTACTTATAAACCCTAATTATCTCATCTATTCTTCAACATTAAGGTTATCGTAACAACATATAACCCTATTTCCATATTAAAGGCACATTAACCATTAATTAATTTCATTAAGCTTCTTTTACATTAAAGTTACTATTTTTATCCTTTTAATCCATGACAACATCATTATATGCCTCTATCATTAATTCAAAGTTCATTAGTGTCTAATTAACACATGAACTCATTCTGTCATCAATTCTACCTTTTATTCAAGAGAAAACCCTAATTACTACATTTAGGGTATTTATCCAGAATTAAGGACTTTTATATACAAATAACTTAGAACCATCATTTAACAACATATTTTCACATTTTCAAATTAAATATGATCGTATCCTCTTATACCCTAAATTAGGGTTTCTAAATTATTTAATCATTCTCATATGAGGTTAAAACCCTAAACCATGCAATTTCATATCTAGATCAGGTTCGAATCTAACATTATCATTCAATAGGTTATTAATACTTAAATTAACCCATTAAGCAAACTAGACACAACCTTTAATCACAAATAGGGTTTTTAACTTAACTTTAATGCACTTTTCATCAACTTATTGTACTTTTGCAATTAAGAACGAAATCAATCTTTAGTATCATTTTTATTGGATTCCTCTCATTCTCCGGATCAAAATTCATATATTACAGGTACTAATCTGAGCTACCAAATTTTAGTTATGAAATTTGTTGGTATGTATGCCCATAGAGCAAGTCATATGATGATTGTAATGGGATACTTTGTAAATGATTTGAATAATAATAAAGGCAATTTCCGATCTATATGTTTAAACTGTTTCTGAGATGATGGTGTAACATGATAGATGTCTAAAGAATGCTTTTACTCAATGACGTATGCTTTTAGGTTCATGACCTAAACGATGAGATCATACAGATGTTAAGAGTATACATTCTTGTTTAGTCCCTAGTCGGTTGTTATTGTGGAAATAACCATAGACATCAATAACAATGAAGACTAGATTGTGTGTTGGTTGATGACAGAATCTCATTAGTCATGATATAGTGATATCAAACCAAGCACATAGGTACTTGTTAGAGAACAAGGTACCGGACAGACCCACCGTGAGAGTGACACATGGAACCATGACTTGGTAGTCACATTCAGCTCTCATACTGATGGTGGTGAGTGTGATTCTTAGACCTGAAATCACTACACTCAACACATGTCGTTGGGTACACTTTGACATCATCAAACGCAATCCTGAAATATGGGTTGTTATAAAGGTGATGATTGGGTGGCTTTGACACATGGGGCTTTTGAGGGGTGAGTTATAGATATGGGATTTGTCCCTCCTGAGGGAGTTTGATATCCTTGGCCACTAGATGAGTAGGATTGAGAAAGGCATGTGCATGCACGTGTGAATCAATATGTGATATTGATGTCACACACATCTCACCCAGTATGCTCTGAGATCAAGGAAATGAATGAATGTTGACAGGATGACTGTTCCATGCCTCGAGTTCATTCAGGATATCAGTGACAAAGGAATTATACATTCACTGTAACACCATTCATGGATTGTAGGATTGAAAGTTGTTCTCCAACTTTCTATTTCACTTGGGTAGCATTGATGTGTGACTAGGCATCGCTCTTTGCTTGTGAAGTCATAAGTGTTATGGACTTTCACTTCCAACGTGAAATGGACCTACAGGGTCACACACATAGGATTTAACCTGGAAGAGGAGTTTTGTCCACAAACAATGTTTAGATTGATTACTAAAGGAGTTTAGTAGTTCAATTAAACACTCAATCAATTGATAGCTCAATGTCATAATGTTCAAGGTGTTGGACACATTGATTGGAGTATCGGATTGATTGAAATCACAATTGACTTATTCTGCACAATTTGCACTCCCAACCGATCGGCTCATGTGATGAACCAATCAATTTTGCTTGGTGAACCAGTCAGCTCAAGTGTTGAGTCGATCGGCTCAAGGTCAGGGTGAAATGATTGCTTCAAGTGTTGAAACAATAGGTTCAACTAATGCAACCGAGCAAGTTCGGAAAGTAAGATTGGTGAGAATTTTCCTTTCATTTCACTTGCCCAATTTGATTGGGAAATAGGATTGGTATTCGATACCAATTAGAAACAAAAGAAGGAAAGTCAATCAGGAACTGATCAGGACCACCAACCGACCGGTTCAGAAGTGAACCAACCGGTTCATGGGTCCCAACCGATCGGTTGAGGTGTCAACCGACCGGTTCAGAAGTGAACCAACCGGTTCATGGGTCCCAGCCGATCGGTTGAGGTGTCAACCGATCGGTTTAGGTCCCCAACCGACCGTTTCAGTTGTGAAATGATCGATTCAGGTTGCAAGTTGGTTGCTTTTATGGAAAATCTCAAACCCTTCTACTCCTGCTTTTAGTCCCATATTGCTGGGGACAGAGAACCCTGTCCCATGACCCACCTATATATAGGGGTATTGGGGGCTTCTCAGAGTACAACTCAGTGCAAGTCGGTTGCTCTGCAAAGTTGTCGTTCTCTCTGGTTTTGGTAACCGAGAGAGTCCGAGCAATTGCTACCCGAAAAGGGAGGCACAGTACGGGAAAGACAACTGCAGTTACAACTGGTAGCAGGAGAGTGTGTTGGCGAATAGTACGCCAATAGGAGGGTGCGACTCCTTCCGGTTCCTTGTGCGACAAGGAGATTGGAGTTCTAGGCAGTCTGTGTGGATGACTGCAGAGGCGGGAGACCTCTGTCGCTCGGAGGACAACTGTCAATCCCGACAGTCCCGGTGAGACCAAGAGTCTTCAGTCTCGGTGCGACCAGGAGCTGCACAAACACCATCCAAGACCGGAGGTGAAGACCGCGCAAGGCGCGAGGTACTGTCACCGAGCAATCCTCGGGACAATGTATGCATCCACAAACCATCTTTCCTATTGTATAGACGTTGACATGATTCCTTTTGTTCTAGGTTTTGGGGAGAAAATTTTTGTTTCTGCTACTTCTCTGCCTCCTCTAAAACCCAACAGTGGTATCAGAGCCACGCCAACTGATCTATATTTTAGGATTATTGATATGATCGATTTTGGTTTGTCGCTTTTATTTATTGCATACGATGCAAATAAAATTGGCTTTATGCATGTCTAATCCACAAATCCAAAATATACATATATGATATGTAATATTAATGCACTCGATACGTGTCTCCCTTAAACGAGTTTTGTGGTAGATGTGTAGCATGATTATGGCCTATAAACCCCTATATATGTGTGTGGTTGTATGTGGTTGCTTGCATCTCGGTCTGCGCACCGATTCCCCTTCTCCTATTCCTGATGTAACTCAAAATAATTCGAGAATTCTTTTCCTACCTTTACTCCCCCTGAATGTAACTCGGGGTTTCACAATTAAATTGTAAATAGGATAGATTTTATTTCCTATTATGTCAAAGAACGAAGGACAACCTAAGACGATCGGTTCAAGGCGTGAACCGATCAGTTGGTGATCCAGACGACCATTTCAAGGAGCGAGACGAGCGGGTGGCGACCTGATGAGATGCACGACGACCGGTGAACCGATCGGCTGGAGGCGCCAGTCGATCGGCTGGTGGCACCTGAACAACCAACCTGATGGTGAGCCGATCGGTCATGGAGATGAGCTGATCAAACCCAGAAAGGCAGGCACATATTTCATCTTATACATGTTGCATGTGATGTAGACCTAGATGACTGTGATTCCTCTTGGCTCGAGGAATCACAATAGGATGGCCATAATCATTGCCTTTTATCGTTTTGCATGTTTTCTGTGGGATATAGCATGTATATGATACTTACTATATATTTTGGTGATTGGATATGTATATGTATATAAAAACCAAATCCCTCATTAAATATTAAGTTTTAGATGCCTTCCAAATGTGACACACATGAAAAGCTTGATCGACCAAGTGTGGGCACTCCCTAGCGTGGTGCACCGTCTATCTCGTGGAAGCGTGAAGGATGAATGTGTGGGTCTGCCCTAGAAGGTTGCATATTCATCATGTTGGCTTTGGGTCGGACTTAAGAAGGTGACCTAGATAGGATCTAGCACCTTGAGGCATGGAGATGATCATGGCAAGGAGTTGCATGTGACATATTTCAAGAGTTGCATATGATGCAATTGGCAAGAGTTGCCTACCTGAGAGATCTGAGTTGTGGGTGACAGCCCTAGCTGGTCCATGGCTCAGAGGATTTCAGGATCTTGACCCACTAGAAGATTGTACACTGTAATCTTCCGAATTGATGGTGAGGGCTGAAAATTTGAGTCAAAATAGTGGGAGCGGTAATTAATTAAAGGCCTAATTAACTATCATCAAATTTTATTCAAATCAAATCAAAAGGAGTTTTGACAAAATGCAATTTTCTCTTGTAGAATGGCAAAGCAATCATCTTTTAAAATGGGAAAATTAATTGAGAATAAACTCCATAACTGGTTGAGGACTGTGAGAAGTGTTCTGCACAATCCAGATATACCAGGAGCCTTTGAATCCACTCTATGTACGCTTAATGTGTTAGTGAAGAAGAAAGAAAGTTCATTGATAGAGATCAATGGAACGAAAGGTAAGGGAGAGAAGGGTTCTCTTGCCAAACCAATTTCTTCTACATGGTGAGGATGGAAGGAACGATGGAAGAAGAAGTCAGAGATAGAGATCCCTACTTTTGGTGTATACGTGATAGAGATTAACTTTACTACTTCTTCATCATGGGTACTTGATACCGGATGCAGATCTCACATTTGTTCAAATGTGAAGGATCTTAAGAGAAGTATGCCTTTGGGGAAAGGCGAGGTTGAACTACGTGTTGCCAATGGGGCAAGAGTTGCCGCCAGTGCCATAGGAACCTATGAGTTAACTCTACCAAGTGGGCTAATAATAGAGTTGAAGAACTGCTATTATGTACCTGCCATAAATGGGAATATTATTTCCGTCTCTTGTTTGGACAAAGATGGATTTGAATTTCTTATTAAGAATGGAAATGTTCCATTTCTAAAGATGGGATCTTTTATGGCAGTGCCCCAATGTCTTATGGTCTATAATTGATGGACTTGGAGACAAGTGTATACAACGTAAACACCAAAAGGCAAAAACTCAATGACTCAAACAAAACATATCTCTGGCATTGTCGTCTAGGGCACATAAATGAGAAGCACATTTCTAGACTCCATAAAGATGGTTATCTAGACTCTTTTGATTATGAATCAATAGAGACATGTGAATCTTGTTTGTTGGGTAAGATGACCAAGATTCCCTTTTTAGGTAAAGGTGAGAGAGCTAGTGATCTATTAGGACTCATACATACTGATGTATGTGGGCCTTTTAGATCTAATTCCAGAAATGGGTGTCAGTACTTCATTACCTTCACTAATGATTTCAGTAGGTATGGCTATGTGTACCTGATGAAGCATAAGTCAGAAACCCTTGAAAGGTTCAAGGATTTCATGAATGAAGTACAGAACCAACTTGGTAAAAGTATTAAGGCACTTCGATCTGATCGAGGTGGAGAATACTTAAGCCAGGAGTTTGAGGACCTTCTGTGAGCCCGTGGTATTGTATCACAGTGGACTCCACCAGGAACACCACAGCATAATGGTGTGTCTGAAAGAAGGAATCGCACATTGTTGGATATGGTGCGATCAATGATGAGTTTTTCTGATCTTCTGATTTCCTTCTGGGGTCATGCTCTTGAAACCGCCGTGTTTACACTTAACCGTGTACCATCTAAATCGGTTCAAAAGACACCATATGAGATATGGTACGGGAAGCGTCCCAATTTGTCTTTTGTGAAGATTTGGGGTTATGAGGCTTACGTCAAGAAAATGTTTCCTGATAAGCTTGGACCCAAATCCGATAAATGTTATTTTGTTGGATATCCCAAGGAAACAAGGGGATATTACTTATACCACCCTACTGACAACAAAGTGTTTGTTTCCAGGACAGTTGTATTCCTAGAGAAGGAATTTATTTCTAAAGGAAGCAGTGGGAGGAATATAGAGCTTGAAGAGGTTCAAGACCAACAAGAAAACATTGAACCAGTAGATGTACCAGAGGAAAATGGAGATTCACAAGGTGTTTTGGAATCTCAGTCTCCTCAGGTAACACAAGGACCTCGTAGATCTAGTAGGACCCACCTTGAACCTGATAGGTTTGGATACCTTGTGACTCAGGAAGGTGGAGAGTTGATCATAGATGATGATCCAACTACCTACGTAGAGGCTATGGAGGGACCAGAGTCTGAGAAATGGCTTGAAGCCATGAGATCCGAGATGGAATCCATGTACTCCAACAAAGTATGGACTTTGGTGGAACCATCCGAAGGGGTAAAACCCATAGGGTGCAAGTGGGTCTTCAAGAAGAAGACCGACATGGATGGAAATGTGCAAACTTATAAAGGCAGATTGGTTGCAAAGGAATTTTGACAAGTTCAAGGTGTTGACTATGACGAAACCTTTTCTCTAGTTGCCATGATTAAGTCCATCAGGATCATGCTTGCTATTGCAGCTTATTATGACTATGAGATTTGGCATATGGATGTTAAAACCGCATTCCTTAACAGGAATATAAATGAGGATGTGTACATGACACAGCCTGAAGGTTTTATAGATCCAAAGAATGCCAATAAAGTATGTAAGCTGCAAAGGTCAATCTATGGATTGAAGCAAGCATCTCGGAGTTGGAATCTTCGATTTGATGAGGAAGTCAAAGTGTTTGGCTTCATTCAAAATGAAGATGAACCTTGTGTGTACAAGAAGGTTAGTGGGAGCTCGACCACATTCCTCATATTGTATGTGGATGACATACTTTTGATGGGGAATGATGTCTTAGCCTTAGAGAAGGTAAAGACTTGGCTTGGGAATACTTTCTCAATGAAGGACTTAGGAGAAGCATCCTACATCCTAAGAATTAAGATCTATATAGATAGATCTAGAAGGCTTCTCGGACTAACTCAGAGCACGTACATTGACAAAGTGTTGAAGCGGTTCAGCATGGAGAACTCAAAGAGAGGCAACATCCCCATGCTACATGGAGTCACCATCTCTAGAGCTCAATGTCCCCAATCTTGTGAAGAGAGGGAGAGTATGAATGGGATCCCATATGCATCAGCCATCGGATCCATCATGTACGCTATGTTGTGCACACGCCCAGATGTCTCGTATGCTCTCAGCATGATGAGCAGCTACCTGTCAGATCCCGGGGATGCTCACTGGACAGCCGTGAAGAACATCCTCAAGTACTTGCAAAGGACTAAGGATCAGTTTCTTGTTTACGGTGGCGAGGAAGAGCTGGTTGTAAAGGGTTACACCGATGCAAGCTTCCAAACCGATAAAGATGATTATAGATCGCAGTCAGGATTTGTGTTTTGTCTTAATAATGGAGCTGTGAGCTGGAAGAGTTCCAAGCAAGAAACATTTGCCGATTCTACTACAGCGGCCGAGTATATTGCTGCTTCACATGCAGCAAAGGAGGCTGTGTGGATCAGGAAGTTCATTTCTGAACTTGGTGTAGTTCCCAGTAGCTGTGATGCAATTGAGCTTTATTGTGACAATAATGGAGCTATTGCACAAGCTAAGGAGCCCAGATCACATCAGTGGTCCAAGCACATACTATGGTGCTTCCATCTCATACGAGAGATCGTACAGCAAGGAGATGTGAAGATTTGCAAAGTACCAACTAAAGACAACATAGCTGATCCACTGACTAAGGCCCTTTCTCAGCAGAAGCATAATGGTCATGCTAGGTCATAAGGATTGAGGTTCCTTGGTGACTGGCTCTAAGTGCAAGTGGGAGTCTGTTGGTATGTATGCCCATAGAGCAAGTCATATGATGATTGTAATGGGATACTTTGTAAATGATTTGAATAATAATAAAGGCAATTTCCGATCTATATGTTTAAACTGTTTCTGAGATGATGGTGTAACATGATAGATGTCTAAAGAATGGTTTTACTCAATGACGTATGCTTTTAGGTTCATGACCTAAACGATGAGATCATACGGATGTTAAGAGTATACATTCTTGTTTAGTCCCTAGTCGGTTGTTATTGTGGAAATAACCATAGACATCAATAACACTGAAGACTAGATTGTGTGTTGGTTGATGACAGAATCTCATTAGTCATGATATAGTGATATCAAACCAAGCACATAGGTACTTGTTAGAGAACAAGGTACCGGACAGACCCACCGTGAGAGTGACACATGGAAACATGACTTGGTAGTCACATTCAGCTCTCACAGTGATGGTGGTGAGTGTGATTCTTAGACCTAAAATCACTACACTCAACACATGTCGTTGGGTACACTTTGACATCATCAAACGTAGTCCTAAAACATGGGTTGTTATAAATGTGATGATTGGGTGGCTTTGACACATGGGGCTTTTGAGGGGTGAGTGATAGATATGGGATTTGTCCCTCCTGAGGGAGTTTGATATCCTTGGACACTTGATGAGTAGGATTGAGAAAGGCATGTGCATGCACGTGTGAATCAATATGTGATATTGATGTCACACACATCTCACCCAATCTGCTCTGAGATCAAGGAAATGAATGAATGTTGACAGGATGACTGTTCCATGCCTCGAGTTCATTCAGGATATCAGTGACAAAGGAATTATACATTCACTGTAACACCATTCACGGATTGTAGGATTGAAAGTTGTTCTCCAACTTTCTATTTCACTTGGGTAGCACTGATGTGTGACTAGGAACCGCTCTTTTCTTGTGAAGTCATAAGGGTTATGGACTTTCACTGCCAACGTGAAATGGACCTGTAGGGTCACACACATAGGATTTAACCTGGAAGAGGAGTTTTGTCCACAAACAATGTTTATATTGATTACTAAAGGATTTTAGTAGTTCAATTAAACACTCAATCAATTGATAGCTCAATGTCATAATGTTCAAGGTGTTGGACACATTGATTGGAGTATCGGATTGATTGAAATCACAATTGACTAATTCTGCACAATCTGCACTCCCAACCGATCGGCTCATGTGATGAACCGATCGGCTGAGCTTGGTGAACCGGTCGGCTCAAGGTCAGGGTGAAATGATTGCTTCAAGTGTTGAAACGATCGGTTCAACTGATGCAATCGAGCAAGTTGGGAAAGTAAGATTGGTGAGAATTTTCCTTTCGTTTCACTTGCCCAATTTGATTGGGAAATAGGATTGGTATTCGATACCAATTAGAAACAAAAGAAGGAAAGTCAATCGAGAACTGATCAGGACCACCAACCGACCGGTTCATGGGTCCCAACCGATCGGTTGAGGTGTCAACCGACCGGTTCAGGTCCCCAACTGACTGTTTCAGTTGTGAAATGATCGGTTCAGGTTGCGAGTTGGTTGCTTTTGTGGAAAATCTCGAACCCTTCTACTCCTGCTTTTAGTCCCATATTGTCGGGGACAGAGAACCCTGTCCCATGACCCGCCTATATATAGGGGTATTTGGGGCTTCTCAGAGTACAACTCAGTGCAAGCTGGTTTCTCTACAAAGTTGTTGTTCTCTTTGGTTTTGGTAACCGAGAGACCCTGAGCAAGTGCTACCCGAAAAGGGAGGCACAGAAAGGGAAAGACAACTGCAATTGCAACTAGTAGCAGGAGAGTGTGTTGGCGACTAGTACACCGACAGGAGGGTATGACTCCTTTTGGTTCCTTACGCAACAAGGAGATCAGAGTTCCAGGCAGTCCGTGTGGACGACTGCAGAGGCGGGAGACCTCTGTCGCTCGGAGGACAATTGTCAATCCCGACAGTCTCGGTGAGACCAGGAGTCTTCAGTCCTGATGCGACCAGGAGCTGCACAGACACCGTCCAAGACCAGAGGTGAAGATCGCACAAGGCACAAGGTACTGTCGCCGAGCAAGCCTCGGGACAAGGTATGCATCCACAAACCATCTTTCCTATTGTATAGATGTTGACACGATTCCTTTTGTTCTGGGTTTTGGGGAGAAAATTTTTGTTTCCGCTGCTTCTCTGCCTCCTCTAAAACCCAACAAAATTCACAATGATTTACTTACTTGGCCAATTGGGTTGCGCCACATCACACGATACATGCAACATTGTTTGGCTTTTGGAAACATAACCAAAAGATGAGATTGCCCTCCTATAATTCGGCCGTTGCTTCAGCCCGCGAAGGGCAAAATGGTCCAAGGCCCTGGGCCTTCACCTTCCTCCGTACGGCGCTGCTGGGCACGTCAACCTATAGCCCTAGCCGCGATCCATGTGGCTTTCTACCTCACGCCACGGCCTACAGCCTACCGGAAGTGGCCACCCTATCTCCGACCTTCCCCGCCACAACCAACCATGCCGCAACACATGTGGCCGAGATGGCCACTTCCATGCACGGAAAGCTCGCGATCTCTTGCTAGTTTGCAGCCCTCCTGTCAGTGTTGTGCGAGGACGGAAGTAAGGGGAGGATGTCCGATCACTCCTCGGTTGTCGTGGGTGTGTCCCGCTTCCATCAAGACTACAAGTGGACCCCCTCATTGCTCCAGGGATAAAGGTACACCTAGGTTAGGGTTAGCACGGAAGGAAGAAGGAGAAGAGGTTAAAGATATGTGGGGTTCTCTTCCCTTCAAACCAGGGCTCTACCCCTTATATAGGGGTGAGAAACAAAGCCCTGGGTAGGCTTATACACGACTCAAAGAGTCCCTTTCCAAAAGGATTCATATTCCTTCTAGGAGAAGTATTATTCTCTCTCCTCATTAACCTTTTGTTAAGCTTTATTTCATGGATAATTGGAAAAACGAAAATCATTTCTCTTATTATCATTGTTCTTGCATTTTAATCCATTAACCATGAAATTATATTTCCTTTTGTTGAAATAATACTTCTTTTTAACAATACCTCATAATCATTCATTACGCATCATATTATCTTCTTATTTGACTTTATTGGTATTTTCTCTTTCCTCTTTCTTCATTGGGACTCCTTGGATCCCAAGAAACTCAAATAATTCGAAATTCCTTTTTAAGGAATACTCATTATCCTTCTAGATGTATCTTTATGCATTATTTTACATTATCTTGTTTATTTCTTATTAAAATATCTCTTTTTGAGGATTTCTCTTTATTTCTCTTTTATTTTCCTCATTGGTATTCTTTTTATCATTAGTAATCATTGGGTTACGAAAATTCACCAAGAAATCTCATTTATGCCTCTTTCCATTCATTTTCCACATTTTATCATTATTTTCAATTTCTTTCTTAATAAAGAAATACTTAATTAATCTTTTCTTTTCTTATTGCACTCTTTATGCAACTTTGGACTCCTTGGAACCCAATAGGCACGAAATCCCTCTTTGGATTTGCCTTCTAGAGGTTTCCACATCATTCTTTTCTCAAAAACTCAATTATTCATTTACTAATTTAATAATTGAATTTCCTTTCTTTATTTCCTTATTATTGGGCCCAATAGCCAACAAAGCCCACAACACAATCATCAAGGCTATTATAAATGAAATCTATTTATTCAAAACAAATTATATCATTATTTGTTCAATTATCTTTAATGTGAGAAATTACATTTCTCACCAATTGAACCCAAAAATTGGGATTATAACATCCTTCCCCTCTTATAGGAATTTTTTCCTCAAAATTCTATCAAGCAAATAAACAATTCAGAATAAGACTTTTCCATGTCCATCATTATCCCCTATGTGGCTTCACCATACTCATAGCGCTTCCAAAGAACCTTTATCATCACATATTTTTTTCTCTGAGTTCTTTCATCTTAGCGTCTATAAACTGCACAGGTGACTCAGGCCAATTTAGCCTCCCTTGGGGCTCACTAGGTTCATTGCTTAGCACATGGTCGGGGTACCTCACATAGTGCTCTAAATTGGACATTTGGAACTCATCACACATTTCTTTATCCTGAGGGGTAAGGTTAACCATAACCTTCTCCACCAATCCATCTCAAATGGACCCATGTATCGGGGACTCAGCTCTCTTAGCTATAACTTAGAGGGGTCAGATTTTCATGTCACATATTCTCCCACAGTGAACTGCATGTCAGTCTACTTTGCATCCGCTCACGACTCCCATCATCTCTAGGCTCCTTTCAGCCATTGCATGATCAAAGCGACTTCATCTACACACACTGTGGTCCTTTTCTAACCATCATGTGGTCCTTTCACCAACATCACCTTACTAAAGTGGTGACCGACACAACCTCCCTTACAGAGCTTCTTTAAATCCTATCACTGGATATGGTGGTTATCATCACATCTTTCATAGGACAATAACTGTCTCTAGCTATCACCCTGAACGAGCACATATGCTCCCATCAAACCCCTTTAGTCTGGATCATACTAACCATTAGTTAGGGGTGATAAACTGTACTAACGTAGGGTTCTTCATGTTTCTACTTCCACCTCACGGAAGTGAACCTTTAGGTCATACTCATGAACTTTTGAACTCGCATCATGGTGTAGTTGAACCATCTCTCTCATATGTATCTCAACCCAGTCTGTCCCTTGACAAAACTCTTTCTCTCTCATGTCATCTAGGTAAGGCGATCTACCATAGCCCATATTGCATCTTGACCTTCCTTGGTCTAGGGGAGACTTACAACATCCATAGTAATGAACTCCCTTTCTCTTTTGGGGACTCTTTATCCTTTATATCCACGCACTGGGTTACTGGTGTTCATCCTTCACCCTCAGCTTGCATGGCCATATACCACATGCAACATTATCTTTGGTATCTAACGTACTACTGTCACTTATTATCTTTGTAGTACGGTGTATGGTGATCTTAAAATCATGATCTCCTGTATGTCATTATTCCTCAAGATCAATACCTCAAAAACCCTAAACCATTCTAGTCGGGGTTTCATCACCTTCTTTTCCAAAGAAGTGCATCTGAGGTCCTACCACCCTCCTTTCATTGCATCAAGGACTAGATTGGCTAACCAAACAACCATTAACTAATCTCATTACATTAGTGTTAGCCAAACATATCTTCTTTTCCAAACTTAGGGTTAGTCTAACTACCTCTTCTAGCTAAACTAGGCAGATATATCTCAACTAGAGCATCCATTACCACTTCCCCTTCTTATGTATTAGGTAACATTGAAATCATACACTTCCATGTATTTCACTTATCATCTCAAACTCAAACTCTAAGTCTATCTTCATCAAGAAAACTCTGAGCTCATTCCTTTGGTTTTCAAACTCAACCTTGTATAACTCATAGCTCATGCTGAAACATCCTTATAAGGTGACTACCTCATTCCTCTTAGTGTTTGCAAACCATCCATGGATCATTCACTTTACCAGGGTATGGTATCATATCTGTCCTCATACCTCATAGAAACATTCCAACTCACATCATTTTTTATCCTTGGTGTATGGCATGTGTATTGTCCTATCTCTCACTCCCATAACAAGAGGAAATAAGCATTTGGCTGCAGTCCAAATGCAGAGCTCTTCATGTTCCAAGAGTAGAGATGGTACATCCCACCTTGCTAGTACACCTTTAAATCTAAGTTGAAACATGTCATTTATGCCTCTATATTACAATCATCTTTCCATCAAAGTCACCTCCATGGAAAATTGGTCTCGAACCTACTTGGGTCACCACACAATCCTTGGTCATCTCCTCTAGGTCTATAGGGTGCCAGCACTTTTGGGGTCATCCCTTTTCCCCTTATGCATCCAGAGAGTGCCCTACTCATCTACCCTTTGGGTCCCATGAGTTCACGAAGGTGATCAATCTCCTAACCCATGGCCCTCAGACAATAATAGTTGTTACTTCCTGACCCTATGGTCATGTGCAACTAGGGAATTAGGCAACTCCTACTTTCATCGGTCTTATCCCTGCCTGACCCTAGGATTGACTAAGGATTCTATTATAGTATATGTCCAACTTAGAACCTTACCCAAGCCTTCATCATCTCTCTTTCTGCATTCATGGGCTGACTTTCATCCCTTCATAGGGATCATGGCAACCTACCTACCTTGGTCAAGCCCCATACCGGTTACCTCCATGGTAACACATGCATATGCCCTTAGAGATGGATATCTATGGGTCTACAGGTTCATCTCATACCATGTAATTTTCACTTAGCTTCTCAGGATCATATGAGACCTCTTTAGGTTACCTTAAACCAACAAAACGGATATACACCCTACCAAAGGGTCCCTCTCCCCGTATGGGAGGAAAACTATCCCTTGACAACAAGGTCACAAACGCCCTTAGGTCTAGGATTTACATCCATATTCTTAACCCTAGTAAGCTATTAAGGCACAAGCAGACCACTAAACCATGTTAGGTCATCTGGGTTCTCATTCCTCATTATTAGATCAAGATCATACCTTCCTTTATCATCAACTTAGCTGTGAGGGGTTCATTATACCTTCAACTTAAGGAGTTTCCCTTTTTCCTCTATACATGAGGAGTATCATGCTCGAAACTATAGCAACTTAATTCTCATCATGAGCATTAGGTACACCACTTCCCCTCTTGGGCCTAGGAACCCTAGGTTCACTTTTAGGTGTCCAACTGCATGCTCTATCTCTTAACCACGAATCAAGCATGCAAAAGGCATGACATGCACTTCCTATCATCCTTCAACTCGAGCAACACTTAGAGTTGGGTCCTTCTCAAGGACAAACAACAAGGTACAAGGCCTCATAACCTATTACTAAACCTCTCCAGGGTATACAGAACTTCTTCTTCCTTTCTCAGAAGGTAAACACTTATACCATAGGCACATAGGTGCCAGAAGCCTCATCCTCTCTCTAGGGTTTGGTCCCTCCCATGGCAACCAAGACATCATCAACCTCTAGGGATCAAGCATGTGGTGACCACTATCATTCACTTAGGTCGCATCATCCTCAACTCCTGACTTCGCCTCATATCTCGGAGTCTAGGATTCCAACCTTCTTGCTGGGTTTCCTGCTCTCTCTCTAGAGCTAACCCTACAACTACCCTCACCATTAGAGGTCCTCTCTTCATGAAGGATAAACCTCGAAAGCATGCCCCTACCTGGATGAAGCCTATGTTCAACTTATGTTCGCTCAAGGTTATCCATAGTTCTTTAAGCTTATTTGATAAGCCATCCTTCACTCTCTCCTGGTTAGGGTTTAAACCTATTTCTCACACTACTAACGTACTCTGGGTGCATGTTATGCCCTACTCGCATAAGCCCATAGAGTTTCTACATGTCCTTCACTAACATCATCATTGAAGGAACTATCCATTACTCTAACATGTACGACCCTTCCCAGGGTTGGGTTTCCAAAGGTGCTAGGTCACCCATGGATCATATGTCATCCCAAAGGCATGTCCTTTCAAACACCTGGTCTATCGTGATATCTATTCACCACTTCATCTCTCTCTAACCAACACTTAGGGTTAGGGTTATCATCATCCTCAGAGGATGTGTCAGGTCTCTACTTGTAATGGAGATCTCAATCTTCAAGACTAACTTTCTTTCCTTATCCTCCTGACAAGAAGGTCTAGCCTCATGTCTCTCCTGAGGTCGTGACAACTTATGTCATACGACCTAAGCATGTATCTATTCCTTTACGCTTAATCTATTAAGCTTATGTCCATGACATCTTATTTACATACTTTTTCATTACTTTGGTGGAGGATTCCTTAGACCTTGTTATCCTTACCCATACCTCAAGAGGGTGAGGAGAAGAGAGAAAACCCTAATCCTTAAGGTCCTTAACAGAATTTGTGATGAGAAGGGATGAATAGGATGAGAAAGTCCTAAAGGTATCTTATTTCGATTCATACCCTAAGACTTTGTCCAGGAAGTCACACAGATCCGGGAGTCCTCATATTCTGACTAGCGGTGCGGAGGAAAATATTTCCAGCCCCAGGTCATGATCCTTTTCTAGACACCTCCGTCTTTCGGATAATCCTCTAATAACTCCCTTGGGCTCTATGGAGTTTGTAAAATTTAATAATTATTAATGGTTAAGTGAGGAACCTATTCTCTGATACCAAATGTTATGACCCCTCCTCCCGATAACCCCCAATTAAGGGAGACCGAGAGGTCGAAGCCGCACCCATAATCTCCGGATCAAAGGTTCGGCAATTAACCAAGAATAATTATTAAATTTTAACAGACTAAACTGAAAAGCTGTAAGAAAATAAACTTTTACATACCTTTTTGAAAACTTGAATCTCTAAACTTCTATCCACTTATGGATCCTAACTAATCCTCCTTGTATTTTACTTCATGTATTTCACTATATGATGATTTATTGTTTGTCCTTTTGGCTTGTTCCTAAAACACCGACAAACAAAACGTTGGTCAGCCGAAGATGGTATGTGGGAGAAACAATAATCATGCAATTATTCGTAACAATGTATTGCAGTCAATTACCATTTAACAAACAAGTTTACATGTTAAATATAACTGTACGATCCATCTATACCCAATCCCCATTATACCCCTCATGATCCCACCTAATAGGGGAATCAGTTTCTAGGGTTGAGTCACATGGAACTACCCGTAGGTAGCCCACTCCTTAACTCATGGCATGCTAAGAGTCTCATAGCACTACACAAGAGTAGCCCAGTTTCTAACTCATGATAGCCTAGACCTTTCTCTAGGTTATCCTTTTTAGCCTTTGCATAGCCATAGGGGTGGACCCGGATCTAAGCCAGTTATATACATATGTTTAAAGTGATAGTCATAGTCACTCTATAGTTGCATGAAATAAAAGCATCCAACAGTTAATTTCAAGCAACTGATAAAACCCCAACAAACCCTCAGAAAACTAACTCTGAATATTCATAAGCGTAACCACATACCTTTGATTGCAGATTTGAGACAGAATTATCCAGAATAGAGAAATCCCAACCAAGTAATCAATTATGCACAGAATCCTAAAATGAATATACCAATTTCTTTTTATTAATATTTATCCAATATCATCATATTCCTTAGGATTTCTATTCCAATTTTTTTAGGGTTTCCTTGGAAATTAGGGTTTCACTTCATCTTTTATTATCCTAAACCCTAATTTTATATCATTACTTATAAACCCTAATTATCTCATCTATTCTTCAACATTAAGGTTATCGTAACAACATATAACCCTATTTCCATATTAAAGGCACATTAACCAATAATTAATTTCATTAAGCTTCTTTTACAATAAAGCTACTATTTTTATCCTTTTAATCCATGACAAGATCATTATACGCCTCTATCATTAATTCAAAGTTCATTAGGGTCTAATTAACATATGAACTCGTTCTTCCATCAATTCTACCTTTTATTCAAGAGAAAACCCTAATTACTACATTTAGGGTATTTATCCAAAATTAAGGACTTTTATATACAAATAACTTAGAACCATCATTTAACAACATATTTTCACATTTTCAAATTAAATATGATCTTATCCTCTTATACCCTAAATTAGGGTTTCTAAATTATTTAATCATTCTCATATGAGGTAAAAATCCTAAACCATGCATTTTCATATCTAGATCAGGTTTGAATCTAAAATTATCATTCAACGGGTTATTAATACTTAAAATTAACCCATTAAGCATACTAGACACAACCTTTAATCACAAATAGGGTTTTTAACTTAAATTTAATGCACTTTTCATCAACTTATTGTACTTTTGCATTTAGGAACGGAATCAATCTTTAGTATCATTTTTATTGGATTCCTCTCATTCTCCGAATCAAAATTCATATATTACACATACTAATCTGAGCTACCCATTTTTAGTTATGAAATTCACAAGGATTTACTTACTTAGCCAATCGGGTTGCACCACATCACGTGATACATGCAACGTTGTTTGGCTTTTGGAAACATAACCAAAAGATGAGATTGCCCTCCTTTAATTCAGACATTGCTTCAGCCTGTAAAGGGAAAAATGGTCCAAGGCCCTGGGCCTTCATCTTCCTCCGCGCGACACTGCTGGGTGCGTCGACCTGTAGCCCTAGTCGTGATCCACGTGGCTTTCTACCTCACGCCACGGCCTGCAGCCTGTCGGAAGTGGCCGCCCTACGTCTGACCTTCCCCACCGCAACCAACCATGCCACAACACATGGCCGAGACAGCCAGTTCCATGCACGTCAAGCCTGCGATCTCTTGTGGGTTTGCATCCCTCCTACTGGTTTTGTGTGAGGAGGAAACAAGGGGAGGATGTTCGATCACTCCTCAGTTGTCGTGAGTGCATCTCGCTTCCATCAAGACTAGAAGTGGACCCCCTCATTGCTCCAGGGATAGAAGTACACCTAGGTTAGGGTTAGCATGGAAGGAAGAAGGAGAAGAGGTTAAAGACATGTGGGGTTCTCTTCCCTTCAAACCAGGGCTCTACCCCTTATATAGGGTACAGAAACAAAGCCCTAGGTAGGCTTATACATGACTCAAAGAGTCCCTTTCCAAAAGGATTCATATTCCTTCTAGGAGAAGTATTCTTCCCTCTCCTCATTAACCTTTTGTTAAGCTTTATTTCATGGATAATTGGAAGAAAAAAAAATCCTTTCTCTTATTATCATTGTTCTTGCATTTTAATCCATTAAACATGAAATTATATTTCCTTTTGTTGAAACAATACTTATTTTTAACAATACCTCATAATCATTCATTATGCATCATATTATCTTCTTATTTGACTTTATTGGTATTTTTTCTTTCCTCTTTCTTCATTGGGACTCCTTAGATCCCCAGAAACTCAAATAATTCGAAATTCCTTTTTAAGGAATACTCATTATCCTTCTAGATGTATCTTTATGCATTATTTCACATTATCTTGTTTATTTCTTATTAAAATATCTCTTTTTGAGGATTTCTCTTTATTTCTCTTTTATTTTTCTCATTGGTATTCCTTTTATCATTAGTAATCCTTGGGATACGAAAATTCACCAAGAAATCTCATTTATGCCTTTTTCCATTCATTTTCCACATTTTATCATTATTTTCAATTTCTTTCTTAATAAAGAAATACTTAATTAATCTTTTCTTTTCTTATTGCACTCTTTATGCAACTTTGGACTCCTTGGGACCCAAGGAACCCAAGAGGCATGAAATCCCTCTTTGGACTTGCCTTCTAGAGGTTTCCACGTCATTCTTTTCTCAAAAACTCAATTATTCATTTACTAATTTAATAATTGAATTTCCTTTCTTTATTTCCTTGTTATTGGGCCCAATAGCCAATAAAACCCACAACACAATCATCAAGGCTATTATAAATGGAATCTATTTATTCAAAACAAATTATATCATTATTTGTTCAATTATCTTTAATATGAGAAATTACATTTCTCACCAATTAAACCCAAAAATTGGGGTTGTAACAGCATGTCTTACTATTTGCACCTCACTGAGGGCCTAGTTAGTTAGCACATTGATTTGGTTAGTAACACTAAAGGTTAATCTTGAATAGGTGAATACATAAAAATGTATATTAATTAAATTGGGAGTGGCGCTTAATACCTTGAATTCATCTATTTTTCTTTGGGTAACAAACGCCTCCCAGTCTTTGGGGTCTAGGTAGTTCCATTGCTTTGTGGCTTCCTTCTGCCTAAATTTATTTTTTAAAGAGAATAAAAACAAAAATTATTAGTGTAGAGTTAGTGAAATAGTGATCAATGTCTATAACTGGAAATCAATCAAGAACCTCTTATCAGCATCGCGTATGCAATCTCGGGTGAGATTGGTCCTATAGTTCCTTAGGACCCTCCCACAGCGTTGCATCACACATTTAGGATGTAGCTTTTCATCCAGTTCAAATATGCTCTGCAAATTAAATAGAATTGCTATTAACTAGTATCCTAAAAATTAGTAATCTACACAAATAGAATTATAAATAATAATCAGTCACGCATAGTTCCTTCCATATGTGGTCTTTCTTCCCCTTAGGAACTTTATGCCAGGATTCTAGGATAGGACTGTAATGGCTGTGAGTAAGAACCCCAAGATATGAAACAAATGAGTTGTGGTTCACTCCATATGGATTTCCTACATGATCGAAATCCACAGCCAATTTAGGTCCATTTCCCCTTTGTCGTATTAACTTGTTTATCATTGTGATGCCCCTCACTTTCTCAATTTTCTTTTGCTGCTCATCAAGTGTTGTAATTTCTTCAGGGGATACATCAGCAACCTAAAATTTGATAAAAAAACACACTTACATGATATAATTATAAATGAACATATAGATAGAAACCTCAGGGATATATTCTTAAAACTTACATTGTGAGGCGGTGCAAGCACGTCCTCACCCTCACGGTGATCATCAGTAGGGTCATCATGGGAATGCTCAGCCATATGAAAGTTCACATTCAAATTATAAATTTCACATTGTAAATTAAGTAACACTAATTGTAAAGTACACATTCACATTGTAAAGTAATTCACATTGTAAAGTTCACATTCACATTGTAAAGTTCACATTCACATTGTAAAGTAATTCACATTGTAAAGTCCACATTCACATTGTAAAGTTCACATTCAAAAAAATAAAACATATAAAAAATATAAACATTCATGCCTTTAATATTGTGATCTTTTATCAATTAACAATCCTTCATTGTGATCCCTGCGAACATACAAGTCATTGTGATCCCCAGCTTCAATGTTTGGTGGTGTTGGCAACCCAATTGAGAATGGACTGGAGTCGTCATACTTATCATAGTACTCTTTTTCATCTATAGGGTCTTCAATGAATTGTCTTTTACCATGAAGAACAACTGATCATTTATCATTTGCAGGATCATCGATATAAAATACTTGTTTTGCATGTGATGCCAATATGAATGGTTCACCCTTCTCGCCAATCTTTTCAAAGTTTACTAACGTGAAACCCAAGTCATCCACTATAACTCCTTTGTTGTTGTCAATCCAATTACATTTAAATAGCGGAATTCTGAAATCTACATAGTCAAACTCCCATATGTCTTCAATGACACCGTAATATGACATTTTAGCTTCATGTGGACTCTTATCCTTTACACTTGCAAAAAACAATAAAGACGCTTGAAGGGTGACCCCACTATTTTGGATGACACTCTTATCATCTTGACGCTTTGTGTAATATGAGAATCCATTTATGTCAAACCCTTCATAAGACATAACATTCAATTTTGGTTTAAAGGTGAGGCATTTGATGGTTTCAATAAAATTATCTAGTATTTGAGATAGTTGATGTAAGACTTTATCTTCAAACCACTTAATAAATGTCTTGTTATGCTCTCTAGCAAGCCACATTGAATTGAATCGAGGATATTGTCTCTTGACGAAATTGGTATGTTCCTCGATATAAACACCCACTTCGTCGATGTTGTGTAAAATATACAAGTAACCTTGCTCCAACTACTCATGGCTGATTACTTTCACCCGTGATCCCAAAATTCCTTTGCCAAAATGCTCCTCAATATTCTTGCCATTCACAGGAGCATCATTAGCACTTAGAAAGTCATTGCAAAAATCCATAACCTCTTTCACCACATAACCCTCAATAATACTTCCTTCATGCCGATAACGGTTTCGAACATCACCTTTAAAAACACTCATGTATTGTTCAAAGGGATACATTCAATGCAAGAAAATTCGTCCCAACATTTTCACTTCCCTAGTCAATTGGACAACAAGATGTACCATGATATCAAAGAATAAAGGAGGAAAATACATCTCAAGATGAAAAAGGGTAACAACCACTTCTCTTTGCAATTTATTGAGAGTATCAGGGTCAATAACTTTGCTACATAGACTGTTGAAAAAGAAACAAAGTCTGGTGATTGCAAACCGTACATACTTCGGCAATATATATCGAATTGCCACAGGTAATATTTGTTGCATTAGAGTGTGACAATCATGAGATTTAAGGCCTATCAACTTTAGATCTTTCATTGATACCAATGTACAGATGTTGGATGAGTAACCTTGTGGCACCTTAACATTTACCAAGCATTCACAAAAAGCTTTCTTCTCCTTTCTAGACAACATGTAACAAGTGGGAGGTAAGTATGTTCTCCGATCGCTACTAACTACTTCTGTTAATTCTGTCCTTATTCCCATTTCATGTAGGTCCATTCTAGATTTTATCACATCTTTAGTCTTACCTGGTATATTCAACAGAGTATCAATGACGTTATCACAAACATTTTTCTCAACGTGTATGACATCGATACAATGTCTGACTGTCAAAGAACTCCAATAAGGAAGATCCTAAAATATTGACATCTTCTTGAATAAAGACTTGTCAGTCTGTGTGGCCATCGTACATTGTGATCTCTTACCAAATTTATTGGTGATGTCTTTTACTCTTTCATAAACATCCTCCCCTGATATAGGTTTAGGTGCACTATGTTCCTCATTCCGTCTATTGAATGTTTTGTGCAACCTATGATACGGATGAAATTTTGGAAGAAACCTTCGATGACCAAGATATACAATCTTGCCGCCATGTTTTAGTCATATTGAATCAGTGTTCTCTTCACATATAGGACACGCTTTAGATCCTTTGACACTATATCTAGACAAATTCCCATACGCTAGAAAGTCATTCACAGTGCAAAACAACATAGTGTGCAAACGAAATGTCTCTCTTCGTGAAGCATCATAGGTCATCACACCTTCACCCCAGAGCTTCTTCAAGTCATCAATCATAGGTTCATGATAAACGTCGATATCATTTCCAGGTTGTTTAGGGCCCGATATCAAAGACGACAACATAACGTACTTATTTTTCATACACAACCAGGGAGGAAGATTGTATATAATAAGCATAACTGGCCAAGTGCTATGTTGGCTGCTCAATGTCACGCATCCCATATATACAAAGCCCAAGTCTTAGATTCCTGTCTTCTTCACCAAATTTAGGGTACAATAAATCAATCTTCTTTCACTGTAGGGAATCAGACGCATGTCATAAGATCCCATCATTATTTTTCTTAACATCTGCATGCCACCTCAAATTCTTCGCATTTATAGGATTGGAAAACAAGCATTGAAACTGTGGTATTATAGGTAGATACCACATCACCTTGGTAGGAGAACCAGTTTTGGACTCCCCCGAAGTCATCAATTTATACCTTGACGCACCACATTTTGGACAATCTTTCAAATCCACATAGTCCTTTTGAAATAATACACAATCATTCAGGCATGTATGTATCTTCTTGGCCTCCATTCCTATTGGGCACAACAATTTCTTTAACCGGTATGTTGAGATTGGTAGCTCGTTTCCTTCAAGAAGAATTTCTTTCAACAAAGACAATAATGATGTGAAGCTTTTGTCGCTCCATCAATTGTTAGCTTTCAGTTTATACAATCTCAACATAGCGCTAAGCTTCGTAAACTTACAACCTGTGTATAACGGTATCTCAGCATCATGCACAATGTTTCTAAACATGGGAGGTAGATCGGTGTGTTCTACCCCACAACTATCGAGCATTGCATCAACGATGTCTACTGGAACTGGTTCGTTCACATCTACGTCATCGAAGGCAATTTCTTCTTCCACACATGCACTGCTATCGACATCCACTGATTTTAGGTTTGAAATATCTCCATGCCAGTGTCATTCTGTATAGCCTTGTACAATCCCGTTGTACATGACATGACTTTTGATTTCGTCACCAGTGCTGACTTTCAAGTTAGTACCGCAATGCCTACATGGACATTAGAACCTATCTCCAGGTTGTTTCCTATGTTCCTCGGCAAATCTAATAAATTGGTCAAGACCAGAAATAAACTCGGGGGTGCAGCGATTTGGAATGGACATCCATGATCTATCCATTCTATGATCAAAGAGAAAACAAGTATATATTAGAACAAGATTAGGGTCTAGGGTTAAAAGATTAGGGTTTATGGTTAAAACTTTAGGGTAAGGTCTTATATATAATTAATGGTTAAAACATCCTAAGTGAGATTAGGTGTTCAAGACCAGTCTCAAACCGGGGACTATCCAAGATTTACTCCTAATGAGTAAATCTTGGACGGGTTTCTAGGCCAACAAATACATGTGTTGTCATTCTTATATATAATAAATGTGTACCACCTATCCCATTCTTGAACACCTAATCTCACTAGTAAGTGTATAATGTGTATTGGGTTTTTAAGAAAATGTTGGCAGCATTTCCCCGTTGTTCTCTAAGTACATATATACTTAGAGAACAAACGGGGAAATGCTACCGAAATTTTCTTGAAAACCCAATACACATTATACACTTACATCCTAAGTGAGATTAGGTGTTCAAGAACAGTCCCAAACCGGGGCCTATCCAAAATTTACTCCTAATGAGTAAATCTTGGATGGATTTCTAGGCCAACAAATACATGTGTTGTCATTCTATAACATTGATTTCAACATTTCGAGTGTCCATATATGTTCATCATCAAGATAAAGATTACACATAAATTAGTATGACCTAGGGATGGAGAGATAATTCATAATTGATTTCAAAATTTCAAACTAGCTCATGCATTATCATCAATCTACATCATACAATAGGGATTCATGTAGATGTTAGGGCAACACATCACTACAAAATCAGAGATTTAACATTAGAGTTTTAATATCTTACATAGATTGATCACAAGATTTCAGCAATATAGTTAATTCAAGATTATATATGGTGAAATGTGTATTAGGGTTTTAATATCTCAGTTCAACATGCATCAAAATTTACAGAATTAGGTCAAGCATTAGTATTCAATTGCAAATGTATCTTCTTCTTCCTACTCCCTCCTTACCAAATGGATAAAAGCAAGGCACGACCTGCATGTAGGATGGACACGGCGACCGTGGTTGTGTTGGCCGGCTAACACAGCCATGGCCGTCGTGTCCATCCCACATGCAGGTCGTGCCTTGCTTTATATATTTGGTATAAGGAGGGAGTAGGAAGAAGAAGAGGTGGAGGAAGAAGAAGAGGTAGAGGAAGAAGAAGGGCAGCAGCTTACCTATCAACGACGTGGAGGAAAGAGAGTGGGGTAGCAAGAGAGGCCAGCTAGAGCAGCGATCGAGCTGGAGCTAGAGCAGTGGCCGGAGCTAGCAGCGAGCGGCGGCGGCGAGCAGCGGACCAGCAAGCAGTGGCGGAGGCGGGGGCAGAGGAGCAGCGAGCGACGGTGAGCAGAGGATCGCTGGAACCTAAAACCCTGATGAATCGTGGAATGAATGAAACATATGGGGAAGAGTCTGGCTCGCACGGGTGCTATTAAGTTAATAATAGACGTCAGTTATTAAAAACAACCGACCCTAAAAACTATAGGCGTCGGTTATCAGAAAAAACCAACGTCCATTGGACAATCTTAACCCTAAAAATTTTCGCGGGGACGGCGCGCGAAACCTTATCAGCGTCGATTTTTCCACAAAAATTGATGACCTTTAGAGGTAATTTTTTTCGTCGTTAGGTATCGGTTATTAGGTCAAAAAATCGACGCCGTATGTGAAACTTTGGGGGTAATTTTTTTTTGCTCGAAAAAATGGATTTGGTGGGTTATTTTAGGCATTGGTTCATTATAGAGAACCGACGCTAAATAAAAAGTGATACCCGTGTCTGGTCGGTCTTCAAATATAGATGTCGGTCTCTGTAATTAGCCGACGTTGTAGGGTTTAGGCGTCGGTTTTCGTTAATAACCGACGCCTCTAAATGTGACGTTATAAGCTATTTCTGTAGTAGTGATGCCAACTTGATGATGCATATAGATGTATTTATGTTTATCTAAATATAATAATGTTCAGCTAAATCATTGGCTAAAATCAACATTACAGTAATATCTAACTTGTTGGTGTATCTACCCTAGTGGTTACATATGTTTTCTATGGTTATAAATAACTACTTGCCATACATTAACTTAAGTATCATCATGTATCACTTATTGAATCCTTTCTTTTATTTCTCTTATATTTAGAAATTAAGGATACTAAAGGTGAGTGTACTTACCGATGATACTGAAACATGTTGTTCACACGAGCACTCTATGGATCAGTCTTAGGAGATCATAGTTTTGTTCCTCCTGGTCGTCTTCTTTAATGTAGCCGATCAAGAACTATTCCCCGAGGTTCAGTGGCCCAAGGAATAACAGGTGTGTCTGCAGGTCCATGCAGTGGATTGCAAACCTGGGGTTGTAGCTCCTATTGATGCTTGGTGCATAGCCTGAGGCATGTAGGTGGCGCCTTCCACTTTGGCAAGGTGGCCGTGATGCAGGTCTGAGAACACATCCGGCGAGCTGGGGACTTTGCAGCACTGTGTGGCAATAAAATCTGCTGATTCACGGTGACCTAGATCTGTATCGGCGTCATGGAGTCATACAACCGTTGTAGGTGGGGGTTAATTTGGCTGAATTGGCATCTGTGCGCCGGAGGGTCGATGATAGATTGGTTTGCAGGTGGACCGGTGTCCCTGCCTGAAGATCACGGTGAGGTCGGAAGTTTGTGTGGTGGGCACTGACGGCGGTAAGGAGGCACTGGAGTCAGATTGGTGGTTGGCAGTCCTGATGATCAAAGTGTAAGCCTGGGCGACGTGGAGAACACCCGAGTGGTTGGCTATTTGTAATATATGGTGTCGCAGGTGAGGTTTTGGGGACTATCATCTCGTGCTGTTAGCTGGCGAGGGTTGAGATTGGCTGGAGTAGTGATCCTCGAGGCTCTCTAACCTTGGTCCACCGGTAGCGATCGACCATGTTGCAGGTAGCATGGCAGTGGTGATGCGTGAGTTCCCAGTGGCGAGGTGCATTAGACCTTTCATCATGCCGACAGCCAGGTTTGCAGACTGCGGGGGTGAAGCTTGCAGGTTTGTAAGTCATTGATATCGTGAATTCTGCAGGTTGAAGACGTAGCTTGAAGCGCCTATTGACTATTGTGGATAACAGTCTCAGGAGGATCGGGGTCTAAACTTGGTGGGGAGGAGAGGACAACAGATGAGAGGCACGATCTAGCTAGAGTTGCGGGTTTAGGTATCTCCCATATTGATGTTTCTAAGGGTTATATATATGTGACAGTGCTAGGGTTTTCAGAGATGAAGAGAGGAATGGGAGGAGATGAGTTAGTGAAAGGGAAGAAGAAACAACTGAGTTGATGGCATCTAGCGGTTTCGGAGATGAGAAAGGGCTTCGTCGCCGTTTTCTGGAAGGGGGAGAGCAATCGCGATCGGGATGGGTGTCTACTCTTTTTCCAGTTTATGGAATAAATAGAAAATTAATTAGTATAGAGTCCGTTATCTTCCAATACATTTTATAGCTTCTAAATCGGAACCCCAATTTGCGATTTTTGACCCTACATTTAATTAAAACTAAATACTAGAAACATTAACTCCTATATTGATGATTTCCACCATGTATACAAAAAGATTGGTATCTTTTGGTTCAATCAAAAAAATTTATTGATTCCAAAGCCAATAGTTAGAAGCGTTGATTTGTTTTTGAAATACTAGTCCAAACCAAAGTGTTGGAGAACAAGGATGCTAGATTTCATTAAATGATGTCAAAGTGGTTCACGAGACTAAATTGAGAGACTCATCTGTAAACATTTTTCATGTGAGGGGAAATTAAGTCAATTAAGCACAAGAATCTCAAAAGAAGACATATTTTTATTTTATCGATTAACTGATTAAAATAACTGAATAAGCCTTAGATTGATGGAATAAGTTTGATTTAGGAGAAGTGATGAATTGTAGTCCTAGAAGATTTAATATGAAAGTTTCAGTATGTTATACTTGTGGACTTATATGTGGTAAGTTTTTGGCTTATGGTGTTTTTGCAAAATTAGTTTTAATTTCCTATGTTTTCTGTTAATCTGTTTGTTTAGTTATAATTCCACATTTGGTTTTGAGTAATCTTGTTTGTGGCACATCATGACGTCATAAGAGAGGTAGGATTTCAAAGGAAACAAGATGGAGATGATATCACTTACCAAGGATCAAGGATCACCAAAGAAGACCAGCTCCACACAAGATCACCACATGTAAGATGATTGGCCACCAAAGATCCAAGGATGAGCTTCTTCACCACCAAGCTCTAAGGGTAGAACTCCAAAGATGAGAGAGGAAATAAGGGTGGAAAAAGGATTACATGCATCAAAGAAGAGGGGTACATATACCCAAAGGTAGACAGAGGTCAAAGAGGTTAGGTGTCATGCACATAAGTGCCACATGTCCACCAAAGAACCACCATGCATCCACTAAAACCATACATGCAACATAGGTTGTGAAACCAAAGAAAACCAACGACCTCACTTGGTCCTAGGGGACTATCGGTCGAAGGAAAACTAGACACACAACTCAGCAGTCGAAGATATTCAAGATCCAAGCGACCAAACCAAAACCCTAGATTCTCTTCGACCCAAAAGAAGAGATGAAAAAGCTTTGCGACCATTGAGACTCCTCCACACACTCAAGATCACATTTGACCATAGAGAACACACCAAGGAACAACAAGGCCATAGAGAACACACCAAGGGACAACAAGGATGGTTGCTGAAAACCAAGAACATCAAACGGTTAACACAAGGTCGACCCCAACCTAGGGCATCCAAGAAAATCCCAGAAACAACACTCAGCATGTTACCTTCTCTCTCCTACTCTAAACAAGGCACAACAAGGCTCCCCAAAACACCATCCTCTCTCTCGTGATTCCAAAACACAAAGAAAACAACCTACATGTGACAAATTGCAAGATAACCTCTCAACATGGGTAAATTAGAACTTGATCCAAAGCAAGCAAACAAAGCTCAAACAACATCCAAACAAGACCAAACTGAAACTACAAACAAGTCACATGATATTAAGGCATATCAAGAGGTTAGATTAAGGTTTAAGCATCTTATAAAGCCAAACAAATGAGGTTAGCTAGAAAGCTAGGTTAGGGTCTGACTATATATATATATATATATATATATATATATATATATATATATATATATATATATATATATATATATACATCCGCATATATTTTTCCAATGTATAATTATTTTGGGAATCATTAGCTATTATAGCTTAAGTGATTGACTAAAATTAAATAAGTCACCATTTTTATTCAAATCACTTTTTCTAATTTGTACATATATATTTTGCATGTATTATTGAAAACATAATGTCATTATGTATGTATATTATAAAATTTACAACTTTCCAGTGAACACAAATTATTTTCATAGTTATTATCTTGTTTGTTCTTATGAATATTAATCAACTAATAATTGTACTTTTTTATGAATAAGCCAAAAAAATTATTGGTATATTGAACATTCAATGGTATCTTCTACAATAGTTACAAATATAACGAGTGTGGAATATATGACACATCTAATTTTTCCTCCATGTGATCATTTTTTAGGTATTGATCATCTTCTATTGCCAACTTCTTTATTTAAGAGTACCTAAGTAGGTTTTTAAGTATCAAGTTATTATGACTATTTTACCTCTTTAGTTTCCCAACCTAATATGATCCATTTATATATCTTTTATTATACAAAAATTTCACTAATCTACCTAATATTTGACTATGGGTTTCTTAATAAACAACCAAAACTCATACAAAATTCAGTTATCTCTTACGTAGATATTTGTTTACTTCGTATGAAGGCTATTTTCCCTTTTTAACTGGTCAAATAAAAGTATATGATGTGTTACCATGAAAGTAGCTTGATATTCTTATTGTCTCATAAGAAATTCCAATGGAAGAAAAAATATTATGCAATTTCATCAATCCTTCAAGTCTTAGAGACTTCATATTTGTTGCATCTAAATTGTGGAGATATGATTTTTTTACTTTAAAATTTAGAAAATTAAGCTTTCATTGCTCAACAATTTAATTAAGAATCCATGATTAAATCTCATATTCTATCTAAATTGAGTGATAAGGACAAATAGGAATTATCAACATGTGATTTAGATTATAACCTTTTACAATAGACTACAATTTTACAAACGACAATGCTTTCTCCATTCAATAAGTGATATAATTTACAATAGAAAGATGTAACATTAATAGATCTTACCTCATCTTATATAAGCATAATATTTACTAGATATAAGTCAATGTCATAGTGATGAGATAAACTTGCTTGAGTTGTCAATTTTTTATAACCAACATCTTCCTATTGATTGACAACAAACAATAACAAAGTAAAAAACGGTCCCTCTTGACTTTCTTGGTTAGAATTTTGTAAATATATTATTTGATTTAGTAACATAAAATGGGGACCCATAAATAACAAAGCAGTTCTATTATATAAACATGTATTTTTGTAGTGGAATGTTAAATAAATACTTTTTTATTTTTAGTTGTAATTGTACCGCTATTAGTGATGTAAAAATATCTATTTTCTTATTATTATGAGATGTGAAAATCAATCCAATAGAATGTAATAGACTCAATGTTATAACATGAATAATGCACCAGACGACAACAAGTTAAGAAAAGAGAAACCATATTTATAAAAGAAATTTACACCATACATGGATCTCCACTTATAAAAATTAAAAAAGTTTATAATAGAAACAACATATACCAAGAGCTCATTAGGAATGATTATATCATAATGCTTTCTCCATTGTAATCATGTTTATCTTTTTTCTATTAGGGTTGTGTTATCAGGGTCCCAAATCTATCCTAAACTTTATTGTTATCTCTTCTACCATACTATCAACTCCTATGCAATGTGACCTTGATCTCTTATTTGTGATTTATGTCATATTATCTACTAATGAATGATTTCTTTTTAAAAAAAGCTTGCGAGTGACACTTTTTTCCCATTTTAGCATGTATGGCTATGATGGTTTTTATCCCTTAGAATGATCTAAACATGTACGCAAAATACTAGGCATTGAGATGGTGAATATGAAGGGTGCATCAAGCATTGATTGTGGCTCCATTGATTCTCTCAAATTTACCTAAGAGTGGAAAAATAACCTGAAAGCAACTCAAAATTGATAGAAATAAGAAAAGTCGACACATAGGTGTCTTAGAAAAGCATTATCATATATGGAACTAAATGATAATGATGACTTCCCATTTCTTACTATCGACTCTTACACTAAGATCATAATTTTGTTGTTTTATTTCAATACTACTAATCATATATGCCAATATTAAATAAAAGTGATACATGGAAAAAATTACACATTAAAAGAATATGTGCAATGTTATAACAATTCAATTAACCAAAAGAAAATTATCAACATTGTTTTAAGTTTTAAATGACCAAAAGAGAATGCATCATGTTGCTACTGTAAGGCATGTAAGAGTCTCTTCGTGGAGAAAATTAACTGTAACATTTACATAGATGCACACAATTTATGGTGTTTCTTTGTTTTTATTTTCTGTAATGAAGACAAGGTCATTTTGTGGTAACTAGTAATACTAAATTAAAATGAGAAAGGGATGTTAGTCAAGCAACAATCCCAAACATAAATAATTAACCAATAATATATTAGAATCATTCTCACAAAACTCTAGTGTATATCTTTTAGTATGGTTACAATAATTTGTATTACTTGAGTAAATGAACAAGTTACCTGGAATCTACATATATGCACATACTTTGTGTCCTCCAAGGCCCAATAATAGGTGCTTCAAGATCATATTTTATGAGATAGTGGGATATGCAATATGTGTTGGGTTTTAGGGGAGGCAGATAAGGCAGGGGAAACAAAAATTTTCCTCCCCAAACCTAGAACAAGGAAACGCGTCAACGTCTATACAATAGGAAAGGATGGTTTGTGGAATCATACCTTGTCCCAAGGCTTTCTCGGCGACAATACATCGCCTTGCGTGGTCTTCACCTCTGGTCTTGGACGGTGTCTGTGCAGCTCCTGGTCCCACCAGGACTGACGACTCCCGGTCTCACCGGGACTGTCGGGATTGACAGTTGTCCTCTGAGCGACAGAAACCTCCCACCTATGAAGTAGTCCACACGGACCACCTGGAACTCCAATCTCCTTGTCCCATAAGGAATTGGAAGGAGTCGCACCCTCCTGTCAGTGTACTAGTCGCCAACACACTCTCCAGCCACCAGTCACAACTGTAGTTGTCTTTCCCTTGTTGTGCCTCCCTTATCAGGTAGCACTTGCTTGGGCTCTCTCTCGGTTACCAAAACCAGAGAGAACGACAACTTTGCAGAGTAATTGGTTTGCACTGAGTTGTTGTTACAACCCCAATTTTGGGTTCATAAGGAGAGAAATGTAATTTCTCATATTAAAGATATTTGGAAAAATAATTATATAATCTATTGTGAATGAACGGATTTCTTTTAAAATAGACTTGTTGTTTGATTTGTGGGCTTTATTGGCTATTGGGTCCAATAACAAGGAAATTCTATTAATTAATGAATAATTGAGAATTTGAGATAAGAAAGGTGTGGAAACTTCAAGAAGGCCAAATAGTAATCCAAAGGTGAATTTCGTGCCTCTTGGGTTCCTTGGGATCCAAGGAGTCCAAAATTGCATAGGGAATGCAATAAGAAAAGAAAAGATCAAATAAATATTTCCTTATCAAGAAAGAAATTGAAAATGATGAGAAAATATGGGAAATAAGTGGAAAGGAGTTTGATTGAGTTATCCTTGGTGGAATTTCGTATCCCAAGGATTTCTAATGTCAAAAGGAACTCCCATAAGGAAAATAGAAGAGAGATAAAGAGAAATCATTAAAAAGAATAAGAAAATAAGTAAGATAATAAGAAAATGGATTAAAGATAAATAAAAGGCTAAGGGTTTTTCCCAAGATGGGATTTCGAGCCATTAAGGTTCCTTGAGGTTCAAGGAACTCAAAATAATAATTTAATAGCAAAGGAAAGAGAAATTAGGTGAGAAATACACCTAATTGAATAATAACTTGCAAATAAAGAAAGGGACCTGATTTCTTTATATAATAAGCCCAAATTTAGTATGATGATAGACTAAGTCATTAATAAGATTCTCTTCAATTTTGGTATTATTTGGATGATCTGTCTGAGAGTTATGATTTTTACAAAATCACCTAAAGTGGAAAGGGTAAAGGAAATATATATTATTTGTCACTTTTGTTTTTGGGCGCATGGCATGATAGCCGTTGGATCTGAGATCCAACGGTAGTTGTACTCTCATCTACCTTGAGTAGGAACAGGAAAGAAGAATGATTCTTGGGAGTTTTCCAAACCGATTTCCTTTTTGTACGATCCATGAACAAATCTGGAAATTGCTCCAATGAAACCGAGAGAGGAAATCACACAATTTCACCCTAGGTTTTAGTACCTTTGGGAGGGGTACTCAGGAAGCCCCTTTTTCTGTTTTACTGGTCGGCCGCCCTCCATAGCCAGGGGCTATATAAGTGGATGTTCCCCTTCTGTGAGGCTGTGTGCCTCTTCGCAGGATAACCTAAGGCTTAAGGGAGCCATCCTCGCCGCTACATTCTCCTCTAGCCTTCTCTTTCCTAGCCAACCTGCTCTGGACCATCGTCGGTGGCTCCTCCTAGTCGATCCAGTGACTTCGGCTGACTCAAGCGTAGTTGAGGCCACAGTTGAGTTCGTGGAGGTGCGGCGGAGATCGTGGTGGCTTAGTCTAGTACCGAGAGAGACTAGATCCCGAAGTCAACCCTGGCGCTGACCCTGGTTGGGCTTCACTCGCGAGAAACAGAGATCGCAAGGTAGAAGAAGCAATAGGGGTAAATACCCCTTTGCCCTCATGCTCGCGCTGACCTGGCAAGGGTATTCTGTCCCTTTTCCGCAAGTTTACTCTCTAGTAAGGCGCGCGATCGCGGGCCCTTGGATCTCGCGTAATCCTATGGACCACCGATCGAGCGGCCTAGTTTTTTAGTGGATATCTCCTTTCGGTTAAATATTCCAGAAAAAGGGCTTTTCTTGCTAAAAATGTATCTTTTGATAGAAAACTCAGATGAGGAAAATGTATACATGAAAATTTATTAGAAAAATACAAGGAATAATTTAAAAATGGTTTGGAAGTCTAAATCAGTATAGTTTTGCAAAAGTGTATATTGTGGATGGAAAAAGTATTAATTTCAGGGTATTAACCCTAATTAATGATCGGAAATAGATTTAATCTTGCAAGTGTGTAATTTCAAGAATTATTAGCTAGTTTAATGATTAAGATAGATTGTAACCTATTTTAATGATGGAATTGCAAGGATTAGGGTTTTAAACCTAATATGTTGATTAAAACCCTTAGAAACCCTAAGAAAGGGAAAAAGGGAAGAAAGGATATAATAATATGAAAATTAGGGTTTTTGGTGATCCAAAACTAATATTAAGATCTTAATAGAAAATAAACTGAGATAATTAGGGTTTGATGGATATTTTGATAAAAGTAAGGTAAAAGTAGTAAAAGGAAGTGAAACCCTAATTATGGTCAAAACCCTAAAAGAAGTAATAACCCTAGAAAACAACTGAGAGCAATAGATCATGATGACATGAGTAATGATAGATATATTGAATGCCTTTTTCAGGATCCACCTGTATGTACTTGCTTGATTTCTTGATTGGTTGAGTTATTTCTGCATTCAAGTCTACTTAGCAGGTATGTGGTTAATTATGAATAACCGCCTTAGTTTCCCGATGATTTTCTGGATGGTTAATCGCATTGAATGCAAATTATCTGTTGGATGTTCATACTTGTAAATCATAAAGTCACTATGATTATCACATTTAAAAAATAGAAATATGGATTCTCGCACCTACATGCCACCCTAATGGATGATGCCAAAGGTCAGGCCCAGATGGGTAGACCAATGGACACCTTGAGTGGTGACCCCAGGCACCAAGAAGGTGGCCTATGATATTGCATGACTAGTGGGCACCATGAGTGGTGACCCCCAGGCACCAAGCTCGGGATTGAGAAGGTGGCCTTAAGTCATTGGCAAAGGGCACCCTAAGGTGGGTATGCCAGGGTTAGGGAAAAAGTGGTGGAGAATGTCATACTGAAAAGTGTAAATTGGCTTGTTAATTAATTTGATTGTGATTATTAAATTGTTAGCCATATTTGTAAGATTTTGGTTGTTCCCACATACCAGTATATTTCGATATATTGACCGATGTTTTGTTTGTCGGCGTTTTAGGAACAACAATTGAAAGAACAAACAGTAAAGTGACACATTGTGAAAGTACAACATAAAGTGCATGGAGGATTTGTTAGAGTGGATTCGAGCTTGGATAGATAGATCCCCAAGGTTTTCAAAGGTAAGTAAAGTTTTAATTGTATACCAAATTTTAGTTAGTTAGTAGAATTTCATAATTGTTATTGATTATTTGTCAAACCTTTGATCATGTTAATTGGATAACGACACCAACCTTTCGGTCTCCCTTAATTGGGGGTTACCGGGAGGCGGGGTCATTACAATTGGTATCAGAGCATAGGTTCCTCAATTAATCTTTAATAATTATTAAATTTTACAAATTCTATAGAAACCAAGGGAGTTATTAGAGGATTGTCCGAAAGATTAAGGTGTCTAGAAAAGGATCACGTCCGAGGGCTGGCAATATTTTCCTCCTTACCGCTAGTCAGAATACGAGGACTCCCGGATTGTGTGACTGCCTGGCCAATGTCTTAGGGTATGACTCGAAATAAGATACCTTTAGGACTCTCTCATCTTGTTCATCCCTTCTCAACTCAAATTCTACTAAGGACCTTAAGGATTAGGGTTTTATCTCTTCTCCTCACCCTCTTGAGGTATGGGTAAAGTTAATAAGGTCTAAGGAATCCTCCACCAAATTAATGAAAAGCATGTAAATAAGATGTCATGGACATAAGCTTAATAGATTAAGCGCAAACTAAAGAATATATACATGATTAGGTCGTATGATACAAGTTGTAATCACCCTCAGGAGAGACCTGAGGATGGACCTCCTTATTAGGAGGATGAGTAGAGAAAGTTAGTCTTGGAGATAGAGACCTCCATTAAAAGTAGAGACCTAGAGGATGAACTTAACCCTAACCCTAAGTGAAGGTTAGAGAGAGAGATGACAGGGTGAGTTAGATGTCATGATAAACATGCCTTGGATGCCATGCGAGCCATGAGAGGTTAGATGACCGAGTACCTTTGGCAACCCAACCCTGGGAAGGGTCGTGCATGTTTGAGCGAAGGATAGCTCCTGCATGGACGAGGGTAGGGAAGAACCCATAGAAACCTAATGGGTTGTTGCAAGTAGGATATAGCTTGCACCTAGAGTACGTCAGTAGTGCTGACATAAGGATGAAACCCTGGCCAGAAGGGCACAATGGATGGCTTATGAGATAAACATAAAGAGCTAAGGATGATCTTGAGCCAAACAGGAGTTGAGCAAAGGCTTCACCCAGGCAGGGATATGCTCGTGAGCTTGATCCAATTTCATGGAGAGATGACCTCTAGTTGTAGGGCTGGAGGTGGAGTTAGCTCTGGAGAGAGAAAGCAGGAGTCGAGAAAAAGGTTGGAAACTTAGAATCCTAACACATGAGGAACAATGGGCAGTTGAGGATGATTTGGCCTAGGTGAATGATAGTGGTTGCCTTATGCTTGACCCCTGAAGGTTGATGATGTCTTGGTTAGCTTGAGAGTAACCAAACCCCAGAGAGAGGGTGATGCTTCTGTACCTATGGTATAAGTGATTACCTACTGGATGAGATAAAGAGTGCTTTAGACCCTGAGGAGGTTAAGTCACCAGTTGTAAGGCTTTATACCTAGTTAGTTGTCCTGGAAGAGGAATCAACTCCAAAGTGTTAATCGAGTAGAAAGATCATGGGAGTACATGACATATCTTGGACAATGCTTGATTCGTGGTTAAGAGAATGAGCATGCAGTTGGATACCCGGAGGCGAACCTAGGGTTCCTAGGCCTAAGGGGGGAAGCAGTGTATCCAGTGTTCATGATGATTTTTTAGTCTTTATAGTCTCGAGCATGTGTGGAGGTAAAGGAAACCCCTTAAGGTAAGGGTATGTTTGACGAACCCCTCACAACTAAGTTGGTCTAATGTTGAGGATGAGGACAGGTGTGACCTAGCATGGTTTGGTAAGTGTTTTTCTATGCCTTAGTAGCTTGCTAGGGCTAAGCATGCTCATATGGATGAAAACCCTAAGGATGTTTGTGACCTTATTGTCACGAGTTGTAGTTTCCTCCCATCCTGGGAGAGGGACCTTGTGGTAGGGTGTATACCAGTTTTGTTGGTTTTGAGGTGACCTAAAGAGGTTTCATAGGATCTTGAGAAGCTAAGTGAAAAGTACGTGGTACGAGAATGAACCTATAGACCCATAGATAACCATCTCTAAGTGCATGTGGATGTGTTACCATGGAGGTAACTGGTATGGGGCCTAACCCAGGTAGGCAGGTTGCCATGAACCCTATGAAGGGATGAAAGTCAGTCATGAATGCAGAGAGAGATGATGAAGGATTGGGTAAGGTTCTAAGTTGAACATGTACTATGTTAGAATCCTAAGTCTATCCTAGGGTCAGGAAGGGATAAGACCGATGGAAGAAGGAGTTGCCTAATTCCCTAGTTGCACATGACCATAGGGTCGGGAGGTAACAGCTATCATTGTCTGAGGGCCATGGGTTAGGAGATTGATCACCTTCATAAACTCATGGGACCCAAAGGGCAGATGAGTAGGGCACTATCTGATGCATGAGGGAAGAGGGACGACCCCAAAAGTGTCGGCACCCTATAGACCCAGAGGGGATGACCAAGGATTGTGTAGTAACCCAAGTAGGTTCGAGACTAATTTTCCATGGAAGTAATGTAGATATCAAGATGATGGCACATTTCAACTTAGAATTGAAGGTGTACTGGTAACGTGGGTTTTACCATCTCTACTCTTGGAATAGGAAGAACTCTGTATTTGGACGGCCGCCAAATGCTTATTTCTTCTTGTTATGGGAGTGAGAGATAGGACAGTACGCATGCCTTAAACCAAGGATAAAGATGATGTAAGTTGGAACATTGCTACAAGGTAAGAGGATAGAGATGATAACGTACCTTTGTGGAAAGAATGATACATGGATGGTTTACAAACACTAAGAGAAATAAGGTAGTCATCTTATAAGGGTGTTTTTAGCATGAGCTATGTGGAATTTGCAAGTGAAACAAGGATGAGTTTGATCACCGTTAGGATGAGCTCAGAGTTTCTTGATGAAGACAAGCTTAGAGTTTGAGATGAGATGATAATACATGGAGATGTATGTTACCTAACACCTAAGAAGTGGTAATGAATGCTCTAGTTGAGATATAGTGCCTAGTTTAGCTGGAAGCTAGAAGAAGCTCTTCGACTAACCCTATGTTTGGAAAGAGGATGTGTTTTGGCTAACACACAGATATAACAAGATAGGTTGAGCAAGTTAGTGGTTGTTTGGATAGCCAGCCTAGTCCTTAATGTGGTAGAAGGATAGATACACTTCTTTGGATAGGAAGGTAATAAAACCCTTTGAGAGTGGTTTAGGGTTTCCGAGGTATCAAGCTTGAGGAATCATAACAATACAGGGGGTTATGATATACCTTGGTACCACAAAGATAGTAAGTGATGGTATCACTCTGGATGCTTAATACAAAGTTACATGTAGCATGTGGCCATGCAAGCTAGTAGGTGAAGGACGAACACCAGTAACCCAGTGTATCGATATAGAGGATAGGAGAGTCCCTGAGAGGGAATGGGAGTGCATCACTATGGATGTTGTGGTAAGTCTCCCTTTGACCAAGGAAGGTCAAGATGCAATATGGGTTATGGTAGATCACCTTACCTAGATGACATGAGAAAGAAGGAGTACTGTCAAGAGACAGATTTTGTTGAACTACATAAGAGAGAGAGATGGTTCAACTACGCCATGATGCGAGTTCAAAAGTTCTTGAGTATGACCAAGGTTCACTTCCATGAGGTGGAAGTGGATACATGAAGATCTCGATGATAGTACTGTTTATCACCCCATACTAATGGACAGTATGATCTAGACTAGAGGGTCTAATGAGAGCATGTGTGCTCATTCAGAATGATACATAGAGACAGTTCTTAAGATGTGATGTTAGCCACCATAGCCTTTATCGGGATGTAAGAAGTCTTATAGAGAGGTTGTGTCGGTCACCACTTCGTTAAGATGATGTTGGTGAAGGAGGCCTCACAAAAGTCCGAAAAGAACCACAATGTGTGCAGATGAAGTCACTTTGATCATGCAATGGCTGAGAGAGAGCCCAGTGGTGACATGAGTCACGAGTTGATGCAAAGCAGACTGACATGCGGTTCACTGTGGGAGAATATGTGATGTGAAAATCTGACCCCTCTAAGCTACAGCTGAGAAAGTTGAGTCCCCGATATATGGGTCCATTTGAGATGGATTGGTGGAGATGGTTGTGTTTAGCCTTGCCCCTCAGGATAACATGATGAGTTCCATGAGTCTGATCTAGAGCACTATGTGAGGTACCCAAGCCAGGTGTTGAGCCCTGAACCTATTCAGCTTTTGAGAGGTTGAAATGTCCTGAGTCACCTATGAGGGTACGATATACCAAGGTAAGAAAGAACTCAAATGGAAGAATATGAGATGATGAAGGTTCTTGGGAAGCACCATGAAAAGGGTGAAGCCACATGGGAGCCCTGATGGACATAAGAAAGGCTTATCCTGTATGTTTGCTTGTTTGATGGAATTTTGAGGGCAAAATTTTTATAAGAGGGGAAGGATGTTACAACCCCAATTTTGGGTTCATAAGGAGAGAAATGTAATTTCTCATATTAAATATATTTGGAAAAAAAATTATATAATCTGTTGTAAATGAATGGATTTCCTTTAAAATAGTCTTGTTGTTTGATTTGTGGGCTTTATTGGCTATTGGGCCCAATAACAAGGAAATTCTATTAATTAATGAATAATTGAGAATTTGAGATAAGAAAGGTGTGGAAACTTCAAGAAGGCCAAATAGTAATCCAAAGGTGAATTTCGTGCCTCTTGGGTTCCTTGGGATCCAAGGAGTCCAAAATTGCATAGGGAATGCAATAAGAAAAGAAAAAATCAAATAAATATTTCCTTATCAAGAAAGAAATTGAAAATGATGAGAAAATATGGGAAATAAGTGGAAAGGAGTTTGATTGAGTTATCCTTGGTGGAATTTCGTATCCCAAGGATTTCTAATGTCAAAAGGAACTCCCATAAGGAAAATAGAAGAGAGATAAAGAGAAATCATTAAAAAGAATAAGAAAATAAGTAAGATAATAAGAAAATGGATAAAAGATAAATAAAAGGCTAAGGGTTTTTCCCAAGATGGGATTTCGAGCCATTAAGGTTCCTTGAGGTTCAAGGAACTCAAAATAATAATTTAATAGCAAAGGAAAGAGAAATTAGGTGACAAATACACCTAATTGAATAATAACTTGCAAATAAAGAAAGGGACCTGATTTCTTTATATAATGAGCCCAAATTTGGCATGATGATAGACTAAGTTATTAATAAGATTCCCTTAAATTTTGGTATTATTTGGATGATCTGTCTGAGAGTTATGATTTTTACAAAATCACCTAAAGTGGAAAGGGTAAAGGAAATATATATTATTTGTCACTTTTGTTTTTGGGCGCATGGCATAACAGCTGTTGGATCTGAGATCCAACGTTAGTTGTACTCTCATCTACCTTGAGTAGGAACAGGAAAGAAGAATGTTTCTTGGCAGTTTTCCAAACCGATTTCCTTTTTGTACGATCCATGAACAAATCTGGAAATTGCTCCAATGAAACCGAGAGAGGAAATCACACAATTTCACCCTAGGTTTTAGTACCTTTGGGAGGGGTACTCAGGAAGCCCCTTTTTCCATTTTACTGGTCGGCCTCCCTCCATAGCCAGGGGCTATATAAGGGGATGTTCCCCTTCTGTGAGGCTGCGTGCCTCTTTGCAGGATAACCTAAGGCTTAAGGGAGCCATCCTCGTTGCTACATTCTCCTCTAGCCTTCTCTTTCCTAGCCAACCTACTCTGGACCATCGTCGGCGGCTCCTCCTAGTCGATCCAGCGACTTCGGCTGACTCAAGCGTAGTTGAGGCCACAGTTGAGTTCGTGGAGGTGCGGCGGAGATCGTGGTGTCTTAGTCTAGTACCGAGAGAGACTAGATCCTGAAGTCAACCCTGGCACTGACCCTGGTTGGGCTTCACTCTCGAGAAACAGAGATTGCAAGGTAGAAGAAGTAATAGGGGTAAAGACCCCTTTGCCTTCATGCTCGCGCTGACCTGGTAAGGGTATTCTGGCCCTTTTCTGCAAGTTTACTCTCTAGTAAGGCGCGCGATCGCGGGCCCTTGGATCTTGCATAATCCTATGGACCACCGATCGAGCGGCCTAGTTTTTTTAGTAGATATCTCCTTTCGGTTAAATATTCCAGAAAAAGGGCTTTTCTTGCTAAAAATGTATCTTTTGATAGAAAACTCGGATGAGGAAAATGTATACATGAAAATTTATCAGAAAAATACAAGGAATAATTTTAAAATGGTTTGGAAGTCTAAATCAGTATAGTTTTGTAAAAGTGTATATTGTGGATGGAAAAAGTATTAATTTGAGGGTATTAACCCTAATTAATGATCGGAAATAGATTTAATCTTGCAAGTGTGTAATTTCAAGAATTATTAGCTAGTTTAATGATTAAGATAGATTGTAACCTATTTTAATGATGGAATTGCAAGGATTAGAGTTTTAAACCTAATATGTTGATTAAAACCCTTAGAAACCCTAAGAAAGGGAAAAGGGAAGAAAGGATATAATAATATGAAAATTAGGGTTTTTGGTGATCCAAAACTAATATTAAGATCTTAATAGAAAATAAACTGAGATAATTAGGGTTTGATGGATATTTTGATAAAAGTAAGGTAAAAGTAGTAAAAGGAAGTGAAACCCTAATTATGGTCAAAACCCTAAAAGAAGTAATAACCCTAGAAAACAACTGAGAGTAATAGATCATGATGACATGAGTAATGATAGATATATTGGATGCCTTTTTCAGGATCCACCTGTGTGTACTTGTTTGATTTCTTGATTGGTTGAGTTATTTCTGCATTCAAGTCTGCTTAACAGGTATGTGGTTAATTATGAATAACCGCCTTAGTTTCCCGATGATTTTATGGATGGTTAATCTCATTGAATGCGAATTATCTGTTGGATGTTCATACTTGCAAATCATAAAGTCACTATGATTATCACATTTAAAAAAATAGAAATATGGATTCTCGCACCTACATGCCACCCTGATGGATGATGCCAAAGGTCAGGCCGAGATGGGTAGACCAATGGACACCTTGAGTGGTGACCCCAGGCACCAAGAAGGTGGCCTATGATATTGCATGACTAGTGGGCACCATGAGTGGTGACCCCCAGGCACAAAGCTTGGGATTGAGAAGGTGGCCTTAAGTCATTGGTAAAGGGCACCCTAAGGTGGGTATGCCAGGGTTAGGGCAAAAGCGGTGGAGAATGTCATACTGAAAAGTGTAAATTGCCTTGTTAATTAATTTGATTGTGATTATTAAATTGTTAGCCATATTTGCAAGATTTTGGTTGTTCCCACATACCAGTATATTTCGATATACTGACCGATGTTTTGTTTGTCGGCGTTTTAGGAACAACAATTGAAAGAACAAACAGTAAAGTGACACATTGTGAAAGTACAACATAAAGTGCAGGGAGGATTAGTTAGAGTGGATTCGAGCTTGGATAGATAGATCCCCAAGGTTTTCAAAGGTAAGTAAAGTTTTAATTGTATACCAAATTTCAGTTAGTTAGCAGAATTTCATAATTGTTATTGATTATTTGTCGAACCTTTGATCTTGTTAATTGGATAACGACACCGACCTTTCGGTCTCCCTTAATTGGGGGTTACCGGGAGGCGGGGTCGTTACAATTGTCCTTTGAGAATCCCCCAATATCCCTATATATATAGAAGGGTCATGGGACATGGTTCTCCATCCCGGGCAATGCGGGACTAAAAGCAGGAGTAGAAGGGTTCGAGATTTTCCACAAAAACAACCAACTCGCAACCTGAACCGATCGTTTCACAACTGAAACGGTCAGCTGGGGACCTGAGTCGGTCGGTTGACACCTCAACCAATCGGTTGGGACCCATGAGCCGGTCGGTTCACTTATGAACCAGTCGGTTCGTGGTCCTGATCAGTTCCCAGTTGACTTTCCTTCTTTTATTTCTAATTGGTATCAAACACCAATCCTTGTTCCAATCAAATTGGGCAAGTGAAACACAAGGAAAATTCTCACCAATCCTACTTTCCCAACTTGCTCGGTTGCACCAGTTGAATCGATCATTTCAACACTTAAAGCAATCGTTTCACCCTGTCCATGAGTCGATCGACTCACCACCTGAGTCGATCGGTTCACCAAGCTGAGCTGATCGGTTCATCTCATGAGCCGATCAGTTGGGAGTGCAGATTGTGCAGAATCAGTCAATTGCAGTTTCAATCAATCTGATACTCTAATCAATCAGTCCAACACCTTGAACATTATGATTTTGAGCTATCAATTGATTGAGTGTTTAATTGAACTACTAAACTCCTTTAGTAATCAATCTAAACATTGTTTGTGTACAAAACTCCTCTTCCAGGTTAAATCCTATGTGTGTGACCCTACATGTCCTTTTCACGTTGGCAGTGAAAGTCCATAACACTTATGACTTCATAAGCAAAGAGTGGTGCCTAGTCACACATCAGTGCTACCCAAGTGAAATAGAAAGTTGGAGAACAACTTTCAATCCTCCAATCTGTGAATGGTGTTACAGTGAATGTATAATTCCTTTGTCACTGATATCCCGAATGAACTCGAGGCATGGAACAGTCATCCTGTCAACATTCATTCACTTTCTTGATCTCAGAGTAGATTGGAAGAGATATGTATGACATCAATATCACATACTGATTCACACATGCTTGCGCACGCCTATTTCAATCCTACTCATCAAGTGGCCTTGGATATCAAACTCCCTCATGAGGGACAAATCCCATATCTATCACTCACCCCTCAAAAGCCCCATGTGTCAAAGCCACCCAATCATCACCTTTATAACAACCCATGTTTCAGGATTGCGTTTGATGATGTGAAAGTGTACCCAACAACATGTGTTGAGTGTAGTGATTTCAGGTCAAAGAATCACACTCACCACTATCACTATGAGTACTGACTGTGACTACCATGTCATGGTTCCATGTGTCAAACTCATGGTGGGTCTGTCTGGTACACTTGTTCTCTAACAAGTACCTATGTGTTTGGTTTGATATCTCTATATCATGACTAATGAGATTATGTCATCAACCAACACCACAATCTAGTCTTGTGTGTCATTGCTGTCTATCTACCTTCCACAATGACATCTGACTAGGGACAGAATGAGAATATACAAACTCTTAGCATCTGTATGATCTCATCGTTCAGGTCCTGAACCTGAAGGCATACATCATTGAGTATTGTCATTCTCTAGACATTCAATATGTTCTATCACTATCTCATATGACTGAACCAGAAAGAATTGGAAGCTTGCCTTTGATGTTTATCAAATCAATCTTAATGTATCCCACCAATCATCTCATGATTGGCTCTCAAGGCATACATACCAACAGACTCCCACTTGCACTGCGAGCCAATCACCCTTGAATCATATTCATAGTGATCTTCAAACATGTCCCACATGTTACTGTGCTCTTGTGCCAACATAGTGAGTTATAGCAACACCTTGCCAAAGTCAGTATAAATTGCATGTCTCTCATCTCTTCGTTGTACGTCACACGTATGAGATGGAGTTGTCGTAATATGCGATCTAATATTCCTTTGCTAACCTTTAGCCACATTGCATGATCAAGGATTCCATACTTGTCATTAATGAGTGGAATATTTATAAGTTCATCTCATGAACTTCCAGATCCATATAGTATCCATTACTGTTCTCTAACGCATGGATACTCGACATTTCCTTTTAAATGGTTTTATTGGAACACTTTCAATTATCAACAAACTTTCACTTTTATATATCCTATATATATATATATATATTGTGATTAATTTTCTATCCTTTCGAAAGTTCACATCAATGTAACTCTTTGCATTGAACTCTTCCTTGTATCCATAGAACTAGTACTTCTCAAGTACTTATCAAGTTCTTATGGTTTCCAGTAACCCTTACTGGAAATAGACAGACATCCACTTGTCATGTCCCACATACAAGTTATCAGGATGAGCACATCATATTGTCATGTCCTACATACAAGATGATGAATGCATTTTGTTCTTGCCATGGGATGATTACATACATGATAGATCCATATCTATTCTTAGTGTTCCCATTATTCATAAGAATTGGACACTTGGCCTTGGGATACTAACTCCATGTAGCATGGACAAGTTTTCTCCCACTGAATATGTGCATACTAAACACTTCAGTACAGATTGCCAATGTATGCTTTCTCTTTTCAGGTCAAGATATTTTTCAAGAACTATCTCTATAGATCTCTATTCCTATCACATAGGAAACATCTCTATCTTCCTTAAAATAATTTCCACTTTTGGATTTCCATTCTAGAACATTTTCATTTCACATCAACATCTGGAATGTGAACACGCTCCCACTAAATCACAGATCCCTTCTTTATCTTTGACATATCAGTCAAACCCTTTGACTATATCATCAAAGTAAATATCCAATTCTGAGTTTCTTGTACTCAATCAATCACATTGATTAGTCCATTGTAACTTATAGACTTCATTTGCATTAGTGGATTCATAAACCTTATAGGTTGTGTCACATACTCATCCTTGTTTTATTCCTCATAGGAATGCGGTTTTAGTATCCATATGCCAAATGTATTAGTCATTAAGTTGCAATCAACAAGCATCATCCTTCTCAAAATGTTATCCATGTGTCTTAACACTTAAGACTCATTTGCACTTATGGATTTCATCCAATGGGTGCTACCATCAAGGTCATACCTTATGGTTCACATGGATGTCATTTAGGATGTAATGGTCATAAACCATAACTCAAAATTCGGTTCCTCATATTCATCTAGATAGTTGACTCATCACATAAACAACTCATCACATAGATAAATGAGGTGTATCCATCAAGGATATAAGAACTTACAACTCCTTGTGATTCTTAATGTCCTTTATTAGTGTGGGGTATTCTTTTATTAAGAAGAATTCAGTTATTTGATAATCATTCTCTAACTCCTTAGAGTATGATTCCTTCTTGATTTAGACATCACCATGCCTTAATCATGAGTTCACTATGATACACTATCATAATCACTCATAAGGATCTCAAACATTTGGTCCAAGTATTTCATTCGTTGATCTCATCAAGAATTAACACTTTACCAAATTTGCACTTCATCTATGATAATCTTGAACACTTCAAGATATTCATATTGGTATTTCTCTAAACACCATTTGAAGTATTAGCATATGTTCCAAATAGGTATGTAAATACATCACATGTATCATACCTAATAGGATAATCATTCTCCCACTACCTTTAGTGAAGATTGATTAATCATGTCCAAGATATTCATGTCTCTTACTGGTTATCTAACCAAAAGAGTCTAGATTTATCCATCACATGGAAACTAGAAATGAATTTCTCATGATTGATGCTAATTTGATTGTTTGAGTAATCTATAACTTTTAGGTATCATTTTATCTTATGCATATCAAATACCACAAGATAAACAAGGCATTGCCACAAAGATCATATCTTTAGAAATTGAAACATCTCTTTATTGATTGCCATCATTGTCATACAATATGCAAAAATAAAGTGTTTCTATCTATTGGCAAATATGAAATAGCAGTTCATAACTGTATTACATGCCTTTTAGGTTGAAAATAAACAAAAGTACTCCTATCTATGGCGGCAACACTTGCCCCATTTATTGAGTGCTTTACACTTTACATCTTGGTATCAGATACCTTAAAATTGTTACAAGTTTACTTTCATGACACCTTTAAGTGGAGACATATGTCGCCTCCTTCTTCTTTTGTTCTTCCAGATAGAGAGGACAATTCCTTTTCCAATGTCTTGGCTTTTGACAATGGTGGCTATTGCCTTTCTTGGTCACGCCTCCCTTGGCCTTGAGAGCTGAAGACGACTTGGGCTCCTGGCTAGCATCAACACCTTTTTTAGCTTTGCCCTTGCCCTTGCGCTTAGACTTGCCTTTCTTGCTCGTGATCACCATCACAGACTTAGGCTTGTCCTTCTTCATCTGTATCTCGGCTGTCCTCAACATGCCCAACAACTCTGACAGTGGCCTATCAAAGTTGTTCATGTTGTAGTTCATCACAAACTGACTGTAGGATTCTGGCAACAATTGTAGTATCACGTCAGTAGCCAACTCTTGGCTCAGTGGAAATCCCAGTCTTTGCAGGTTCTCCACATACCCAATCATCTTGAGTGTGTGAGGACCAACTGGATCTCCTTCTGTCATGATTCACTTGAACAATGCCCTTGAGACATTGTATCTCTCTTACCGTGCTTGATCTTCATACATGTTCCTGAGATGCTGAATCATCTCAATGACACCCATGTTCTCATGTTGTCTCTGTAACTCATGGTTCATAGAGAACAACATCAAGCACTTTGCATCAATGACATCATCAGAATGCTTCTTGTAAGCATCCCTTTCTGCCTTTGGTGCATTAGGAGCAGGTTCCTCTGGAATTGGAGTATCCAGGACATAGAGATTTCTCTCTTGAGTGAGAACAATTCTCAATGTCCTATACCAGTCGTGGAAGTTTGTCCCATTTAGCTTGTCCTTTTCAAGGACCGATCACAAAGAAAAGTGATTTTTGTTTGTTGCCATTTGTACTACAAAAGGAAAATATGCAATTTTAGTCCAAAAACTCATTTTGACTTATTTGATTGATTTTAAAAGTTGACGATAAAATTAGGCATGTAATTAATTATCGCTCCCACTATTTTAGTTCAAATTGATAGTCCTCACCATCAATTCGGAAGATTGCAGCGTACAACCTTCTAGTGGGCAAGATCCTGAAATCCTCTAAGTCATGGACCAGCTAGGGCTGTCACCCACAACTTAGATCTCTCAGGTAGGCAACTCTTGCCAATTGCATCATATGCAACTCTTGATAAGATGTCATATGCAACTCCTTGCCATGATCATATCCATGCCTCAAGGTACTAGATCCCATCTAGATCACCTTGTTAAGTCTGACCCAAAGCAAACACAATGAATATGCACCCTGCTAGGGCAGACCCACACATTCATCCTTCACGCTTCCACAAGATAGATGGTGCACCACGCTAGGGCATGCCCACACTTGGTCGATCAAGCTTTTCACGTGTGTCACATTTAGAAGGCATCTAAAACTTAATATTTAATGAGGGATTTGGTTTTTATATACATATACATATCCAATCACCACAATATATAGTATGTATCATATATATGCTATATCCCACATAAAACATGTGAAACGATAAAAGCGATGATTATGGCCATCCTAATGTGATTCCTTGAGCCAAGAGGAATCATGGTCATCTAGGTCTACATCACATGCAACCTGTACAAGATGAACTTTGTGATTTGCCTTTCTGGGTTTGATCAACTCATCACATGACTGATCGGCTCGCCATCAGGCCGGTCGGCTGGGTGCCACCAGCCGATCAGTTGGCTCCTCCAACCGATCGGTTCACCTGGTCATTGTGCATCTCTTCATGGCCGCCACCCTCTCATCTCGCTCCTCGAACCGGTCATCAACCGATCGGCTCACTCCTTGAATCGATCGTCTCGAACGTCAACCGATTGGTTCATGCCTTGAACCGATCGTCTCAGTTGTCGTGTGGATGTCCTCCATTCTTTGACATAACAGGAAATAAAAATCTATCCTATTTTACATTGTAAAAAGAGAAACCTTAAGTTACATTCGAGGGGAGAAAAGGTAGGAAAGAAGTCTCGAATTATTTCGAGTTACATCAGGAATAGGAGAAGGAAGATCGGTGCGCAGACCGAGATGCAAGCAACCACATACAACCATACACGTATAGGGTTTATTGGCCATAACCACGCTATACATCCACCAAAAAACTCGTTTAAGGGAGACACGTATCGAGTGCATTAATAATACATATCATATATGTAATTGGGATTTGTGGATTTAGGATTGGACATGCAAAAAGGCCAATTTTATTCGCATCGTATGCAATAAATAAAGGCGAAAAACCAAAATCGATCATATTGATATTCCCAAAGTATAGAGCAGTTGACGTGGCTCTGATACTACTGTTGGGTTTTAGGGGAGGCAGATAAGGCAACAGAAACAAAAAAATTCCTCACCAAACCCAAAACAAGGAAATGCATCAACGTCTATACAATAGGAAAGGATGGTTTGTGGAATCATACCTTGTCCCGAGGCTTTCTCGGTGACAATACCTCACGCCTTGCGCGGTCTTCACCTCCGGTCTTGGACGGTGTCTGTGCATCTCCTGGTCCCACCAGGACTGATGACTCCTGGTCTCACCGGGACTGTCGGGATTGACAGTTGTCCTCCGAGCGGCAGAAACCTCCCGCCTCTGAAGTAGTCCACACAGACCACCTAGAACTCCAATCTCCTTGTCCCACAAGGAATTGGAAGGAGTCACACCCTCCTGTCAGCGTACTAGTCACCAACACACTCTCCTGCCACCAGTCGCAACTGCAGTTGTCTTTCCCTTGTTGTGCCTCCCTTATCGGGTAGCACTTGCTCGGGCTCTCTCTCGATTACCAAAACCAGAGAGAATGACAACTTTGTAGAGCAACTGGTTTGCACTGAGTTGTCCTTTGAGAAGCCCCCAATACCCCTATATATATAGGAGGGTCATGGGACATGGTTCTCCATCTTGGGCAATGCGGGACTAAAAGTAGGAGTAGAAGGGTTCGAGATTTTCCACAAAAACAACCAACTCGCAACCTGAACCGATCGTTTCACAATTGAAACGGTCGGTTGGGGACCTGAGCCGGTTGGTTGACACCTCAACCAATCGGTTGGGACCCATGAGCCAATCGGTTCACTTCTGAACCGGTCAGTTCGTGGTCCTGATCAGTTCCCGATTGACTTTCCTTCTTTTGTTTCTAATTGGTATCAAATACCAATCCTTGTTCCAATCAAATTGGGCAAGTGAAACGCAAGGAAAATTCTCACCAATCCTACTTTCCCAACTTGCTCGGTTGCACCAGTTGAATCGATTGTTTCAACACTTGAAGCAATCGTTTCACCCTATCCATGAGCCGATCGACTCACCACCTGAGCCGATCGGTTCACCAAGCTGAGCTGATCGGTTCATCTCATGAGCCGATCGGTTGGGAGTGCAGATTGTGCAGAATCAGTCAATTGCAGTTTCAATCAATCTGATACTCTAATCAATCAGTCCAACACCTTGAACATTATGATTTTGAGCTATCAATTGATTGAGTGTTTAATTGAACTACTAAACTCCTTTAGTAATCAATCTAAACATTGTTTGTGGACAAAACTCCTCTTTCATGTTAAATCCTATGTGTGTGACCCTGCAGGTCCTTTTCACGTTGGCAGTGAAAGTCCATAACACTTATGACTTCACAAGCAAAGAGCGGTGCCTAGTCACACATCAGTGCTACCCAAGTGAAATAGAAAGTTGGAGAACAACTTTCAATCCTACAATCCGTGAATGGTGTTACAGTGAATGTATAATTCCTTTGTCACTGATACCCCGAATGAACTCGAGGCATGGAACAGTCATCCTGTCAACGTTCATTCACTTTCTTGATCTCAGAGTAGATTGGAATAGATATGTATGACATCAATATCACATACTGATTCACACATGTGTGTGCACGCCTATTTCAATCCTACTCATCAAGTGGCCTTGGATATCAAACTCCCTCAGGAGGGACAAATCCCATATCTATCACTCACCCCTCAAAAGCCCCATGTGTCAAAGCCACCCAATCATCACCTTTATAACAACCCATGTTTCAGGACTGCGTTTGATGATGTCAAAGTGTGCCCAATGACATGTGTTGAGTGTAGTGATTTCAGGTCAAAGAATCACACTCACCGCCATCACTGTGAGTACTGACTGTGACTACCATGTCATGGTTCCATGTGTCAAACTCACGGTGGGTCTTTCCGGTACACTTGTTCTCTAACAAGTACCTATGTGTTTGGTTTGATATCTCTATATCATGACTAATGAGATTTTGTCATCAACCAATACCACAATCTAGTCTTGTGTGTCATTGTTGTCTATCTACCTTCCATAATGACATCCGACTAGGGATATAATGAGAATGTACAAACTCTTAGCATCTGTATGATCTCATCGTTCAGGTCCTACACCTGAAGGCATACGTCATTGAGTACTGTCATTCTCTAGACATTCAATATGTTCTATCACTATCTCATATGACTGAACCAGAAAAAATTGGAAGCTTTCCTTTGATGTTTATCAAATCAATCTTAATGTATCCCACCAATCATCTCATGATTGGCTCTCAGGGCATACATACCAACAATATGTACTCTGATTATTATTTTATTTTGGATGGCCTTCGTTTCACTATTCCTTCTTTTGATCTTAATTATTTTTCTAACAAGGATACCGTCTCTCCTAAAGCCCAACACGCTTCGGCGAGTGTCTTTTTTAGCAAAATTATTAAGGACATAGATGTTACTTTGGCATGATAACCAAATAGAAAGCAATTTTCAAGTGTTTGCAAGTGTATCATGCTCAAGATTTCCTTCTTGCTATTCCTATTGATGGACTTGGATTGCGTATGTTGTCAATGGAGTATCATACTGTCATCCAATATCATCATGACCCCTCTATTCGATGTTGATAAATTTGTCCCATTTGTTGCAAGGTGTGCTTAGAGACTTTTAGAGAGCATGCAGTTCATTATAAGGAACTCCTAAGTTTCAAGTATATGCATGAATTTGTTAGAGATGTTCTTTATGACGTACTTCAATACACAGGAGTGGATGCTAAGAAAGAGTCACCTGTGAATTTTCTAACAAATCCACTTGAGGGGAGATCAACATTGAGACCAACATATGTCTTGATTTTTTGTTGGACTGGGGGTAAACATGCATGTGTAGATCTAATAGGGTTTCCCCCATTGATGTGATTGAAAGGTGGAGATTTTATTGCAGGACAAGTTGTCTTGAAAGCTACCTTAGTCAAAGTGGTCAAACATGAGAAAATATGTATCTACAATTGATGAAACCCTATTTTAAGGGCTTCATGTTGTGTTATTTTGCATTGCAATCACATCTATACATGTTAGATTACATGCTAGTTCCCCTAATGTGCATATTATGTCAAAGGCACTTATGGATGTTCTTTGCATCATTTTTAGGTACTTGGACCATGCTTTGGATGGATGAGAGAGAAAGGCTCAAAGAGGGGTCCAAAGAAGGCCCCAAAGCTCCCTCAACCTACCCCCAATGGCGAAGAATTGTCATCAAGCATAGAAATCCATGGATGATGAAAGATGAAATTCAATTGCCTGCTGTAGATCCAAAAATGGTCGTGGGAATACCCCCATGGTCGTGCCTTTTTTGGTGAAGAATAGACAGAATCAACAGGGACTTGCACCCAACTCACCACGGCCATGGCCATCAGCATGGTTGTGGCCCATTGAAGATACCATGGTCGTGGCCAGCAGAGGAGAAGACGATCATGGCACCCCATAATGGCCGTGGGAATTTCGCACAAGGACCCCTAGAATCAAAAGGGAGGTGACCAATTTTGCACTTGAACGCCCATGGTTGTGGCCATCCACCACGGCTATGGCCTTTAAAGATTGACTCACCCGTGTTGCTGCCCCACGATCAAGGTCTCCTCCTCCAAAATGGTTGTGTTACTCACCAAGGCCATGGTGCTACTCACCCAACACAACCGTGGCACTCCGCCACAGATGTGGCCACCTCCTATACTTGCATTTTCACCACCCTTTCCACACATGCCATTGTCCACTCCCCACGACCATCCCATACCATCCCCATCACGGTCGTGGTCCATCAACACGATCGTGGTGACCAACGGACCCTACCTTTTTTTACACCATTTCTCCTATTCTACCCCCACTTACCCTAGTGCTTCCCCACCACCTATATATACATAGGTGGTGGCTGGGACATGAAGGTTAGACCCCCTAGCTGCTGCTACTCCACCCTACTCACCCCTTGAACATTCATTGCACTGCAGCTTGCATTTATGCTCCCCATCCAACATTTCCACCTCACTTCCACCTTGGAAACCTAGCTTTCCTCCATAATCCCCCATATTCTCATACCCATATGCACCATTAGAGGAGGAAGGACGTCCCCAAGCTTCTAGGAGGTGAAGAAGGAGGCTTCTACCTCAAGCTTCATGGAGTTCTACCCCCTTCTTCCCCTTTCTTTTGCTATTTTCTTGATCATGTCTAGCTAACCCCTAGTGGTGGGATGTTTGGGGTCAAAATGTGACTTTGATACCATGTTAGGGGGAAATACCTTGTAATGAACATAATTTCTATCTATGATGATTGCTTCTTGCTTCTATCTCATTTCTTATTTTATTGCATGTGGTGTGTGCCTATAACATGGATTGCTTGCTTTAAGATGTTTGATGACACTTAGCTTCTAGGAGGAATTGGAGTGTATGTGGCCAATCTTAGGAATGGATCCTAGGTCCAATTAGTGGATCCCTAGATAGCCCTATTTGTCGCTACATATACATCCCTCCTTCTACAAGTGAGTGTGAGATCTAAGTGGCTAGTGTAAGTGTGATTAGTGCAATTGCCTAGAGCTTTGTAAAGGTTGGATGGTTAGTGGAATGAGGTGAACAACCCTCATCTCTACTCCCATTTCTACCCTTGGCTCTCAATTGAACTAATACCACTTACCCTAGAGACCTAGACTTGACAAGTCCTGCTAGAATTACACATAACCCTATTTCTCCAACTAGTAGTATAGGGTACATTCTACTAGCACTTGCCTTGTTATTTGGTTTGGTAATCTAGATAGAATTGTGATAATTTATTGCTATGTTGTGATCCCCCAACTAATATCAAACCACATCCCCCAAACGGCCCACCTACCTAATCTCATTGTTTAAAACCCAATTTGCCTTCTTATCTTGTTCATGCTAGTCTAGTTTACTTACTTTTGTCCAATCTAATTAATTGCTTAATCTTGTTCTTTAGGGTTAACTTAGGCTCTTGCTCTTCCTAAGTGGTTGACTTTGCTCTTAGTTGTTAATTTCTCTACTAGTGTAGTGTAGTTAACCTTTGCTCTTGCTCTGTTAGTTGCTTAATCTAGTTCATTAGACTTACCTACTTAGGATAACTTAGGCTTGTGATAATCTAGATTTCATAGTTTCCTTTTCTTTTTTTTGTTCACCTAGTTTAACAACCAACCAAACCCCTTTTTAAACCCTTCAACCCTAATCTCTGCAATAGGAATGTAGCCAACTCTACGCTAGCTCCAATGCCCCCTCTGTCCCTGACGATCAACCCCTACACTTTCCCTTCACCTATTCTATAATAGTACCTCGTGCATTTGCGGGTGACCTATTTGGTATCGTGATCGATTTGGTTAGGGTTAATATAAATTTCGAAAGATCCACACGTGTGACCTCCCTTAGGGTTGCATCTAGCCACCTCCAGTTGATTAGTGTGTAGCCTTGGTGGGAATCACACCAAGCTTTCTGGCACCATTGCCAGGGATAGAGGCACTCGACCTAGATAGTTAGTGTAGCTTAGCCTTTCCTTTTGCCCTCATCATTTCTATTCTTTATTCTTTGCTCACTTTTGCATATTTGCATTCTAACTTTGTTTCTTGTTGCTTGTTTGTGTATTTTGTAGGTGACAGCTGTGCATGCGCCACACACGTTCCACTTGTACCAACTTGGTGTTGTACGGCCCCAAGATAGGTAGAAGGAGATGCCAAGGTTGCCGCAACCAACACTGAAAAGATGAGATGGAAGACAACAACCCTCATGTGAATGCTCAACAACCTCCATCATAGACCAATTGCCCACTCCACGAGTATTTCACCCCAGGGAACTACAATTCTCCCATTGCCACCCTAGTTGACCAAATGTCGGGTCAAAAGTTCTCCATTCCACCCGCACTCCTTAGACTCCTCCCCACTTACTATGGGATAGAGAATGAGAATCCCTACCACCACATCAATGCATTCCTTGATATGTGCTCCACTTTTCATACCCCCGCCTCTACCGGTGACTCCTTCCGGAGAACCCTCTTCCCATTCTCTCTAAAAGAAAAAGCTTAAGAGTGGTACGTTTCAAAGCCAGAGTTGGTAATCTGGAATGAAGTCAAGAATGAAATCCTCAAAACGTTCTTCCCAATTTCTAATCTATCCTATATGAGAAGATGCATCACCTCCTTTGCCCAGAAAGAGAATGAACCCTTCCACGAGGTGTGGTAGAGGTTCCAAAAACTTCTCCACGACTACCCCCACCATGAAGTGCCATTGTGGCAACTAGTTCAAGCCTTCTAGACCTAGGCTTGAAGAACAGAGCCAAAACAATGTCGATTCATCATGCATAGGAACTTTCATGACAAAGCCACCTGAGGAGAGGTGGCTTTTGTTCGAGCATCTCGGTGAAAATTCCCGCCAATAGGTTTCTATAAAAGGGGAGCATTGCGGCCAGAACTACATCCCTCAACTTTCTTTCGTAGCTCCATCCCACAATGTTGTCGACCACGACATGATGAAGATGATGGCAGATATGATGAAGATGATGAAGAACCAAGTTGGTGGTTCTCCTAGCCAATCCACCATGGCAGTCAATTCTGTTGATGAAGAAATGCATGCCTTGCACTCTTTTGGCGGACAAAACAATCAAGGACCCATGTCTAACACTTATACTCCTAAGTGGAGGAACCATCCAAATTTCTCTTGGAGCAACAAAATGAAGATGGGCAAGGACAAGGGCCGTCGAGGCCATGCTATAGTTCAAAGTTTGAAGAGGAGGTGATTGGAATTAAGAAGCTTGGATGATGTGAAGAAGGATGTGTCCTCACATGGGCAATCCATCAACCACCTTAAGCAAAGATTGGATCAGATCTCTCTCTCTCTTTCTAGGAGGGAAGAAGGAAGACTCCCATCTCAACCGATTCCCAACCCAAACAATGATGGTACTTTCCTAGGAAACACTCAAAGTTCTTATGCTTCACCTTCATACTAAGCACTGACAAATCCCTATACCCCACCACCTTCTCAAACACCTCTTAACTGCCAATACGCTCCACCCCCTCCTCATTCATACCAACAACCACCTCCGCAATACCACCCCCATCCACAACAACAACAGCCTCCACAACAATCACAACCACAATTCATCCTCTAAAACCCAAATTCACCTCACCAAAGGCCACCACCACCCCAATAGCCAGAAACACCTCCACAAGCCTCTTCTTCCATTACCCATGAGCATGTGAAGGTGGTGACTATTCTGTGAAGTGGTCAAACTTTAGAGCACCCCCATGATACTGTCGTTGTTGACAGAGGTGATACTGAAACTGGACAAGTTGATATTAAGATACAGCTTGAGGATACTGTGATGAGAGCCAGAGTTGATATTGTGACACCGGGTAGTGATATTGTGATTCTTGTGATTCCCGTTGACGATAATGTTGATATGAGCCATTTGGGATCCCAACTCCCCCTATTTCCTAAAGCTCTTAAGGAGCCTTCTAATGAGAGGAGAAGAAAGAAGCATATTGAAGACATCCTTGAGACTTTGAAACAAGTGAAAATCAATATTCCTTTGCTTGATGCAGTCAAACAAATCCCTTCTGACGCTAAGTTCATGAAAGATTTATGCACCTTCAAGAGAAAGACTACAGGGAGAACCCCAAAGAAAGTCGATCTCACCGAGAAAGTGAGCTCAATCTTGCAGAACACCATGCCAAGGAGGAGAGAAGATCCCAGTGTGCCCATCATTTCATCCTACATTGGGGCACATCGCATAGACCAAGCCCTTCTAGACTTGGGTTCTAGCATTAACCTAATGTTGTATGATGTGTTTGTTGAGATCCAAATGGGGCAATTGAGTCAGGCTCATTGCACTTTGCAGTTAGCCAACCAATCAGTAAAGATGCCTAGAGGGTGTGTTGATGATGTGCTTGTGAGGATTGATGAGGAGACTTCTGCTTTCTTCCCTACTGGCTTCATTGTCTTAGATATGGAGAAAGACACAAGGAGGGTGCCTATCATCTTAGAAAGGCCATTCCTAGCCACAGATGATGCAGTAATTCATGTGAGGATCGATACTATGTATGTGACATTCATGTACATGAAGATCTGGTTGAACAACTTTAAATCTTCAGCCACAACCGAGGTAATAGGGGCCACTAAAGAAGATTATTATCTCATTGAGTGCCTGGATGAAATTGCGGAGGAATGCCTACCTATGTGGATTCAAACTGCCACTCAAGGTAGAGGTCTAGAGCCAATATTTGAGTTCCCAGATGATGATTATGAAGTTGATGAAGAAAATGAGTTAGTCTTGGTGGCTGCAAATGAAGACCTTCCTTCGATTTCTGAACCATTAAAGAACTCCCTTGAAGAACCTCCCACTCTTGAGTTGAATTCGCTTCCAGAAGGATTGAAGTATGTTTTTCTAGGTTCAAATGACACCCTCCTGGTGATCATTTCCTCCATTCTCTCATAAGAACAAGAGGAGGCATTAATGAAAGTCTTGAAGAAGAACATCCAAGCCATTGGATGGTCTATAGATGACTTGAGGGGTATTGACCCCTCCATCTACGTACACAAGATCTATCTAGAGGATGATGCAAGGCCGACCCACCAAATGCAAAGGCGGTTGAATCCAAAGTTGAAAGAAGTTGTAACTCAAGAGATTATAAAGTTGCTAGATGATGGAATTATCTATCCTATTTTTGATAGTACATGGGTGAGCCCCGACGAGGTTGTTCCTAATAAAGGTGGGATCATTGTAGCAGAAAATTTGGATGGTGAGCTTATGCCGGTAAGAGAACAATCAAAGTGGAGAATGTGTGTCGACTACCGGAAGCTCAATGAAAAGACCAAAAAGGACCACTACCCTCTCCCATTTCTTGACCAGATTCTAAAGAGGCTAGTAGGGCAAAGCTTCTATTGTTTCCTTGATGGGTACTCTGGATACTTTCAAATTTTCGTGCATCCTGCGGATAAAGAGAAGACAACATTCACCTTCCTGAGTGGTACATTTTCCTACCAGAGAATGCCATTTGGGTTGTTTAATGCCCCTTCTACATTTCAAAGATGTGTGACCTCAATTTTTTGGATATGCTTGATTCGTCATTGGAAGTGTTCATGGATGATTTGTTGGCATTTGGTAAAACTTTTGATGAATGCTTACTTCATTTGGCTGTTTTCCTTGAGAGATGTGTGAAGGTTCGTGTGACGTCTATTGCCAAACATCGACTAAGATTAATGCGGAACCTATCATTAGCAGTGGATTACTGAAAATCGCTAAAAATTAAAACCATTTATCAAGAGATCCATTCACAGGAAAACTCTTTCATTTAGAACCAAAGTAACACATTTACAACCTGGTTCATAAGTACATGCCTTGTACCACCTCTTCTCGAGGAATTACAAACATTAACTGTCCTATTAACACTATACACAAGCAGTATAAAAATTTTGAGGCATCAAGCCAAAATCTCAGATCGAATTATCAAAAGCACTAACTCCTAGGACCCGAGAGTATAGAGACGGCTCATAGGACAAACTAGACAGTCGGTATCTCCACCTGATAGATCACTGCTGCCCCTGTTGCTGCTGCTACTCTTCCCCTTCAGTAGGGTTTCTGCCTCTTTGTCTACGTCTACCTAAAAATGTTGGATCCCACGGGGGTGAGAAAATTTGTAATTTGCCTCAGTGAGAGATATAACTCTCTGTCGATAACATTATTATTGCAGTTTAATAAAATAAATTGAGCAGTGGAATCAAAATAATCAACAACAGATAATTCACTTATTTAAAGAAGATTAGAGCAACATTCCCACTTGAGCTTATTAGCTGAAGCTTGATAAAATAGCATGTCTAATATTCAATAAAGAATTATAGAACATGTATAACATTTATCCATCTAGGATATTTTAAGCAAGATAAACATCAACTAGTGATTCTCGTATTTCAATCTTATGCAAATACGCTACACGGCTGATTACCTTTTTACAAACATATTTAAGCTCTGAGGAGATGAGGTATACCGCTCATAATCCAACCGACCATTGCTAAATTGAAATCAGTACCATACATAGGTCAATGGAAGAGACGGATTCCCATGACCTCCCACATCTCGGTCAGTATGGGACCACAAGCAAGTTTATGTCAACTTCTCAATATAGCTTTCCACGGTATACTGGCAACTTTGCTATAGAGTTACAGCGTCAACTGCACTCTCATCGGCAATCAAGAGATTTGATATTTATCTCCATCGACCCGACATTAAAATATCATTGGGAGATTAATGATACATACATCCCAACCATCGAGAGATTTGTGATACATCCATCCCGACACATGAAGGATTTAGAGGTTTAATGTTTACCTTCCATCAATCTCTTCACCAGGACGTAAGGATATTTTCACCCATTTACCCCCGCATATTCAAAATATGCGAACTCTAGGAAATCCCATAGGAAAACCTATTTCACCATCACCAACTACTGACGATGATGGATCTATGGTCAGAGCACTACATGAACAGATTTCACTTGATTAATTAAGTACATTATCATATTCTTTTAGCATCAGCCATGTTCTTAAACACAACTTATTATGGCAATGCTATAAAGAAACATGTACTATTTCCATCGATTACTTATTAGTCTTTAAAAGACATTGGGAACTCAGTCCCTCATTTCAATATTGGGAATTCTCATCCCTTCACAATCTCATTACCATAATCATATGGTTTTGGGTATTCAAACACTTAGCTCATCATTGAGCATTGTTACCACTTATCCAGGTAACTGTCACCTTCAGATCATCTGACCAAGGTAACCATAATACTTGTTGTTACAAGCATCACTCATGGTACTTGAGGCCCATTAACTCTCTTGTTACCTCTTACCAGGAAGCAAGGTATATTATGGCACACAAGACCCAATCACAATAGTGAATTAAACATCATAGCTCATACCTGGCTATGATCATCATCTCAGAATCCATGCATGGTTAGCATAGATGATAACAGTGATATCAATTGCATATCAGTACCATGTAAAAACAAATATGGATTCACTATTCAAGGGTAACACCACTATTCCCTTACTAGGGTTAGGGTTTCCCATTTCATGTCTTTTGAGGATATTCATCCCATTACCCACATCAAGGTTATGGTTTATCACCATATTGCCCAATATTAGGGTTTCATGAAACATTACATAGAATCACCCTGGATTTGAGCTCCACATCACATCAAACATCAGGGTTTCTCATAAAACACCCTAAGTTAGGTTTTCACATAAGATTTCACCCCAGAATAAGGTCTACATTCAATAACCCACAATTAGGGTTTACTATTCATCCCAAATAGGATATCATGTTCCATTACCCATAATTAGGGTTTACTGTTCATCCCAATTAGGGTTTCATGTTCCATTACCCATAATTAGGGTTTACTATATCATTACCCTAGATTAGGGTTACATCCTTACCCTGGATTAGGGTTTCACTTAGAATTGCCCTGAATTAGGGTTAGGGTTCAATAACCTTGTCAATTAAGGTTTATGCTCATGATTAGGGTTTCATGATCTCTTCACTAAGGATCATACCCTTAATCACCACATGAATCATATTCATGTATGATTCCTCTCTATCATCCTTTCAACTTGATTAGGTTATATCAACCCTTCAATCAAGTACATACAACTATGATTGACATAGTATACTAAGTTATTGTTTCTATAAACAATTAGGGTTTATCCCTTTAAAGGTATTAACCAATTAGGTACTTTAGAGATTCAACCTTTGTACCTATCATTGATTGTCATTACTATCAATCATTGTATCATTGGAACAATCATTACCTTCAACTTTCAAATGATTGAATCACAATTGACCTTTATTCGGTTTCGATGTTTCATCACCAAACAGTTTTGAAACCGTTTGTCCCCAAATAGTTTTGAAACCGTATGACCCCAAACGGTTTCAAGACCATTTGGGCTCAAACGTTCTCAAGACCATTTGACCAAATCAGTCTCAAAACTGCAAGGTTTCCTTAGCTAAATTCATCCATCAATTGGTCATGATTTGCAACATTGAAACTTTCAACAATTGAGATATTGAAGTTCAACATTTATTGGCCCTTGGATCTTTAATCCTTCAATCTTCACCTTTGACCATCCAAATGGTCTTGAGGTGCTTTGACCATCCCAACGGTCTTAAGGTGCTTTGACCATCCAAACGGTCTTGTGGTGCTTGACCTCAAACGGTTTTGAGATCCATTACCCATTCGGTTTTGGTCTCTATTACACAATCGATCTTGAATCAAAAACCCATTCGGTTTTGAAAGGAATTATTCAATCAATCATGGGTACAATTACCCATTAGGTCCTATGTATATTTACCCATTCGGTCTTGGGTGAAATACCCATTCAATTTTGAATGGAATTACCCATTCGGTCTTGGACTTAATTGGCCATTCGGTTTTGGAAACTGAATCTATTCATTCAGTTTTGAAACTGAATTAGATCATGCGGTTTTGCAAACCGTTTGCTCCTATTCTTGATTGAGGTGTGTGCTTGTGATGATTTCATGACCATCAACCTTTAATCCCACGAAACCTACTACCATCTTCATGGTAATTTCATCAACAAATCAAAGGTATTGTAAGAAGAACAATTGAATCAATTAAATTGAGAAATTGAGTTCAATAACAATAGTTAAGGGTTCAAGTTATATAACCCGCCTTCAATTGAGCTTCAAAGCTTGGAGCTTCACGTCAACAATGGTGAAAGAAGCTTTTGCAACTCCCCCAAGGCTCGTCCTCAAGTTTTGGAGTGAAAAGATTGGCTAGGTTTGAAGATGGAGTGAAGAAAAGAAGAAATTATACATTGATTTATGATTTCCACCATGAAATCAAGATGAAAGAAGGTCAAGAAGCTTACCAAAAGGTTGGGGGTCGTCCTCCTGGTCCTTCAAAGCTTCTTTGGTCATTTTCAATCAAAGGGTGGAAGTGAATTCGAAATTATCATTTCACTCTATGGATAAATGAGTTTATATGTGAATTTTATTGAAAATTCAATTAGGAGAGAGAAAGTAGGAATTATCTCTCCCAAATTCTTGCCACTTGCCCCCTTCCTTTCCTTAGAGACGAGGCTATCATCCTTGCCTCTTATTCCTCTCAATTATCCATGTTTTAAAGAAAAGCAAATTCAGCACCTTAATCCATTTAATAGTAATATCCATAAGTGAGTAGATATTTCTTTTTCTTATAATAATGTGAGTGGGTTTTTCACCTCCTTGAGATATTTCGTGGCCATTGCAAAGAACAAGGACGTCCACACATATCTTAATCCAACCATTTCAATTTTGGTTGAATGTCCTTCAATTATTTTATTTATTTTTGCATTAATTTGAACTAAGGTATCTTAATTATTTTAATATCATGATTCTCTCTCCTTCAAAGAGATACAAATGAGATGCCCCTCTCATTTTCTTTGCTCCACATGATCCAAAGAAACATTAGGGACCATTTTGAAGTGGTAATTTGCATATTGAACCCTAGGTTTTGGGTAAATTGCACATTACACCAAAACTAGGTTTTAATGCACAAACATTGCTTTATCAGCTCTTTCTTGGTATTTCGGCTATCACAAGCCATACCTCTGCATCATCTTCACTCCCATGATGCTTCAACACATGAGGAACACATTATCATGCACAATTTTCAAATAAACCCCTCCACTTGGGTAATTTGCAGTTTAGTCCAAAATAAGCAAAACATTGATTTCAACAATATTCAAAAAGGACTAAAATTGCAATATAAGTTCCTCTTGAGCCTTAATTACTTTTCAAAAGATAAGAGCAAGCATATAATCACTTTTATTAAACAAAACACATAGGGTTAAAACATAACCTAGGTCAGGGATGTTACAAGTTATCCACCCCTTACAAGGATTTCATCCCCGAAATCATTAACGAAAACATCAAGAGAAAAGAGAAGGGTACTTCTTCATCATCTCTTCCTCTAGCTCCCACGTAGGTTCTTCAATGCCACGGGGATGCCAGAGAACTTTTACAAGACAAATGTCTTTCTTTTTCAACTTCTTGATTCTTCTGTCAAGAATCAACACAGGTCCTTCAACATAAGATATATCATCATTTAGTTCTACCTCCACAGGTTGCAGAACTAACTCAGTGTCAGGATGACACTTCCTCAACATGGAAATGTGGAACACTGGGTGCAATCTATGTAGCTCAGATGGTAACTCCATCTTATAGGCTACCTTTCCCATCCTCTCAATGATTGGATAAGGTCCCATAAATCTAGGAGCTAACTTTCCCTTCTTTCCAAATCTAAGGATACCTTTCCAAGGTGAGACCTTGAGATACACTCTGTCTCCTACTTGGAATTATAAGGGTCTACGACGCTTGTCAGCATATGATTTCTGCCTATCCTGGGCAACTTTCAACTGTTGTTGTATAACTTTAATCTTCTCAATTGTTTGCTGAACCAGCTCAGGACCCAAAAGTTGATATTCTCCGGTTTCATACCAACATAAGGGAGATCTACAACGTATACCATATAATGCTTCATATGGTGCCATCTCAATACTGTGCTGATAGCTATTATTATAAGCAAATTCTATCAAGCTCAGGTGTAGATCCCAACTTCCTACAAATTAAAGGACACATGCCCTAAGCAAGTCCTCCAAAGTTTGTATGGTCCTTTTAGATTGTCCATCTGTCTGAGGGTGAAAGGTTGTACTAAACCTTAATTGCATACCCAAAGCCTTATGGAGTCTCTCCCAAAAATGACTTGTGAATTGGGGACCTCTATCAGATACAATAGTAGCTGGAACCCTGTGCAAACACACTATGTCATCTATGTATATCTGTGCAAGCTTTTCAGCAGTGTAGGTTGTTTTTACAGGTAAGAAATGTGTTGTCTTAGTCAACCTATCGACTATCACCCAAATGGAATCATGGCTTTTGGCTGTTCTAGGCAAACCAACCACAAAGTCCATGGTTACATGATCCCATTTCCACAGCGGTATAGGCAGAGGTTGCATTGTTCTTGTGGGCTTTTGATGTTCAGCTTTAACCTGCTGACACACTGGACACCGCATAACAAACTCAACAACGTCTTTCTTCAAACTAGGCCACCAATACATATCTTTCAAGTTATGATACATCTTGGTGCTCCCTGGATGCATAGCATACATTGAAGAATGATCTTCTACTAGAACTAACTTCCTTAAGTTATCGACATCAGGCACTACCATCCTATCATGGTAACAGACTACCTGATCATCTGAATCATGGAAACCATATCGTTTCTCACTACCAAACTCTGACCTGATCTGTTGAATCACAGTATCAGTATGCTGTGCTTCTTTAATCTGTTGTCTCGGAGTAGATTTTATTTGCATCTCAGCTAACAACCATGCTAACAATGATACTTTAAACTGTGCATTGTCTTGCCTCAAGGAGATAAGCATATCTCTCTTAGAGCACACTAGGGAGTTCAACTATGCTTTGTTTAAGGCTGGTGTTGTTGATTTTCTACTTAGTGCATCAGCAACCACATTGGCTTTCTCTGGATGATAATCAATTGTACAATTGTAGTCCTTGATTAACTCCATCCAGCGGCGTTGCCTCATGTTTAGCTCATGCTGAGAAAAGATATACTTTAGGTTCTTATGTTATGTGAAAATCTAGAATGTTTCTCCATAGAGATAATGTCTCCAGATCTTCAAGGCATGGACCACAGCAGCTAGCTCTAAATCATGTGTCGGATAATTCTCCTCGTGTTTCTTAAGTTTTCGAGAAGCAAAAGAAATCACTTGTTTATCCTGCATCAACACACATCCTAAGCCATTCTTAGATGTGTCATAGAAGACTATGTACCCCTTTCCTTGTTCAGGTAGCACTAACACAGATGCACTGGTTAACCTTTCCTTCAGCAACTGGAAAGATTGTTGACACTTGTCATTCCAGACAAAAGGAATCTCCTTCCTGGTCAACTTGGTTAGGGGTAAAGCTATTGAACTGAAGTTCTTAATGAACCTCCTATAATAGCTTGCCAGTCCTAGGAAACTGCATATCTCTATCGGTGTCTTTGTCTGTTCCCATTGCAGGACAGATTCTACTTTCTTAGAATCAACACGAATACCTGAGGCAGATATTACGTGTCCAAGAAAAGAAACTTCTGGTAACCAGAACTCACATTTGCTAAACTTAGCATACAACTTATGCTTTCTTAGCAAAGTCAAATCTTGACGAAGATGTTGCTCATGTTGTTGAGCATCTCTACTATATATCAGGATGTCATCTATAAAGACGACTACACATTGATCAAGAAAAGGTCGAAAGATTCTATTCATGAGTTCCATAAATGCAGCTGGTGCATTAGTTAGTCCAAACGACATAACTATGAACTCATAGTGACCATACCTTGTCCTGAAAGTAGACTTAGGTATGTCACTTTCCTTGATACACAACTGATGGTATCCCGACCTCAGATCTATCTTAGAAAAGATAGTTGCAGCACGCAACTGATCAAACAAGTCATCAATCCTTGGTAGAGGATACTTGTTCTTTATAGTTACTTTATTTAACTGCCTATAGTCGATGCATAAACGCATAGACCCATCATTCTTCTTAACAAAGCGGACTGGAGCACCCCATGGTGAAGTACTCGGTCGGATAAAACCCTTCTCAAGCAACTCTTGCAGTTGTTTCTTGAGCTCTACCATTTCAGCAGGTGCCATTCTATACGGTGTTTGTGCTATTGGTTGCATACCCAAAATTAGATTAATTTCAAAATCAATTTCTCAGGGCGGAGGAACACCTGGAAGTTCTTAAGGAAATACATCTTCAAATTCCCTGACTATTGAAACTTCAAAAAGATGAGGGTTCTCCGTTGTGGTATCAACCACATGGGCTAAGAATGCAAAGCACCCTTATCTCATCAACTTCTCAGCTACCATAGTTGACACAAGACATGTTGGAAGAATCTTTCTATCTCCCTGAAAGATCCACGTGTCACCATTATATGTGAACATAGCCTGCTTGGAACCACAATCCAAGACAACTTTATACTTTTCTAAGGTGTCCATCCCAAGAATTATATCAAACCCATGCATTTCAAGTGGTATAATATCGACTTGAATGCGGTGATCAGAAAAAGAAAGAGTGTAGGGAGAACACACCTCCTGCAACACTGTAGATCCCAACAAAGGTGTTTCTAACAACAGGCTATCTGCTCTATGACTGACAATCATGTTGCAGTCATGAATCACTTCTCGAGTGATAAAAGAGTGTGTAGCACCCAGATCAATTAACACAGATACGAAGCAGGATAAAGACATATTAGAATAAAATAATTCCATCTAACATATCACAACCCGAGGGTTGAGTACTACTTCGGGCTGATTCATAGCATAGAATCTAGTCATTGCCTGTTGTTGACCCTGTGCTTGGTTGTTGGATGTCGATGAACCAGCTTGGGATGCTTGTACACGTCCTATAGCACCACTGCCAAACTGTTGCCTCTGAGAGCCTTGCTGACTCTGCCTCAATTGCTGGGTCACATTCCTGACTTTTTCAGGATAGTCCCTCACCACAAGGCCTTCTCTCCCACATCTATAACATGTTACATTTCCCCTCTGTGGTCTGGGTGGTCCTGTTACTGACATTGAGGCTGAGCTGTGAGCTTCCTTCGGTGGTAAATTACGGCCTCTACCCTTACTTGGCATCCATTGCGTCTGGGTATTGAACCTTGGTGGTGGTGTGGGCATAGAATACCTTGGTTTCTTAAAACTTCCAGAACTCTATCCTTGGAACTGTGGGTACTCTTTCTTACCCTTAGTTTGTCGCTTCTCAATCACAGAGCTTTCTATTCATCTTACATACTCCACAAAAGTGGCAAACCTCTCTCGGTTCTCCAGAGCAGACACCGGAGTGGTCAATTCAGCATTCAGTCCCTTCTCGAATCGCCAAATTCTCTCCTCATCTATAGATGCCATATGCAGAAAAAACCGCAAAAGTTCCATGAACCTAGCTTCATATTTGCTAATGTTCATTTGTCCTTGCCTCAACCTCTCAAATTGAGAGATTTTCTCATCTAGATACGTCTTGGGAAAGTATCTAGAGACGAATTCACGCCAAAATTCATCCCATCCGATCACAACACCAGATCTTTTACCTTCCTCAATGGTCCACCAGTGTCCAGCACTCCCTTTTAGGAGATATACAGCATGCCTCACCTTCTCATCATCAGGAATCATGAGGATTCTGAAGGCTTTCTCCAGTTCAGTCAATCATAGGTCAACATATGTTGGGTCGGTTGTACCAGCATACTCCATGGCTCCTACCCTCCTAAGTCATTCAAAATTCTTGGCGGCTCCATGTCTTTCATCATGGGTTGGTTCCCTAGGTGTAGGTAATGGCATCCTATCCATCATATGGGTCATAGCTTCCATAAACTATCCAAACATATTTTGGAAAGCTGGATTCCCCATATCAGCTAGGTTGAACTAGGGTTGATCAAGTACAAGCTCCTCCCTATCTTGATCTCTTGCACCTCCTCCTGGTGCAGCAACACTGCTCTCAGCAGCATGTTCATCATGTGGTCCAAACATCTTTAGTTCTTCTTCTCCTCCTATATGAACAGAAGACACTATCAAACAGACTGGAAGACACTAGAACAGACTCAACAACCTTAATCTTATATCTCTGTAGACTCAGTGAACCTAGAGCTCTGATACCACTAATTTGTGACGTTTATTGCCAAACATCGATTAAGATTAATGCGGAAGCTATCGTTAGCAGCAGATTACTGAAAATCGCTAAAAATTAAAACCATTTATCAAGAGATCCATTCACGGGAAAACTCTTTCATTCATAACCAAAGTAACACATTTACAACCTGGTTCATAAGTACATCCCTTGTACCACCTCTTCTCGAGGAATTACAAACATTAACTGTCCTGTTAACACTATCCATAGGCATTATAAAAATTTTGAGGCATCAAGCCAAAATCTTAGATCGAATTATTAAAAGCACTAACTCCTAGGACCCGAGAGTACAGAGATGACTCATAGGACTAACTATACAAAACTAGATAGCCGGTATCTCCACCTGATAGATCACTATTGTCCCTATTGCTACTGCCGCTCTTCCCCTTCAGTTGGGTTTCTGCCTCTTTGTCTGCGTCTACCTAAAAACATTGGATCCCACGGGGGTGAGACAATTTGTCATTTGCCCCAACGAGAGATATAACTCTCTACTGATAACATTATTATTACAATTTAATAAAATAAACTGAGCAGTGGAATCAAAATAATCAACAATAGATAATTCACTTATTTAAAGCAGATTAGAGCAACATTCCCACTTGAGCTTATTAGATGAAGCTTGATAAAACATCATGTCTAATATTCAATAAAGAATTATAGAACATGTATAACATTTATCCATCTAGGATATGTTAAGAAAGATAAACATCAACCAGTGATTCTCGTATTTCAATCTTATGCAAATACGCTACACGACTGATTACCTTTTTACAAACATATTTAAGCTATGAGGAGATGAGGTATACCGCTCATACTCCAACCGACCATTGATAAATTGAAATTGGTACCATACATAGGTCAATGGAAGAGCCGGATTCCCATGACCTCCCACATCCCGGTCAGTACAGGACCACAAGCAGGACTATGTCAACTCCTCAATATAGCTTTCCAAGGTATACTGGAAACTTCACTATAGAGTTACAGCGTCAACTGCACTCTCATCGGCAATCGAGAGATTTCATATTTATCTCCATCGACCCGACATTAAAATATCATTGGGAGATTAATGATACATCCATCCCAACCATCGGGAGATTTGTGATACATCCATCCCGACCCATGAAGGATTGAGAGGTTTAATGTTTACCTTCCATCAATCTCTTCACCATGACGTAAGGATATTTTCACCCATTTACCCCCGCATATTCAAAATATGTAAACTCCAGGAAATCCCATAGGAAAACCTGTTTCACCATCACCAACTACTGACGATGATGGATCTATGGTTATAGCACTACATGAACAGATTTCACTTGATTAATTAAGTACATTATCATATTCTTTTAGCATCATCCATGTTCTTAAACACAACTTATTATGACAATGCTATAAAGAAACATGTACTATTTTCATCAATTACTTATTAGTCTTTAAAAGACATTGGGAACTCAGTCCCTCACATCCCTTTACAATCTCATTACCATAATAATATGGTTCTGGGTATTCAAATCCTCAACTCATCATTGAGCATTGTCACCTTCAGGTCATCTGACCAACGTAAACATGATACTTGCTGTTACAAGCATCACTCATGGTACTTGAGGCCCATTTACTCTCTTGTTACCTCTTACCAGGAAGCAAGGTATATTATGGCACACAAGACCCAATCACAATAGTGAATTAAACATCATAGCTCATACCTGGCTATGATCATCATCTCAGAATACATGCATGGTTAGCACAGATGATAACAGTGATATCAATTTCATATCAGTACCATGTAAAAACAAATATGGATTCACTATTCAAGGGTAACACTACTATTCCCTTACTAGGGTTAGGGTTTCCCATTTCATGTCTTTTGAGGATATTCATCCCATTACCCACATCAAGGTTATGGTTTATCACCATATTGCCCAAGATTAGGGTTTCATGAAACATTACATAGCATCACCCTGGATTTGAGCTCCACATCACATCAAACATCAGAGTTTCTCATAAAATCACCCTAAGTTAGGGTTTCACATAAGATTTCACCCCAGAATAGGGTTTACATTTAATAACCCACAATTAGGTTTTACTATTCATCCCAAATAGGGTATCATGTTCCATTACCCATAATTAGGGTTTACTGTTCATCCCAATTAGGGCTTCATGTTCCATTACTCATAATTAGGGTTTACTATATCATTACCCTGGATTAGGGTTACATCCTTACCCTGGATTAGGGTTTCACTTAGAATTGCCCTGAATTAGGGTTAGGGTTCAATAACCTTGTCAATTAAGGTTTATGCTCATGATTAGGGTTTCACGATCTCTTTACTAAGGATCTTACCCTTAATCACCACATGAATCATATTCATGTCTGATTCCTCTATATCATCCTTTCAACTTGATTAGGTTATATCAACCCTTCAATCAAGTACATACAACTATGATTGACATAGTGTACTAAGTTATTGTTTCTATAAACAATTAGGGTTTATCCCTTTAAAGGTATTAACCAATTAGGTACTTTAGGGATTCAACCTTTGTACCTATCATTGATTGTCATTACTATCAATCATTGGATCATTGGAACAATCATTACCTTCAATTTCCAAATGATTGAATCACAATTGACCTTTATTCAGTTTTGAAGTTTCATCACCAAACGGTTTTGAAACTGTTTGTCCCCAAACGGTTTTGAAACCGTTTGAACCCAAACGGTTTCAAGACCGTTTGACCAAATCAGTCTCAAAACTGCAAGGGTTCCTTAGCTAAATTCATCCATCAATTGGTCATGATTTGCAACATTGAAACTTTCAACAATTGAGATATTGAAGTTCAACATTTATTGGCCCTTGGATCTTTAATCCTTCAATCTTCACCTTTGACCATCCAAACGGTCTTGAGGTGCTTTGACCATCCAAAGGTCTTAAGGTGCTTTGACCATCCAAACGGTCTTGAGGTGCTTGACCTCAAACGGTTTTGAGATCCATTACCCATTCAGTTTTGGTCTCTATTACCCAATCAATCTTGAATCAAAAACCCATTTGGTTTTGAAAGGAATTATTCAATCAATCATGGGTACACTTACCCATTTGGTCCTATGTATATTTACCCATTCGGTCTTGGGTGAAATACCCATTCGGTTTTGAATGGAATTACCCATTCGGTCTTGGACTTAATTGGCCATTCAGTTTTGGAAACTGAATCTACTCGTTCGGTTTTGAAACTGAATTAGATCATGCGGTTTTGCAAACCGTTTTCTCCTGTTCTTGATTGAGGTGTGTGCTTGTGATTATGTCATCACTATCAACCTTCAATCCCACGAAACCTACTACCATCTTCATGGTAATTACATCAACTAATCAAATGTATTGCAAGAAGAACAATTGAATCAATTAAATTGAGAAATTGAGTTCAATAACAATAGTTAAGGGTTCAAGTTATATAACCCGCCTTCAATTGAGCTTCAAAGCTTGGAGCTTCACGTCAACAATGGTGAAAGAAGCTTTTGCAACTCCCCCAAGGCTCGTCCTCAAGTTTTGGAGTGAAAAGATTGGCTAGGTTTGAAGATGGAGTGAAGAAAAGAAGAAATTATACATTGATTTATGATTTCCACCATGAAATCAAGATGAAAGAAGTTCAAGAAGCTTACGAACAGGTTGGGGGTCGTCCTCCTGGTCCTTAAAAGCTTCCTTGGTCGTTTGCAAGCAAAGGGTGGAAGTGAATTCTAAATTATCCTTTCACTCTATGGATAAATGAGCTTATATGTGAATTTTATTGAAAATTCAATTAGGAGAGAGAAAGTAGGAATTATCTCTCCCAAATTCTTTCCACTTGCCCCCTTCCTTTCCTTAGAGACTAGGATATCATCCTTTCATCTTATTCCTCTCAATTATCCATGTTTTAAAGAAAAGAAAATTAAGCACCTTAATCCATTTAATAGTAATATCCATAAGTGAGTGGATATTTCTTTTTCTTATAATAATGTGAGTGGGTTTTTCACCTCCTTGAGATATTTCGTGGCCCTTACAAAGCACAAGGACGTCCACACATATCTGAATTCAATCATTTCAATTTTGGTTGAAGGTCCTTCAATTATTTTATTTATTTTTGCATTAATTTGAACTAAGGTTTCCATTATGCTTAAATCTTGATTTTTTTTAATATCAAGATTCTCTCTCCTTCAAAGAGATACAAATGAGACGCCCTCTCATTTTATTTGCTCCACATGATCCCAAGAAACCGTAGGGACAATTTTGAAGTGGTAATTTGCATATTAAACCCTAGGTTTTGGGTAAATTGCACATTACACCAAAACTAGGTTTTAATGCACAAACATTGCTTTATCAACTCTTTCTTGGTATTCCGGCTATCACAAGCCATACCTCTGCATCATATTCACTCTCATGATGCTTCAACACATGAGGAAAACATTATCATGCCCAATTTGCAAATAAACCCCTCCACTTGGTTAATTTGCACTTTATTCCAAAACAAGCAAAACATTGATTTCAACAATATTCAAAAAGGAGTAAAATTACAATATAAGTTCCTCTTGAGACTTAATTACTTTTCAAAAGATAAGAGCAAGCATATAATCACTTTTATTAAACAAAACACCTAGGGTTAAAACATAACCCAGGCCAGGGATGTTATAGTTCGCCTAGTGCTGTCGTGGGAGAAGAGCCTTTTCATGGTGCCCAAAGGCATTATTCTGGGCCACCGGGTTTCAAAGGATAGAATTGAAGTTGATAGGGACAAGGTAGGCCTCATTTCTACTCTTACTATTCCTTCCACCGTAAGACATGTTCGGTCTTTCTTAGGATATGTAGGTTTCTACCGCCGATTCATAAAAGACTTTAGCAAGATCTCGAGACCTCTATGCCACTTGCTTGAGAAGGATGTTGAATTTCATTTCGATGACAAGTGTGTTGACGCCTTCAACCACTTGAAGGAAAAACTAGTTTCCACTGCTATCATGCAACCCCCAGATTTCTCTTTGCCATTCGAGATTATGACTGATGCATCTGACATGGCAATGGGAGTTGTGTTGGGCCAAAGAGTTGGTCGGATTCCACATGCTATCTACTATACAAGCAAAACTCTAGATGAAGCCCAAAGAAACTACACAACCACTGAGAAGGAGTTGCTTGCATTATCTTCACTCTTGACAAGTTCTAATCATATCTTTTGCAAAAAAAAGTCGTGATATACACGGACCACGTTGCACTAAAGTACCTCATGGCAAAGAAAGATTCAAAGCCAAGGCTGATCTGATGGATTTTGTTGCTTTAAGAATTCGATGTGGAGATTGTAGACAAGAAGGAAGTGGAAAATGGTGATGTTGACCATCTCTCCCGAATTGATGAGCCCTTTTATGATACAAGTTGAATCAAGGAAATGATGCCACATGAACAACTCTTCCTACTCTCATCCACTCAAAGGCCATGGTATAAACACATAGCTAATTTCTTAACTAGTAGAAGGATACCTAGCACATGGACAAGGGAGGAAAGAAAAAGGTTATTTGTGATGGTCAAGAACTATGCTTGGGATGACCCTCACCTCTTCAAATATTATCCCGATCATCTCATTAGGAGATGTGTTCCAGAGATAGAGCAGCAAGAAATCCTATCCATGTGCCATTCCAGAATATGTGGATGTTGTTTTGGAGGAAAATGCACGGATGTAAAGGTTCTCCAATGTGGGTTTTATTGGCAATCCTTGTTCAAAGATTCCCATGAATTTTTCAAGAGTTGCTTGAAGTTCCAAAAAGTGGTCACTATCTCTAAGAGGGACATGATGCCTCTATCACCCATTCTTGTGGTGGAGGTATTTGAGGTTTGGGGAATTGACTTCATGGGTCTTTTCCTCCCTCCTTCGGGTATGTCTACATTTTGGTTGTCGTGGACTATGTGTCAAAGTGGATTGAGGTTGTTGCAACAAGGACAAATGATCACAAGGTGGTGTGTGACTTCGTGAAATCTAACATCTTTAGCCATTTTGGTATTTCAAGAGCTATGATTAGTGATGGCGGGAGTCATTTCATTCACCGCACCTTTGAAGGACTGCTCAAGAAGCATGGGGTGAACCATCGTGTAGCCACTCCTTACCACCCTCAAACTAGTGGTCAAGTTGAATTGGCCAATCAGGAGATAAAGTTCATTCTAGAGAAAATGGTGAGACTGGACCGCAAGTATTGGTCACTTCATCTCAATGAAGATTTATGGGCAAATAGGACTGCATACAAAGCCTCAATTGGCACTACACCATTCAAGCTTGTATATGGAAAAAGCTGCCATTTGCTAGTTGAGATGTAACACAAGGCACTATGGGCTTTGAAAACTGTGATGGAGTGGATTTTTGAAATCCATAAATCTCCAATAACATATTAGAATCCATATCTTGAGTTATAATGAGAGTTTCAAGTGTTTTGGTAAAGTGGAAGTGTTGAATGAGATTTATATAATGATTAATATCTCTCTTTATATGCCTTCTTGAGGAATTTTATTGGATGACCTAACAATTGAGTTTTGGAACCAATTTGGAGTATAAGGTAGCTTGAGTGGTAGGGAACCTATGGTTAAAATTTGGTGTCAATTGGATGTTCCTAGAGGAAGTTATGGAGGTTTAATTTTGGAGAAATTATGTGCATGGTTGATGGTTTATTGGACCTAAGTCAGGGCTTTAATTAGTGTCACGCAGCCCCTTTGGTTAAGGGTGGGATGCGAGGATAGATCATGGCCGTTGGAAGCAAATCGAGTGGCTGGAACCTTTATTTTGAGTCAGTCACGGATTTGCCTTGATGGGCGTTGATGCTGACCCTTAGATGTGAGATCAAGGGTTTCTGGTTCATCCCTAACCTAGCGGTCAAACATGGCGAGAGAACCGTTTCTCTTGTGACCACCCCTCCCACTACTGTCTGAGATCGCGGGGAGAGAGGGAAGTTTGAGCGAGCAGTTGATCTCGGCTCATCCCGACTAGCACTCTGACCCCTCACATACTCTCCTTAACCAAGCGAGCACAGAGAATGAGCTCTCCCGCGCTCTGTCTTCTCCACCGCAATTGCAGATGGCAGCTAGGAGTAGAGGATGGAGCTAGAGGGTGGTCTCGTAGGAGATGAGAAGGGGGAAAGGATTAGGGAGGCTATACTATCAGGAAGTAGTGTTCCAGCAGTTCTCTGTGAGGTACCCCATGGCCGACGATGTCTAATTGGATAGAGAAGAAGATGGAGTTTGGGGAGTATCATGGAGCGCATCCCAATGGGATATGAAGGTTCCTTCATGTTCCTGGAGGATGTGTGAAGCTATCGGAAGCCCCAGAGATGTGGTAGGTTGAGCAGAGGCCATATGCCTCTTTTCCCCCCACTGCGCCAGGAGCAGGCGTCGGCGAGCACATGGAGAAGGAGCGAGGAGACGCCATCGCCGAAGCCAACTAGCCGTCGATATGGACGGAGGGTAGTCGGAGGTCCTGAAGGTCTTAGCAGTTGTCGAGGAGGAGGATAGCAGCACCTATCCCTCACCGGAGGTCTAGCCCCGCGGCGGCGCCCTGCGGAACAGAGGGTGCAGGTAGCAGGCGTCCGCGCGAGACCGCGAGAAGGGGAGGAACGTGATCGAGCTAGCGGATCACTGAGTCCGCGGATCTAACAAAAGATCCGGACCGGGTCCCAGCCCTAGCCAGGAACCAGCCGGTCCAAGACAGCCGAACCGGGTCCAGGAGAAAGAACCGGCCCAGACCAAACGTGAACCACCGGCCCAACCAAGGAAAGGAGCGCCAGCCTGAAGGACACGTGGCGCATGGCGATTGGACGAAAAAGGTAAATGATCTAGTAAATGCTTATATCTTCAAAAATTCATAGAAAATAGCCCGCATGTCAGAAAAATGCAAATAAGATACCAAAATTCTCAGAAAAATGCGTAGAACAACCTGGAACTTTAATATCAGGCTTTTGATGGTTAAATCTCAGTAATATCATGAAAGATGTGCAATGCTCTTTTAATGCCTAATAAATAATAAATGAAGACCTAATATTATGAGAATGTTTCAGTAACTCTTTAATAATGTTTATAATGCACCTGTTGTCAATGATGATCATATTGATGCACGAAATTATATATTTTAATTAATATGGTTAATTATGGCTTTTAACCCTAATAAAATGTATTAAATGCATACACGGTCAATAAATGATGAAATTTACAGAGTAATCTCATATCTGTATCTGGAACCTCAGAATTAATTATGAGATCACCATGATGCATAGAATTCATGTTATATGAAGTTGACCTTTAATACATGGTTCAAAACCCTAATCTCGGTTAATGGTGTAACCTAGGGTTAATTAATGTGCACAAAAATGCTATGGAAGATAATATTCAGATAATAGACCATAATCTGGAATATGACATCAGTAAGATAAATCTAAGCTAAGAATACAAGTAATGATGTATATATCCTAATGAGATAAGAGAAACCCTAATGGACATAATTAGGGTTAAGATGAGATATAATAGGATGAGAACCTGATGATAGTATATGGTCTTATCTTGATCAGGTTTGACCAAGGTTAGAGTTGACATGAGGATATGTGATTAGGTTTCTCTTGATCTAAGGTACGCCATTACCTCTTACTTGGCTTATTATACAATATGCTTGTGTTATATGGTAGTAAAGACTTGGCATATGATATTGATTGAAATGATTGTTCTGGTATGATATGTTGCATGATTTTCCATACTTATTACTATGAACACATGAAACATAAGATATCTGGTCCATCATATGATAGCACTAAACTCTTTGGTAGTACAGTGCATTGAAGTGATCTCAAACTCTTTGGTAGTAGATCACATGTGTTAGATCTCAAACTCTTTGGTAGTAGATCACACGTAATATGATCTCAAACTCTTTAGTAGTAGATCATAAGGCCTAAAAACATCAAAGCCCTTGGGGGCAGATGTACGAGATATATGATGGAAATGTGCTTAAAATATGTGATCTCTTTTGTTAATGAACATCTTTGTGCAAGTATATGCTTTCCTTATATTCTTCTGTTACTGCCAAGTATATTAGTTTTATCTTATTGCCAAGATATGATGAGAGGTAAATAAAAGACACGTAGGCGTACTCAGTACAATATTCATGAAATATTGTGTTGACGTGTACCGCATGTAATCTTTTGTTTAGGTTATGGTTTTGCTCTTGAAGATCCAGGATAGTGAGAGTTGTGTAGCGAGCTGATGTACAGGTGGACCTGTTGTCTTAAGATCCTGTAGTCTAGATGTAGTACATGTATATGTATAGTTTGCTGTTCAATATGTAATATCAAATGTTGTAACAATTCATGTTGTAATTATATGTTGAATGGTGAACATGTGTTGTGGTTTGTGTATTGTTCATGTGCATGTGCTACTGATTGTTTCCTTATGACTTCCTCTGATTTTCTTCTTCTTAGCCTAGTGTGGGATGTTTAAATTGGGATTCTCGCTGAGGTGAGGGTTTCAATTTGGACGTCACACATCAGATTAAGTTTTAGAAAATCCGGGGACGTCACAGGTGGTATCAGAGCATGAACAATAGCAAAGCCTAACATTTGCTCATTATGCAACTCAAAACTAGAAAACCTTGAACTTAATAATCTTTTAGGGTTAGATTAGTCGTCTTATAGAGACTAGATCTGACCTAGCCTCTAGGTTAGCACCTAGATGTCCGAGAACTAGGTCTAGACTAGTGCTTGTGGCATAGCAAGTCCTTAGATGTCATTCTTTCCTTGTAGTGCAGCGGTATGGGACGTTGCACTATTTGGAAATGATGTGCATCAAGGGAAGAGAAACCCTAGACATATGGCGCTCGTTGTCTAGAGTAGCTACACTAGTCTACCCCTTGTTCTCACCCTTTTCACTAGTTTTCATGACACTGTACTCTCTACTATGTATGGGACACTCATTTTCTGGATTTGGTTTTTGATTCCAATCGGATCGAACCTTGATAGTTTTCTCTGACGCTTGTTTTATCGGAGAAAAACTATATAATATTTTATTATGTATATGTATTACAAAAATGTGTCCCCACACATGTACGAGTAGGAGGTGGTCATGCAACCTGAGTGAAAGTGATGACATCAGTCTAGAAGAGAGTGTAGTTCTAGATTAGATGTCTAGAGCCTTGTTTGGTATATGTGATAGATGGAATAGATAGAATAAGTTTGATGATACAATCTAAGTCTTATATAGATGATATAAGATAGTTTGTGATGATCTATGTTTGTCTTTGAGGGTGCAAGTTCAGTCTTGAGGATGTGAGATGAGTTTTGATGATACAAGTAACTAGGCTTTTATGAGATGAGATAAGTTAAGTTAAGACAAGGTTGTGAGTCAGCATGAGCCTCAAGCTCTTTTACGAAGGAGGACCTCTAGTGTTAGGACCAGTTTCGGGGTTAACTCCAGAGAGAGTGAGACCCATTGGGAGAAGGTTAGAGAACCTAAACTCCAAGATATGAGAATTCTGAGATATGTGTTATGATATGTCCTAAACTAGACTACTCCTGAGTGATTGAGTTGAGTTGCTTTCTGTATGATTCCTATAGTTTGTTGAACCCTAGATGTCCTTGGGAGGACCAAACCCTAGAGACAAAGAGAGGCTGGCTACATGTGCATATGTGAACATGAATATGAGTGCCTTCCATCAGGGTGAGGGAGAGAGCCCAAGACCCTGGAGGAGGTATCTATGTTAGTTCTGAGAAGCCTCATGCTCAGGTTGGTGGTTTCCCACATAGGAATCTAGTGGTGTATATAAGAGAGTTTTGGGCAAGCATGTTTCATGGGTAGAAGACCTATGAATAGTATGTCATGGTATGTTTTGTTTTGTGCTTATGTGGCTAGAGCTAGTAAAGCAATCAACGAGTGCCAATGAGGTAATCCGAGAACCCGAGATAAGAGAGGAAAGATAAAGTATGTGCATATGAGCTACTCATAGAGTTGAGTTAGCTCAGAGAGACTGAGTATAGAACTACCCGCATGATATGGGTTAGGAGAACCTCAGTTGGACTAGATAAAGTTTTGATACATGTTTAATAAGCTACTCACATAAGTTTGTTTAGCACAACCATGATAAAATATATGTAAGATGTGATCTAATCTCGAGACATGATATATGGACATGATATTTTGGAAACCTAGAGATGGGTTAATAGATGGCAATGCATAAAGGGTTAACCGTGTACGTGAATAATGATGATAATGTGAAATTGTTGGTTAATCTTGTGATGAAATCACTAGTAAATCTTGTAATTTACTATAAGAAATGGAATAAGATCATATGAATGAAACATGTTATACGAGGTGTTAATCTTAGTGCTTAATAATGATGAAAAATATATTTTGACAGTTAGCATGACATAATGCTTACAACACCCTGATATGATCTAGATGGATAAAGAGAGTTAATGATAATTAACTCCCTCCTAAAAGACATATGTTCATGATGAACATGTTCTAACGATGAGCTAAATAAAATGTTGATGACACCCTGATATATGAGATAAGTCATGACATAGCCTAAGTTTCTAAACCTTAAAGTGGTACCCTACATGGATAAGGTTTTCCCTGGAAGTATGAGTTTGGTTTACTTTTGAGGACGAAAATTCTTTTAAGATGTATATGATGTGACAAAGTGGGTTTTCTGGCTTAATTTCGAGGACGAAATATCTTTTAAGGTGTGTAGGATGTGATGGAGTGGATTTTTGAAATCCATAAATCTCCAATAACATATTAGAATCCATATCTTGAGTTATAATGAGAGTTTCAAGTGTTTTGGTAAAGTGGAAATGTTGAATGAGATTTATATAATGATTAATATCTCTCTTTATATGCCTTCTTGAGGAATTTTATTGGATGACCTAACAATTGAGTTTTGGAACCAATTTGGAGTATAAGGTAGCTTGAGTGGTAGGGAACCTATGGTTAAAATTTGGTGTCAATTGGATGTTCCTAGAGGAAGTTATGGAGGTTTAATTTTGGAGAAATTATGTGCATGGTTGATGGTTTATTGGACCTAAGTCAGGGCTTTAATTAGTGTCACGCAGCCCCTTTGGTTAAGGGTGGGATGCGAGGATAGATCATGGCCGTTGGAAGCAAATCGAGTGGCTGGAACCTTTATTTTGAGTCAGTCACGGATTTGCCTTGATGGGCGTTGATGCTGACCCTTAGATGTGAGATCAAGGGTTTCTGGTTCATCCCTAACCTAGCGGTCAAACATGGCGAGAGAACCGTTTCTCTTGTGACCACCCCTCCCACTACTGTCTGAGATCGCGGGGAGAGAGGGAAGTTTGAGCGAGCAGTTGATCTCGGCTCATCCCGACTAGCACTCTGACCCCTCACATACTCTCCTTAACCAAGCGAGCACAGAGAATGAGCTCTCCCGCGCTCTGTCTTCTCCACCGCAATTGCAGATGGCAGCTAGGAGTAGAGGATGGAGCTAGAGGGTGGTCTCGTAGGAGATGAGAAGGGGGAAAGGATTAGGGAGGCTATACTATCAGGAAGTAGTGTTCCAGCAGTTCTCTGTGAGATACCCCATGGCCGACGATGTCTAATTGGATAGAGAAGAAGATGGAGTTTGGGGAGTATCATGGAGCGCATCCCAATGGGATATGAAGGTTCCTTCATGTTCCTGGAGGATGTGTGAAGCTATCGGAAGCCCCAGAGATGTGGTAGGTTGAGCAGAGGCCATATGCCTCTTTTCCCCCCACTGCGCCAGGAGCAGGCGTCGGCGAGCACATGGAGAAGGAGCGAGGAGACGCCATCGCCGAAGCCAACTAGCCGTCGATATGGACGGAGGGTAGTCGGAGGTCCTGAAGGTCTTAGCAGTTGTCGAGGAGGAGGATAGCGGCACCTATCCCTCACCGGAGGTCTAGCCCCGCGGTGGCGCCCTGCGGAACAGAGGGCGCAGGTAGCAGGCGTCCGCGCGAGACCGCGAGAAAGGGAGGAACGTGATCGAGCTAGCGGATCACTGAGTCCGCGAATCTAACAAAAGATCCGGACCGGGTCCCAGCCCTAGCCAGGAACCAACCGGTCCAAGACAGCCGAACCGGGTCCAGGAGAAAGAACCGGCCCAGACCAAACGTGAACCACCGGCCCAACCAAGGAAAGGAGCGCCAGCCTGAAGGACACGTGGCGCATGGCGATTGGACGAAAAAGGTAAATGATCTAGTAAATGCTTATATCTTCAAAAATTCATAGAGAATAGCCCGCATGTCAGAAAAATGCAAATAAGATACCAAAATTCTCAGAAAAATGCGTAGAACAACTTGGAACTTTAATATCAGGCTTTTGATGGTTAAATCTCAGTAATATCATGAAAGATGTGCAATGCTCTTTTAATGCCTAATAAATAATAAATGAAGACCTAATATTATGAGAATGTTTCAGTAACTCTTTAATAATGTTTATAATGCACCTGTTGTCAATGATGATCATATTGATGCACGAAATTATATATTTTAATTAATATGGTTAATTAGGGCTTTTAACCCTAATAAAATGTATTAAATGCATACACGGTCAATAAATGATGAAATTTACAGAGTAATCTCATATCTGTATCTGGAACCTCAGAATTAATTATGAGATCACCATGATGCATAGAATTCATGTTATATGAAGTTGACCTTTAATACATGGTTCAAAACCCTAATCTCGGTTAATGGTGTAACCTAGGGTTAATTAATGTGCACAAAAATGCTATGGAAGATAATATTCAGATAATAGACCATAATCTGGAATATGACATCAGTAAGATAAATCTAAGCTAAGAATACAAGTAATGATGTATATATCCTAATGAGATAAGAGAAACCCTAATGGACATAATTAGGGTTAAGATGAGATATAATAGGATGAGAACCTGATGATAGTATATGGTCTTATCTTGATCAGGTTTGACCAAGGTTAGAGTTGACATGAGGATATGTGATTAGGTTTCTCTTGATCTAAGGTACGCCATTACCTCTTACTTGGCTTATTATACAATATGCTTGTGTTATATGGTAGTAAAGACTTGGCATATGATATTGATTGAAATGATTGTTCTGGTATGATATGTTGCATGATTTTCCATACTTATTACTATGAACACATGAAACATAAGATATCTGGTCCATCATATGATAGCACTAAACTCTTTGGTAGTACAGTGCATTGAAGTGATCTCAAACTCTTTGGTAGTAGATCACATGTGTTAGATCTCAAACTCTTTGGTAGTAGATCACACGTAATATGATCTCAAACTCTTTAGTAGTAGATCATAAGGCCTAAAAACATCAAAGCCCTTGGGGGCAGATGTACGAGATATTTGATGGAAATGTGCTTAAAATATGTGATCTCTTTTGTTAATGAACATCTTTGTGCAAGTATATGCTTTCCTTATATTCTTCTGTTACTGCCAAGTATATTAGTTTATCTTATTGCCAAGATATGATGAGAGGTAAATAAAAGACACGTAGGCGTACTCAGTACAATATTCATGAAATATTGTGTTGACGTGTACCGCATGTAATCTTTTGTTTAGGTTATGGTTTTGCTCTTGAAGATCCAGGATAGTGAGAGTTGTGTAGCGAGCTGATGTACAGGTGGACCTGTTGTCTTAAGATCCTGTAGTCTAGATGTAGTACATGTATATGTATAGTTTGCTGTTCAATATGTAATATCAAATGTTGTAACAATTCATGTTGTAATTATATGTTGAATGGTGAACATGTGTTGTGGTTTGTGTATTGTTCATGTGCATGTGCTACTGATTGTTTCCTTATGACTTCCTCTGATTTTCTTCTTCTTAGCCTAGTGTGGGATGTTTAAATTGGGATTCTCGCTGAGGTGAGGGTTTCAATTTGGATGTCACACATCAGATTAAGTTTTAGAAAATCCGGGGACGTCACAGGTGGTATCAGAGCATGAACAATAGCAAAGCCTAACATTTGCTCATTATGCAACTCAAAACTAGAAAACCTTGAACTTAATAATCTTTTAGGGTTAGATTAGTCGTCTTATAGAGACTAGATCTGACCTAGCCTCTAGGTTAGCACCTAGATGTCCGAGAACTAGGTCTAGACTAGTGCTTGTGGCATAGCAAGTCCTTAGATGTCATTCTTTCCTTGTAGTGCAGCGGTATGGGACGTTGCACTATTTGGAAATGATGTGCATCAAGGGAAGAGAAACCCTAGACATATGGCGCTCGTTGTCTAGAGTAGCTACACTAGTCTACCCCTTGTTCTCACCCTTTTCACTAGTTTTCATGACACTGTACTCTCTACTATGTATGGGACACTCATTTTCTGGATTTGGTTTTTGATTCCAATCGGATCGAACCTTGATAGTTTTCTCTGACGCTTGTTTTATCGGAGAAAAACTATATAATATTTTATTATGTATATGTATTACAAAAATGTGTCCCCACACATGTACGAGTAGGAGGTGGTCATGCAACCTGAGTGAAAGTGATGACATCAGTCTAGAAGAGAGTGTAGTTCTAGATTAGATGTCTAGAGCCTTGTTTGGTATATGTGATAGATGGAATAGATAGAATAAGTTTGATGATACAATCTAAGTCTTATATAGATGATATAAGATAGTTTGTGATGATCTATGTTTGTCTTTGAGGATGCAAGTTCAGTCTTGAGGATGTGAGATGAGTTTTGATGATACAAGTAACTAGGCTTTTATGAGATGAGATAAGTTAAGTTAAGACAAGGTTGTGAGTCAGCATGAGCCTCAAGCTCTTTTACGAAGGAGGACCTCTAGTGTTAGGACCAGTTTCGGGGTTAACTCCAGAGAGAGTGAGACCCATTGGGAGAAGGTTAGAGAACCTAAACTCCAAGATATGAGAATTCTGAGATATGTGTTATGATATGTCCTAAACTAGACTACTCCTGAGTGATTGAGTTGAGTTGCTTTCTGTATGATTCCTATAGTTTGTTGAACCCTAGATGTCCTTGGGAGGACCAAACCCTAGAGACAAAGAGAGGCTGGCTACATGTGCATATGTGAACATGAATATGAGTGCCTTCCATCAGGGTGAGGGAGAGAGCCCAAGACCCTGGAGGAGGTATCTATGTTAGTTCTGAGAAGCCTCATGCTCAGGTTGGTGGTTTCCCACATAGGAATCTAGTGGTGTATATAAGAGAGTTTTGGGCAAGCATGTTTCATGGGTAGAAGACCTATGAATAGTATGTCATGGTATGTTTTGTTTTGTGCTTATGTGGCTAGAGCTAGTAAAGCAATCAACGAGTGCCAATGAGGTAATCCGAGAACCCGAGATAAGAGAGGAAAGATAAAGTATGTGCATATGAGCTACTCATAGAGTTGAGTTAGCTCAGAGAGACTGAGTATAGAACTACCCGCATGATATGGGTTAGGAGAACCTCAGTTGGACTAGATAAAGTTTTGATACATGTTTAATAAGCTACTCACATAAGTTTGTTTAGCACAACCATGATAAAATATATGTAAGATGTGATCTAATCTCGAGACATGATATATGGACATGATATTTTGGAAACCTAGAGATGGGTTAATAGATGGCAATGCATAAAGGGTTAACCGTGTACGTGAATAATGATGATAATGTGAAATTGTTGGTTAATCTTGTGATGAAATCACTAGTAAATCTTGTAATTTACTATAAGAAATGGAATAAGATCATATGAATGAAACATGTTATACGAGGTGTTAATCTTAGTGCTTAATAATGATGAAAAATATATTTTGACAGTTAGCATGACATAATGCTTACAACACCCTGATATGATCTAGATGGATAAAGAGAGTTAATGATAATTAACTCCCTCCTAAAAGACATATGTTCATGATGAACATGTTCTAACGATGAGCTAAATAAAATGTTGATGACACCCTGATATATGAGATAAGTCATGACATAGCCTAAGTTTCTAAACCTTAAAGTGGTACCCTACATGGATAAGGTTTTCCCTGGAAGTATGAGTTTGGTTTACTTTTGAGGACGAAAATTCTTTTAAGATGTATATGATGTGACAAAATGGGTTTTCTGGCTTAATTTCGAGGACGAAATATCTTTTAAGGTGTGTAGGATGTGATGGAGTGGATTTTTGAAATCCATAAATCTCCAATAACATATTAGAATCCATATCTTGAGTTATAATGAGAGTTTCAAGTGTTTTGGTAAAGTGGAAATATTGAATGAGATTTATATAATGATTAATATCTCTCTTTATATGCCTTCTTGAGGAATTTGATTGGATGACCTAACAATTGAGTTTTGGAACCAATTTGGAGTATAAGGTAGCTTGAGTGGTAGGGAACCTATGGTTAAAATTTGGTGTCAATTGGATGTTCCTAGAGGAAGTTATGGAGGTTTAATTTTGGAGAAATTATGTGCATGGTTGATGGTTTATTGGACCTAAGTCAGGGCTTTAATTAGTGTCACGCAGCCCCTTTGGTTAAGGGTGGGATGCGAGGATAGATCATGGCCGTTGGAAGCAAATCGAGTGGCTGGAACCTTTATTTTGAGTCAGTCACGGATTTGCCTTGATGGGCGTTGATGCTGACCCTTAGATGTGAGATCAAGGGTTTCTGGTTCATCCCTAACCTAGCGGTCAAACATGGCGAGAGAACCGTTTCTCTTGTGACCACCCCTCCCACTACTGTCTGAGATCGCGGGGAGAGAGGGAAGTTTGAGCGAGCAGTTGATCTCGGCTCATCCCGACTAGCACTCTGACCCCTCACATACTCTCCTTAACCAAGCGAGCACAGAGAATGAGCTCTCCCGCGCTCTGTCTTCTCCACCGCAATTGCAGATGGCAGCTAGGAGTAGAGGATGGAGCTAGAGGGTGGTCTCGTAGGAGATGAGAAGGGGGAAAGGATTAGGGAGGCTATACTATCAAGAAGTAGTGTTCCAGCAGTTCTCTGTGAGGTACCCCATGGCCGACGATGTCTAATTGGATAGAGAAGAAGATGGAGTTTGGGGAGTATCATGGAGCGCATCCCAATGGGATATGAAGGTTCCTTCATGTTCCTGGAGGATGTGTGAAGCTATCGGAAGCCCCAGAGATGTGGTAGGTTGAGCAGAGGCCATATGCCTCTTTTCCCCCCACTGCGCCAGGAGCAGGCGTCGGCGAGCACATGGAGAAGGAGCGAGGAGACGCCATCGCCGAAGCCAACTAGCCGTCGATATGGACGGAGGGTAGTCGGAGGTCCTGAAGGTCTTAGCAGTTGTCGAGGAGGAGGATAGCGGCACCTATCCCTCACCGGAGGTCTAGCCCCGCGGCGGCGCCCTGCGGAACAGAAGGCGCAGGTAGCAGGCGTCCGCGCGAGACCGCGAGAAGGGGAGGAACGTGATCGAGCTAGCGGATCACTGAGTCCGCGAATCTAACAAAAGATCCGGACCGGGTCCCAGCCCTAGCCAGGAACCAGCCGGTCCAAGACAGCCGAACTGGGTCCAGGAGAAAGAACCGGCCCAGACCAAACGTGAACCACCGGCCCAACCAAGGAAAGGAGCGCCAGCCTGAAGGACACGTGGCGCATGGCGATTGGACGAAAAAGGTAAATGATCTAGTAAATGCTTATATCTTCAAAAATTCATAGAAAATAGCCCGCATGTCAGAAAAATGCAAATAAGATACCAAAATTCTCAGAAAAATGCGTAGAACAACCTGGAACTTTAATATCAGGCTTTTGATGGTTAAATCTCAGTAATATCATGAAAGATGTGCAATGCTCTTTTAATGCCTAATAAATAATAAATGAAGACCTAATATTATGAGAATGTTTCAGTAACTCTTTAATAATGTTTATAATGCACCTGTTGTCAATGATGATCATATTGATGCACGAAATTATATATTTTAATTAATATGGTTAATTAGGGCTTTTAACCCTAATAAAATGTATTAAATGCATACACGGTCAATAAATGATGAAATTTACAGAGTAATCTCATATCTGTATCTGGAACCTCAGAATTAATTATGAGATCACCATGATGCATAGAATTCATGTTATATGAAGTTGACCTTTAATACATGGTTCAAAACCCTAATCTCGGTTAATGGTGTAACCTAGGGTTAATTAATGTGCACAAAAATGCTATGGAAGATAATATTCAGATAATAGACCATAATCTGGAATATGACATCAGTAAGATAAATCTAAGCTAAGAATACAAGTAATGATGTATATATCCTAATGAGATAAGAGAAACCCTAATGGACATAATTAGGGTTAAGATGAGATATAATAGGATGAGAACCTGATGATAGTATATGGTCTTATCTTGATCAGGTTTGACCAAGGTTAGAGTTGACATGAGGATATGTGATTAGGTTTCTCTTGATCTAAGGTACGCCATTACCTCTTACTTGGCTTATTATACAATATGCTTGTGTTATATGGTAGTAAAGACTTGGCATATGATATTGATTGAAATGATTGTTCTGGTATGATATGTTGCATGATTTTCCATACTTATTACTATGAACACATGAAACATAAGATATCTGGTCCATCATATGATAGCACTAAACTCTTTGGTAGTACAGTGCATTGAAGTGATCTCAAACTCTTTGGTAGTAGATCACATGTGTTAGATCTCAAACTCTTTGGTAGTAGATCACACGTAATATGATCTCAAACTCTTTAGTAGTAGATCATAAGGCCTAAAAACATCAAAGCCCTTGGGGGCAGATGTACGAGATATATGATGGAAATGTGCTTAAAATATGTGATCTCTTTTGTTAATGAACATCTTTGTGCAAGTATATGCTTTCCTTATATTCTTCTGTTACTGCCAAGTATATTAGTTTATCTTATTGCCAAGATATGATGAGAGGTAAATAAAAGACACATAGGCGTACTCAGTACAATATTCATGAAATATTGTGCTGACGTGTACCGCATGTAATCTTTTGTTTAGGTTATGGTTTTGCTCTTGAAGATCCAGGATAGTGAGAGTTGTGTAGCGAGCTGATGTACAGGTGGACCTGTTGTCTTAAGATCCTGTAGTCTAGATGTAGTACATGTATATGTATAGTTTGCTGTTCAATATGTAATATCAAATGTTGTAACAATTCATGTTGTAATTATATGTTGAATGGTGAACATGTGTTGTGGTTTGTGTATTGTTCATGTGCATGTGCTACTGATTGTTTCCTTATGACTTCCTCTGATTTTCTTCTTCTTAGCCTAGTGTGGGATGTTTAAATTGGGATTCTCGCTGAGGTGAGGGTTTCAATTTGGACGTCACACATCAGATTAAGTTTTAGAAAATCCGGGGACGTCACAAAAACTATGGACTTTGATGGAGAGAATGCCAGAATGAAAAGGAAGTTTCAGTTGAATGAGTTGGAGGAAATGTGCCATAAAGCGTATGAAATGTCCAAGAGATACAAGGAGAGGACTAAGTTTCTTCATGATAAGATGATCAAGAAGAAGGAATTTGAGCCCGCAAAGTGGGTATGGTTGTACAATTCAAGGATGTAGTTCTTTCCCAGAAAACTCTGGTCTAGATGGGAAGGACCTTATCTCATCAAGAAAGTGTATCCATCTGGAGATGTTGTGATTTGTGAGAAAGAAGGAGCAAAAGAGTTTTTCGTGAATGGTCAAAGATTGAAGCCAGTTGTAGAAGTAGGCCCAGACAAGGCTAACCAAAGTTTTGACATTGTGATGCTTGTAGAAGTACAAAAATCTAATGACGATATGTGTTTGAATACAGATGAGAAAGAGATGTACTACAAGGCTGCTAGAAGTACTCCAAAGGAATGATTGATTTTGAAAAGCAATAAGCCTGGCTGAAGGCGTAAAATTTAGCACTAGTGGGAGGCAACCCACGTGGTTTGAGATTCTTGAATCTAACTTTTTTTTATACTTTTGTTTTATAATCCACAAAATACACACACACACACTTGTGTTTAATAGTTTTCTTTGAGTTTTGATGACATGGAAGGTGGTAGGTACTAGAGAGAGAGGAATCAAAGTTGAGTCATGGCCATTAAGGCAAATTTGTGGTGAAAAACCAAAGAAAAATGAAGTTCTCTATTTTTGAGTTGAGAGAGTTGAAGGAATGACCCCACCACAGCCGTGGAGCTCAGACACGACCATGACATAAGTGAAAAAACACAATCGTAGCCTCCCGCCACGATTGTGGGTTTTATTTCGTCAAAGTTGCAAACATGTTAGGGTTTTTGGGTGAATGGCCATGGTCGTGGCCACCAGCCATGACCGTGTCGAAGATGGATGGCCACGACCATGGTACCTAACCACGACTGTGACAGTGTTAGATAGGAACACTCTTCATTGACAACACGACCGTGGCACTCCAAAACGGCCATGCTACCAAACCCTAACCATGACTGTGGCCACCCCCCACGGCCATGGCGTGACCCGACCCCACAAAAAATATAACAAAACTCCATCTTCAACTCGACCCACCCCCATTCTAACACTTCCCTTCGCACCCTCCACGGCAGTGGCGGCCAACTTGTGATGACAACCCCTCCAATCTCCACCTCCAAGCCCTAAAATCACCTCCAAATCACCACCAATAAACATCAAATTGTCCCCCTACCCTTCCCCTTCCATTTCCACCACAAATCATTCATTAATCCAACCTCCTCCACCACCTTCTCCTCCATTCCTCCCCACAACCATCCCACCTAAAACCTCCACACAAAACCTCCATTTCTCCCCCAAATTGAAATCTCATCATTCATCCACCATCTACACGTCCATATCCTTCCATTCCACCCCTCCATCCACGCCCATTACCTCATTCACCCGAAAATCCATTTTTTCCATAGCCCTACTACCACCTCCACATCCACAATATGAAGGAGATCACTAAGGCTGTGAAGAAGGGAGCAAAAAAGAGCCTCGACGTGACTACCGGAGGCAAAGCTTGCACCAAGAAAGCCTCCTCCCAAATCTCTATGCCTTCCCACACCCCTTCACCATTAAATTCCATCTCCCAATCACTTCCCCAATCGATGTCCATTCATTCATCCCACACACAGTCATCCGATAGCCACCATATCACCAATGAGACGTACTGGGGAGAGGAGGAGGAATCTGAGGAGGTCAACATGGACAACATAATTGATGAGGTTGAGCCGGTGGTTGCCAAAAGAAGCTAGAGACCGAAAGCAACATCATCCTCATCAAAGCGCCCACCAAAGCCTACTCCAGCACGCCACTCGACATCTCACACGCCAGCCAAGCATAGTAAGCAGCCGCAATCTATGCGGCAATTGCGTTCGGATGAAGAACAATTTGCGCAATGGTACAACCTTGATACAAGTTCGGAGTCCCATTCATACAGATTGGATGAGGAGGAGGAAGACAGTGAGGACGAGGAGATGCAGCTGTCAACCGAGGGAGAGGACATTCTGGCCCAATTGGAGGCGGATAGATTGAAGACCTTGGGTAAGGCTCCCATTGGGGTGTCCTATGACACATGACACAAGCAAAGAAAGATTTCTCTCACATACCCAGAATGCATGACAAGAAGAGTCGTTCCCACTAGATATGGTTGTGAGAAGGTCATTGACGATCTCAGAATCAAAGTAGCGGTGGAAGGAAGTTTGAAGGAAATGGGGCTATGGAACATTTTGTTCACACCCCAAATAACTTACCCCACTTTGACTCAGGAATTCTTTGCCACCCTTGAGAACACAAAGGTGAGAGGGAATGAAGCTATCAAGTTTTCCATGATGGGAAACATGCATACTCTCACGTCAACTGAATTGAACTGTGTTTTTGCTGCCAATCCGGAAGAGGCCAAAAAGATGGATGATGGCCTACTAAAAAGAGAAGTTGATTTCCATTATGTACAGTTCTGGAAGCTCTTGACAGGAAGCAAGGACTACTATGCGGGGAGGTCCAGAACTTCCGCCATAAGAAACCCCCTTTTCCGTTATGTGAAAAAGGTCTTAGCCAACACCATTGTGGGGCGATATGACAATCAAGGCTTGATTTCACAGAAAGACATGTTTGTCTTGATAGTAATGCACCGCAAGCGGTATATAGACCTTGAAATGCTTTTAATTGATCATATGAGGTCCATAACCGTAAAAAATAAAACACCTTTTGTTATGGGAGGGTTGGTAACCTTAATTGCACATGCTTTGGGGTATGATCTTTCGGGAATGGATAACACGAATGAACCCGATTTTGTTGACCTGAACTATCTTACCGGCTCCCACACTATTAAAGTCATGGACAAAAGGATGGTTTATTATGCAACTAGTGTGCCCAATTTTGAGCTTGAGTTGCCATACCACAATGTGCCACTTCTTTATGTGTCGGGGATCCTCTATAAACTGGAGGAAATTTTTTTGAAGTGGCAACATGATAAACCAAGAGAAACATACACTAGGGGAGCCACTGCCACACAAGAAGACATAGATGAATCAAATGTGCAAGGGCAAGAATAAGAAAGTGAAGGACACAAGCAGCCCCAAAAGACAAGAAGGAGGGATGAAGGAACATCCCAGCTATAATAACCCTCAAAAAATGCCTATGACATGTCCACTATCTAGGCGCAACTTGAGAGCATTCAGAAGAGACAAAGCGACATGTAGCTGATCCAGCAGTACATGTGGCAAGACCAACAGTAGATGCACCATCAGGTCAACCACGTGTACCACTACCACCACGCCCAAGTAGTAAGAAACCCCGAATGGGGTGGAGACTTTTGGGGTGGCATTGCTGGATATCCTGAGACATAACCTCCACCCCAGTACGACTACTGGGGACATTACTTACAAGACCCTCATGCAAGCTCAGACCCTCCTCAAGATCCTCCTCACTTATCCAACCAACCACCACAGCAATCGTGACACTTCCCCTATCTACCCTAAACTATAGTTTCATGTTGAGGACAACATGATTCTAAAGTTTGGGGTGGGTAGGGAGGTATGAACCACCCTTTCTCTCTCTATGTGATTTTGTTCCACCTATGCTATCTAGTTTAGTTTTTCTTTCTCTTATTTTTTATTGCATCTTTGCATAGCATGTAGTTACTTTCTTGCATTTTTGCCTAATTTTTCAAATTTTTTGCTCCTTTTGCCATGCATTGCATATCATGTAGAGTTTTGGTAATTTTTGTATGTTTTAACTAGGATTTTCTATTTTCTGCTTTAAATTTCCTAAAAGTTAGGTTTAGATGTGCTTGAAGGCAAATTGGCACCATTTTGGCCAATTTTGCCCAAACTTGAATGTCCTTGCCCAAAAAGCATTTTTTTACTTAATATCCACTGTTTGAAATGAAATTTTTAATCCTTTGACAAATGCATGCCATTCTCTTATATTTTATTGCTATATGGTCTTGATTGTTAACTTTTTACATGTGCACCACCTCTCTTAAGTTTGTGAACGTTTTAGTTGAATCATGAAGTGAGAAAGCTACAAACGCTTAGAGCCTATGGAATCACTTGATATAAATATGAATGTCATGTTGTCCTATCATGTGGTGTGATATCATTTGATGAAGTGTTGGATTAGCCTTCATGTAGGAAATCTTATGTTGAAGACTACACTAATGACCCCTCTTTGATCCGACTATTCTTTCACCATCTTCATATCTTAATCTCCCTACTTCACTCTATCCACCATATGCCCTATCTACACCAAGGGCAAAGAAAAGAAAAGAAAAGAAAAAGAAATAAAAAAGAAAATAAAAGGATGCTCATGTTTAAGAGCATTCAAATAAAGAAAAGATGAGTGCTTGATGTAATAGCACTCCAAAAACCTTTCCGCAACCCTTTCTTCTACTTTCATACCTAATGAGCTAGGAAACATCAAACCTATCTCACTTTACCCCTTGCTACAACCACGAGGGTCATTTAATGTGGTTTGAGACATCAGAGTGAATGCATGAAAGCGAAACAATACTCCTAGTCATCTTTGATTAACACCAACATGAAACGGTAAGCTTTATATTTGAAGGACATATGAACAACTTGTGTATTATATGCTTTATATTTGAAGTTTGTATGCTCAGTGCTCATTTCATGATTGGTATGTGAAAGATGAAAGGAGAGAGGTGGAACGCATGCACTTAGTCACTTACAAGACCATGTAATCAATAATTTTCTGTTGCTATGCATTTGTCACTCTTGTGTATTGAATGAAAAATGAAAAGAGAGATTAAGTTAGAGCATACTTGAGGACAAGTATGTTTCAAGTTTGGGGTGGTGATGCAACCCTATTTTAGGGCTTCATCTTGTGTTATTTTGCATTGCAATCACATCTATACCTATTAGATTACATGCTATTTCCCCCAATGTGCTTATTATGTCAAAGGTACTTATGGATGTTCTTTGCATAATTTTTAGGTACTTGGACCACGCTTTAGATGGATAAGAGAGAAAGAAGGAGTTCTAGGGTTCCTCTACTCATGGAGGGATCCAAAGAAGGCCCCAAAATTCCCTCAACCTACCCCTAATGACCAAGAATTGTCATCAAGCAAATAAATCCATGGATGATGAAAGATGAAGTTCAATTTTCTGCTGTAGACCCCAAAACGGTCGTGGGCATACCCCCACGGTCGTGCCTTTTTTGGTGAAGAATCGACAGAATCAACAGGGACCTGCACCCAACTCACCACGGCCGTGGCCATCAGCACGGTCGTGGCCCATTAAAGATATCACGGCCATGGCCATCAACACGGTCGTGGCCAATAGAGGAGAAGACGATCGTGGCCCCCCACAACTACCGTGGGAATTCCGCGCAAGGACCCCTAGAATCAATAGGGAGGCGACCAATTTTGCACTTGAACACCCACGGTTTTGGCCATCTGCCATAGATGTGGCCTTTGAAGATTGACTTGCTTGTGCTGCTACCCCACGATCAAGGTCTCCTCCTCCAAAATGGCCGTGTTACTCACCACAGCCGCGGTGCTACTCACCCAACATGACCGTGGCACTCCGTCACAGTCGTGGCCACCTCCTATACTTGTATTTTCACCACACTTTCCACACCATTCCTATGTCCACTCCCCACGACCATCCCATACCACCCCCACCACGGTCGTGGTCCATCAACACGGTTGTAGTGACCAACCGACCGTACCTATCTTTTTACACTATTTTTCCTATTCTACCCCCACATACTCTAGTGCTTCCCCACCACCTATATATACATAGGTGGCGGCTGGGGCATAGAGGTTAGACCCCCTAGCTGCTTCTACTCCACCCTACTCACCCCTTGAGCATTCATTGCACTCCACCTTGCATTTATGCTCTCCATCCACCATTTCCACCTCACTTCCACCTTAGAAACCTAGTTTTCTAGGTTTTCCTCCATAACCCCCCATAGTCTCATGCCCATTTGCACCATTGGAGGAGGAAGGACGTCCCCAATCTTCTAGGAGGTGACGAGGGCTTCTACTTCAAGCTTCCTGGAGTTCTACCCCCTTCTTCTCCTTTCTTTTGCTATTTTCTTGATCATGTCTAGCTAATCCCCTAGTGGTGGGCTGTTTGGGGTCAAAATGTGACTTTGATACCATGTTGGGAGAAAATACCTTGTAATGAACATAATTTATATCTATGATGATTGATTCTTGCTTATATCTCATTTCCTATTTTATTGCATGTGGTGTGTGCCTATAACATGGATTGCTTTCTTTAAGATGTTTGATGACACTTAGCTTCTAGGAGGAATTGGTGTGTATGTAACCAATATTAGGAATGGCTCCTAGGTTCAATTAGTGGATCCCTAGCTAGACCCCTTTATTCCTACATACACATCCCTCCTTCTATAAGTGAGTGTGAGATCTAAGTGGCTAGTGTAAGTGTGATTAGTGCAATTTCCTAGAACTTTCTAAAGGCTGGATGGTTAGTGGCATGAGGTGAAAAACCCTCATCTCTACTTCCATTTCTACCCTTGGCTTTCGATTGACCTAATACCACTTACCCTAGAGACCTAGACTTGACAAGTCCTACTAGAATTACACCTAACCCTAGTTCTCCAACTAGTAGTATAGGGTACATTCTACCGACACTTGCCTTGTTGTTTGGTTTGGTAATCTAGATAGAATTGTGATAATTGCTTAATATGTTGTGATCCCCCAACTAATACAAAACCACATCCCCCAAATAGCCCACCTACCTAATCTCATTGTTTAAAACCTAATTTTCCTTCTTAGCTTGTTCATGCTAGTCTATTTTAGTTGCTTTTGTCCAATCTAATTAATTGCTTAATCTTGTTCTTTAGGGTTAACTTAGGTTCTTGCTCTCCCTAGTGGTTGAATTAGCTCTTAGTTGTTAATTGTTCTACTAGTGTAGTGTAGTTAACCTTTTCTCTTGTTCTGTTAGTTGCTTAATCTAGTTCATTAGACTTGCCTACTTAGGATAACTTGAACTTGTGATAATCTAGATTTCATAATTGCCTTTTCTTTCTTGTTCACCTAGTTTAACAACCAACTAAACCCCTTTTTAAACCCTTCAACCCTAATCTCCACTATAGGAACGTAGCCAATGCTAGCCTAGCTCTAGTGCCCCTTCTGTCCCTGAGGATCGACCCCTACACTTGCCCTTCACCTATGCTACAATAGTACCCCGTGTGCTTGCGGGCGACCTATATGGTATTGTGATCGACTTGGTTAGGGTTAATATAAATTTCAAAAGATCCACACATGTGTCCTCCCTTAGGGTTGCATCTAGCCACCTCTAGTTGGTTAGTGTGTAGCCTTGATGGGAATCACACCAACAATCAACATATTTTTATACCTTTTATGTTTGACACTTTTGTGTTTTTGGCTCTCGAGGATGTAGATTTGCTCAAGAGGGTCCATAAAATTATGCACAGTAATGTTATGGATGTTGTGTTTCATAATATTGACCTTTCTATACAAAAAGAACTGGTGGCGCAACTTGTTACCTATCTACCTTCTTCTATGTCATTGTAATTGTCTTCTCCTTAATCTAACAAAATTAGGCAATTGAAACGTAATGGTGGGACCAGTTTGAGCAACTTCTTGAATATGATCCAAGTACAACTAATAATAAAAATAATGAAAAGGCCATGGTGAAGACAGTGACGGATCTTGGTATGAAATATTGGGGGGGGGGGCATAATGCACTATGAAGTAGCAAGTGTATCCATCTCAAAACTTCAAAAAACTAAGAGTTAAAATATTTTTTTTAATTCAAGTGCAATGATAGATTAGATTACAAAAGAAAATATAATAAAATTAATGGCATGATAAAACTCTAAAATTTAAATATTATATTTCTCTTTTTAATAGTCTTGGAGTTTACAATAATAGAATTAGCGTCGAATGACTTTGCAATCCCTCTTTCAATATGGACAATGAGATTATCAACGGGAAATTCATCTTCTATTTTGTTGCACAATTTTGTCTTAAAAGTTTCATCACTCAGAATGAACGTTTTGTTGTGGCTATGGAGACTCGAAGAGTCAAAATTAAAAAGATCAATCTATCAAGCAATATGTGAATTTTGTTCTTTTCAATTTTTGCTAGAGCACAACATAAATATGAAATAGTCAAAAGGTTCATGAAATCTGAATTGGTAGGAGCATGTTCCATGAAATGACAAAATTGATATCCCAAATCAAAATTTTCTTGATCATTGAAATTAGATGAATAAATTAAAAAAAGGACAAACTATCAATAGTTATATCTTGTAAGTTATTCTACTGCGACACAAAGTTAATATAAATGAATTTCAACAGTTACAAAGGCAAATAAGCAAGTTATATAAAACCACACATATGCTAAATAAATAAAATCAAGAACAAGATGACTTATAAGATGTTTCCGTCACTCCATGATACGTGGACGGTGAATAACGACAAAAATCAGCCAAGAATTGGACATAAGAATCGACTTTGTTTCTCTTTATTTTATGTTGTTGTGCACACCTATGTGTGTTTAGAAAAGGTAGAGGAAATCCGTTTTCAAAGATTGTGTAAAACTTTATTTGAAAATATCGATGCCTACCGATATCTAATAGGTCATGTTGACACTTGTTTAACAAAATATGGAGTTTGACATGTTCAATGTCAGAAGTTTACGAATGTTTTCTTTATTTATGTTTGTTGTTTTAGATAATGATAATTGTCAAAATAACAGAGGAGAGAGAGAGAAAATTACACTAAGGCTCCCATTGGTTTGGTATAAGTCATGAGTTTCGTGGAACTCATTTTCTGGGAACTCTAGTTCAATTTCTGGAACTTAAGTTCAATTCACTTCCATGTGATTGGTTTGTTATAAGTGTAAATATAGAAATCATTAAAAATATTTTTAATTTTTATTTTATATATAATATAAATAAGTGAGGATGACAAATACATAAAAAAGGAATCATATCAGTAAAAAATCATAATATTCATAAATCATAATAACCACAACAAGTAGTTATGGTACAAATGTTTCTCCTTTAAAAATATTTTATTATGGTACAATATAATCTTAATAAAAGTATTATGATTAAAATCACATTGCAATATTTTTATTTCACTTTATGTATAAAAATATTTTAATAATATCAACATTTCATGTGCTTGTAAATATAAATTTTGGTTCATCAATGTTTAACGCAATGTAGAATATTAATTTTTTACATTTTTTTGTAGGGAATTTTTACTATATTATTTGTGTATGGTTACAGTTAATTATCATTTTTTGCATAATATTATTTAAACATGAAGAATAAAAATATATTACATAAATCACATTATTTCTACATGGTGCAGTGTTTATTTTTTCATAATGTTTATATTTTTTATTTTGTAGATTGTACTGATAATGGTGGTTATAGTGTTAAATATTTTACATAGTGCGATTATAGTGTATAATATTTTGTCATACTATGTTGCAGTTTTAGCAACAAACTATATCCTCACCATTAATATTTCTAGTCATAAATATTTTTACATGTATCACTTATAATGAATAAAGAATATAATTGTATAAAAAATATTGTTAGTTGTCCCGAAACTTATTTTCTGCTCTTTTTAAAAGGGAACTATGGAACTGTGTTTTGTATGTAGGTCTGTAACTCCCCGGAAGTCACAGAAGTCAAGTTCCAACACTTACTTTAAACCAATCATGAAGAACTGCTCAAGGAACTCCAGTTCATATGTTTTCCGGACCAGTTACGACAAACCAATCGGTAAAAATTCAAAATGGAATAGAAATTGTAAAAGTAAACCAAACTAAAAAGGAATTAACGAGCGTATTAAATTAGAAAGTATAAAAAACCATCAATGGAAACTCTTGAAGATGTCTTATCAAACAAGAAACTATCAACACAATAAAGTGCATTAATTAACACCTTTTAACCAAACTGCATTCATTAATTTTTAAAAATCAAAACGGAGCAGAATTAATAGTAAGCAATAACATAAGAAATCAATTTCATAATTATAAAAGCGGCATAAATTAAAAAAAATCTACAAATGCATTAATTTAGTGAGTAAATGTCGGAAAGAAGTTAAAATAATAGAAAATTTTGATCGTACGTATAACTTGAAAAATATAAAAGAACTACCAATGAAAAATTCTTAGGGGGACCGTATCAAATCAGAATTGATCAAATACAATAAAGTAGATTAATTAACAACTAACAATCTAATTATATTTATTAATTTTTAAAAATCTTGAGGGGCTATAGAGATCTGCCACTGGGTGAAGAGCAGTTCAATAGCCATAACAGTTGGGAAAGACGCATAAATTCAAAACTAGCTCTTACAAGAGTTTCCTGTTGAGAAAAATCGGTTCTGGATTATCCTGAGCTAAAACCGGGAATCCCGCCGCGGAGATTGAAATGGCTGAGTGGCCCATCGGAGGAGTCGGCCAGCGCACTCCATCAAATCGTGGCCGCAGGTATTCCAGGAGGCAAGGTTTGGGAAATTCCTGCTAGCAAAACTCCTCTTTCCACCTGAGTGTAACAACTGCAATGGCGTAAAAACCTACAAAAATCTTCGGGTGGGGTTCCTGTACAGTGTCCTTTCACTCAACCACCTCTCTCTCTCTCTCTCTCTCACAGATCGATTTTGGTATCCGCTCGCCTACCTCCTCCTCTAGATCTTCGCCCGCGAACCTGCCCGCCTGCCCGCGATGGTCACGGCGGAGGACCCGGGGCAGAAGAGGCGCATTTCGAAGGAGGAGCTACGGCGCCACACTACCCGCTCCGACCTCTGGATCTCGATTCAGGGCAAGGTATACGACGTCACCCACTGGGCCAAAGACCACCCCGGCGGGTCGCTTCCGCTTCTGCATCTTGCCGGCCAGGATGTCACTGACGCATTCGTCGCCTACCATCCAGGCACCGCCTGGCATCTCCTCGAAAAGTTCTACATCGGGCACTACGCCGACTACACCGTCTCCCCCATGTCCCAGGACTACCGCCGTATGGTGGCGGAGATCACCAAGCTAGGCCTTTTCGAGAAGAAGGGCCACATTACTGGCATCACCCTCTGCGTCATGGCCGTGCTGTTATCTCTCTCCGTCTACGGCGTCCTGCGGTCCAGCAGCTTCTGGGTCCACATCTGCTGCGGAGTACTGATGGGGTGTCTTTGGGTGCAGTCCGGGTGGATTGGGCATGATTCAGGCCACCATCCTGTCATGCCCACAAGGTGGCTTGACAGAGTCACCAACGTCCTCTCCGGGAACTGCCTGACCGGGATCAGCATCGGGTGGTGGAAGCACAACCACAACGCCCACCACATCGCCTGCAACAGCCTCGACCACGACCCAGACGTACAGCACCTCCCGATCTTCGCCATCTCCGCCAAGCAGTTTAGCTCCATCGTTTCCTACTTCTACGGCCGGGTCATGGCCTTCGACTTACCCGCCAGACTCCTTGTTCGCTACCAGCACTGGACGTTCTACCCTGTCATGTGCGTCGCGAGGGTCAACCTCTTCGCACAGTCCGTTATCCTGCTTCTGTCAAACTCTGACCCCACTGCCGCCAAGAGGCGGATCCAGGAACTTTTTGGGATCCTTGTTTTCTGGACATGGTTCCCATTACTGGTCTCCTGCCTCCCCAACTGGCCCGAGAGGATCCTGTTCGTCCTTCTCAGCTTCGCCGTCACCGGTATCCAGCACGTCCAGTTCTGCCTCAACCACTTCTCGTCGGCGGTCTACGTCGGCCCGCCGAAGGCCAACGACTGGTTTGAGAAGCAAACGGAAGGGACGCTGGATATCTCGTGCTCGCCATGGATGGACTGGTTCCACGGCGGGCTGCAGTTCCAAGTGGAGCACCACCTGTTCCCTAGGCTCCCCAGGTGCCACCTCCGCAACGTGGCTCCGATGGTCAGGGAACTGTGCAGGAAGCACGGGCTGAGCTACAACGTGGCGTCGTTCTGGGAGGCCAATGTCTTGACCATCCGGACGCTCAGGACCGCCGCATTGCAGGCCCGCAGCCTTGTTGCTGCCGGCAAGCCGGCGCCCAAGAACCTCGTTTGGGAGGCCGTCAACACGCACGGTTGAGGAGACCAAATCTGTAGGCTGTAATAATGTGGATCGTGGGATCGAAGTTTTGGTCGGTAGGCTGGTTGGATCAATGATTCATCTTCCCTGATTGCCTCTGCTGTAGACATGCTGTTGTTTTTGTTTGTTTGTTTATGCAGTAATGCTAGCAGCTTCTGGCAGCCTCCTTTCGTTGTCCTGTCTGGCTTGCTTGTATTGTAGTTGTACGATTATCATTATAAGAAACGAAAATTTTGCCTCAAACACTCTTGTTTCACTTCTGCCTCGCATTCAATCCTGTTATGTTCGGTAACTGGGTTGGATTGGGTTTCAAAATGGAATTTGTAGAATTGATCAGGGATCTGTGCAGGAACAGGCAATGTGGTGAGTTGGCTCTCTTCCGAGTGTCGGGTTATGATCTCACTTGAGTGGTTAGCAGTAATCTGGAGGACGCTGGTGACAGGGTGTTCTGGAAAATGAATGATGGGTCTTTTTGAGTTCCATTAGGCGTTAGACTGCTGGTCCACCGATCATTCAGGAACTGAAAAGAACCGGGGAGAGATTGTCGTGGAATGGAGAGTATTAACAAAAGAATGGTATGTATACAATCACGTATTATTATCAGGGCAAATCTTATTTGTGTCAATAATATGTAAACCACCACCAATGTATGGCTCTAATTCGTTGGGGTTGTTCTTCCCCCAAATCCAGTGAAATACTCTAGTTACATTTACTTTTTGTTGAATGGTTATTCCATTCAACCTTGTTGAGTTCTTGTTAGAAACCAACTGGGATGTCATTGCTTGGCTCTTCATTCACCTACTTGAAACTACTCCTTGTTTCTCCGATTCTTCCTTCTTTGATCTCTGATCGCCATGTCTGCCTCCTATGACAAACTCATTCTTAACCTCACTTCGAGGGTTCCTGCACTAAATCTCCCAACTATGATTCAGGATGTGGTAATCTCCCATGGCTTCATGATGATCTGTCAGTTCATGGAGAGCTCAGTTTGTCTATCAGATATGTTTCGATGACCTAAAGAAAACAGTTGATAGTTCATGCCCTCCTCAATTCGTCCCCAAAACTATTGGTGAGTTAGGGCCCTATATGGATTTAGTCGTTTGGAGACCACAATGATAAATTGATTCTTAGCTTTTCATGTCTCTTCTGATTCACTACGAGAATGTCTTGAGAAGATCAGAAAACTCTCAACATGTTTATCAATATTGTGTCTCAAGGACAGGACCTCATCTCAAGCGAATGTAGGCAGACAGACACGGCTTTGGGTGTTTGATGACAAAGCTCATGGGTAACAAAAATATGCACCGTATCAACATCCCGATAGTTGCACATGCTCAATGTCACATCTAAAGTTTATGATATTGCTGATGGCTCCAGGTAGCCCTTATCCTTCTAATATGTTGTACCCTAATAAGGTCCACCATATCATCTCATCAACTCCCCAAAGCATATGGAAATGGATCGTATAACAATGTCGATGAAGTGACAGTTGAGGTTGGTGAGGTTGCTACTTGCTGTCAGACGGTGTTCTTGTTCTCTGTCACCGAAATCCTTTTGTTTGCTTTTTTTGTGCTAAAAAGCCAGACTTGGCTTGCAACGATTAAGTATATGCTTGTTCTTTACGTGTCTCCTTGTTACTTCTATAAGACATCATGCTAATCTCGCACACTTTGACACTATTGAAAAACCAAAATGGCACATTTGGCTATTTTAATTCCCAGAATAGCACGTTTTGTCATGAGGAATATACTAAAGACATCATGCTAATCTTGCACACTTTGAAACTATTGCATTTGGTCCTGCATAGCGATTTTGTCAAGAGGAATATACTAAAGGCCAAAAAATTAAAATGACACATTTTGGGAGCAATGCGTCCCGCCTTGAGACACATTACTCTCTCGCAGAGCAATGTGTCCTAACCTGGGACGTATTGACCTCATAGAAGGGCAATGCATCCTGGATCAGGACACATTGTTCTGCGACCGAGCAATGCGTCTCGAGGCGGGACACATTGGTCCTACCGCAGAGCAATGCGTCATGAAACGGGACACATTGTCCTACTGTGGAACCAATGTGTCCCGTCCTGAGACGTTCCAACGACTCTTTGGGGCAATGCGTCTCGGCTGGGGACACATTGCTCCCCCGACTGTTGCAACATAGCCGTTGCGGGCCGCGAGCGATGTCACGTGGGGGCAAGGTGTCCCCAACGAGGACACATTGCTCTCCTATATAAAGGAGACGAGATCAACCCCCAAACCCACATCATTCCTCAACTTCTTCAACTTCTTCTCTACTCTCATTGCTCTAGAGTTCCCTGCTCGGATTTCTATTGCTTAGAGGTGACTTTGGGAAATCTTGGAGCTGATTTTGGGCGATCTTAGAGCTATATTCTTCTTCTCTTATTCTTTCGCTGTCTGGCCGGGATTCTGCTTCTCTTCTTTCTCTTCTCCGGTATTCTAATTGACAAGGGAGATCTCGCCATTTGAGGTATTTTTTCTACTATATTTTTAGATTCAAAAATTTGGACCTAAAATTACTATGCAATATTAAAAATGAAATATTTGTATTGCTACTATTTAATTCCACATTACTAAAATAATGTTATAGAAAATGACACTTGAAGGTTAATTACTGTTCAAAAAATTATTGTTCTAAATTCTAAAATTATTGTTCTAGAATATTAATGTTATAGAAAAATATTGTTCCAAATTCAAAATTATTGTTCTAAAATCTTAACTACTCTTCTAAAAATGATGTCAATGTTTGAAAATATTAATTCATGCTATAAAATATTAAGTCATGTTCTATAATATTAATTATTGTTCCAAAGTTAAATTAATGTTCTAAAATCTGAATTACTATTTTACAATGATAGGAACATGACATCTAGTTCACATTCACGAATTGTCAAGCTTTGATATAATGGTCAATTTCTCTCTGATGGGTCTTATTCTAGTCGATCTGTTAGACCCATAAATATTTCACTTATCAATACCCTATCCGAACTAAAATCATATATCCATACAATACTTGACATCAATCCCAACCACTTCTCTATCAATATATCCTATATTTTCTCTGGAGAAGATCATATGCTCATACAAGTTGATGATGATGATGCATACAGAACCTTGTTCTCACTTTCATCTGATGCCTATATTGATGTGTTTCTTGAAAAAATATCTTTCCACCAACACTCTAGTTTCATTAGTCCGTTGAATCAATTTGAATCCCAACCATGTAACAGTAATGTAACTGCTGAATGAAATCAACCATCTGAATTCTCTCAAAATCCTACTATTGAGAATATTGGTGTTGAGGTTGAGGAGGGAGAACAAAATATTGAACAAGAAGGTGATGATAATAGTGATCATGAATGTGATAATGATAGTGATCAGGAAGGTGATAATAATAGTGATCATGATGATGAGTCATTGACTGAAACTAATGATGAGCATGAACATCCATTCCCTGACTCTATTACAATATTGAGTTCCGTTCCATCTATATTTGATAAACAATGGCCCCGACATGAACACATTGATACCAACTATGAAGCTTTTCAAGATGAAGAATGGGTGGAAGATTTTTGTCAGGAATTCTATCTCAATTACAACCCTTCCAGCACTGAAATATATGAGGGTGATTTATTTGCATCCAAAGATGTGATGGTTGAGACGATCCAAAAATGGTCGGTATAAAAGAATGTCCAATATCGTACACAACACTCAAATAATCATCATCTTAAATTTGTTTGTATCCATGACCAACGATGTCCTTAGAGTTTGATCGCTTGCCAGTCAAAAAGAGTAGGTGGCACGTGGAAGGTAAAACGTTATAGTACAAGCCACAATTGTCAACTAACTGTTCTGAATCATGACCATTGTCAAGTCACATCATCTTATATTGCTCGTATGATAATGCCAATGATAGTATCACGATTGGATATGTTCACACGAGAAATTCATGACAAGGTGAATGTTGAACTAAGGCTCCATATATCTTACAAGAAGGCATTTCTAGCGAGGAGGAAGGCTGTCTGTAAAATATTTGGAGACTGGGAATCATCATATCATATTTTGTTTTTGTTCCTGATTTCTCCTTCACAATATATTCCAAGAACTATATATTCCCACCTTGTGGATGATTATACCCTTCAAACTGAAAATACTCGTAGATTCAAGCGGGTGTTCTGGGCATTTGGTCCAACTGTGAGGGGTTGGGCCTATTGCTGGTCTGTTCTTACTGCTGATGGCATATTTCTAATAGGAAGATATTTTGGCACACTTCTCATTGCATGTGGCATTGATGCTGATAATGGTCTATTTCTACTTGCTTTTGCTGTTGTCGAGGCAGAAAATAAGGACCCATGGGAGTGGTTCTTTGGTTCTCTACAAACTTGTATTCCAATCATTCCACACCGTACATATCTATGTATTATTTCTGATCAAATGAGTGAAAATTTTCTAGTACTTGGGTCACAATTTAACTGGGCTCAACATCGTTATTGTCTTCAACATCTTCGTGAGAACTTCCATCAAAAGTTCAAGTCACATGAGTTGAAGGAACTTTTGTGGAAGGTGGGATCCACAACAAATACACTTGAATTTGATCATCTAATGGCTGATATAGAAACCATAGAATCAGCGGCTAAGGAGTATTTGATAGCGCAAAATCCACTACAGTGGTCTCTCACATATGAAAGAGGTTACATATATGGGTCATTGAATAGCAATCATGTTGAAGGGTTAAATGGAGTCTTAAAAGGTGTTAGAGGTTTACAAATACATGCACTAATTGTTGCCACATACTATCGCTCTGTTATAATGTGGTTGGATAGGCGTAACAAAGCATATGGTCGTGCACAAAAGGGACTTAAATGGCCCTTTAGGTTTCATGATAAGCTTTTTAATGTATCACAGGATGCAGAAAAACTAGCAGTAAACATCCGCGTGAACAATGATGAATGGCTTGTTGATGACATAGACAGACATAAATTTCAAGTCATAGTGCGTCCAAATGGTGCAAGTGAATGTAGTTGTAGTTTTCCATAACAATGGTAAATTTAATGTTCTCATGTTTGGGTAGCTGCAAGATCAGTCAATTATGATACCGATGCACTTGTGAGCCCATATTTCACAAATGATGCTTATTTAAACACATACAAAACTGAATTTCATGATATTCCCGATGAGAGGTATTGGCCTCAATTTGATGAAAGCAGAGGTATTTATCCCTTATTACCCCCAAGGAAATGAAGGCACGCTGGAAGACCAAAGAAAAAAAGAAGGCCTTCAACTATGGATGTTGATCCAAATCAATATACATATCATTATCATAAGTGTGGTAGAAGGGGCCATAATAGACACACTTGTCCTAATGTGATATGATGTCTGGTCATGTAATGTTTGTAATTTCAGTTTGTTCAAGTCATGTAATGTTTGCAATTTCAATTTACTCAAGTCATGTAATGTTTGCAATTTCAATTTACTCAAGTCATGTAATGTTTGCAATTTCAATTTGTTCAAGTTATGTAATGTTTGCAATTTCACTCATTAATTGTTAAATTATTGATTAGAATAAATTTATAATGGGTTAAATTTAACTAATTTAGGACTCTTATTTGTAAATTATTATTTGTTATTTTTTATAGATGGCTCATCAAAGGACATGGACATTTCACATGTCCGTAGAGTTAATCCAAATAATAGCTACAAAGTGCCTACAAGGAAAAATGGCTCATCAAACTCTATTGGATGATGATCGGAATGACATACCAGATTTGTTGTACAACAAGCTAGGCTTTATAGAGATAGAAGAACAAGCAAAATTTCATTGGCAATTTTTAAAGCAAATGTTTCACATGTATGAAGAACTTCTTGAGCTACCTGGTTGGTATTGGGATCACACGAAACAGAAAGCAATGCCAATCAATGCACAAGTTAAAAACCAGTTAGCTGTATCACATACAGAGATACATCGAGTTGTACATCAAATGTGACCATTTTATGAACCTCTAGATGAGATATTAAATCAAATGTAGAAACTAATATATTGTAATATTTCTCTTTTAGTAGTTCATACTGTAATTTTAATATTGTTTGGTAGTTCATGTATTTGAATTAATTTCATCTTATCTAATGAAGAATCTTATCTCAAGGAATTTGTTTTATGGTGAGAAAAAGTTATGAGAAAATATAATTTGTCCTACTCTCCCATAATATTGACAAACTTATATGTTGTACAATATTTGTACTTTTCATTTAATGTAATATTTGCACTTTTCATTTAATGTAATATTTGTACTTTTCATAGATATGACTCCTAGACAAGCATCCTTTCAACTCTCCCAACACCACTTCATGTTGTCACAATGGCCTATTACTAACATGAGTGTTTTGAAAAATATCTCTTTGGCTGGTTTTGGACTTGTTCATAGGCTACAACCTATCCACCTTGATCCTAATTTAATCACTGCCTTAGTTAACCGGTGGGATAACTCTAGAAATACTTTTAGATTCCCCCCTTTTGAGATGAGTGTAACTCTTTAGGATGTTGTAGTTTTTTTAGGCCTTAGGATTGATGGCCCACCAGTTATAGCTTCATATCCTTTAGGCGTAGATGAGGGGTAATTTTCTTCATGGTCTCACCTTTGTGAGAGTTTCTTAGGAGATGCACTAGATGAGATGTCTAAGGGGCATATCTCCTTGATATGGTTGCGTGAGACCTTTAGGGATATGGATTTCACTTTGGGAGATGAAGAACAACAAATAGAAATTAGGATAAGGTATACTAGAGCATATTTCTTATACTTTTTTGGTAGTTACCTTATTCTTGATAGTACTGGGGATAGAGTTCATGTACGATACCTCCCGCTTGTGTCTGACTTTACAAGTTATAGAACTCTATCTTAGGGTGCTGCAACTCTAGCATACTTGTATAGAGAGTTGTATAAAGCTACCACCTGTTCTAGGAAAACTGCCCACTTGTCTAGTTGTGTATGTCTACTGTAGATGTGGTGTTGGAGATGTTAGGAATTGGATGAAGTTCACTGGTTATGAACTGGGGGGAGTGGCCAGAAGGTGTTCCCTTGGGTTACATATAAAGATCTACACAATTTATTTATACATTTGTCCAAATATTTTATAAAGTTTATCTAAATTTAGTTTGTCAATTTAATAGGTGGCCTACATTTGTTCAAAGGAGTGATACTATGAGAGGATCGGTCCAGTTTTATGATTCAACATTTGACCATATTTTGCCCTCTTAGGCATAACTTACTTACTTCTACTAACATGTTGTATGATATATGTTGTATTTTTATGCAATTTTCTCCATTTTATATGATACATGTTGTATCTATTTGAATAACAAATACATTTAACTCCTTACACTGCTGATATTCTAGAGAGACTTCCGGCCTTATGTCGAGAGGGTCATGATATTTGGTTGGCACGAGTGCCTTTACTGTGCTACACAGTAGTAGAGTGGCACTTCCCTGACAGAGTACTTGGACAATTCAGATTTGTTCAAGTACAACCTACTCTGGAGTTGCCACACCTTAGTTGGATAGATGGGAGGGGTCATGCAGCTGAGGACTGGTTGCATCATTATAGGTGGGAGGTGCAAATGTGGAACAACAGACGTGAGAGCTTAGTCCCCCCTCCACCAGCAGTCTTCAGTCCACCGGTGCACTATACATGGTATCATCCCCAGCACGTACTGCCCCCTCCAGCTTAGCCTCCGACCACATACTACCCAAAAAGTTATCGTCAACAACAATTTGTGAGTATCATTTATATTTCTTTTACAAATTGTTATTATTTATCTTTATTATTTGTAATATATGTTATTGGTCTTTATTATTTGTGCATACTTTGTTTGAACAGGTGGAAGCACATGTGTGAATCCGAGCAGCTTTACATCATGCCTCTGCACAGATCAGAGATGACATCTATGGCATCCATGGGTCTTACTTTGACAGTCTTCCCGACTATGCTCACCTGTATAATCCCATACCCACTCATACCACAACCCTTGAGCCCACTCCTACTCCTACTCCTACTCCTACTCCTGTGCTTACTGCTCTTGAGCCCACTCCCACTTCTCATTTCATGGCATAGGGACCGACAAGGCCATACTTTCCAGGAGCTGGTTCATTTTCTTCATACATCACCCCAACTCCACCAACATCCTACTATGGAGCAGGTTCTATTCTGTTCCATACACTCCACTCACACCACCGATTATTCATGACAGTTGACCACCATCTTATGTCACATACTCACCAACTCCATTTGATTTCTCAAGATGCACCCCACCTGATGTCCCACATCCTAGTATTCATAAACCCCTCACCACACCTCCAACTTTTCATTACTTCCTTGGTCCTTGTCAGCCTACTGCTACATAGTTGTCCCCCATTAAGGCATCTCCAGACGACTTCGGGTTTCAGGAGCCAGATGTACAAGGAGGTGGGCAAGGATGTCGTGGGCGTGGAGGACGTTCTTAGTTTTTTATATATTGTATTGTGTTGTATATATGCCTTTATTCAAATATTTATTTGGCTTGTATGTGGATCTATCAAATTATGATATCATATTGGTTCATTTTGGATATATCATATTATTCTGTTGTGTATTATTTTCTCGTCAAGTAGGTTCATGTTTTAACCTTATTTTTAATGATATCTCATTTTTTCGGGATTAATTTCTTCTTATATAATCAATTAGGAACCAATTAGTGTTGGTTACAATACCACTTCTATAATCCATATGCATGTTCAGAGCTATTCAAATTAACAAATTTATAATAATTGGCTATATTATAGACATTCAAATACAAGTGGACGAATAGTAAATGTAAAAATATAATCAATATTGTTAATATACAAATCAATATGCATGAAAGAATAATAATGAATGCAATTTTTTTAATAAAATTGCAATACGTCCTGTATGGGGATGCATTGCTTTCCTATGGGGACAATACGTCTACATATAGGACACATTGCTTTTCTGTGGGGGCAATGCATCCCGCTTTAGGATGCATTGACCTCACCAAAGGGCAATACGTCCCGGATGAGGACACATTGATCTGCAGTGGGACCAATGCGTCCTGCCTCGAGACACATTGCTCTGCGACTTGATCCGGGACGCATTGCCCTTCTGTGGGGCCAATGCGTCCCAGGTCAGGACGCATTGCTCTGCGAGAGAGCAATGCGTCTTAAGACGGGACGCATTGCTCTCAAAATGTGCCATTTTGGGAATTAAGTTCAAGAACGTGCTATTCTGAGAATTAAAATGGCCAAACTTGCCACTTTGGTTTTTTGGCCTATACTAAACTCTATGCAAATCCCTTACAATAGATGAGCAAAGAAAAAGGTGTATAATGTTGGCTTCAAGGCCAACACTCTTTGTCTCAGGGGCGGAGCCACAGAGGGGCAAGCAAAGGCTATGGCCCCCCCAATTTTAAAAAAAAAATATATATAAGTACTCATATACATATACATTTATGCATACGTTGTATAATAAATAAAACTAGTGTTAGCTTTAGGCAGTGATTCACTACTAGCGCACTGGTTTGTGCCCTATCACCCCCGCCGTAGGTCATGTGTTTGAATCCTCGTGAACACAATTTTAAGTTTTTGAAAGTTATTTTCGAGATAAACTCAGAATATATATAAAGTACAATGCTATTATAACAAAATGTAAAGTTGGTGTAGTGGTTTGTGCGGTTGGTGTTATTCTAGTATTCTTGGGTTCAAATCTCAAGTTAGACTAGTAATTTTTGGCCCCCCAAGAGCTGACTCCTAGCTGCTTTGTCTACGTACCTATTGCTAAGACATTGACATGGAGCCTTTACAACTATGTTTTAATGTTTGTATATCTCCTATTGTAAGCCGATGTGACTATGAACATTACGTATCAACAATTATTAACCACGCATATCCCATGTATTGTACATGACTATGACTATTAAGTTTCAATAATTATTAACTACGCACATCCCGTGTGATGGACAGATGAAGGACGATATTACTTTGAAGATTGTAACGCGGTGTTGCATTAGCTTATCCACGGAAGTAAAAAAAACGAGACAAGACGAGAGTTAAACGGAAGTTATGTTGTGGGTAAGGTAGATTGGAAACAAAAGACAAATATTGATATTTGCTTCGACTAATGTTGTACCTGAAGCATCATTAAGGAGTAAAAAGAAGAACACTAAAAAAGGGATAAAAATAGTTCAATTGTTTTGTGATGTCAGCAATGTCACCCCCACCTTTTTTCCTCTCGATGTCACTTCAGAGCGACCACACCATCTACCTCTTTTGACTTAGAGTTCCAACACACTCCCAACCCTAGAGGCTGCAAAGACATGATGTGAGTGGGGAGACGGATAGGAGTCAGTGACGTGTGCACGAAGTTTGTTATTAATAATAAAATCAAAGCAACTTCTTGTCACCCGCAATAATTCGGGCTACAAGTAATATATAGCATCGAGTCGAATTCACATAGAACTGAAACAAGCCAACGAGAAACCATTTTAATTAAACATGTTGATAAGATGATTTGTTGAATAAGTCTTAAATTTAACTGCATGTTGTCACAAGTTATCTTTCAAATGATCAATTCAAAGAATGCATTTGGTACCTAATTACCTATTAGTCACATGACGAATAATTATACAAATATATTTTATTCTCTCTCTTATCCAAAACTCACACTATAATATGATTAATGTTTGTCAATATTAATCGCCTAGGTGGCTATATTACTCAGCTCTCAACACATAATTCTAGTACTAGAGATTAAGCCCACTTCGATTTATTAAAGGAAACATAATTCCACCTTTGTTTAACAAACATGGATACTATAGCTTCCATGAATCTCTGTTCACTTTCATGCAAAAGAAATTATAGCTCTAATTTCCCTCCACGTAGCCCATATCTCTCTCCAGGTAAGAATTCAAGGACACTAAAAATGTCGACCGTTGATTGTGCTAAGAATTTAGCAACAATTAGAGAAACAAGAGAGAAAAATTATAATATTAAGGATTTTTTTGGGGATAATATTGAGGATTTTTGTTCATCACATGACTAATAGGTGTCATTTTAGGCAATGAATACTAAGGAGACCACTCAATAATGAATGGAAATGCTCAAACAAGGTTGGAGATCACCAAACATACAATATCCATGGAGTAACTAGAAGAAAACAAAATAAGAGAAGGAAATCAACAAGACATAAGGATTTATTCTTAGCAATAAAGTTGCTCTTGAAGCTTCCGAGGGTTATAGAGAGAGAGAAATCTACCACTGAGCCTTCTTTCTTCTTCTTTTTAGGCTCTTCTTGAGGGGAATTCCATATGGAACCACATCCACTTATTTCTCTTGAGTTTGGGCAGAAAAAATGAAAGATATCTCTTGATAACTTTCCTCCCACTCCTTGTATTTTTTCCACTTACACAGTGGCGCACACCATTCATGAGATCTTGTAGTTCATGCCCTCCTCAATTTTTCTCCAAAACTATTGGTGAGTTAGGGCCCTATATGGATTTAGTCATTTGGAGACCACAATGATAAACTGATTCTTAGCTTTTCATGTCTCTTCTGATTCACTACGAGAATGTCTTAAGAAGAATCATAACCTCTCAACATGTTTATTAAAATTGTGTCTCAAGGACATGACCTCATCCCTTATCCTTCTAATATGTTTTACCCTAACTAAGGTCCATCACATCATCTCATCAACTCCCTAAAGCATATGGACATGTATCGTATAACAATGTCGATGAAGTGACAGTTGAAGTTGGTGAGGTTGCTGCTTGCTGTCATATGTAATTACCGGCCCCATACTGTGTGCCACCCACAAGTAGTTAGACAGTGTTCTTGTTCTCTGTCACCGAAATACTTCTATTTTCTTTTTTTTGTGTGCTAAAAAGCCAGACTTGGCATGTAACTATTAAGTATATGCTTGTCGTTGTCCATGTGTCTCCTTGTTGTTGGCTAAATTGGACATTATTATAATCCATTTGTTTTAATGATAAAAAACATTTCTTTCCTATGGTTTTAACTTGCTATTTGAGTGTTTCAGGGACAAGCATATAAGGTGGTGGATAGCGAAGACTTGGAAGATCAATTTGCTAAAATTGCTTTATTTTTATGATTGTAATCAATGTAAAAACTTGTATAAGTTTATAATATACAAGTACTTAATTATCATGTAAATCAAGTGTTTAGATCTTCCCTATCCACACACAACACTTAGATAGGTCATCTCCTAAGTTAGCATCACAATTGCACATTGATACACACACTCAGTAAATGAATACATTGAATCAGGGATATTCTCGGTCGACAAAAACTTCGACCGAGACACTCTCAGTCAACAAACTCCTCGATCGAGAATACACCCTCCTAGCCATTAGTTTGAGTTAGAAAAGTGGATGGGAGTTGGAATCAAACGTTACAACATATTTGTTGACTCAAGGTCAATTAGGTCAATGTTGACTCACGTCTAAATTGACTAAACCCGTGTTTTGATGATGACTAACCATTCCACATGTTGGTGTCTAATGCCTCTACTTGAGTGTTTTCAGATTAGGTTTAGACACACTCCAATTGCCCTAACTTGCGCATATCAAATTGGAGAAGAGACAAGTCAAAGTCATACAAGTGCACGTTTTTGTAATATGATGTATATCCATTAGAATCATGTTGTAAATCACTTGAAATGATTGTATGACTTGTAATTAAGCTTAGAAAAATATCAGGAGCACTTAGATCGAAAATTAGAGCACTTTAGATGCAACTTCAAAAATTGATTACATGCACTTTGTCGATCGAGTTTCCCAGCCTGAAAACTCGATCGATCATCCTTGATCAATTTTCTGGAGATTGCATTGGTCGAGTTGTGTTTACACAGAACTCGACCGATGGAGTAACTGACCAAATCGATTTTCATTGGTCGGTCGAGTTTCCCAAGGACAAACTCGACCGATGGTATGAATATCGGCTTTGTCTTTTACTCTATCGGTCAAGTTACACTTATAGAAACTCGACCGATTGCACTGTACAGAAAAGTGCAGAAAAGTGCTTCTAGCCGTTGTGGAGTTGCAACAAGTGAAAATAGATCCGTTGCAAGCCAAAAAACGGCTAGTTTTCATTCACAAATGTTCCCAAAGGCTAAGAGGCATCCCCAGCTATAAATAGGACCCCTTGGGCTTCATTCCAAGGTTGAGCATTCATTGCAAACTCTTTGTGAGGTTCCTATTCCATAGCTGGGTGCTTCCTACAACCTCCTCTCTCTCTCTAAACTTAATCACTTGCTACATCTATTAGAGTGAGTAGGAAATCTATAAGAGAGCTAGTCCTATTTTTATATCTTGTGAGGCTCTCACTTCCACAACCTCCCCATCTCTCTTTTGCAATCATGAAGACGAAGGTTCTCTCTCTTAGCCAAGAGAGGTGAAGAAGAACAAGGGAAGGCGTCCCTTGGTGAAGATCAACGTTGAAGACTTGGAGCTAGAGTGGGTAAGCCCTTGGAGAAGGCAGAAGACTCAAGCTCAAGTGGGTAAGACCTTGGTGAAAGAAGCTTCTCCGAGTGAAGGTGAAGTCAAAAGCTGAAGATCCAAGAAGAGTGGGTAATCCCTGCAAGGCCGAAGACTTGTGCAAGAGTGGGTAAGTCCTTGGAGAAGGCAGAAGACTCTTGCAAAGTGGGTAAGTCCTTGGTAAGGTTAAAGACTCTTTGTATTGGATGGGTAAGTCTTTTGTTTGGTCATGCATTGAATGCCTTATAAGTGAATATAAGAATGCAATAGTTTGGAAGTCCTAGAGGTTGACCTCTCTAGGCAAGTGGACTGACACACTTCTAGTTTGAAGTGTGGAACCACTCTAAATAGCTTGTCTAATTGGTGCATGTTCAATCTCTCTCTCCCTTGCCATGTATGTTTTAGTTGCACACAAATTACCTATTTAGCAACCTTATCTTGTCATATATCTTCAAGGTTTAATGAATTTTGTTTAAGTGCTTTCAGCTCTATTCACCCCCCCTCTAGAGCATCTAATCACCCATCTAGGATCCAACAATTGGTATCAGAGCGGGTCTTCTCCAAGCATACTTCAACAAGTAGGAGAAGATGGGTGACTACCAAGGAGGGAGAATCAGCCTACCAATCTTTGATGGGAGCAATTTTCTCTATTAGAGAAGAAGGCTTCAATTACACATCCAAGGATCAAGTCTTGAGATGTAGAAAATGGTAAATAGCCCATACATGCTTCCAAAGACAAATATAGAAAAATGGGATGAAGCTACGTTGATGAAAGCAACCTTGAATGCTAGAGCCATGCACATCCTATATGCCTCCATGACCCCCACTGAGTTCAACCGGATTTCTTCATGTGAAACGACCTATGAAGTATGGAGAAAGCTATGCATCACCTATGAAGGGACGGATCAAGTAAAGGAAAGCAAAGTCTACATGCTCAAAGGGTTGCTTGAGAACTTCAAGATGGGAAAGGAGGAAAGCATAGCAAACATGTACTCAAGGCTCAACACCATTGTGAATGGTCTTGCTGTTCTAGGGCATCCTATGTCTAGTGGAGAGATCAACTCAAAGATCCTTAGAACTCTCCCCAAGAGGTGGGAATCCAATGTGACTTCCATTGAAGAAGCAAGGTCTCTTAGGGATATTCCTATTGAAGAGCTCATTGGAAATCTACAAGCACATGAAGCTACACTTGACAAGAGGGAGGAAGTAGAAAGATAAGAGAAGAAAGAGCTGAAGAGAATGAAGAAGGATGAAATGAAGGCTCAAATTGAAGCTATCATGGAACAAGTCTCTCCATCCTATCAAGCTAAAGAAGATGCCATGTACTCTAAAGGTAAATTCTACAAAGGCAAGTCCTCCTCCATGCGGTGCTTCACATGTGGAAAGAAGGGTCACTACAAGGAAGATTGCCCTCAAGGCAAAAAGACCCATCTTCACAAGAAGAAATGGCACTCAAGCTCAAGTGGATCCTCCAAATCAAGCTCAAGTGAAGATTTAAGGGAAGGATCAAGCTCAAGCTCTAGTGATGAAGGAGAATGCCATTTTTCCCTTATATAATCAACAAGTGAAGACTCAAGTGAGGTAAATCTAAACTCTTTAGATAAAGAATCCTTGATTGATCTCATTCATGATATTTGTGCCTCTCTTAAGTCTTCTCAAAAGAAAAGGAAAAAGCTTGCTAAAATTTTTGATAATTTGTATGTAGATTTAAATGATCTTGAACATGCTAATTCTTGCTTGCTTGATGATAAAAATGCTTGTCTTAGCCAAGTAGACTCTCTTAAACTTGAAAATGCTAGTTTACTTGATAAGATTAGATTTATAGAAGCTCAACCTCTCATGCCTAGTTCTAATGAAGAGCATACTTTAATTGTTGATTCTCTCATGCATGATATTGATGTTCTTAAATCTAAAAACAAGGATAAAGATTTTGTTTTGCAAGAATTAGAAACAGAAAATGCCTCCTTGCTTGCTAAAATCAATGGGCATGTATCTTGTTCTAGTTCTACTAATAAAGAGAATGATGTTGCTGCTCTTCATATTGATAGAGATTCTTATTTAACTAAAATTCTTTGCTTAGAAAATGATCTTTCGCATGCTAGAGATAATATCAATAATTTGTCTTATACTATTGCTTCTCTTAAGCATGATAATGACAGTTTGAGATCATCCTTGCAAAGATTCTTAGTTGGTAAAAAGAGTCTTAATGACATCCTACACCATACTACTAAACAAATTGGTAGACATGGTTTAGGGTATGATAGTAGTCAAGGGAACAACAAAGATAAAGGACCTCCAATATTCCATGGAGAATCCTCTAGTTCCAAGACTATGGGAACATGCAACTATTGTAATGAAATTGGTCATTATTCTACTTGTTGTCCTTTTAGGAAAGCACCCAAGAGCAATAGGATTTGGGTTGCTAAACTAACCCCTCCAGACCCAAAAACATGATTGGGGACCATTTCATCTTTCTTCTTGTAGGTACCTGCAAATGGATTGACTTGAGCTATTGAATTGTAAATTGACTTGTCAATCCACATAAAAGAAGAAAGGTGAGATGTGTAGAGGGTGACAGTAAGTGGAAAAAGCAATGGTAAGCACAAAGGTAAAGGTTTTATTGCTTATAACCATTTCTAACTTGTTTTTGTCAAGTTAGTGTGCACTATACATATGGTTTTTGAGTCAAAAGTGGCATTTTGTGATTCTCTTCACACTCTTGCTCAAAAACTGTTTCTAATGCTTCTATAGTGCATTACTAACTTGATTAGACATGTTTGGATATGGTCTGTATGTTTAGCATGCCTTTAAATATATTTTTATGAAATATATATGCTTTTTGACAGCTGGTCTGTCGGTCGAGTTTGCCCTATTGAAACTCAACCGATAGGCACCAATGGGTGTTGCCAGCAGTTGTCATCGGTCGAGTTGTCAATGCACAGAACTCGACCGATAACACTATGCATAGAATACACAGTTGGCTTATTGAATGAGAATTTCCCTATCAACTAGATTTTCTCAACCAATAGCCTTATTCTTTGGCACTCTCATTTGGTACCTTTATATATGCATATTGCCATGTTCTAAATTGCCTATATTGCTTACAAATCTATCTCTCTAATTGCTCTAAATTGGTATATCTATATGTTGCAATTATTTGCTTTGAGTTGTCTTGCAGGTTTTGATGATCATCATCTTTGGATCTCTTGGTTGTGTCTTAAATTGCTTCCGTTGTGCTCTAACTTGCTACATCTATATAGGTGTATATCTTGTATTTTTGATACAACCTTGAGGTTCTTAGTGGTGATCATTTTTTGGTAATGATGCATATTTGTATGTGAGTTATATCCTTTCATGCTTCTAAAATTGCATATCTCTTTGTTTGGATATATCTCTTCATCTACTCATAGCTTGCCTTATCTTGTGTATCTTTTGGTATCTCTTGCTATGATCTAGATCCTACTAGTAGTCCTAACTGGTGATATCATCTACTAGTAGTTTATATACATGTAGTTCTAACCTTGTTTATAATTGACATCTTTGCTCATCTATATGCTATGCTTGTATCTTGTCTCATACATGCTCAAGTTTGTTCCTTGATTTGCATATCTACTATCTTGAGTTGTTTGCATAACCTTGTGATGCAGGGTACATAGATCTACATTATATGTAGAAATTGGAGTATTTTTTTGGATTTTATGCAGCTTTTGCTCCAGTTTCAGTTTTTGGTGCAAGACTAGTGTTTTTCATGCAGAAACGACCTTCTAAGCAAGACTCATGCTTCGCGATGAGCTCTGATGGTTTTTGGTCAAATTCCGTAATCTTGAGGGTCAATATTGCAATTTATTTATTTTTCTGCAGCACTTTATCTTGCATCTTGGGTTGTTCAAGTATATGATTTAACTTGCTTTTCTTTCTATGCTTGGACAAGCCCCTATCTGTGCTCTTCTACTCTCCTTATATATATTTGTGTTATCTCCTTTCTCTTTACCAAGTGATGTTTCTTATTTTCTTCATAACCCCACTTTTTGAAATGACAAAGGGGGAGAAAGGTATGTCTTCTTTTAAAAGAGGAAGAAGGCATGTCTTACATGAAGAGGAGAAGCATGTTCATGTAAAGGGAGAAGGTAAAGGGGAGAAGACATATATGTGTAGAACATATATGAGTAGAAGACATAGTATTCTATAAATGTTATGAAAGCTAACCATGCAGGAGAAATAGCATCAATTGAGGGGGAGTATGAAAACTCCATGCGCATCAATTGAGGGGGAGCATATGAACTCAATTCCATTGAAACCCCTAGGTTTCTCCAAAGGTATGATTTTACTTAAATGCTTTCAATACATTTATGGAATGGTTTGTCATCTTCAAAAAGGGGGAGATTGTTGACTCAAGGTCAATTAGGTCAATGTTGACTCACGTCTAAATTGACTAAACCCGTGTTTTGATGATGACTAACCATTCCACATGTTGGTGTCTAATGCCTCTACTTGAGTGTTTTCAGATTAGGTTTAGACACACTCCAATTGCCCTAACTTGCGCATATCAAATTGGAGAAAAGACAAGTCAAAGTCATACAAGTGCACATTTTTGTAATATTATGTATATCCATTAGAATCATGTTGTAAATCACTTGTAATGATTGTATGACTTGTAATTAAGCTTATAAAAATATCAGGAGCACTTAGATCGAAAATTAGAGCACTTTATATGCAACTTCAAAAATTGATTACAGACACTTTGTCGGTCGAGTTTCCCAGCCTGAAAACTCGACCGATCATCCTTGATCAATTTTCTGGAGATTGCATCGGTCGAGTTGTGTTTACACAGAACTTGACCAATGGAGTAACTGACCAAATCGATTTTCATTGGTCGGTCAAGTTTCCCCAGGACAAACTCGACCGATGGTATGAATACCGACTTTGTCTTTTACTATATCGGTCGAGTTACACTTATAGAAACTCGACCGATTGCACTGTACGGAAAAGTGCATAAAGTGCTTCTAGCCATTGTGGAGTTGCAACAAGTGAAAATAGATCCGTTGCAAGCCACAAAATGGCTAGTTTTCATTCACAAGTGTTCCCAAAGGCTAAGAGGCATCCCCATCTATAAATAGGACCCCTTGGGCTTCATTCCAAGGTTGAGCATTCATTGCAAACTCTTTGTGAGGTTCCTATTCCATAGCTGGGTGCTTCCTACAGCCTCCTCTCTCTCTAAGCTTAATCATTTGCTACATCCATTAGAGTGAGTAGGAAATCTGTAAGAGAGCTAGTCCTATTTGTATATCTTGTGAGGCTCTCACTTCCACAACCTCCCCATCTCTCTTTTGCAATCATGAAGATGAAGGTTCTCTCTCTTAGCCAAGAGAGGTGAAGAAGAACAAGGGAAGGCATCCCTTGGTGAAGATCAAGGCTGAAGACTTGGAGCTAGAGTGGGTGAGCCCTTGGAGAAGGCAGAAGACTCAAGCTCAAGTGGGTAAGACCTTGGTGAAAGAAGTTTTTTCGAGTGAAGGTGAAGTCAAAAGTTGAAGATCCAAGAAGAGTGGGTAATCCCTGCAAGGTCGAAGTCTTGTGCAAGAGTGGGTAAGTCCTTGGAGAAGGCAGAAGACTCTTGCAAAGTGGGTAAGTCCTTGGTAAGGTTAAAGACTCTTTGTATTGGATGGGTAAGTCTTTTGTTTGGTCATGCATTGTATGCCTTATAAGTGAATATAAGAATGCAATAGTTTGGAAGTCCTAGAGGTTGACCTCTCTAGGCAAGTGGACTGACACACTTCTAGTTTGAAGTGTGGAACCACTCTAAATAGCTTGTCTAATTGGTGCATGTTCAATCTCTCTCTCCCTTGCCATGTATGTTTTAGTTGCACACAAATTACCTATTTAGCAACCTTATCTTGTCATATATCTTGAAGGTTTAATGAATTTTGTTTAAGTGCTTTCAGCTCTATTCACCCCCTCTAGAGCATCTAATCACCCATCTAGGATCCAACAATATTGACTCAGACTCCTACTCAGTCGACAAATTCCTCGACCGAGAAACTCTCGGTCGACAAATACTTCGACCGAAAATGGTTTTGTCTGCACTTTTCAGAATTAATTAACTAGCCATTACAAATGTAATTAGTGGACACTTAATGACTAGTTGAGCACTAAGAATGCCCTGGAAGGTGTCTAGAACTTCCCCAAGCATTAGCAAACCACTCCTATAAATAGGATAGCCATAGGACACCTCAAAGCATCACTTGCATATGCAATTCACTTGAGATCACATTGTAGCAAGCCATTAGCAAAGCTTTCACTTGCAAAACATTTCCACAAGCTATGAATTCATGTCCTATAGGCTGATATATCCTATCCACTATACATTCACGTCCATCTACTTTTGTTAGGAGATCAAACGCTTGATATAGGATCAAAGCGTTGTACTAAATTGGTAACATTGTTCTTTCTTCCAATATTGTTCCTTTTATTGTATTTTGTTCTCCTTTACTACTCCTAGGTTGGAGGCTGCAGAAAGGCGGTCGTTTGGAGCTTCTTCAGGTGGTGAAGGTCGCTCGGTGGACTTTGGACTACATCTAGAAGGTCTCAACGGGAAGCTACTTCAAGGAAGAAGGCTACTTCAAGGGGGGAGCTTGAAGTTACTTCAAGTGAAGGATGTTTCAAGGTTGGTGAGACGACTTCAGGGTGAAGACTGTCCAAAGAGTGGTGAAGGTGTTTGTAATTTTATGTAACATCCTTGTGAGGCAATAAAATTCAAATACTTTCAAAATCCCAGTTGGGAACAACCGGGTAGTGGACTGACTCCCTTAGTGTTTGCTAAGGGTGGAACCACTCTAAAACGTCATGTCTACTTCTCCAATATTTTTGTGGTTTCTTGGTTGAATTATTTTAAAATCATCATAAAACCCTATTCACCCCCTCTAGTATTTTTCAATTGGTATCAGAGCAGGTCTTCAAGGAGCCTTAACATGTCTTGAAGAGATGGGGGATGGTGTCTTCAACAACCTCTACATGGAAAGGACAAACATGAGCAAGCAATCAACAAGCAATTAAGATCATAGATGGTGTTTTGAATGTGAAGCAAAGGGCCACACAACATTTAAATGTCCAAAGAGAAAGTTCCACAAAGATAAATAGGAACAATCAAGTACTCATAAGGAAGACAAGGTATGTTGTTTAATTGCAACAATCGATGAAGAAGAGGACGAGGTAATCTTATTTGATTTATCTAAAGAAGAGTTAGTTGCTAGCATAGGGGAATTGCATGATAAATATATTGTTTGTAAAAAGAAACTAAAAAGAGTTACTAAAACTAATGAGGAGTTGTATGCTAAATTAAATAATCTTTCTTTTGAAAAGGACAATATTATTTCTAAGAACTTTACTTTGAAATCATCTTTAAATGATTACAATATGAAGTTGCTTACTTTAGAAACAAACTATGGTCTTCTTTCTCAATAAAAGGTTGAATTGCTTGCAAAACTAAATAATTTTTAGACTCAACCTATCCTATGTACTCATCTAGATTATGATGCTATTGTTAAAGAAAGAGATGCTTTATCATCTGATCTAGATCAAGCAAAGTTGGATATCAAAAAGAAAATGGATGAGATTGCTACGTTACAAAAAGAAGTTAGTAGTTTAAGAAATAATGGTATTCTTGATAAGATTCTAAAAGATTGTTCTGGTTATACTGGAAGAAGAGGTTTAGGATATGTTCCAAAGGAAAACTTTTATCAACCTAAAACTAGGAGAACTTAAGCACCCAAGACCAAAATTATGTATGCACCTAAGAACAACTCAACTCAAATTCCTAGAAAGAGAAATGAAATTGATTCCATTTATTGTCACTATTACTTGCGTCTTGGACATTATTCTTTTTTATGTCCATACAAGAAAAAGGATGTTGAGTTGGTATTGGTTCTGAAACCCCCAAACTAAATGAATATGAATAATATCAAGTTGAGATATGACCAAAGACTCTAATTTGACTATCTTTTTGTCCTATCTCAACTAAACATAAAGGAACAACAAAATAACCCATAACCTGACATAAACAAATTGCTGAAAACAAACAAAAACAACCTCGGTTGACAAATATTTCGACCGAGACTCCTTTCGGTCGAGAAAGTTTTCGACTGAGGGAATACCTGTATCAAAATCTAAAATATGATGTAAAAACAGTAACCATCTGATGCAGGGGTTTTGAGTCATTTTTATAGACTGGTTTTGCATACGTTTTATGTGTATTTTGATCATATTTGTAAGTAATATCTCATGATTCACTACCTTCAGTCTATAATCTCATTTTGCATCAAATTTACCTTGTTTCATCTCATCCTGTATAAAAGATCATATTTGTTGGATTTGATTGGTGTTCTTCTTTTCTTTTCAGGCAATTCAAATATCTGCATCCGTCGATACCATCGACGGATGGTCGATACCATCGACCTGGTCACAGTGCATTGCCGAAGAAGAGCAATCAGAAGTCGATACCATCGATGGGACTGTCGATGGTATCGAGAGAGCGGTAACGAGCTAGATTTCCAGAAGTCAATACTATCGACTAGGAGTCGATACTATCAACTTCACATGAGCAGAGGCAGCTTCAGTGTCGTTTTCTACAGAAAAGCAATGCCTAAGGCATCGATACCATCGACACACAGTCTATGGTATCGAGGCAACATCAAAGAGAACCCCAAATAATCACGCAAACGTTGGTGCCTTATGAAGGTCGATACCATTGACCCAGGTTGATGGTATCGACACCGTCAGATCAGGTTTTGGTAAAGATTGTGTCTAATCGGACGGTGCTTATTTTTGGGCGACCTAAAGTGGTGCATATACCTAATTAAGGCGGCCCTAAGCAATCAATCACTTCATTAGCCGCCGGAAGAGTCTCAAGAAGGAGAGGAGAGAAGAACGGAGCTGAGAGCTATGCCCTGATCATTCCGAGAGCTACAGAAGACATTTTCCACTGCTGGAAGGTTGTAGAATGTTCACCCCATGCCAAGGAACGCACGGATCTCCTCCGTTTAGGGGTTTACTTCACATCTATTCACGTTTCCCTATGTTTTCCCTTTCTCTCATCATGTTGTTTTTCATTGAGATGAACATACATGGCTAATCCCATTTATCTTTAGGACCAAGAGTAGCCCGAGTAATCGTTGTATGATAGTTTTGACATAGTTATCATAATTTGTCTCTAAAATCTGTGGTATGATTTCATTTTCTCCATTATATCGTTATGATTGATCACCCTAATGATAATGTAATACCTTTAATTACTTTGAAAGAAGAATTAACAGTTGAAAAGAGACGAATATCACATTAACTAAAAAAAATCCTTTGAACAAGACGATGTACAGTTAATGGTGGAAACCCAGAGTGAGATATTCATGCACCAAATTTAGGGTATAGGTTACTACTACCATGGAACCGACCTAGATTTAGGTAGTGAATTGTATCGCGACAGTGAAAAATTCTGACTACATGCCACTACCCAGAATAGGAGATGAATTAGGATAATTGTGTAGGAACTAGTATAATGAGAACATGCGGTGAAACCTCAATCCTGAAGATTCCACCTTTAATTGATTAAACCAACCATTTAATCGATTGTTTTGCTTTCTTTTATTTTTCTTTTCTTTTTCAATCAACTTTCAAACCATTTCAATCGGTCTAGCTAATTGCGAATAGTTAGTAGTAGTCTACTGAAAATCCGTTCCCTGAGTTCGACTCGGGCCTCACGAAGGACTATATTACTTTGGCGCGTGCACTTGCATTATACACACAGTAAATCCGTGTCAAGTTTTTGGCACCGTTACTAGGGAACGGTGATTTTCGGCACTACGAGGGCTACAAGCGGCCACTCTAGGCCACATTTTTTTAATTTAAATTCTGGAAATTAATCATCTATCTTTCATAATCTGTAATCATTTAGCACTGTGCCTAATTAAATTTACTACTGTACAGGTACTAGTGCATGGTGAGTACGCATAGCACAGACTACACACAGTCATCGCCGGAGGTCCCGTTTGTGGGATTAGACTATGAGAATTTAGATTATGACATCAAAGCAATGGATAAGGAACAAACAATTTGGGAGAAAATCAAGGCGTCATCCTCTTTTGCATCTAAGGGGCCAATTAAGAAGCATACCATCAACATTCCTAACTAAAATATTGACCCAGGACTAATCAATTTGGTCAAGTCCAATGCATTTCACGGGCTCAAAAATGAAGATCCAGTGACCCACATAAGTCAGTTCGTGGAGAACTGTGATATGGTCAAGATAGACCAGTTTCCACAGGAGATGCTCTACTTGAAGTTATTTCCCAGTTCTCTAGCGGGAAATGCTCGAGAATGGATACATAATCTGGAAGACGAGTATGTGGAATCTTGGGACCACATGGTTGAAGTTTTCTTCGAAAGATTTTTCCCGCCTGAGAAGACAAATGATCTCAGAAGAAAAATCCATAACTTCAGCCAGAAAGCCGGTGAAACATATTCTGAGACTTGGGAGCATTTTCAGATAATGCTGAGGAGGTGCCCACATCATGGGTTGGACAAAGAAAAGCAGGTCAAGATTTTCTTTTTTTCTCTTTATGAGCATGATAGAAGCAATCTAGATTCAGCAGGATCAGGGTTTTTCCTGAATAATACTGATACAAGGTGTTGGGAAATTTTGAAAAACATGGCTAACAAGTAGTCATGGGGTGATAGAGATGCACCGGAACAATCCATAGCTGCAAGGGAGTCAAAGGCAATTAAAGAGTTGAAAGACAAAATGGATCTCATAGCCAAGAAATTGGTACAGAAAGAGGAAGAGCCCAATGAGGAGGCCCAAGCTAAATTCATTCAATAGCAGGGTTACATGAGCAATGATTACTCTTGGAGAAAGGATAGAAAATTCTCATGGAAGGATCCAAACAACTTCCTACAAGATCCGGATGCAAAGCCACAACCCACTACGGAGGAAAAAAGCACTGAATTGCTCAGCCAAGTAGTGAAACAAAATTAAGAGTTGATGAATATGTTCGGTAAGCAGTTACAGTCACATGGCGAGATTTTGAATAAATTTGGGCAGACATTGCAAAGTCATGGATCACAGATGAGGGCACTGGAGATGACTTTGGTCCAAATTGCCAATGAAGTGGCGACCATGAAGCATAAAAACCAACAAGGACCAGTTGGGAATGCAGAGACTGCTCAAGTACATCATCAAGTGAAGTATATATCTGTGATTAAGGAGACAGAGCCCCCGGTGAGGGAGGTCCATGAAAAGGGCAAAATGCATTTTGAAACTGAGGCTAAGCCCAGTGTTCCATACCCCCGTAGCTTATATGGACTACCTGGAGGATGTCACCCATTCAGGAAATCCCACCAAGAACCCATCACAGCTGTGCCCACACCTAGGCAAGAGGAGCAGGTGAAGGTCATACTTCACAGTGGAGCTACTACCACCGAGAAGGATGAGCAACCATGAGCCCCACCAACCATAAATGATGGGTCAAAGCCTATGCCAGAGGGTGACATTGAAGAAAGCTTAGGGGAGGAAACCCTAGATAGCCCATATGTGCCACTGCACAAGTGCATAAAGGATCCAAGCGTGCCATTCTTGGATAGTCTGAAGCCGAGGAAAGAGAAATATCACTTAAAGAAATTTCTTGAGATCTTATGGAAGCTCCATATTAACATTCCATTGGTGGAGGCTATAGAGAAAATTCCTTCATATGGAAGATTCATGAAAGACATCATCAACAAGAAACAGCGGATCAAAGATACATATGTTGTATGTGTTGATGAAACAATGAGTTCTATAATCCAAGGAAGGCTGCCAAAGAAGAGGAAAGATCCAGGATGTTTCTACATCCCATGTTCCATAGGTGGCCAAAATTTTCCACGAGCACAGTGTGACTCAGGGGCAAGCATTAATCTTATGCCATTTGCCACTTTTCAAAAGTTAGGATTAAAGAAGCCAACACGAATGTGGGCTCTAATATCCAAAACCACGATATAAACTTAGCGGAAGCGATTCGATTAACAGCGGAAGACAAAAATCACGGGAAATTAAAACTTTTCGAGATAAGAGCTTGAATCTATAAAAACTTCTTTCATAAAAGGAGATAAACTGTTTACATCTCAGATAATTACTTCTTGAGTAATTATATACAACATGATGCAAAATCTCAAGAACTCAAAACCAAAATCTCAGACCAAAAGACTCCAAGGACCTGAGAGTACAGAGAACACATAGGAATGACTATCTAACTATACAACTCAGCAGTCTGAATCTCCACCTGAGATTTACTGCTGCTTCTGATATTGCTGCTGCTGATATTGGTTACCTGAAGATTGATTCCTTCGCCCTCGATGACCACCTAAAAAGTTGAAATCTACGGGGTGAGACAATTTTAAATAATTATCCCAGCGAGAGTTATAACTCTTCGCCAGAAGCTTTATTATAGCAACCAAGAATAATATAGGCAATAAAAGCTTTAAGGTAATCAACAGCAGATTGTTATCAATTAGAACAACAAAATTTAAGGAATATGAAGAACATGTATACTAAGTAATGTATCTTAAACCAATGTATCTCGTAGTTCAACCTAAGCAGATATGCTACGCGGCTGATTATGTTTTACAAACATCATTATGCCCTGCGGAGATGAGGTATACCGCTCATACTCCAACCGATCACTATTAAGTCGCATCGGTATCATACATAGGTCATCAAAAGAGCTGGATTCTTATGACCTCATCTTCCTCAGTCAGTAAGAGGATCAACATGCAGGACATCTAGTGTCTCTACTACTATAGCTTACCAGGGTATTCTGGTACTTCACTATTAGAGTCACAGTGGCATTTTGTACTCTCTTCGCTACCGAAAGATTTCTTGTTTATCTCTCATCGATGCGGTATAAAAGATTTCCTCGGGAGATTAGTGTTACATCACCCCGGCATAAAACATAGTGAAGGATTGATAGATTAAGATACATCTACATCAATTCCTACACTAGGATGTAAGGAAATTCACATCCATATTACCCCACATATTCAAAAATATGTGCTCCATGAATCCCCTTAGGAAAACCTGTTTCACCATCATTTAACTCCTGACAATGATGGATCTATGATCAGGGCTCTACATGGTATGATTATACTTGGTTAGTTAGGTACATTTCAGTATTCTTTTATCATCATACATGTTTTCAAACATTAATCATTAGCATAGCAGCTATGAAGGAAGAATACTAAATGTAACAAGCCTAACGCTCATCAATTATCATTTCTCAATATTCTCATCACAAGTCATCTCTTAAGACATGACCTTGATGGTATTCATGGCTCTCACGGCCTATCAATCTCATAAGATGCTATTAACAAGGCATCCGGATACATCACTATTTATAAAGCTAACAACATGCTTTCAGTGAATATAGTATCATCATCCATACCTGGATATGATCATCCTCATAAAGGAACCTGCATGGTTAAATCAACTGATAATAGTAAATAACTCATTTAAATAAGTTGTATCTCCCTACTCATATAAGAGCTAGGTTTCCCTGGTTTTCATCAATTAGGGTTTACTATTCACATTACATGTCATCACCCTAGAATTAGGGTTTACTATTCACCTCATGGTGAAATGATCTCATAACATCCTCATGTATGAGAAACATCATCATTAAAGACCTCAGATAAGATTGAGATTCATCAATTATCATAATTAGGGTTTCCATGATTTTCACATAAGTGGATCATACCTAAACTTGCACATTCATGTATATTGAAGGTATTTTACTTGAATTTTCATTATAATTGGTACTTTCTCTCTCCTCTAATTAGTAGATAGTGATTACACCACTCTAGATTAGGTTGGGTTAAGTCCTCATTGATTAACACAAGTTAACTCATCACTATTATGTGATTAGGGTTTGATTAAAACAAGGTATCACTCAATTGAACCTTTCAGGGGCATTTTGGTAATTTACCCATTGACCATCATCATGGGTCAATTCATTATCCACTTAGTCCCTTAACATCTTAGGTTACCATTAGGGTTTAGATTAGATCATCATTGAACCATTTACACCTTCAAGTGATTAAGTATAATCAACCTTGAAGATCTCCAATTGGTTTAGGTTTTAACCTTCAACCTTCAACCCATTTGATTCTTAAACGACCTTGAACTTGTTTAATCTCAGATGACCTTTAATCCATTTGAACCTTAAACTAGTGTGGGCCCATTTAATCTTAAACGGGTGTGGACCCATTTAAGTCCAAACGAGTGTGGACCCGTTTGAGCCTAAACGAGTGTGAACCCGTTTGAGCTTAAACGGGTGTGAACCCGTTTGGACTCAAACGAGTGTGGACTCGTTTGGACTCAAATGAGTGTGGACTCATTTAGACTCAAACGAGTGTGAACTCATTTGGGCTTAAACGGGTGTGAACTCATTTGGTCTAAAACGATTGTGGGTCTACTTGGGTTCAAACCACATGAACATAAAAGGTGACACATAGGTTATGATTGAATAGGATTTCTTATGTTGAAGCTTTCAATTGGCCAAAGCCATGTTAACCACTTACAGATTGAGTCAATCAGGATGAGCCTCAATCAATTGGACTCCAAATTGACCCTTAATTGAAAGCCAATTAGGGTTAAATCTAACTCAATTAGGGTTTCCAATCGGCTAATCATCAATGTTCAACAATATGATTCAAATCAGAGTTGAACCTATCAATTGACATCCAATTGGGCCCAACTTGGCTCAAACGGTCTTGAGGTCATTTGGATGACCTCCAAACGATTTTGAGACTGTTTGCCCAAAGTTTGACCAAAAAAAACAAAATGATTTGATAAGGGTTGAGCCCTAATTAAATTAAAAAATCAGCACTTTTCATCAATTTATCAACATTGTGTAATTGGACCCTCAACCATCAAAATTATTTAACCCTAGACCTCCAAACGATCTTGGGGTGTCACTAAACGAGTGTGAGATCGTTTGGATGAACCCCCAAATGGGTTGGAACCCGTTTGGGTCCTTCATCCCAAAACTCAACAAGATCTATATAGAAATCAACAACTTTCACCCGATTAGGGTTAGATTATTGAAGTGTCTTCAACTCTTAATTGGTTAGGAATTAGATTACAATTCTTTGTAGGAAAGAAATTCAATACATTATGAACAGACCCTCAAACGGTCGTACCTTGTTCAACCCTATGAAATGGTCTTGGGGTCATTTTGATCCAAACGATCTTGCAGGATCGTTTGAGATCAAACGGGTTGAACCCGTTTGACCTTAAACGAGTTGCACCCGTTTGGACCTAAAGGGTTCAAGGTCATTTCATAAAGTGACCTAGGAATCCACGCCCATCATCCTCAACCTATGTTCAGGTCAGTTCCTCCACCGTTTTGCTTGCAAAAGAGTAAGGAAGAAGAGAGGTAGAAGAGGAACTAATCATCGAAAATAAGAACAAAGATATGCATAACAAAGCTAAGAGTTAGAGTTATAAAACCCGCCTCAAATGTGGTTTCCTCGAGCTTCCAAGCTTCCAAGCTTCAAGCCTTTAATTGCGTCTTGATCTCCACAGATCGGCCAAGGTCAATTCTTCAAGAAAAAGATGGGGATGGTCGGCTAGAACAAGGAACCTAAGTAAGAAAACTAGCAATTCAACCTTGTAATACGATTTCCTCCATGAATCCAAGCTAGAAGGTGATGTTCTCTTACCTAGAACAGGTTGGTCGTCCCCTTGAGCTCATGAGCTTTGCTTTGTCCGGTTGAGAAAGATAAGAAGTGAGGAAGTGAAGGAAAACGTTTGCTTGGTTTGGAAAGAAAGGTGCTTATATAGTTTAGGCTGATTTACACCCTAAAGACCTCTAGAACTTTGAAATTCTCATCCAAGTCCTTTATTATTTAAGGGAACTTCCAAACTCATCTAAACTTATGCAAAGCTCATGAAATCTCAAGATCTAGGGGTAAAGAAAGCCAACTTTCAACTAGGGTACATTCATGAAAGGTTTCCTTACTCAAACTTAGTGAATTTTATGTACAAAGGTCATTTTTTCTTATCTGATTATTCATTGATGTGTCCCTTTCACCATTTCTACTCTAAATGATGAAAAGAGTCATAAAAGATGTTCTAGATGGTGTATTTTACAAGTTGCACCCCTCAAATTGGGTAAACTGCATTTTACTCCAAATTAGGGTTTTTAAGCATAAGGATTACTCCACAAGCTGCACCTTGGTGCCCAAACTTGGGAAATTCATCATACCTCATCATATTCCTTCATATGATGTCTCTTTATTAGAGGAACATCTTAACCTGTGTTATTTGCAAGTTAACCCCTCTCATTTGGTAATTTGCACATAGGTCCCTGTACTACCAATCAATACTACAATCATTGTTTCAAATAGGACAAAATTGAAAGTATATGTTCCTGAGGAACTTAATTACATGTCAAAAGATAATCACCAGGGTTTAATTACATATTTAGGCAAAACACCTAGGGTTAGCTCATAACCCAGGTCAGGGATGTTACAAATTATCCACCCCTTACAAGGATTTCGTCCCCGAAATCGATAAAGCATACTAGGAGAAAAGAGCAGGGTATTTCCTTCTCATCTCATCCTCTAGTTCCCAAGTGGCTTCTTCAACACCACAGTGATTCCAGAGAACTTTTACAAGACTTATCTCTTTCTTCTTTAGCTTTTTAATTCTGTTATCAAGGATTGACACCGGTCCTTCCTTATAAGTTATATCTTCATTCAATTCTACTTCCATAGGTTGTAGAATTGACTCGGTGTCAGGATGACATTTCCTCAGCATAGAAATGTGAAACACAGGGTGTAACTTCTGCAACTCTTGAGGTAGCTCTAGTTTATAGGCTACCTTTCCAACCCGTTCAATGATTGGATAAGGTCCCATAAATCTAGGTGCTAACTTTCCTTTCCTTCCAAAGTGAAGGACTCCTTTCCAAGGTGAGACCTTGAGGTACACTCTGTCTCCAACCTGGAACTCTAGCGATCTACGACGCTTATCAGCATACAACTTCTGTCTATCCTGTGCAATCTTAAGCTGTTGTTGTATAACTTTGATCTTCTCTGAAGTTTGCTGCACAAGATCAGGACCTAACAACTGATGTTCACCAGTCTCATACCAACACAAAGGGGATCTACAACGTCTACCATAAAAGGCTTCATAAGGTGCCATATCAATACTATGCTGATAGCTATTGTTATAGGCAAACTCTATCAAGCTTAGGTGTAAATCCCAACTTCCGGTAAACTGGAGAACACATGCTCTCAACAGGTCTTCCAAGGTCTGTATGGTTCTTTCCGACTGTCCATCAGTCTGTGGATGAAAAGCCGTACTAAACCTTAGCTTGGTGCCTAAGGCTCTGTGTAGCTGCTCCCAAAAGCGACTTGTAAACTGGGGACCTCTGTCAGAAACTATGGTGACAGGAACTCCGTGCAAACGCACTATCTTTTGAACATATAACTGGGATAACCTTTCAGCAGAATAGGTTATTTTGACAGGTAAGAAATGCGCTGTCTTAGTCATTCTATCAACAATTACCCAAATGGAATCATGCCTTTTGTTTGTTCTAGGTAGACCAACAACAAAGTCCATGGTTACATGATCCCACTTCCACTGTGGTATGGGTAAAGGTTGCATTGTTCCTACAGGCTTCTGGTGTTCAGCTTTAACTTGCTGACACACTGGACACCTCAGAACAAACTCAGCTATGTCCTTCTTCATCCCAGGCCACCAATACATATCTTTCAAGTTTCGATACATCTTGGTGCTTCCTGGATGCATAGCATATATTGAAGAATGAGCTTCTTCTAGAACTAACTTCCTCAAGTTATCCATATCCGACACTATCATCCTCCCATTATAACATGCTACATGATCATCTGAGTCATAGAAACCATCTCGCTTCTCATTTCCATACTCTGATCTAATCTACTGAACTACAACATCAACCTGTAGTGCCTCCTTAATATGCTCTCTTAGGGTAGGTTTAATACGCATCTCAGCCAACAACCCGGCTAACAATGACACCTTCAACTGTACATTGTCTTGCCTTAAAGAGATAAGCATATCTCTCTTAGAGAATACTAAAGAGTTTGGTTGTGCTCTATCCATGGTTGATGTTGCTGATTTCCTACTCAAGGCATCTGCAACCACATTGGCCTTTCCTGGATGGTAATCAATTGTACAATCGTAGTCCTTGATTAACTCCATCCAGCGACGTTGCCTCATGTTAAGATCATGCTGAGAGAAGATATACTTAAGATTTTTGTGATCTGTGAAAATCTAGAATGTCTCTCCGTAGAGATAATGTCTCCAGATCTTCAGGGCATGAACCACAGCAGCTAATTCCAGATCGTGTGTCAGATAATTCTCTTTGTGTTTCTTAAGCTGTCGTGAAGCAAAAGAAATCACTTGCTTATCCTGCATCAACACGCATCCGAGTCCATTCTTGGAGGCATCACAGAAAACTATGTATCCTTTTCCTTGCTCAGGTAACACAAGACAGGTGCACTTGTCAACCTTTCCTTCAACAGCTGAAAAGACTGTTGACACTTATCACTCCAGGTAAAAGGAACATCTTTCTGGGTTAACTTGGTTAAGGGTAAGGCTATAGAACTGAAATTCTTAATAAACCTTCAATAATAACCAGCTAATCCCAAGAAACTTCGAATCTCCGTTGGTGTCTTTGGTTGTTCCCACTGTAGAACATATTCTACCTTTGTAGGGTCAACACAAAAACCCAAGGCAGATATCACATGTCCAAGAAAAGATATTTTCGGCAACCAGAACTCACACTTGCTAAATTTAGCATATAACTTATGTTTTCTTAGCAGAGTTAGAGCTTGTCAGAGATGTTGTTCATGCTTCTGAGCATCCTTACTATAAATCAGAATGTCATCTATGAAGACGACAACACACTGATCAAGGAAAGGTCGAAAAACTCTATTCATGAGTTCCATGAATGCATCCAGTGCATTGGTTAGTCCAAATGACATAACCGTGAACTCATAGTGACCATATCATGTCCTAAAGGTAGACTTGGATATGTCACTATCCTTAATATGGAGTTGATGATATCCAGACCTCAAGTCTATCTTTGAGAAGACTGTTGCACCACACAACTGGTCAAAAAGATCATCAATCCTCGGCAACGGGTACTTATTCTTTATTGTTACTTTATTGAGTTGTCTATAATCAATGCACAACCGCATTGACCCATCTTTCTTTTTAACAAACAAAACCAAAGCACCCCACGGTGAAGTGCTCGGTCGGATAAAACCTTTCTCAAGCAACTCTTGAAGTTGTTTCTTGAGTTCTGCCATCTCAGCAGGCGCCATCCTATACGGTGTCTGGGCTATAGGTTTTGTATCTGGGATCAAATTGATTTCAAAATCAATTTCCTGAGGCGGTGGTATACTTGGAAGTTCTTCAGGAAACACGTCCTTGAATTCCCTGACTATAGGAATTTCAGCAGGGTTGGGACCTTCTTTGGTAACATCTACTACATGTGCCAGGAATGCATAGCATCCTTGCCTCATCAGCTTGTTAGCAACCATAGCTGATACAAGACAGGTGGACATAATCTTTCTCTCTCCTTGAAAGATCCATGTGCTGCTATCATCAACAAACACAGCCTGTTTGGATTCACAATCCAAGACAACTCGATACCTTTCTAAGGTATCCATCCCAAGGATTATATCAAATCCATGCATATCAAGTGGTATAAGGTCCACTTGAATGCGATGATCAGAAAAGAAGAGGATGCAGGGAGAGCATACCTCCTGCAAAATGGCAGATCCACTCAACGGAGTTTCTAAAAACAAGCTATCTTCCCTATGACTAATTGTCATATTGCAGTTACGAATCACTCTCTGAGTGACAAAGGAGTGCGTAGCACCCGGGTCAATCAAAACAGATACCACACAGGATTTAGACATATCAGAATATAAAAGTTTCATCTGACCTGTCACTACCCGTTGATTGACCACTGCATCTGGTGGGTTCATAGCATAGAACCTCACTGTCGCCTGATGTTGAGGTGGTGCTGATGATCCAGCTTGAGACGCTTGTCCACGTCCTCGAGCTGGTCCTTGAGATTGCCTTCTCTGTGATCCCTATTGACTCTGTCTCGGAGGCTGTGTCACACTGACAGGCCTAGATCGGCAGTCCTTCATCAAATGTCCCACCTTCCCACAGTTGTAACAGCTCTTCTCCAGTTGTTGTGGTCTGGGTGGTCCTGTAACTGACATTGATGCTGAACTACGAGTCTCTTGTAGTGGTAGGCTTCGTCCCCTACCTCTACTCGGTGTTCACTGTGTCTGAGCACTAGCTCTGGGTGGTGGAGGTGTAGGTGCAGAGAATCTAGGCTTCTTAAAGTCTCTAGATGAAGAACCCTGGAACTGCGGATATCTTTTATGGGTTTGTCTCTTCTCAACTACGAATTTCTCTATCCTTCGGACTGACTCAACAAAGGTAGCAAACCTCTCCCGATTCTCTAAGGTAGACACGGGAGTAGTCAAGTCGGCGTTTAAACCCTTCTCGAACCTTTTGATTCCTTCTTCTTCTGTGGCAGTCATGTGCGGACAAAACTGCAATAACTCCATGAACTTAGCTTCATACTCGCTAATGTTCATCATACCCTGTCTCAGTCTCTCAAACTGAGAGATCTTCTCATCTAGGAAGGTCTTTGGAAAATATATGCGGACAAATTCCCGACGAAAGTCTTCCCACGAGATCTCTATTCCAGGCCTCTTCTGCTCTTCCATGGTCCACCAGTGACCAGCACTACCTTTGAGAAGATAGACATCATGTCTAACCTTCTCACCTTCAGGGATGTTAAGGATTCTGAAAGCTTTCTCCAACTCAGTTAACCACAGATCAACATCAGTAGGGTCAGCTGTTCCAAAATATTTAGTTGCTCCGACCCGACGAAGTCGCTTGAACGTTTTACCGATACCTTGACCCTAAGTCTGGACAGGTGCCCTAGGTGCAGGCATGGGCATCCTGTCGGTGATATGTGTCATGGTAGTCATAAACTGCCCAAACATAGTTTGAACAACTGGGTTTCCCATGTCAGCTGGGTCAAACCGAGGTGGCTCCATAGGTGGCTCAGGTACAGGTTGCTCTATTTCTAGGTTCCTTGCACCTTCTCGAGGCGTAGCAACACTACTTTCGGCCTCGTACTCCTCCTGTGGTCCAGACATCCTTAATTATCTTCTTCTCCTGAGGAGCAGAAGACTCTATTAGATAAGAAAGAAGTACTAAGGATAGACTCGACATCCTAAGTCCTATGTCTCTGTAGACTCAGCGAACCTAGAGCTCTGATACCACTAATTGTGGGCTCTGATCTCCAAAACCACGATATAAACTTAGTGGAAGCGATTCGATTAACAACGGAAGACAAAAATCACGGGAAATTAAAACTTTTCGAGATAAGAGCTTGAATCTATAAAAACTTCTTTCATAAAAGGAGATAAACTATTTACATCTCAGATAATTACTTCTTGAGTAATTATATACAACATGATGCAAAATCTCAAGAACTCAAAACCAAAATCTCAGACCAAAAGACTCCAAGGACCTGAGAGTACAGAGAACACATAGGACTGACTATCTAACTATACAACTCAGCAGTCTGAATCTCCACCTGAGATTTACTACTGCTCCTGATACTGCTGCTGCTGATATTGGTCACCTGAAGATTGATTCCTTCGCCCTCGACGACCACCTAAAAATTTGAAATGTACGGGGTGAAAAAATTTTAAATAATTGTCCCAAAGAGAGTTATAACTCTTCTCCAGAAGCTTTATTATAGCAACCAAGAATAATATAGGCAATAAAAGCTTTAAGGTAATCAACAGCAGATTGTTATCAATTAGAACAACAACATTTAAGGAATATGAAGAACATGTATAATAAGTAATGTATCTTCAACCAATGTATCTCGTAGTTCAACCTAAGTAGATATGCTACGCGGATGATTATGTTTTACAAACATCATTCTGCCCTACGGAGATGAGGTATACCGCTCATACTCCAACCGATCACTATTAAGTCGCATCGGTATCATACATAGGTCATCAAAAGAGCCGGATTCTTATGACCTCATCTTCCTCAGTCAGTAAGAGGATCAACATGCAGGACATCTAGTGTCTCTACTACTATAGCTTACCAGGGTATTCTGGTACTTTGCTATTAGAGTCACAGTGGCATTCTGTACTCTCTTCGCTACCAAAAGATTTCTTGTTTATCTCTCATCGATGCGGTATAAAATATTTCCTCGGGAGATTAGTGTTACATCACCCCGACATAAAACATAGTGAAGGATTGATAGATTAAGATACATCTACATCAATTCCTACACTAGGATGTAAGGAAATTCACATCCATATTACCCTACATATTCAAAAATATGTGCTCCATGAATCCCCTTAGGAAAACGTGTTTCACCATCATTTAACTCCTGACAATGACGGATCTATGATCAGGGCTCTACATGGTATGATTATACTTGGTTAGTTAGGTACATTTCAATATTTTTTATCATCATACATGTTTTCAAACATTAATCATTAGCATAGCAGCTATGAAGGAAGAATACTAAATGTAACAAGCCTAACTCTCATCAATTATCATTTCTCAATATTCTCATCACAAGTCATCTCTTAAAACATGACCTTGATGGTATTCATGGCTCTCACGGCCTATCAATCTCATAAGATGCTATTAACAAGGCATCCAGATACATCACTATTCATAAAGCTAACAACATGCTTTTAGTGAATATAGTATCATCATCCATACCTGGATATGATCATCCTCATCAAGGAACCTGCATGGTTAAATCAACTGATAACAATAAATAACTCATTTAAAGAAGTTGTATCTCCCTACTCATACAAGAGCTAGGTTTCCCTGGTTTTCATCAATTAGGGTTTACTATTCACATTACATGTCATCACCCTAGAATTAGGGTTTACTATTCACCTCATGGTGAAATGATCTCATAACATCCTCATGTATGAGAAACATCATCATTAAAGACCTCAGATAAGATTGAGATTCATCAATTATCATAATTAGGGTTTCCATGATTTTCACATAAGTAGATCATACCTAAACTTGCACATTCATGTATATTGAAGGTATTTTACTTGAGTTTTCATTATAATTGGTACTTTCTCTCTCCTCTAATTAGTAGATAGTGATTACACCACTCTAGATTAGGTTGGGTTAAGTCCTCATTGATTAACACAAGTTAAGTCATCACTATTATGTGATTAGGGTTTGATTAAAACAAGGTATCACTCAATTGAACCTTTCAGGGGCATTTTGGTAATTTACCCATTGACCATCATCATGGGTCAATTCATTAGCCACTTAGTCCCTTAACATCTTAGGTTACCATTAGGGTTTAGATTAGATCATCATTGAAGCATTTACACCTTCAAGTGATTAAGTATAATCAACCTTGAAGGTCTCCAATTGGTTTAGGTTTTAACCTTCAACCTTCAACCCATTTGATTCTTAAACGACCTTGAACTTGTTTAATCTCAGATGACCTTGAATCCATTTGAACCTTAAACGAGTGTGTGCCCATTTAATCTTAAACGGGTGTGGACCCATTTAAGTCCAAACGAGTGTGGACCCGTTTGAGCCTAAACGAGTGTGAACCCGTTTGAGCTTAAACAGGTGTGAACCCGTTTGGACTCAAACGAGTGTGGACTCGTTTGGACTCAAACGAGTGTGAACTCGTTTGGGCTTAAATGGGTGTGAACTCATTTTGTCTAAAACGATTGTGGGTCTACTTGGGTTCAAACCGCATGAACATAAAAGGTGACACATAGGTTATGATTGAATAGGATTTCTTATGTTGAAGCTTTCAATTGGCCAAAGCCATGTTAACCATGTACAGATTGAGTCAATTAGGATGAGCCTCAATCAATTGGACTCCAAATTGACCCTTAATTGAAAGCCAATTAGGGTTAAATATAACTCAATTAGGGTTTCCAATCGGCTAATCATCAATGTTCAACAATATGATTCAAATCAGAGTTGAACCTATCAATTGACCTCCAATTGGGCCCAACTTGGCTCAAACAGTCTTGAGGTCGTTTGGATGACCTCCAAACGATCTTGAGACTGTTTGCCCAAAGGTTGACCAAAAAAAACAAAATGATTTGATAAGGGTTGAGCCCTAATTAAATTAAAAAATCAGCACTTTTCATCAATTTATCAACATTGTGTAATTGGACCCTCAACCATCAAAATTCTTTAACCCTAGACCTCCAAACGATCTTGGGGTGTCACTAAACGAGTGTGAGATCGTTTGGATGAACCCTCAAATGGGTTGGAACCCGTTTGGGTCCTTCATCCCAAAACTCAACAAGATCTATATAGAAATCAACAATTTTCACCCGATTAGGGTTAGATTATTGAAGTGTCTTCAACTCTTAATTGGTTAGGAATTAGATTACAATTCTTTGTAGGAAAGAAATTCAATACATTATGAACAGATCCTCAAATGGTCGTACCTTGTTCAACCCTATGAAACGGTCTTGGGGTCATTTTGATCCAAACGATCTTGCAGGATCGTTTGAGATCAAACGGGTTGAACCCGTTTGACCTTAAACGAGTTGCACCTGTTTGGACCAAAAGGGTTCAAGGTCGTTTTAAACGGGTGTGGACCCATTTAAGTCCAAACGAGTGTGGACCCGTTTGAGCCTAAACGAGTGTGAACCCGTTTGAGCTTAAACGGGTGTGAACCCGTTTGGACTCAACCGAGTGTGGACTCGTTTGGACTCAAACGAGTGTGAACTCGTTTGGGCTTAAACGGGTGTGAACTCATTTGGTCTAAAATGATTGTGGGTCTACTTGGGTTCAAACCGCATGAACATAAAAGGTGACACATAGGTTATGATTGAATAGGATTTCTTATGTTGAAGCTTTCAATTGGCCAAAGCCATGTTAACCACTTACAGATTGAGTCAATTAGGATGAGCCTCAATCAATTGGACTCCAAATTGACCCTTAATTGAAAGCCAATTAGGGTTAAATCTATCTCAATTAGGGTTTCCAATCGGCTAATCATCAATGTTCAACAATATGATTCAAATCAGAGTTGAACTTATCAATTGACCTCCAATTGGGCCCAACTTGGCTCAAACGGTCTTGAGGTCGTTTGGATGACCTCCAAACGATCTTGAGACTGTTTGCCCAAAGGTTGACAAAAAAAACAAAATGATTTGATAAGGGTTGAGCCCTAATTAAATTAAAAAACCAGCACTTTTCATCAATTTATCAACATTGTGTAATTGGACCCTCAACCATCAAAATTATTTAACCCTAGACCTCCAAATGATCTTGGGGTGTCACTAAACGAGTGTGAGATCGTTTGGATGAACCCCCAAATGGGTTGGAACCCGTTTGGGTCCTTCATCCCAAAACTCAACAAGATCTATATAGAAATCAACAACTTTCACCTGATTAGGGTTAGATTATTGAAGTGTCTTAAACTCTTAATTGGTTAGGAATTAGATTACAATTCTTTGTAGGAAAGAAATTCAATACATTATGAACAGACCCTCAAATGGTCGTACCTTGTTCAACCCTATGAAATGGTCTTGGGGTCATTTTGATCCAAACAATCTTGCAGGATCGTTTGAGATCAAACGGGTTGAACCCGTTTGACCTTAAACGAGTTGCACCTGTTTGGACCAAAAGGGTTCAAGGTCATTTCATAAAGTGACCTAGGAATCCACGCACATCATCCTCAACCTCTGTTCAGGTCAGTTCCTCCACCGTTTTTCTTGCAAAAGAGTAAGGAAGAAGAGAGGTAGAAGAGGAACTAATCATCGAAAATAAGAACAAAGATATGCATAACAAAGCTAAGAGTTAGAGTTATAAAACCCACCTCAAACGTGGTTTCCTAGAGCTTCCAAGCTTCCAAGCTTCAAGCCTTTAATGGCGTCTTGAGCTCCATAGATAGGCCAAGGTCAATTCTTCAAGAAAAAGATGGGGATGGTCGGCTAGAACAAGGAACCTAAGTAAGAAAACTAGCAATTCAACCTTGTAATACGATTTCCTCCATGAATCCAAGCTAGAAGGTGGTTTTCTCTTACCTATAACAGGTTGGTCGTCCCCTTGAGCTCCTGAGCTTTGCTTTGGCCGGTTGAGAAAGATAAGAAGTGAGGAAGTGAAGGAAAATGTTTGCTTGGTTTGGAAAGAAAGGTGCTTATATAGTTTAGGCTGATTTACACCATAAAGACCTCTAGAACTTTGAAATTCTCATCCAAGTCCTTTCTTATTTAAGGGAACGTCCAAACTCATCTAAACTTATGCAAAGCTCATGAAATCTCAAGATCTAGGGGTAAAGAAAGCCAACTTTCAACTAGGGTACATTCATGAAAGGTTTCCTTACTCAAACTTAGTGAATTTTATGTACAAAGGTCATTTTTTCTTATCTGATTATTCATTGATGTGTCCCTTTCACCATTTCTACTCTAAATGATGAAAAGAGTCATAAAAGATGTTCTAGATGGTGTATTTTACAAGTTGCACCCCTCAAATTGGGTAAACTACATTTTACTCCAAATTAGGGTTTTTAAGCATAAGGATTACACCACAAGCTGCACCTTGGTGCCCAAACTTGGGAAATCCATCATACCTCATCATATTCCTTCATATGATGTCTCTTTATTAGAGGAACATCTTAACCTGTGTTATTTGCAAGTTAACCCCTCTCATTGGGTAATTTGCACATAGGTCCCTGTACTACCAATCAATACTACAATCATTGTTTCAAAAAGGACAAAATTGAAAGTATATGTTCCTGAGGAACTTAATTACATGTCAAAAGATAATCACCAGGGTTTAATTACATATTTAGGCAAAACACCTAGGGTTAGCTCATAACCCAGGTCAGGGATGTTACAACGAACTTCCATGATAATTGAGTTGGAGGATGGATCCATTGTAAAGCCACAAGGTATATGCGAGGATGTGCTAGTCAAGGTCGATAAATTCATCTTCCCTGTCGACTTTGTGGTCATGGACATGAATGAACTGGAAGGAGGTGAGATGCTATTGGGAAGGCCGTTCCAAGCTACGACTGATGTAATCACTGCCATTGGGCGAGGTTACTTGACACTTGGGATTGGTGATGATAGAGTTGAATTCAAATTGCCAAATGAATCATTAGAGACACCCCTTGACAACCCAGGTTAAAGGTATCCTTGCATCTAGCCTAAGAAGTTAAAGTAGGACACTTGTTGGGAGGCAACCCAACCATCAATAGTTCACATTTTTCTAGTTATTTGATTTTCTGTCGTGTTTTCAAGTTAGTTTTGGTTAATTTTGTTTTTAGTGTAAAAATGATACCCTAATAAGTTTGCTCAGTGTGTAGTAATGATAGAAAGTCGATACCATCGACCACAGTGTCGATGGTAGAAACGTCGGTGCAGGCAAGCGGCTATAGAAAATTTTCTGAGTCGATGCCATCGACGGCCTCGTCGATGGTATCGACCTACCATTAGCGACATCAGAAAAAAAGAGCACCGGGTCGATAGTATCGACCAAGAAGTCGATGCTTGCGAGATCCCTGAAGATTTTCAAAGCAATCCATCTCAGTAATATGTCGATGGTATCGACACAGCAGCAGTGAGGAATAGCACCCGAGCCTCACGAGGGTATTTGAAATAGAAAGGGTCGATACGATCGACAACCTGTCGATGGTATCGACGGAGTGACAGTGGTGTCGATTTCAGTTATAAAAGGAGGGATAGATATGATCCAAAATTCCAAGGGCAATATCCATCTTGGGATCCCACCACCCCACAATACCCACCATCAGAGTAGTAAACGGTATCACTGTTCCACCTACTGAGATTGTTTTTGACTATGAGGCCATAGTCGAATTCAAGCTTGGGGGAGATGAAACAATTTCTATCTTTTATTTTCTTTTCCTTTATTTTAGCAATTTTCTTAGTTTTTAAGATCCACATGCTATCTAGTGTATCTATGGATGTCCAATGTTAATGTGTCATCTCAATGTTTTTCACATGGGATTTATGGGTGCCATTATCTGAAATCAGAGCATAATTGAAAATTTTTCAAGAATTTGCAAGTTGAATTTGTTTGAACTTGAGCACTTAACCTATGAAAATAATTGGGTTTGTCAACTTTAAAACATAAGATCATAATTGTACATCCTTATGATTCAAGAAATGTGGATGGACATGGATGTTGAGCCTAAACTGACCAAATGGTAATGGGACTTTAATCGAAAGTGAGAGAGAGAAACCCTTGGATTTATTGTTACACAGGTTAGTAAAGAGGGAAATATAATCTATTCCAATGGTTTTGTACATTAGTCTAGTGATCTATGCATTTCATTTCATTCAATATCCACCATAAGAACTGGAAGCACTTATAGTTTTTCATCTCTTGATTGCATGACATGTAGATAGGATTTCATTGTAGCTAGATTTTGCATCTCTGCATTCACACATTCTCAAGTGCATGTCATTATAGTTGCTTGTTGCATACGCTAGAGCATATAGGATTTTTTGTGCCTTATTTCTTCTGGAAAATAAGAAAAGTAGGACAATTATTCTATACCCTCTGAAAAGTAATTTGCAAGGCATCAATGGTGTTAGCTAAGTGGAAATAAGCCTGAAAAAAATAAAAATATATATTGTGAATGTTCTTCTAGTCAATTGAAAAATGAGGGCTTGAAAAAAAAGAGAAGAAATGTAAGTGAAAAAAAGAAAAAAAAGAAAGGAGAGGGAGAAAGGAACTTGTTTCACCTTAATGTATATATAAAGGAAAGAGGAATAAGCACATAAGTAGTCTTAGTAGTCATTCCATCTCATCTTGAGATGGAATGATAGTGCATGCATCATTTTACCTAAAATTTAGGCATTAGGTCATTTTCATATGCATATGCATCATTTGGGCCATTTTTTGATTTTGCATGATAAAACTATTTGGTGCTTCTCTTTCTTCCACAGCCATCCATTTCATCCACCCGTTGCTCAAAATGGTAGGCCACCCATGATTATCTCCTCATTAGTGTATACCAGGAGATCTTCTTCCATTTAGATGGTTGTTAATACTTGAGCAACGTAGATAGGAGATCACAAGATGCACTAAGTCTGAACTGGAGGAATTCATTATATCAACTGCTTTATTTGGTAGTGTTTGATGATCTTCATGTGGACATTTCTTATGGACGATCATTGTCACCTCTAGGATAGTTATCATTCTGTGGTCAGTAAGGGCTGGCATGTGCATGACAGGTGGGAGTCATATTGAGTTGTCTTTTATGCTAATATGTTCTTTAGTTGACTCTCACAATTCTATTCTACAGTTTTGTGCTCAAGGACGAGCAATGTTCAAGCTTAGGGGAGTTTGATGTAGGGGTTTTGAGTCATTTTTATAGACTAGTTTTGCATACGTTTTATGTGTATTTTGATCATATTTGTGAGTAATATCGCATGATTCACTACCTTTAGTCTATAATCTCATTTTGCATCAAATTTACCTTGTTTCATATCATCCGGTATAAAAGATCATATTTGTTGGATTTGATTGGTGTTCTTCTTTTCTTTTCAGGCAATTCGGATATCCACATCTGTCGATACCATCGACGGATGGTCAATACCATAGACCTGGTCACAGTGCATTGTTGGAGAAGAGCAATCAGAAGTCGATACCATCGATGGGACTGCCGATGGTATCGAGAGAGCGTCAGTGAGCCAGATTTCCAGAAGTCGATACTATCGACCAGGAGTCGATACTATCGACTTCCCCTGAGCAGAGGCAGCTTCAGTGTCATTTTCTATAGAAAAACAACGCCTAAGGCGTCGATACCTACCATCGACACACAGTCGATGGTATCGAGGCAACATCAGAGAGAACCCCAAAGAATCACGCAAGTGCCGGTGCCTTATGCAGGTCGATGGTATCGACGCCGTCAGATCAGGTTTTGCTAAAGATCATGTCTAATTGGACGGTGGTGATTTTTGGGTGACCTAAAGTGGTGCATATACCTAATTAAGGCGGCCCTAAGCAATCGATCATGTCATTAGCCGCCGAAAGAGTCTCAAGAAGGAGAGGAGAGAAGAACGGAGGTGAGAGCTACACCCCGATCGTTCCGAGAGCCGCAGAAGATGTTTTCCACTGCCAAAAGGTTGTAGAACGTTCACCCCATGCCAAGGAACGCCTGGATCTCCTCCTTTCAGGGGTTTACATCACATCTATTCACATTTCCCTATGTTTTCCCTTTCTCTCATCATGTTGTTTTTCATTGAGATGAACATGCGGGGCTAATCCCCTTTATCTTTAGGACCAGAAGTAGCCCAGGTAATCGTTGTATGACAATTTTGACATAGTTATCATAATTTGTCTCTAAAATCCGCAATATGATTTTGTTTTCTCCATTATATCATTATGATTGATCACCCTAATGATAATTTAATACCTTTAATTACTTTGAAAGAAGAATTAACAGTTGAAAAGAGACGAATATCACATTAACTAATAAATCCTTTGAACAAGGTGATGTACAGTTAATGGTGGAAACCCAGAGTGAGATATTCATGCACCTAATTTAGGGTATATGTTACTACTACCATGGAACTGACCTATATTTAGGTAGTGAATTGTATCACGACAGTGAATAATTCTGACTACATGCCACTACCCAGAATAGGAGACAAATTAGGATAGTTGTGTAGGAACTAGTATAACGAGAACCTGTAGTGAAACCACAATCCTGAAGATTCCACCTTTAATTGATTAAACCAACCATTTAATCGATTGTTTTGCTTTCTTTTATTTTTCTTTTATTTTTCAATCAACTCTTAAACCATTTTAATCGGTCTAGCTGATTGCGAACAGTTAGTAGTAGTCTACCAAATTTTTTTTCCTAGAGTTCGACTCGGGCCTCACAAAGGCCTATATTACTTTGGCGCGTGCACTTGCGTTATACGGACGGTAAATTTGTGTCACCATCCCGGTCAAAAAAGAATTCGACCGATATAAATTCGATTGAACATTCAGTGGACCAAATTTTAATTGATAAAATTGGAGATACAACAACCTTCTCGGTCGAAAAGAATCTCGACCGAAAAGAGGTCGGTCGAGAAAGATTTTGACCGAATAAGGTTCTAGAAAACCTGTTTAACTGGTTCAGTCTGCCATAAACTAGCTATAAATTTGGTATAAATGAAAATTGGTTAGAAATTATGAATGAATCATAAATCTTGGAGACATCTCTCAAATCACATATTGATAATTTGCATCATGATCTATATGTTGATTCTTGATATCCTTATTAAACATGCTGTAAATTTACTAATTATGTGATCAAAACTATATGCAAATAGAAACCGGAAATGCTTTCTTAAAATCAATGCACACAATGTAAAGCCCTAAATTGTTATTTCTCTTGAAATGATTAAGCATGTTCATATACATGGTTTGGCTTAAAACTGAAAATTATGAACCATGTTGATTTAATCAAGGAAATTACTATATAATCCACATGGTTTGTCCTAAGTATTCCTTGGTCTATCTATATAGAAACCATGTGTCTTGAAATTTGCTTTTAAATGATCATGATCATTGCATTTCACAAAATTATGGATATGTTCTATCATGATCATTGTGTCATGGATATGCCTTTATTGTTTCATCATGATCATTGTGTTTCATCTTTTACTTGGTTTGCCTAAAATAATATTTGATCTATATATACAAACCATGAATGTATATTGTTTTCAAAATGATCATAGTGATTCATCTCTTTACATATAAAGATGATGTTATCATTGAAAATGCCATTTTGCATAAAAGTAAAACTCAATGGCACACATGCATCTTGACATATTAAGTTGATAATTATCTTGTGCTTAGCTTATGGAAAAGGATATTATCTTTGTGATGCATGATTGGGAATATATACTCTTACTGCAATTGGATATGCTTCAATACAAATATAGCATAGATTGCAAGTTCATTTTCAATTGCTATGATCTTATACATGGTTTGCCTAAAAGTATTTCTTGGCCAATCTAAAAATTATGAACCATGTTTCCTTGAGAAAACTTCATATATTTCTTGCATTAGTGGAATAAGAGGTCTTGCTTAGAATAAAAGTATTTCAATATTCTATCTAAAGCTTATTCTTAGAAAATCAAGAGCAAGACACCATTTCAAAATCAAATATTGCTTACATGAATTAAGTTCTATACAAACTTTGATCCTAAGCTATAATCTTTCAAATTGATATAAATTCTTTCAAATTGGTATCCACCTATTACATAAAGGCTTTATATTCAATCAAGTGGATTATTGAGAGTGCTTAAATTGTAAATCAGTCGGTCGAAATAAAGTTCGACCGAAGGGCATCCAGTTCGAAGTCAAGGTCGACCTAAAATAAGCTTGACAAAATGCTTAATTGTAAATCATTTCTTTGCACTCAAACTTAGTACATTGATCTAAAACTCGTTCATCATATTGAAAATAAGATTTTAGTGCAAATCTCTCATAAAAGTTTAACTCAAACTCTAATGCTTATTATGACCTTAGAATTCTTAAATTATCTTGATTATAAGATTAAGGGGGAGCTCACAAACTTTGTAAAGATCAAATCAAACTTTAAAAACTAGCCATGACCTTAGGATTATTGAATTATCTTGATCTTAAATGGACTCTCTATATCAATATGGGCTTAACATCCCTCATTATTGATTAGAGATATATTTCTTGATCCTACTATGTTGTAAAGAAAATCTCATATCATTTTCAAGGCTTAACATCCCTTGTAAAATGGATGAGAAATCAATACATGTATCCATCATGAGCCTAAATGATTCTCATGTCATTTTCAGGGATTAACATCCCTTGTAAAATGGATGAGAAATCAATATATGTATCCATCATGAGCCTAAATGGATCTCATATCATTTTCAAGGCTTAACATCCCTTGTAAAATGGATGAGAAATCAAAACACATATGCCATGAATCTAAAAGGATCTCATATCATTTCAAGGCTTAACTTCCTTTGCAAATGATTGAGAAATAAATTGTGGCTAAATTTGACATAAAAATAAGTGGTTTGCATTGAGTATCAAATTATCAAATTAAGGGGGAGAAATAAAAGTCATTATTAATGTTTAGCTTGGTTATCATTTTGAAATGACAAAGGGGGAGAAATAATATAAAAACAATAACATAAAGTAAAATGAGTTTCATAATCTCTCAGCTAGCACATACTTGCAAATAAAAGTATGGCTGAAAAAGGTAAACTTCAGGTATGAAACTCATATGATTTATATTTCATTGATTTATATTTTGGAAATGTTTGTCATCTTCAAAAAGGGGGAGATTGCTGGCTAAATTGGACATTATTATAACCCCTTTGTTTTGATGATGACAAACATTTCTTTCCTGTGGTTTTAACTTGCTATTTGAGTGTTTCAGGGATAAGCATATAAGGTGGTGGATAGCGAAGACTTGGAAGATCAATTTGCTAAAATTGCTTTATTTTCATGATTGTAATCAATGTAAAAACTTGTACAAGTTTATAATGTACAAGTACTTACATATCATGTAAATCAAGCATTTAGATCTTCCCTATCCACACACAACACTTAGATAGGCCATCTCCTAAGGCAGCGTCACAATTTCACATTGATACACACACTCAGTAAATGAATACATTGAATCAGGGATATTCTCGGTCGACAAAAACTTCGACCGAGACACTCTCGGTCGACAAACGCCTCGACCAAGAATAGACCCTCCTAGCCATTAGACTGAATTAGAAAAGTGGTTGGGAGTTAGAATCGAACGTTACAACATATTGACTCAGACTCCCACTCGGTTGACAAATTCCTCGACCGAGATACTCTTGGTCGACAAATACTTCGACCGAAAATTGTTTTGTCTGTACTTTTTAGAATTAATTAACTAGCAGTTACAAATGCAATTAGTGGACACTTAACATATAGTTGAGCACTAAGAACACCCTAGAAGGTGTCTAGAATGTCCCCAAGCATTAGAAAACCACTCCTATAAATAGGACAACCATATGACACCTCAAAGCATCACTTGCATATACAATTCACTTGAGATCACATTGTAGCAAGCCATTAGCAAAGCTTTCACTTGCAAAACATTTCCACAAGCTGTGAATTCATGTCCTATAGGCGGATATCTCCTATCCACTATACATTCACGTCCATCTACTTTGGTTAGGAGATCAAACACTTGATATAAGATCAAATCATTGTACTAAATTGGTAACATTATTCTTTCTTCCAATCTTGTTCCTTCTATTGTATTTTGTTCTCCTTTGCTACTCCTAGGTTGGAGGCTGTAGAAAGGAGTTTGTTGGAGCTTCTTCAGGTGGAGAAGGTAGCTCGGTGGACTTTGGACTACATCTAGAAGGTCTCAATGGGAAGATACTTCAAGGAGGAAGGCTACTTCAAGGGGGAGCTTGAAGTTACTTCAAGTGAAGGTTGCTTCAAGGTTAGTGAGACAACTTCGGGGTGAAGGCTGTCCAAAGGGTGGTGAAGGTGTTTGTAATTTTATGTAACATCCTTGCAAGGTAATAAAATTCAAATACTTTCAAAATCCTGGTTGTGAACAACCAGGTAGTGGACTGACTCCCTTAGTGTTTGCTAAGGGTGGAACCACTCTAAAACGTCGTGTCTACTTCTCCAATATTTTTGTGGTTTCTTGGTTGAATTATTTTAAAATCATCATAAAACCCTATTCACCCCCATCTAGTGTTTTTCACTTGTTACTACTATAAGACATCATGCTAATCTCGCACACTGTGACAACATTACAATTGGTCCTGCATAGTTCTTTGTCATGAGGAATCTACTAAACTCTATGCAAATCCCTGACATTAGACAAATAAAAAGGTGTGTAATGCTGGCTTCAAGGCCAACACTCGTTGTCTACGTACCTATTCCTAAGACATTGACATGAAAACCTTTACAAATTCTATGTTTTGATGATTGTATATCTCCTATGCTAAGCCGATGTGACTATGAATATTACGTCTCAACAATTATTAACCATGCATATCCCCTGTATTGTACATGACTATGAATATTAACTTTCAATAATTATTAACTAGGCACATCTCATGTGATGGACAGATTTAAGGACGATATTACTTTGAAGCTTGTAACGCGGTGTTGCATCAGCTTATCCACAGAAGTAAAAACTTGAGACAATATTAGAATTAACCTAAAATTATGTTGTGGGTAAAGTAGGTTGGAAGGAAAACACATACATTGAAATTTGCTTCAACTAATGTTGTACCTGATTCATGATTAAGTAATAATAAGAAGACCACTAAAAAGAGATAAAAATAATTAAATTGTTTCACAATGTTAGCAATGTCACCCCACATTTTTTTCCGATGTTACTTTAGAGTGACCACACTGTCCACTTCTTTCCACCTCAGTTGTAACACACTCCCAACCCCAGAGGCTACAAAAATGTGATGTGAGTGGGGAGATGGATATGAGTGAGTGATGTGTGCACAAAGTTCATTATTAATAATAAAATTAAAGCATCTCTGTGCCACCCACAATAATACGGGCAACAAGTAGTATATATGGCCGGGATGAATTCACAACAAACTAAAACAAGCCAACGAGAAACCATTTTAATTAAACATGTTGATAAGATGATTTGTTGAATAAGTCTTAAATTTAACTATATGTTGTCACAAGTTATTTTTCAAATGATCAATTTAAGGAATGCATTTGGTACCTAAATACCCATTAGTTAGATGATGAACGATTATAAAAATATATTTTATTCTCTCTCTTGTCTAAATCTCACACTATAATATGATTAATGTTTTTCAATATTAATCACCTAGCTGGCTATATTACTCATCTTTCAACACATAATTATAGCACTAGAGATTAAGCCCACTTGGATCGTATTAAAGGAAACATAATTCCACCTTTGTTGAACAAACATGGATACTATAGCTTACATGAATCTCTACTCACCTTCATGCAATAGAAAGTATAGCTCTAATTTCCCTTCACCAAGCCCATATATCTCTCAAGGTAAGAATTCAAGGACATTGAAAATGACGACCATTGACTGTCCTAAGCATTTAGCAACAATTAGAGAAAAAAAGAGAGAAAAATCATAATATTGAGGATTATTGTTCATCACATGACTAATAGGTGTCATTTAGGCAATGAATACAAATGAACTCAATATGGATTGCAATGCACAAACAAGGTTGGAGATCACCAAACATACAATATCCATGGAGTAACTAGAAGAAAATAGAACAAGAGAAGGAAAGAAATAAGATACAACAATTGTTGAGGAGTTATTCTGAACAATAAAGTTTCTCTTGAAGCTTACAAAGGTGGGAGAGAGCGAGAAATCTACCACTAAGCCTTCATTCTTCTTTTTTTTAGCTTCTTTTTGAGTGGAATCCCATATGGAACCACATCCTCTTATTTCTCTTGAGTTTGGATAGACAAAATGAAAGATATCTCTTGATAACTTTCCTCCCACTCCTTGTATTTTTTCCACTTACACAGTGGTGCCCACCATTCATAAGATCTTGTAGGTCATGCACCTCAATAGTTGTCCAAGGTTGGGCTCAAAATCATCTGGCACATCGTGAACAAGGAAGTAAACCTACTTGTGGTCTCTGGGATTGCTTACTGATAAGATTGCACGATGTGTCATTGACCGACCATGTCATGCACGGGGGTAATTGCCAAGGGAGTTGTTACTGATGTGTCACACAATATGCTTGGATGGTGCACGCCATGTACATCAGGGTTGTGTGTGCCTGCAACTTCTAGAATTGTGTACGTGGTATACATGAGAGCGCACCTCGTGCAACAAATTGGAAAAACTTAGAATAGCTCTAGGTGAGTGCATGTCATGCACCTGATGGTGCTTGTTGTGCTTCTGCATATCACAACTTTACTCAAAATTTTGGACTTACTTCCTTAATAATGAGGGAAGTATTGGTCCAAGGTGAACCAGACTTTGTGATGTTTTCATGGAATTACCCTCAATCAATCCAATGACAACAAAAAGACTTATTAACCTTTTATTTAAGCAGTTACAAACTAGCTGATTACATAAGCTTGAAATTTGAGTTGATAAGTACATGAAATTGGGGAAAAAGAAGTAGTATGAACTACATTCATTAAACCACCCCCACAACTACAGATACGACATGTTGCGTTAGTTGTTTTTTCAAGAGAAACCAACAGTGTTATCTTTAGCGTCAGTTCTTTAAAGATAACGTCATGGTTTGACTAGCTGAGAAAACACAAGCTATATTTTTTTATCGTCAGTCATTTCTAAAAGCAACTGACGCTATATATCACTCGCAAAAATAGAAATACATGCAAATTTTTTGTGAGCTTTCATTTTCCTCCAAAAATCCTACATCGTCGGTTCTTTTACAAAAAACTGACGGGATGAAGAGGTACACATGCTATGTGTCCCACAGAAACTTATTGGAATTTATCATCAGTTATCTCTAGTGCGACTGACGAGAAAGATGTACGTGCCATGTGTCCCATAGAAATTTTTCCACCCCACTTGGTGTTTCTTGTTAGTTATCCTAACCATAACAGACAACTTAGGTACTGTTGGGTTACGAAGTTAGATGTGAGTTTATTGTAGACAAACGACGACAACATTGTCTTTTTATGGCAGTTGTTTGTCTACAACCTACACCCTAGCTCGTCAATTATGTACATAACCACTGGGGTATACCTTAACCTACGAGAAACCCTCTTCCCCTCTTTCCCCTACCTGTGTTTCTCTATAAATAGTGCTCCAATGATTTTTACTTGTGATTCTTCTCCTCTCCATGGTCAGAGCTTCTCACAGCCATTGCTTCCTATGTCACCAGAGCTTCCTCTACCGTTAGAGATTCCTCCAAATCTCCCTCTGCTACTACTTCCTCCTCCTCTAGTCGATGCAGCCAACACTACTTCTCCAGTCTCCTCACCCTCTACCGATGTCGTCACTGCTACTCCTTCGATGCTTCCTCCTCCTCTAGCCGGTGCTACTCCACCACCACCATTGCTGCTTGTGCCAGCCTCCTTCAACACCAGCCTCCTCCAACACCTGCCTCCTTTGATACAGGTGACATCCTTCTTCCTATCTTCCTTGCTCCTCTCTCCTCTGTGAGTTCTCCATCTCTCTTTCCCCTCTCATCCTTCCTCCTCTCTCCTCCTTCCCCTGTGCTATGATTCCTTCTCAACATAAAGAAGAACTTGTGAAGGGTAGGGGAAGGAGGAGAGAGGAGTGATGAGGAGAGAGGGAAGGGAGATGGTGATTGGTATAAATTATGTCAAACTAATACTTGTGATGAAATTGAATTAATGGAGATTTTGATTTGTAGTGAATCGTATAAATTGTGTCAAAACTGTGATGAATTAGTGGAGATTGTTATGAATTATTACATGCTCATTATTGATTTGTTAGTCTTTGTTAGGATTATAACTTAGAAGAGGATAGAGTCAAATTATAGGGCTCATTAATGATGCTTGCGACACCTTACTTCAAGTGGATCTCATCTATTCTCTAATGATTACTCTTGCATGAAAATGACTCTACATAGCTTGAATAACAATGCCGATTCTTATGTTGACTATCTTGCTTGAATCATATGATTTCCCCCATTTAATATGTAGATACCCAAATAATTAGATCCCCGATTCAACTGTGATGTGTCACACTAAGTCTAAATGAAGCCATGCTCTATGATGTAACATGATAATGAACATGCATGACCTAGTTTTAGGTATTGAAATTAATCTGTTAATAAACCCTAATTTGTGAATTTGAATATGTAAATAAACCCTAATTTGTGAATAAACCTTATTGACTTGAGAGTTATACATTCCCATATTTTGATAATGACTTACCCATTCCATTTCTATGTATTTAATATGTTTGTTCAAGATTGATTTTAGGCTTTAGGTACATGAAAAGGATCAAATTACACAAGCCCTAGCTTGTTCAAGTTCAAGTCAAATGCAATGCAAGTGTGCAATTTGGGAAATCACTCCAAATGACCTTAGATGAATTTTTTAATCACTTGTATTGATGATATGACTTGCAACTAAAATGAGAACAAATTAGGGATACTTAACTCCAAGGTTTATTTACTCAAAAATCAACTTAGAAAATTTGTCACAGGCTGTTCATCGGTTGAGTTGGAAACTCGACCGATCCTATGATGGATATTCTAAAGATGACCCATCGGTCGAGTTATACAATCACAGAACTTGACCGACTAACTCACTGAGTAAATCTGATTTTAACTCATCGGTCGAGTTTACCAGAATAAACTCAACCGATAGTTTGAAAATTGGCTTTGTCCTTTAGTTGATCGGTCGAGTTAACTTTATTGCAACTTGATCGAATGTACTGTATAGAAAATATAGAAAAAGTGATTATAACCGTTGGTGAGTTGTTTTGGGTGAAAATAGATATGTTGCACTGTGGAAAACGACTATATTTTGATCCTAAGTGATCCCACACTCAAGGGAACACCCCCGGCTATAAATAGGACCCCTTGGAGTTCATTCCAAGTTTTCTCATTCATGTTATTCTAAGTCCTTGCTATAGTTGAGTGTGTTGCAACTCCTTGAGCCCCTTTCTCTCTCCAATTTACACTTCATTTCGTTATTATGAGTGAGATAGGCATGTTGTAAGAGAGTTATTCCCTTATGCATGTAAAGCTCTCATATACTCCATCTTCCCTACCCCTTTCCTCCATGAAGCAAAGGTGATGCAAGCTACTCTGAGTGAAGGTGGAGCTGTTGCTGCTCTTCTTCAAGGTTGAAGAAGAGGTGATGATCTTCTCCAGGTGAAGGAGAAGGCAAAGGCTGAAGATCCAAGAAGAGTGGAAAAGTCCATGAAGGTAGAAGACTTTTGCTAGAGTGGGTAAGACCTTAGAAGAAGACTGATGTGAGAATACATTACACTAAACAAGATTACTCAAAACATAAAGCACAATTGATCACTAATTAATCACATACCCAAAAATATTGGTAAATTAAAACTGATTTTAGCATCAACAACCGCTCAAAAATGTTTGAATAAGATCCCAACATCTTTCTTGTATCCATACTATGCCAAGAATTTGATACAAATTTTTCTATCTGCTTAGCCACAACATATATACACAGGAGAACAATATTCATATATGACACACAAACAAGAATTAACATGTTGACAAAAGTTCGATTTGTTTGAAACACCATATACAAACCTTTCCTGCCTGGACCTGAGAGTACATGGATGACTCTGGGACACACTAGACATCTAATCAACTTTCTCAGATATTCATTACTATAGCTCATCTTTGCTGCCACATGTTTGTTTTTGTCACTTCTAATTACCTAAAAAAATGTGGCGAACCACAAGGGTGAGACCCATATCCCAGCAAGAGATATAACCTCCAACAATGTTTATTGATTACAACATTTTTAAATAATTAAACAGTTAAGTAGTTTAATCAGATTTAACAAATAAGCTTAGTAGTATTGATAATTAGCAAAATACATAAAGGAGTAGATAATAACTATCATAATTAGCTAGACTATCATCCTTTGTCTTGTTGACAACATAAGGAATTCAATAGCATATGCATATTTAGCATCGTGAGCAAGTCTAGTAACATAACATAGCTAGCAACATGAGCATGTCTAATTGGTTGAACATATCAACATCATAAGAAGAGCTAACAACATAAGCACAACTATCTAGATACGCATGATCAACAATATATGCATATTTAGTTACAAAGGCATGGCTAGTATGCTAAACATAACTAACAACATGAGATAGATAGCATCATGATTATAATCAGCAGTAGTAGTATAGTTATCAACACAAGCATATCTACTGTATGTACACATCTATAATCTTAAGCATATACACAACCTAGGCATATCTACTATCTCTTAATTGAACTAAGCATCATCTTTATGTAAAGATAACAAACAAGGGTTATCATCCAATGTGAAACGCCGTGTATAACCCTAAACAAATATGCTACACGGCTGTATTAAATCTTTTATTGCACCCTGGGGAATTTGAATTGTACCAAGCATATAAATATCACAACTTTTAAAAGATATAACACGTGTGAAACATAATTTCTCATCTCATCATCACATGGTACTCTTCACTTTCCATTCATGACACCAAACTAGTCATCATACTATCACAAGATAAAAATCCTTTTCACAATATCACATGGTATCAACCCTTATCAACATAAGAGGACTACACCTCATTCAGGGCTCAACCATGCCCAAAGGTCATTAAGACCATCTTACTATCAGAGGATATAAATACTTTTCACAATATCATAGGGTATCAACCCTTATCAACACAACATGATTACACCTCATTCGGGGCTCAACCATGCCCAAAGGTCATTAAGACCATCATACTATTCCCTACAAGATCACCATTATCTTTGCATGGCTTATGACAAGGCTCAACAACATCACTTACATATAATACACATATCAACACAATATTGCATAAATGAGCTACGAGATATTCATAAACAATCATAGCAGGGTTATATTAACATTAAGAACATTCCTTTATTACATCAACATACAAGGAATCTATATATGATTAACCCTCATCATATTCATAATGCACATGTTTAGCATAAGAAAGTATCAACCATGTGGCTATGATAACCACCAATAAACAAATTAAAGTTATGATCACATTAAGAAGGTTATTCCACCATCATTCCATCATATAAGAATGTTAAACATGAATACACATCTTTATCTATTTGCATTAGAGTTAGGTTCAACAAGATAAATCATATTAATGTTACTAATCAACACTTATACCCAAACCCTAACTCACGACATCCCCATTGGATAATGGATGCATAAGGTGAAGCATAACCATCATATTACATACCATTCTCAAGTATGAACCCACACATAAATCATGGTGTAACCATTGGGTTATAGCATACTAGGGTTTTAACAATAATAACATAGTACTGCATGATTGTATTAGTCATTCAAGGACTATTCATACCCAATTACCATCATTTAGTTATATTAAAGCTAGGTATAACAAGCTATACCTCATTAGAGTTACATATCAAAACAATATGGTTATCATCCCTTCTATTCATATGAGTGAATAGGTAAGACTACCTTATTAAGGGTAACCCTCCATTTGTTCCATCATCATTCAACCAATATCACCATATCACAATGTCACCCAAAACCATTGGATGTTTAAAAGGTAAGACCATTGGTTGTTTACATAAGTAAACACCTTGGATAAACCACCTATGATGTCCTTGATTTGTTCTCTATAAAGAGTCACCATCTAACCCTAGACATCCCTTGATTAACAACACAAAAAGTTCCATTTAGAGTAGGGTGAAACCCACAATCAACTGTTTAGTTAAAACAAGCCATCCATTATCAAAAAATAAGATCCTTAAGTTGATCATATAGAGGAAACCATATAAATCACGTTATTAGGACCAACATATTAAATTAGCCATCATTCCACTTTATTGGAGGAATAAACATTAGATCTTGACCATTGGGTCAAGTTCATATGTTAAAACCATCAATGACAGTATAGGTTCGACCATTGCATCAAGTGACGCAAGAAACCATTGGTCTAAGGCTTAATTGATGCTAAAACTATATTATTAACTCACCATGGTTTTGGAGACCTGATCCACCATCATTAGTGACCATTAAGTCACCATAGGTTGTTAGATCAACACTATATTCATTAATCAACATCAAATATTAAGCTAATGTCATAACTGATTGATAACATCAGTATGGTACTAATGGTTGATCATTAAACTTCTAATTGATCCAAAACCTGACCTAAGGGGGTGACCATAGGTTGTCACCATCATATGACACCTTTGATCCTGACCATCAGTTGTCATGAAGACAACACCATAGGGTTGTTGCAATGGTACCATCATTGGGTCATGGGTTTATAAAAGAAATCAACTTAAAACCCTAAAATTAACCATTGGCTGATAGGTGCTTAGCACCATAGGTTGTCAAACGAACCTGATACAAGTCATTTTATACCTTAGGAATAACATACACATGATCAGAGGTTCATTTAGAACTGAAATCAGAACATGGAATATTATAAAAATCGGAATCCAAGTCAAGAATAGCTTTTTAGTGCATGGATCATCATTTTCAAGCAAGAACATGACCTAGATATCTTATGGTAAGAAGTAAACATGAGGAAAGTTATAAAACTTATCTATAATTAGAAGATAAACTCCCAAAAAGAATAAAACATGAGCAAGTAGGGTAGGGAATCCAAGCATAAGCTGTGAACTCATCCATCTAGCACCTTTCTTCATCAAATGAGCAAACCCTAAGCATAAGGAGAAAGAAAGGTAGGGTTTTAGAGCTTTAGAGCAATTTCTACCATGGACAACAAGGTTATGACCTGGAGAAAGGATAACAAAGAAATAAATGGAGGAAAGAAGGGGATTCTTACTCTTTTAGGTCAAGATCACTAGAAGGAAGCTTTTCAAAACCTAAAAGGAAGTCAATTGCAACCCTAGATTCTTTTTCCAAGAAGATCCCCTCTTTCTTCTTTCATGCATAGAAAATTCACACAAGAACAGAGGGAGGAAGAGGTTTGTAAAAGGAGAGAAATGGTGGAAAGCAAATGGCTCGTTTTAGTGGTTAGGGATAAGCATATGAAACTTTAAGATAAAGAAAAAGAAAAAGAAAAAGAAAAAGTTGAAGTTCTAGTATCTTTCCAAGTGTCCATGGCCTTAAACCATTAAGAATATACAAGAACACACACAAGAATCTCCCACACCATCCATAGAGATATGATTTTCCCTCATTTCTTGAATTTCCAAGCAAAACAAATAATTCATTAGTTGGTAGCTACTAAAGGTAGCTCATCCATGAAGGGGTAAACCCTAAAATACCCTTAGAGAAAATACCTTCAAAACAAGGTTTAAATAAGTGCCAAATGGATAAAAAAGATCAAGAATGATGATATAATATCCAAGGAACGTAATGCAAGTGATAAATTGCAAATAAAACCTCTCAATTTGGTAAATTGTAGAAAAGTCCAAAATGTGCATACAATTTGCATAACTTGCTCAAACATTGTCCAAATTGGACCAAATTTGAAACTTAAGCTTGTATTATGATTTCAAAGAATATCAAAAGGTTAGATTAGGGTTATAATAATTCAATTATTATAATTAATCTTATTCAACTCATTAAGCAAGTTTAGGGGCCTTACAACTATAAACCCCTAATAGGGATTTCGCCCCCGAAATCCAAGGTAAACAAAGATGGGTACTTCCTTTGCACCTCATCCTTTTACATTCACATGGTTACTTTAATATCATTATGATGTCACATTATTCATACATATATCATCTTGGGTCAGCACAAAAACCCCACATAAGAAGACATTTGCAAATATGGAACATAGAAACTTGTTGTGCCACCTGTACAAATCTAATAGTAACTTTCAGGTTTAAATTCTAGCTATCATCCTGAAATTATATCTATTTTATCAACACATTCCTCAAAAGTCATACTTGCTAGTTTTTTTCCAATCACGGTAGGTGTCTCATACCATTCCTTGAAGCATACAAAAGGCGATGTATCCATCATTTGTTTTAGATACACTGACACTGGAACACTTGTCAATTCTTTTTCAGCATCAAAAGAAATGATGAAGCTGGCACCTGTCATTCCATTCAAGGAAACATCATTCCTAGTCAATCTTGTCAGGGGTGAAACAACAACACTGTCTTAACCTTAATAGAATTTTCACAACCTACTTAGAAGACATATCATGATCCCATAAAAACATTTAATTAACCCCATCTCACTCTTGTTCAACTTGTCTCATAGCTATTGCTGCTTCGGCAACCCTAAGGTTTTTGAAGAAATATTGATCATATTTTTTATCATATTTGAAATACTTTGACATGTCATCATTCAAAGCTTGATATAACTTGTATGACATGACTGGAACACTCTGTTCCTCCTATTCTTAAATTCTATTAGTACATTGGTTAGTCTAAAGGACATAACTCTAAACTCATCATGGTAATGTGAATTATGTCATCAAATCTAACTCTTATTCATTGATATTTGATCCTAGGTTTATCTTAAAGGAATACGGTATCACATATCTATTGACCAACAACCATCTATCCTTGATAGTGGTCTTGCCTAGCTATCACTGAACCATACACAACATTATAGAATCACTTTTGTTTTTCCTTCCAAACAACATTTATAGGATCATCATCAAATCTTTATCTCTCTCTCTCTCTATGGGAGAGGAATACTTGGAATGTTCATTTAATAAACATCTCCAACCTTCACATATTTCTCATACTGTTGATACTATTGGATACTAGGATTCATTACCTTGGTATCCACCTCATGTGCTATAACGAACTCACATCATTATCTCATCCACTTTTACCAACATAACAAATATCAAGAAATATAAGAGGAGTGTTCCTAATTATTTGAAGGGTCAAAAGAAAACTTATCACACACTTTATGATCTTGGAACCATAGTCCAAGCAACCTTATGCTATAATAAGCTATCCACCGTCATGTTTGTAGTGAATCCATACTACCAAGTGACAATGATCCACTTGAAATTTGTGCCCTAGAAAGTAAAGACACAAAGGGAAACACACTTCCCATACCATAACAACATTGTTCAAGGGTCACTAGCAAAAAAGGTAACCAATTCTATTTTCATTATACGAGTTAAAACTTCTTATGTATCATTTTACCTTTTTCATTTCGGGTTACTTACCATCAGCATAGGAATCATCATGATTAACATATCTCATTACTCCTTCCTTGATGACTATTTATCACACTTGGGTATGTTCTCTTATTTTATTATATTTTTCAACCACTTATCAACAGGCATATACTCATATTCCACATTTTCTTCATTAAATTGGGATCATCTCCCTAAATTTGTTTCACATGGCATGCTGATTTTTCATTAAAACTTTCTTACACACATAGGTTGGTATGTGATTAAATCAGGTTCCACCTTATTCTTTGTCATTGTTCCCATTCATCTTCTCATTTTGTACTTGTTATAGGAGTTCTTTCTATCTTATGTGGATTTATACCTTGATTTACTTTATAAGCATAGACTAATATGTCTTTTACTTTATTATCTTCTTGAATCACATCTTCAAGAACTCCTCTATTTTCTTATTTGTATTTGGATTTAGATTTCTTAGTGTTGTGTCTTTCTCTTTATCTAAGAAACATTCAAGTTTTGATAGATTATGATGCAATTCTCATCTTCTTTAAGGTAGGATTGAGATATCCACACCATGATTTCTTATTCATTATGCTCTTTAGATTGTCTCAAAATGAATACTTGATCAGAGTAATCAGAAAGATAACAATCTAAGAGTTCCATACTTACCTTTCTTCAATAATTGAATACCTGGCCAAGGCATCCAAGTACTGAGATTAGGCAGTATGCACCATGTTTTTGTGTCACATTTCTAACTTAGACATCATCCTAGTCTTAAGTCCTAGTGTCCCTGTAGACTCAATGAACCTAAAGCTTTGATACCAATTTGTGAGAACCCGTTATACTAAACGATATTACTCAAAACATAAAGCGCAATCGATCACTAATTAATCACATACCCAAAAATATGGGTAAATTAAAACCAATTTCAACATCAACACCCACTCAGAAACGTTTGAATAAGATCCCAACATCTTTCTTGTATCCATACTATGCCACAAATTTGATACAAATTATTCTATCTCCTTAGCCACAAAATATATACATAGGAGAACAATATTCATATATTCCACAAAAACAAGCATTAACATGCTAACAAAAGTTTGATTTGTTTGAAACACCATATACAAACTTTTCCTGCCCAAACCTGAGAGTACAAGGATGACTCTAGGACACACTAGACATCTAATCAACTTTCTCAAAGATTCATTACTATAGCTCCTCTTTTCTGCCACATGTTTGTTTTCGTCCCTTCCGATTACCCAAAAAAATGTGGCAAACCACAAGGGTGAGACCCATGTCCCAACAAGAGATATAACCTCCAACAACGTTTATTGATTACAACATTTTAAGTAATTAAATAGTTAACCAGTTTAATTAGATTTAACACATAAGCTCAGCCATACTGATGATTAACAAAATACATAAAGGACCAAACAATCACTATCTTCATTAGCCAGACTATCATCCTTTATATTGTTGACAATATAAGAAATTTAGTAGCATATGCATATCTAGCATCATAAGCAAGTCTAGTAACATATCATAGCTAACAACATGAGCATGTCTAATTGGTTGAACATATCAACATCATAAGAAGAGCTAACAACATAAGCAAAACTATCTGGATAAGCATGATCAGTGGTATATGCATCTCTAGTTACAAATGCATGGCTAGCTTGCTAAACATAACTAATAACATGAGATAGCTAGCATCATGATCATAATAAGAAGTAGCAGTATAGTTATCAACACAAGCATAACTACTTCATGTATGCATCTACAATCTTAAGCATATCCACAACCTAAGTATATCTACTATCTCTTAATTGCACTAAGCATCATCTTTATGTAAATATAACAAACAAGGGTTATCATCCAATGTGAAACGTCGTGTATAACCATAAACAAATATGGTACACGGTTGTATTACATCTTTTATTACACCCTGGGGAATTTGAATCGTACCATTCAAAGTCCAACCGACCCCTGTGAAGGGATATTCAGTTATGTACAAGATCTAGGAGTGCCATTATCCTAAGATCATTTCAACTCGGTCAATACGAGTAAAAAGGTAGTGACATATCAGTCAAAGCTGCCACCATAGCGACATATAGTCCTGTAATTGGCCCACCTTGGTACATGTCATGACGCTAGCATCTAGGGTATTCAAACCCAATCACCGAGGTACAACCGCAGTTGTCCTCTAATCACATCATGTTATAATCACTGATACACGACCATAACCATTCTCAATCACATCAGATGTATGAGGCATGACCATAGCCATCCTCGACAATTGGATTTCATGGATATATCCTCAACCTGCCACCCCCACATACTCAATAGTATGTGCTCCGAGTTTTCCTTAGGAATACTTGTTTCACCATCCAGCAAGTTCTGACACTAAAGATGGATCTACGGCACAGGGCACTACATGATTAGAGTTGCACTTGATTAGTTATGCCAATTGGGTGAATTAAGGCTGCGTCAAACAAATGGACATACAAACCCTAATTCACTTCTATCAAGCATATAAATATCACAACTTTTAAAAGATATAAAACATGTGTAACATAATTTCTCATCTCATCGTCACATGGTACTATTCACTTGCCATTCATGAGACCACACTAGTCATCATACTATCACAAGATATAAATCCTTTTCATAATATCGCATGGTATCAACCCTTATCAACATAAGAGGATTACACCTCATTCAGGTTTCAACCATGCCCAAAGGTCATTAAGACCATCATACTATCACATGATATAAATCCTTTTCACAATATCATAGGGTATCAACCCTTATCAACACAAGAGGATTACACCTCATTCAGGGCTCAACCATGCCCAAAGGTCATTAAGACCATCATACTATTCCCTATAAGATCATCATCATCTTTGCATGCCTTATAACAAGGCTCAACAACATCACTTACATATAATACACCAGATCAACACAATATTGCATTAATGAGCTTGGAGATATTCATAAACAATCATATCGGGGTTATATTAACATTAAGAACATTCCTTTATTACATCAACATGCAAGTAATCTATATATGATTAACCCTCATCATATTCATAATGCACATGTTTAGCATAAGAAAGTATAAACCATGTGGCTATAATAACCACCAATAAACAAATCAAGGTTATGATCATATTAAGGAGGTTATTACACCATCATTCCATCATATCAGAAAGTTAAACATGAATACTCATCTTTATGTATTTTCATTAGAGTTAGTTTTGACAAGATAAATCATATTAATGTTACTAATCATCACTTATACCCAAACCCTAACTCATGGCATCCCCATTGGATCATGGATGCATAAGGCGAAGCATCACCATCACATTACATACCATTCTCAAGTATGAACCCACACATAAATCAAGGTGAAACCATTGGGTTATAGGATTCTAGGGTTTTAACAATAGTAACACAATACTTCATGATTGTATTAGTCATTCAATGACTATTCATACACAATTACCATCATTTTGTTATATTAAATCTAGGTATAACAAGCTATACCTCATTATGGTTACATATCAACACAATATGGTTATCATCCCTTCTATTCATATGAGTGAATAGGTAAGACTACCTTATTAAGGGTAACCCTCCATTTGTTCCATCATCATTCAACCAATATCACCATACCACAATGTCACCCAGAACCATTGGATGTTTAAAAGGTAAGACCATTGGTTGTTTACATAAGTAAACACCTTGTATAAACCACCTATGAAGTCCTTAATTTGTGCTCTAGAAAGAGTCACCATCTAACCCTAGACATCCCTTGATTAACAACACAAAAAATTTCATTTAGAGTAGGGTAAAACCCACAATCAACTGTTTAGTTAAACAAGCCATCCATTGTCAATAAGTAAGCTCCTTAAGTTGATCTTATAGAGGAAACCATCTAAATCACATTATTAGGAACCAAATATTACATTATCCATCATTCCACTTTATTGGAGGAATAAACATTTGATCTTGACCATTGGGTCAAGTTCATATGTTAAAACAATCAATGACAGTATAGGTTCGACCATTGCATCAAGTGACCCAAGAAACCATTGGTCTAAGGCTTAATTGATGCTAAAACTATAGATTAACTCACCATGGTTTTGAAGACCTGATCCACCAGAATTAGCGACCATTAAGTCACATAGGTTGTTAGATCAGCAATATATTCATTAGTCAACATCAAATATTAAGCTAATGTCATCATTGATTGATAACATCAGTAGGGTACTTAATGGTTGATCATTAAACTTCTAATTGATACAAAACCTGACCTAAGGGGGTGACCATAGGTTGTCACCATCATAGAAACCTTTGATCCCAACCATCAGTTGTCATGTACATAACACCATAGGGTTGTTGTAATGGTACCATCATCAGGTCATGGGTTTATAAAAGAAATCAGCTTAAAACCCTAAAATTGACCATTGGTTGATAGGTTCTTAGCACCATAGGTTTTCAAAACAACCTGATCCAAGTCATTTTATACCTTTGTAATAACACACACATGATCAAAGGTTCATTTAGAATGGAAATGAGAACATGGAATATTATAAAAATCGAAATCCAAGTCAAGCATAGCTTTTTAGTGCATGGATCATCATTTTCAAGCAAGAACATGACCTAGAAAATTTATGGTAAGCAATAAATGGGGAGAAAGTTATAAAAATTGCCTCTAATTAGAATATAAACTCCCAAACAGAATAAAACATGAGGAAGTAGGGTACGAAATCCAAGAATAAGCTGTGAACTCATCCATCTAGCACCTTTCTTCATAAAAAAAGGTAGGGTTTTATAGCTTTAGAGCAATTTCTACCAGAGAACAGCAAGGTTGCAATATGGGGAAAGGTAGGAAGAAGGATAAAAAAGAAATAAACAGAGGAAAGAAGGGGATTCTTACTCTTTTAGGTCAAGATCACTAGAAGGAAGCTTTTCAAACCCTAAAAGGAAGTCAATTGCAACCCTAGATTCTTTTCCAAGAAGATCCCCTCTTTATTCTTCCATGGATAGGAAATTCGTAGAATCACAGAGGGAGGAAGAGGTTTGTATAAGTATATAAGTGGTGGAGAGAAAATGGCTCATTTTGGTGCTTAGGGATAAGTATATGAAACTTTAAGATAAAGAAAAAGAAAAAGTTGAAGCTCTAGTATCTTTCCAAGTGTTTGTGGCCTTAAACCATTAAGAATATGCAAGAAACCACACAAGCAGCTCCCCCACCATACATAGAGACATTCTTATCCCTAATTTCTTGAATTTCCAAGCAAAAAAAATAATTCATTAGTTGATAGCTACTAAAGATAGCTCATCCATGAAGGGGTAAACCCTAATATACCCTTGGAGAAAACACCTTCAAACAAATGTTTAAATAGGTGCTCCATGGCTCAAAAAGATCAAGAATGATGATAGAATATTCAAGGAACGTAATGAAAGTGATAAATTGCAAAGAAAACCTCTCAATTGGGTAAATTGCAGAAAAGTCTAAAATGTGCATAAAATTACTTAACTTGCTCAAACAGTGCCCAAATTTGACCAAATTTGAAACTTAAACTTGTATTATGATTTAAAATAATATCACAAGGTTAGATTAGTGTTATAAGAATTCAATTATGATAATTAATCTTATTCAACTCATTAAGCAAGTTTAGGGGCCTTATAACTATAAACCCCTAACAGGGATTTCGCCCCCGAAATCCAAGGTAAACAAAGATGGGTACTTCCTTTGCACCTCATCCTATTACCTTACATGGTTACTTGCATATCATGGTGATGTCACATCATTCATACATATCTCATCTTGGGTCATCACAAAAACCCCCACATAAGAAGACATTTGCAATTATGGAACATAGAAACTTGTTGTGCCACATGTACAAATCTAATAGTAACTTTCAAGTTTAAATTCTAGTTATCATCCTGAAATTATATCTATTGTATCAACACATTACTCAAAAGTTATACTTTATAGATTTTTACCAATCATGGCATGTGTCTCATACCATTCCTTGAAGCATAAAAAAAGCGATGTATCCATCCTTTTTTTAAGATACACTGACACTGGAACACTTGTCAGTTCTTTTTCAGCATCAAAAGAAATGCTGACACTGGAAACTATCATTCCATACAAGGAAACATCATTCGTAGTCAACCTTGTTTTGGGTGAAACAACAACACTATCTTTACCTTACTAGAATTTACACAACTTACTTAGAAGACAAATCATGATCCCATAAAGACATTTAATCAACCCCATTTCTCTCTTGTTCAACTTGTCTCATAGCTATTGCTTCTTTGGCAACCCTAAGGTTTTTGAAGAAATATTGATCATATTTTTTACTATATTTTAAATACTTTGACTTGTCATCATTCAAAGCTCGATATAACTTATATGACATGACTGGAACACTCTGTTCCTCCTATTCATAAATTCTATTTGTACATTGGTTAGTCTAAAGGACATAAATCTAAACTCATCATGGTTACGTGAATTATGTCATTTAATCTAACTCTTATGCATTGATATTTGATCATAGGTATTTCTTAAAGGAACACGATATCACATATCTATTGACCAACAAACCATCTATACTTCACAGTGGTCTTGCCCAACTATCACTAAGCCATACACAACATTATAGAATCAATTTTGTTTTTCCTTCCAAACAACATTTATAGGATCATGATCAACTCTCTCTCTCTCTCTCTCTCTCTCTCTACAGGAGAGGAATACTTGGAATGTTCATTTAATAAACATCTCCAACCTTCACATATTCCTCATATTGTTGATACATCTTGGATACTAGGATTCATTACCTTGGTATCCACCTCATGTGCTATAAGGAACTCACATCATTATCTCATCCACTTTTACCAACATAACAAATATCAAGAAATATAAGAGGAGTCTTCCTAATTATTTGAAGGCTCAAAAGCAAACTCATCACAAACTTTATGATCTTGGAACCATGGTCCAAGCAACCTCATGCTATAATAAGCTATCCACCCTCATGTTTGTAGTGAATCCATACGTTCCAAGTGGAAATGATACACTTGAAAGTTGTGCCCTAGAAAGGAAAGACACAAAGGGAAACACACTTCCCATACCATAGCAACATTGTTCAAGGGTCACTAGCAAAAAGGTAACCAATTCTATTTTCATTATGCAAGTTACAACTTCTTATGTATCATTTTACCTTTTTCATTTTGGGTTACTTGCCATTAGAATAGGAATCATCATGATTAACATATCTCATTGCTCCTTCCTTGATGGCTATTTATCACACTTGGGTATGTTATCTTATTTTATTATATTTTTCAACCACTTATCAACAGGTATATACTCATATTCCACATTTTCTTCATTAAATCGGGATCATCTGTTACGACCCTACCTCCCGATAACCCCCAATTAAGGGAGACCGAGAGGTCGAAACCCATAACTTATGGATCAAAGGTTCGGCAATTAACCAAGAATAATTATCAGATTTTAACCTACTATACTGAAAAGTTGTAAGAAAATAAAATTTTGCATACCTTTTTGAAAACTTGGATCTCTAAACTTCTATCCACTTAAGGATTCTACTCTAACTAATCCTCCTTGTATTTTACTTCATGTATTTCACAATGTGATGATTTACTGTTTGTCCTTTTGGCTTGTACCTAAAACGCTGCTAAACAAAATGTCGATCAGCCGAAGCTGGTATGTGGGGGAAACAATAATTATGTAAATACATTAACAATGTAATCATTCAATTAATCATTTAACAACCAAGATTACATTTTAGATATAACTCCGCGATCCAAGAGTACCCTATCCTCTATGTTGTCCCCATTAAAACCCTTATGATCCACCTATAAGTGAACCAATTTCTAGGCTTGAGTCACATGGCACTACTCGTAAGTGGCCCACTCCTTAACTCATGGTAGGCTAATGAGTCTCATGGCACTACACGTAGGTAGCCCAGTTTCAAACTCTCAGTAACCTAGACCTTGCTCTAGGATTACCCCTTTTTTTCTTAGCCTTTTCAAAGAAATAGAGGTGGACCCGGATCTAGTCAGTTATATACGCACATTTATAGTGATAATCAGAGTCACTTTATAGTTGCATGAAATAAATAAACATCCAACAGTTATTTTCAAGCAACCGATTAAAACTTCGGGAATCGCCGTGAAACTAGAGCGATTATTCATAAGCGTAACCACATACCTGATTTGATGAGTCATGTAGATTATTTAACATTTACTTCATGTATATACAATCAAGCCAATCAACATATCCAAGCAAGTAATTCAATCATCAGATAATTCCTGAAAAGAATATGTACTCTATTTATTACACACTTTATCAAGAATCTACTTTATTGACTTGGATTCACTTTCTAGGCTTTCTAATCCACATTAAGGTTTCATTAATATCCATTAGGGTTTCTTGGATCAATTTCTCAAACTTTATCCCTTTTAGGTCAACAAACCCTAAAATACTCTTTTCTATTTATATGAACCTTAATTGCTCAACTATCCATTTTAATAGTCTTTTATACCCAAATTGACTTAGGATCATTATATCCCTATTTATTCATGGACTTGAACAATTAAAAAAATTAAAAGATGTATTCTCTTAAATTAGGGTTTTTAAGATCATTAATGCATAATCATGCACGAAACCCTAAATTAAGCCAATTATATACAAAGATCATCTTTTTAGATCCTATTTTCACTTTTATTAACATGTTAATTTCAACTTGAATTATCCAACATAACGTCATTAAGTCCATCTATCATCAAATCTAAGGGGTTTTCCTTAATTAAATCATTAAAGATGATAACTTTATGTCCTTTTCAAATTTCAAGCATATTTAAGCACATAAACTCTAAATTAGACTAATCATGTGCAAAGTTCTTCCTTTTTTAACATAATGTACCTTTTTACATTTAACAGGTTAGCATCAACCATAATGATCCATTAAACCCTATTAAACACTTTATTCATTTCAAAATAGGGTTCCTTAATCTCTAATTCATTAAAGATGATAATTTACACTAATTTTCGCATAGCAAGAGGAATTAGCTTCTAAACATATTTTTATTGAATTCTCCTCGTTCTGAAGATTAATTTTCATATAAGATTTGTCTCAATCCGAGTTACCAATCTTTAATTATGATTTTAACAAGATTTTACTTACCCGGGCCAATCAGAAGTCGCCATGTGTCCTGCCCTATGCAATGTTGCTCGTTTTAGATGAGGACATTTTGAAAAGACACAATTTCCCTCACTTAAGTTGTGGGTTTCTTCAGCCCGCGAAGGGCAGAACGATCCGATGGCTCACGACCTTCTTCAACCTCGCGATACCTAGCCCTGGGTGCCGATCTGCAGCAAGTTGCGGTTGCCCCTCTCCACCCCGAACCTCGACGACCACCGTGGAAGCTTCCTATGCCTCCGTCGTTCCCTCTCGCAGGTGAGGGGGCCTTTGGCACACAGCCAGTCGGCCGAGTTCGCGCCCAGCAGAGCTGCAACCACAGCCGTGTTGCAGCTGGCTTGAGGCGCCGTGTGGGAGCGTAGGAGCACGGGGACGACGACCGCTCCATTCTCTGAGGTCATGGGTGCGTCCCACTTCCATCAAGACTACAATAAGACTCCCTCGTTGCTCCAGGGGAAGAGATACATCTATGTTAGGGTTGGCATGAAAGGAAGAAGGAGAAGAGGTTGCATTGCGTGGGATTTCTCCCTGGACCTCGACCAGGGTTTTACCCTTTTATATAGGGTGGAGTATGAAGCCCTAAGGCATGCCTCATGAGGATTCAAGTCCCAACTCAAAAGGAAATACACTTTCCTTGGTTGTAAAGCAACCATCTCTCTCTCTCTTCATTAACTTTTATTTCCTTGATATTCCTTGTTGCATGGGTATTTAGGAATTCGAAATTCCTCTTTCTTATCCTCTTTATTCTTGCTCTTTAATCCATTAGAACGAATTTCTATTTTCTTTTAATAGAAATTACTTCCTTTTTCATAATGCCACTAAAAATATTAATAAAGTATCATATTATCTTTTATTTTGCAAATTTAGGTATTTTCTCTTTCCTCTTCCTTAATTGGGACTCCTTTTACCCCAAGAAACTATATTATTTCGAAATTACTTTTTAAGGATACTTATTATCCTTCTAGATGCATCTATATGCATTATTTCACATTATCTTGTTTATTTCTTATTAAAATAATTCTTCTTAAGGATTTCTCTTTATTTGTTTTTTATTTTCCTCATTAGCCTTTCTTTTAATATTAGCAACCTCATGGATACGAAACTTCACCAAGAAATCTCATTTATGCCACTTTCCATTCATTTTCCACATTTTATCATTATTTTCAATTTCTTTCTTAATAAAGAAATACTTAATAAATCTTTCTTTTTTTATTGCTTTCTTTGTTGCAACTTTGGACCCCTTGGAACCCAAGGAACCCAAGAGGCACGAAATTCATCCTTGGATTACATCTCTTTACCTTCTAGAGGTTTCTACTTCTTTCTTTTCTCAAATATTCAATTATTCAATTACTAATTGAATTTTCTTTGTTATTTGGGCCCAATAGCCAATAAAGCCCACAACACAGACATTAAGGCTATTGTAAACAAAATCCATGTATTCAAAACAAATTATACCATTCTTTGTTCAATTATCTTTATTATGAGAAATTACATTTCTCACCAGATGAACCCAAAAATTGGGGTTGCAACATCCTTCCCCTCTTATAAGAATTTTGTCCTCAAAATTCTATCAGGCAAACAAACAATTCAGGATAAGACTTTCCCATGTCCATCATTGGCCCCTATATGGCTTTACCATACTCATGGCGTCTCCAAATAACCTTTATCATCACATATTCTTTTCTCCGAGTTCTTTCATCCTGGCATCTATAAACTGCACAGGTGGACTCAGGCCATTTCAGCCTCCTTTGGGGCTCACTAGATTCATTGCTCAGCACATGGTCGGGGCACCTCACATAGTGCTCTAAATTGGAAACATGGAACTCATCACACATTACTTTATCCTGAGGGGTAAGGTCAAACTTAACCTTCTCCACCAAACCATGTCAAAAGAACCCATGCATCGGGGACTCAACTCTCTTAGTTATAACTTAGAGGGGTCGGATTTTCATGTCACATATTCTCCCACAGTGAACTGCATGTCAGTCTACTTTGCATCTGCTCATGACTCTCGTCATCTCTAGGCTCCTTTCAGCCATTACATGATCAAGCGACTTCATCTACACACAATGTGGCCCTTTTCTAACCATCATGGGGTCCTTTCACCAACATCACCTTACTGAAGTGGTGACTGACACAAGCTCCCTTATAGATCTTCTTATAAAACCCGATACTGGCTATGGTGGTCATTGTCACATCTTTCATAGGATAAGAATTGTCTCTAGATATCACCCTAAACGAGCACACATGCTCCCATCAGACCCCCTTTAGTCTGGATTATACTAACCATTAGTTAGGGGTGATAAATTGTACTATCATCGAGTTCTTCATGTACCTACTTTCACCTTATGGAAGTGAACCTTTAAGTCATACTCATGAACTTTTGAACTCGCATCATGGTGTAGTCAAACCATGTCTCTCATATGTAGCTCAACCCGATCTGTCCCTTGACAGTACTCTTTCTTTCTTATGTCATCTAGGTAAGGCGATCTACCATAACCCATATTACATCTCGACCTTCCTTGGTCTAGGGGAGACCTATCACAACATTCATAGCGATGAACTCCCATTCCCTCTCAGGGACTCTTTTGTCCTCTATATCGATACACTGGGTTACTGGGGTTCGTTCTTTACCTCCTGGCTTGCATGGCCATAAACCACATGCAACTTCATCTTAAGCATCCAAAGTGCTGTTACCATTTACCACGGTGTATGGTGATCTTCCTGTATGTCATGATTCCTCAAGATCGATTCCTCAGAAACCCTAAACCACTCCAGTCGGGGTTTCATCACCTTCTTTTCCAACGAAGTGCATCTGAGGTTCTACCACCATACTTTCATTGCATTTAAGGACTAGACTGACTAACCAAACAACCATTAACTTGTTCAACATATCTTATTACATTGAAGTATTAGCCAAACATACCTCCTTTCCAAACTTAGGGTTAGCTATATATATCAACCAGAGCATACATTACCACTTCACATCCTTGGGTATTAGGTAATATTGAAGACATACGCTTCCATGTATTTCACTTATCATCTTATAAGTCTAAAAACACTTTGAGCTCATCTTTTTGGTGATCAAACTCAACCTTGTATGACTCATATCTCTAGATAAAAACATCTTCATAAGGTGACTACCTCATTCCTCTTTGAAAACCATCCATGTATCATTCACTTTACCAGGGTATGTTATCTTCTCTGTCCTCATACCTCGTAGCAACGTTCCAACTCACATTATCTCTTATCCTTAGTGTATGGCATGTGTACTGTCCTATCTCTCACTCCCATAAAAAGAGGAAATAAGCATTTGGCGGCCGTCCAAATACAAAGTTCTTCCTATTCCACGAGTAGAGATAATACATCCCACCTTGCTAGTACACCTTCAAACCTAAGTTGCAATGTGCAACTTATGTTTCTACATCACAATCATTTTGATATCAAAGTTACCTCCATGGAAAACTAGTCTTGAACCTACTAAGGTTTATATCCTTGGCCATCTCCTCTAGGTCTATAGGGTGCCGACTCTTTTGGGGTCATCCCTCTTCCCTCATGCATCAAGAGAGTGCCCTACTCATCTGCCCTTTAGGTCCCATGAGTTCATGAAGGTGATCAATCTCCTAACCCATGGCCCTTAGACAATGATAGTTGTTACCTCCTGACCCTATGGTCATGTGCAACTAGGGAATTAGGCAACTCCTACCTTCATCGGTCTTATCCCTACCTAACCCTAGGATAGACTTAGGATTCCATTATAGTACATGTTCACTTAGAACCTTACCCAAGTCTTCATCATCTCTCTTTCTGCATTCATGGACTGGCTTTCATCCTTTCATAGGGATCATGGCAACCTGCCTACCTTGGTCAAGCCCCATATCGGTTACCTCCATGGTAAAACATTCATATGTAATTAGAGATGGATATCTAGGGGTCTACAGGTTCATTCTCATACCATGTACTTTTCACTTAGCTTCTCAAGATCCTATGAGACCTCTTTAGGTTACCTTAAACCAACAAAACTGATATACACCCTACCAAAGGGGTCCCTCTCCCAGGGTGGGAGGAAAACTATCTCTTGAAACCATGGTCACAAAAGCTCTTAGGTCTAGGATTTACATCCAAATGAGCCTACTTAACCCTAGCAAGCTATTAAGGCACAAGCAGGTCACCTACTGTACCATGCTAGGTCATACTTATCCTCTTTCCCCCATGCTGGATCAAGATCATACCTTTCTTTATCATCAACCTAGCTGTGAGGGGTTCATCAAACATACCTTAAACTTAAGGGGCTTCCCTTTTCCTCTATACATGAGGAGTACCATGCTCGCTTCTATAGGAACTCAACTCTCATCATGAGCATTAGGTACACCACTTCCCCTCTTAGGCCTAGGAACCCTAGGTTTACTTGTAGGTGTCCAACTGCATGCTCTATCTCTTAACCATGAATCAAGCTTGCAAAAGGCATGACATGCACTTCCTGTCATCCTTCAACTCGAGAAACACTTAGAGTTGGGTCCTCCTTAAGGACAACCAACAAGGTACAAGGCCTCATAACCTGTTTACTAAACCTTTCTAGGTCTAAGGAACTCTTCTTCCTACCTCAAAAGGTAAACACCTATACCGTAGGCACATATGTACTAGAAGCTCCATCTTCTCTCTAGGGTTTGGTCTGTCCCATGGCGACCAAGACATCATCAACCTCTAGGGATCAAGCATGTGGTGACCACTATCATCCACTTAGGTCGCATCATCCTCAACTCCTGACTTCTCCTCGTATCCCGGAGTCTAGGATTCCAACCTTCTTACTGGGTTTCCTGTTCTCTCTCTAGAGCTAACCCTACAACTAACCTCACCATTAGAGGTCCTCTCTCAGTGAAGGGTCAATCTCAAAAGTATGCCCCTACCTAGATGAAGTCTATGTTCAACTCATGTTCGCTCAAGGTTATCTATAGCCCCTTAGGCTTATTACATAAGCTATCCATCAAACTCTCCTGGACAGGGTTTCAACCTATAGCTCGCACTACTAGTACATCCTGGGTGCCTATTATGCCCATATAAGCTCATGGGGTTTCCATAGGTTCTTCACTAACATCATCATCTAAAGAGCTATCCTTTACCCTAACATGCACGACCCCTTCCCAGGGTTGGGTTGCCAAAGGTGCTAGGTCACCCATGGATCATATGGCATCCAAGGCATATCTATCCAGACACCTGGTCTACCATGACATCTAACTCATCATGTCATCTCTCTCTAACCTTCACTTAGGGTTAGGGTTAGCATCATCCTCAGAGGATGTGCCAGGTCTCTACTTGCAATGGAGATCTCTATCTCCAAGACTAACTTATCTTCTTGACAAGAAGGTCTAGCCTCAGGTCTCTTCTGAGGACATGACAACTTATGTCATACGACCTAAGCATGTACCTATTCTTTAGTTTGCACTTAATCTATTAAGCTTATGTCCATGACATCTTATTTACATGCCTTTCATTAATTTGATGGAGGATTCCTTAGACCTTATTAATCTTACCCATACCTTAAGAGGGTGAGGAGAAGAGGGAAAACCCTAATCCTTAAGGTCCTTAACAGAATTTGTGATGAGAAGGGATGAATAAGATGAGAAAGTCCTAAAGGTATCTTATTTTGATTCAAACCCTAAGACTTTGGCCAGGCAGTCACACAGATCCGGGAGTCCTCGTATTCTGACTAGTGGTGCGGAGGAATATATTGCCAGCCCCCGGTCGTGATCCTTTTCTAAACACCTCTGTCTTTTAGATAATCCTCTAATAACTCCCTTGGGTTCTATGGAGTTTGTAAAATTTAATAATTATTAATGGTTAAGTGAGGAACCTATGCTCTAATACCAATTGTTATGACCCTACCTCCCGATAACCCCCAATTAAGGGAGACCGAGAGGTCGAAGCCGCACCCATAACTTCTGGATCAAAGGTTCGGCAATTAACCAAGAATAATTATCAGATTTTAACCTACTATACTGAAAAGCTGTAAGAAAATAAATTTTTGCATACCTTTTTGAAAACTTGGATCTCTAAACTTCTATCCACTTAAGGATTGTACTCTAACTAATCCTCCTTGTATTTTACTTCATGTATTTCACAATGTGACGATTTACTGTTTGTCCTTTTGGCTTGTACCTAAAATGCCGACAAACAAAATGTCGGTCAGTTGAAGCTGGTATGTGGGGGAAACAATAATTATGTAAATACATTAATAATGTAATCATTCAATTAATCATTTAACAACCAAGATTACATTTTAGATATAACTCTGTGATCCAAGAGTACCCTATCCTCTATGTTGTCCCCATTAAACCCCTCATGATCCACCTATAAGTGAACCAATTTCTAGGGTTGAGTCACATGGCACTACTCGTAAGTAGCCCACTCCTTAACTCATGGCATGCTAATGAGTCTCGGTAACCTAGACCTTGCTCTAGGCTTACCCCTTTTTTTCTTAGCCTTTTCAAAGCAATAGAGGTGCACCCGGATCTAGTCAGGTATATACGTACATTTATAGTGATAATCATAGTCACTTTATAGTTGCATGAAATAAATAAACATCCAACAGTTATTTTCAAGCAACCGATTAAAACTTCGGGAATCACCGTGAAACTAGAGTGATTATTCATAAGCGTAACCACATACCTGATTTGATGAGTCATGCACATTATTCAACATTTACTTCATGTATATACAATCAAGCCAATCAACAGATCCAAGCAAGTAATTCAATCATCACATAATTCCTGAAAAGAATATGTACTCTATTTATTACACACTTTATCAAGAACCTACTTTATTCGGGACCAAAAAAAAAAGAATCTACTTATTGACTTGGATTCACTTTCTAGGGTTTCTAATCCGCATTAAGGTTTCATTAATATTCATTAGGGTTTCTTGGATCAATTTCTCAAACTTTATCCCTTTTAGGTCAACAAACCCTAAAATACTCTTTTCTACTTATATGAACCTTAATTGCTCAACTATCCATTTTAATAGTCTTTTATACCCAAATTGACTTAGGATCATTATATCCCTATTTATTCATGGACTTGAACAATTAAAACAATTAAAATATGTATTCTCTTAAATTAGGGTTTTTAAGCTCATTAATGCATAATCATGCACGAAACCCTAAATTAAGCCAATTATATACAAAGATCATCTTTTTAGATCCTATTTTCACTTTTATTAACAACATGTTAATTTCAGCTTGAATTATCCAACATAACGTCATTAAGTCCATCTATCATCAAATCTAAGGGTTTTTCCTTAATTAAATCATTAAAGATGATAACTTTATGTCCTTTTCAAATTTCAACCATATTTAAGCACATAAACTCTAAATTAGACTAATCATGTGCAAAGTTCTTCCTTTTTTAACATAATGTACCTTTTTACATTTAACAGGTGAACATCAACCATAATGATCCATTAAACCCTATTAAACACTTTATTCATTTCAAAATAGGGTTCCTTAATCTCTAATTCATTAAATATGATAATTTACACTACTTTTCGCATAGCAAGAGGAATTAGCTTCTAAACATATTTTTATTGAATTCCCCTCGTTCTGAGGATCAATTTTCATATAAGATTTGTCTCAATCCGAGTTACCAATCTTTAATTATGATTTTAACAAGATTTCACTTACCCGGGCCGATCAGAAGTCGCCATGTGTCCTGCCCCATGCAACGTTGCTCATTTTAGATGAGGACATTTCGAAAAGACGCAATCGCCCTCACTTAAGTTGTGCGCCTCTTCAGCCCGCAGAGGGCAGAATGGTCCAATGGCTCAAGGCCTTCTTCAACCTCGCGATACCTAGCCCTGGGTGCCGATCTACAGCAAGTTGCGGATGCCCCTCTCCACCCCGGACCTTGACGACCACCGGGGAAGCTTCCTATGCCTCCGCCGTTCCCTCTCGCATGTGAGGGGGCCTTTGGCACATAGCCGGTCGGCCGAGATTGCGCCCAGCAGAGCTGCAACCGTAGCCATGCTGCAGCTGGCTTGAGGTGCCGTGTGGGAGCGTAGGAGCATGGGGACGACGAATGCTCCATTCTCTGAGGTCGTGGGTGCGTCCCGCTTCCATCAAGACTACAAGAAGACTCCCTCGTTGCTCCAGGGGAAGAGATACATCTAGGTTAGGGTTGGCATGAAAGGAAGAAGGAGAAGAGGTTGCATTGCGTGGAATTTCTCCCTGGACCTCGACCAGGGTTTTACCCTTTTATATAGGGTGGAGTATGAAGCCCTAAGGCATGCCTCATGAGGATTCAAGTCCCAACTCAAAAGGAAATACACTTTCCTTGGTTGTGAAGCAACCATCTCTCTCTCTCTTCATTAACTTTTATTTCCTTGTTATTCCTTGTTGCATGGATATTTAGGAATTCGAAATTCCTCTTTCTTATCCTCTTTATTCTTGCTCTTTAATCCATTAGAATGAATTTCTATTTTCTTTTAATAGAAATTACTTCCTTTTTCATAATGCCACCAAAAACATTAATAAAGTATCATATTATCTTTTATTTTGCAAATTTTGGTATTTTCTCTTTCCTCTTCCTTCATTGGGACTCCTTGTACCCCAAGAAACTATATTATTTCGAAATTACTTTTTAAGGATACTTATTATCCTTCTAGATGCATCTATATGCATTATTTCACATTATCTTGTTTATTTCTTATTAAAATAATTCTTCTTGAGGATTTCTCTTTATTTCTCTTTTATTTTCCTCATTAGCCTTTCTTTTAATATTAGCAACCTCATGGATATGAAACTTCACCAAGAAATCTCATTTATGCCACTTTCCATTCATTTTCCACATTTTATCATTATTTTCAATTTCTTTCTTAATAAAGAAATACTTAATAAATCTTTCTTTTCTTATTGCTTTCTTTATTGCAACTTTGGACCCCTTGGAACCCAAGGAACCCAAGAGGCACAGAATTCATCCTTGGATTACATTTCTTTTCCTTCTAGAGGTTTCTACTTCTTTCTTTTCTCAAATATTCAATTATTCAATTACTAATTGAATTTTCTTTGTTATTTGGGCCCAATAGCCAATAAAGCCCACAACACATACATTAAGGCTATTGTAAAAAAAATTCATGTATTCAAAACAAATTATACCATTATTTTTTCAATTATCTTTATTATGAGAAATTACATTTCTCACCAGATGAACCCAAAAATTGGGGTTGTAACACCATCTCCCTTAATTTCTTTCACATGCCATCCTATTTTTTCATTAGCACTTTCTTACACACATAGGTTGGACTGAGATTAACTTAGGTTCCACCTTATTTCTTTGTCATTGTTCCCATTCATCTTCTCATTTTGTACTTGTTATAGGAGTTCTCTCTATCTTATGTGGATTTCATACCTTGATTCACTTTATAAGCATAGACTTATTTGTCTTTTACTTTATTATCTTCTTGAATCAGATCTTCAAGAACTCCTCTTTTTTCTTATTTGTATTCAGATTTAGATTTCTTGGTGTTGTGTATTTCTCTTTAGCTATGAAACATTCAAGTTTTGATAGACTATGACGCAATTCTCATCTTCTTTAAGGTAGGATTGAGATATCCACACCATGAATTCTTATTCATTATGCTCTTTAGATTGTCTCAAAATGACTACTTGATCAGAGTAATCAGAAAGATAACAATCTAAGAGTTCCATACTTACCTTTCTTCAATAATTGAATACCTGGCCAGGGCATCCAAGTACTGAGGTTAGGTAGTATGCACCATGTTTTTGTGTCACGTTCCTAACTTAGACATCATCCTAGTCTTAATTCCTATTGTCCCTGTAGACTCAATGAACCTAAAGCTCTGATACCAACTTGTGAGAACTAGTTACACTAAACAAGATTACTCAAAACATAAAGCACAATCGATCACTAGTTAATCACATACCCAAAAATATGGGTAAATTAAAACCAATTTCAACATCAACACCTGCTGAGAAATATTTGAATAAGATCCCAATATCTTTCTTGTATCCATACTATGATAAGAATTTGATACAAATTGTCTATCTCCTTAGTCACAACATATATACATAGGCGAACAATATTCATATATGCCACACAAACAAGCATTAACATGCTAACAAAAGTTTGATTTGTTTGAAACACCATATACAAACTTTTCCTTCCCGGACCTGAGAGTATAGGGATGACTCTAGGACACACTAGACAACTAATCAACTTTCTCAAAGATTCATTACTATGGTTCCTCTTTTCTTCCACATGTTTCTTATCATCACTTCTGATTACCTACAAAATTGTGGCATACCACAAGGGTGAGACCCATGTCCCAACAAGATATATAACCTCCAACAACATTTATTGATTACAACATTTTAAAGTTATTAAACAGTTAAGACGTTTAATCAGATTTAACAAATAAGCTCATCCATACTAATGATTAACAAAATACATAAAGGAGCAGATAATAACTATCATTATTAGCCAAACTATCATCCTTTATCTTATTGACAATATAAGCAATTAAGTAGCATATGCATATCTAGCATCATGAGCAAATCTAGTAACATATCATAGCTAACAACATGAGCATGTCTAATTGGTTGAACATATCAACATCATAAGAAGAGATAACAACATAAGCACAACTATCTGGATAATCATGATCAGCAGTATATGCATCTCTAGTTACAAAGGCATGGCTAGCATGCTGAACATAACTAACAACATGAGATAGCTAGCATCATGATTATAATCAGTAGTAGTAGTATAGTTATCAACACAAGCATAGCTACTGTATGTATGCATCTAATTCTTAAGCATATCCACAACCTAAGTATATCTACTATCTCTTAATTGCACTAAGCATCATCTTTATGTAAAGATAACAAACAAGGGTTATCATCTAATGTGAAACATCATGTATAATCCTAAACAAATATGCTACACGGCTGTATTACATATTTTATTACACCCTGGGGAATTGGAATCGTACCATTCAAAGTCCAACCGACCCGTGTGAAGGGCTATTCAGTTCCGTACAAGATCTAGGAGTGCTGGTATCCTAGGAACTCTTCAACTCGGTCAGTACAAGTAAAAAGGTAGTGACATATCAGTCAAAACTACCACCTTAGTGACATATAGTCCTATAACTAGCCCACCTTGGTACAAGTCATAGTACTACCATTTAGGGTATTTAAACCCAATCATTGAGGTACAACTGCAGTTGTCCTCTAATCACATCATGTTATAATCATCGAGACACGACCACAACCGTTCTCAATCACATCAGTATGTATGAGGCATGACCATAGCCATCCTCCACAATCTGCATTTTAGATGACAAGGATATATCCTCTACCTGCCACCCCCACATACTCAACAATATGTGCTCCGAGTTTCGCTTAGGAATACTCATTTCACCACCCAAAAAAATCTCACACTGAAGATGGCTCTACGGCACAAGGCTCTACATGATTAGAGTTGCACTTGATTAGTAATGCCAATTGGGTGAATTAAGGCTACATCAAAAAAGTGTACATACAAACCCTAATTCACTTCTAGCAAGCATATAAATATCACAACATTTAAAAGATATAAAATGTGTGAAACATAATTTCTCATCTCATCATCACATGGTACTATTCACTTGCCATTCATGAGACCACACTAGTCATCATACTATCACAAGATATAAATCCTTTTCACAATATCACATGGTATCAACCCTTATCAACTTAAGAGGATTACACCTCATACAGGGCTCAACCATGCCCAAAGTTCATTAAGACCATCATACTATCATAGGGTATAAATCCTTTTCACAATATCATAGGGTATCAACCCTTATCAACACAAGAGGATTACACATGATTTAGGGCTCAACCATTCCCAAAGGTAATTAAGACCATCATACTATTCCCTGCAAGATCATCATTATCTTTGCATGCCTTATAACAAGGCTCAACAACATCACTTACATATAATACATCGGATCAACACAATATTGCATTAATGAGCTAGGAGATATTCATAAACAATCATATTAGGGTTATATTAACATTAAGAACATTCCTTTATTACATCAACATGCAAGGAATCTATATATGATTAACCCTCATCATATTCATAATGCACATGTTTAGCATAAGAAAGTATAAACCACATGGCTATAATAACCACCAATTAACAAATTGAGGTTATGATCATATTAAGGAGGTTATTCCAACATCATTCCATCATATCAGAATGTTAAACATGAATACTCATCTTTATCTATTTGCATTAGAGTTAGGTTCAAAAATAAAAATCATATTAATGTTACTAATCAGCACTTATACCCAAACCCTAACTCACAACATCCCCATTGGATCATGGATGCATAAGGTGAAGCATCACCATCACATTCCATACCATTCTCAAGTATGAACCCACACATAAATCAAGGTGTAACCATCAGGATATAGCATACTAGGGTTTTAATAACAGTAACATAGTACTTCATGATTGTATTAGTCATTCAAGGACTATTCATACCCAATTACCATCATTTAGTTATATTAAATCTAGGTATAACAAGCTATACCTCATTAGGGTTACATATCAACACAATATGGTTATTATCCCTTCTACTCATATGAGTGAATAGGTAAGACTACCTTATTAAGGATAACCCTCCATTTGTTCCATCATCATTCAACCAATATCACCATACCACAATGTCACCCATAACCATTGGACATTTAAAAGGTAAGACCAATGGTTGTTTACATAAGTAAACACCTTGGATAAACCACCTATGAAGTCCTTGATTTGTGATCTAGAAAGATTCACTAACAAACCCAAGACATCCCTTGATTAAAAACACAAACAGTTCCATTGTGAGTATGGTAAAACCCACAATCAACTGTTCAGTTAAAATAAGCCATCCATTGTCAACAAGTAAGCTCCTTAAGTTGATCATATAGAGGTAACCATATAAATCACATCATTAGGACCAAAATATTAAATTATCCATAATTCCACTTTATTGGAGGAATAAACATTATATCTTGACCATTGGGTCAAGTTCATATGTTAAAACCATCAATGATAGTATAGGTTTGACCATTGCATCAAGTGACCCAAGAAACCATTGGTCTAAAGCTTAATTGATGCTACAACTATATGATTAACTCACCATGGCTTTGGAGATCTGATCCACCATCATTAATGACCATTAAGTCACCATAGGTTGTTAGATCAGCACTATATTCATTAACCAACATCAAATATTAAGCTAATGTCATCATTGATTGATAACATCAATAGGGTACTTAATGGTTGATCATTAAACTTCTAATTGATCTAAAACCTGACCTAAGGGGGTGACCATAGGTTGACACCATCATCTAAAACCTTTGACCCCGACCATCAATTGTCATGAAGACAACACCATAAGGTTGTTGCAATGGTATCATCATCGGGTCATGGGTTTATAAAAGAAATCAGCTTAAAATCCTAAAATTGACCATTGGTTGATAGGTTCTTAGCACCATAGGTTGTCAAACCAACCTGATCCAAGTCATTGTATACCTTAGGAATAACATACACATGATCACAAGTTCATTTAGAACTTAAATCAGAATAGGGAATATTATAAAAATCAAAATCCAAGTCAAGCATAGCTTTTTAGTGCATGGATCATCATTTTCAAGTAAGAACATGATCTAGAAAGCTTATGGTAAGCAATAAACGTGGAGCAAGTTATAAAACTTGCCTATAATTAGAATATAAAATCACAAATAGAAGAAAAAATGAGCAAGTTGGGTAGATCATAAACTGTGAACTCATCCATCTATCACCTTTTTTCATCAAATGAGAAAACCCTAAGCATAAGGAGCAAGAACGGTAGGATTTTAGAGCTTTAGAGAAATTTCTACCATGGAACAACAAGGGTCTAACCTGGATAAAGGTAGGAGTAAGGATGACAAAGAAATAAACAGAGGAAATAAGGGGATTCTTACTCTTTTTAGGTCAAGATCACTAGAAGGAAGCTTTTCAAACCCTAAAAGGAAGTCAATTGCAACCCTAGATTCTTTTTCCAAGAAGATCCCCTCTTTCTTCTTCCATGGATAGGGAATTTGTAGAATCACATAGGGAGGATGAGGTTTGTATAAGGAGATAAGTGGTGGAGAGAAAATGGTCATTTTGGTGCTTTGGGATAAGTATATGAAACTTTAAGATAAATAGAAAGAAAAAGTTGAAGTTCTAGTATCTTTCCAAGTGTCCATGGCCTTAAACCATTTAGAATATACAAGCACACACACAAGAAGCTTCCCCATAGTCCATATATACATTCTTGTCCCTCGTTTCTTGAATTTACAAGCAAAACAAACGATTCATTAGTTGATAGCTACTAAAGGTAGCTCATCGATGAAGGGGTAAACCCTAAAACACCCTTGAAGAAAACACCTTCAAATCAAGGTTTAAATAGGTGCCCCATGGATCAAAAAGATCAATAATGATGATAGAATATCCAAGGAACATAGTTCAAGTGATAAATTGCAAAGAAAACCTCTCAATTGGGTAAATTGCAGAAAATCCCAAAATGTGCATAAAAATGCATAACTTGCTCAAACAGTGTCCAAATTGGACAAAATTTGAAACTTAATCTAGTATTATGAATTAAAGCATATCACAAGGTTCGATTAGGGTTATAAGAATTCAATTATGATAATTAAGCTTATTCAACTCATTAAGCAAGTTTAGGGGCCTTACAGCTGAAGACTCTTGCAAAGTGGGTAAGCCCTTGGTAAGGTGTAATACTCTTTGTGCTTGGATGGGTAAGTCCTTTGGTGGTCTTTTGTTGTAACTCTAATTAGTGAATATATAGAGAAAAGTACTTGCAAAGTCCTAGAGGCTGACCTCTCTAGGTAGTGGACTGACTCTCTCCTAGTTTGGAGAGTGGAACCACTCTACTTGACCTTGTCAAGTACTTGCTATCAATTCCTCTCATCCTTGCTATGATTGTTAGTTAGGAATTTAAATTGCACTTAATCTATTGGTTTTAATTTGATATAATTTAAAGGTTCGGTCTATCTTATGAGAATTTTTGTAGCTCTATTCTCCCCCTCTAGAGCCCTAGATCTAACAAGTGGTATCAGAGTAAAGGATCTTCTCCAACAATCTCCCACGAGACGAGAAGATGGGTGTAAACCTACTTGGTTCTCTCAACCTAGAGGGAGGCTTCTCCATGCATCCTATGATCTTTGATGGCACCAACTTCCTCTATTGGAAGAGGCGTATGCAATTCTACATTCGAGGCATGAACTTTGACATGTGAAAGGTGATGGTCACACCTTACAAGGAGCCAACCAGAGCTATTGTAACATGGAGTGAAGCTGCTCTCAAAGAATCCCAACTAAATGCCAAAGCCATAAGCATCCTCTATGCAGCCCTTACCCCAACAGAGTTCAACCGGATATCATCTTGGGACACTGCCTATGAGATTTGGGACAAATTGTGCATCACCTATGAAGGCACAAAGCAAGTCATGGAGGCCAAGATCTACATGTTGAACATCCTTCTAGAGAACTTCAAGATGGGAAAGAAAGAAGGGATTATGGAGATGTACTCAAGACTCAATGACATCATGAATGGGATGGCTACATTGGGCAACACTTTGGACAGAGGTGTAATCAACTCCAAGATCTTAAGGACTCTGCCAAAGATGTGGGAGTCAAAGGTCACCTCCATTGAAGAACTGAGGAGCCTTGATGACATACCAACCGAAGAGCTCATTGGAAACCTCCAAGTCCAAGAGCCAAGGCTTGACAAACAACAAGAAGAACTCAAGCAAGAAGAGAAGGAAACTAAGAAGATCAAAGACAGTGCCTTCAAAGCACAAGTGGAGGTGGTCATCCTTCAACAACAACTTGCTTTCCGGACTTATCCTTCCTCCTCTAGTGAAGATGATGGCACAAATGAGCCTTAGTCCAACTACATCAAGGGTAAACACTTAAGGGAAAGCAAGCCTCCTTCTCCTCTACTCCTAGATGCTATAAGTGTGGACAAAAGGGACACTACAAGAGTGAATGTTCCAAGTCAATAAAGACACACCACAAGGGTAGCTCAAAGAAAGAGGAAGAGTACAAGAAGGAGAGAAAGTATAATAGGAAGGACACAAAGGAGAAGAGACACAAGAATGCAACTCATGCAGCTTGGGAAGCTTCATCTTCAAGCAACTCAAGCTCCGAAGAAGACAGAGAGTGCCACCTTGAACTCATGACCTCTACTAGTGAAGAAATTGGTGAGGTGAGTGATGTAAGTTTGCATGAGTTATCTAAGGAAGTTTTTATTGACATGATTATCTATACCCATTCATCTTTTTCTAAATGTAAATCTAAAAGAAAACGGTTACGAAAAATCATTGATGATCTACATGGTAAACTTGAAATCCTTAAATTGAATGAGAAAATTAATCTTGATAGTATTGATAATTTGCAAGGGAAATACCTTGCTCTTGAGCTCCAATATAATGGAGTTGAAGTTGAGAATGGTATCTACCTTAAGAATATTGAAAATCTTAAGGAAGAAAACCAAAATTGCCTTAAAGAGCTTGAAATAGTTAAAACTGAAAATGCTGAATTTAAGCTCCTTATTGATGCTCATAGAGATGAAAGATATGTCTATCTTAAATAAATACAAATGATTAAATATAGAAATGCTAGGTTACTTGGTCAAGTAAATGATCTATCTTCTAGACCCATATTGCCTAGTGCTAATTTTACTTCTATTTCTCTTGAAAAGGATTCATATTTAACTAAAGCCTTATGTCTTGAGGTTGATCTTGTTCATGATAGGGATGACATAGCTAGCTTGTCTTCTACCATTATTTCTTTAAATGATTGTAATCATATATTGAGAGCATCCCTATAGAAATTCCTCAAATGGAAGAACTCCCTAAATGAAATCCTTGACCATTCTACCAAATAAAGTGGTACTAGTCGTTTGGGATTTGTAGGGGGGCATCAAAGGGTAAGAGCAAAGCCAAAGGTAAGAAAAAGAGTAAAGAGACTTTTTTCTTTGTAGGAGAGTCTTCCGGTACTAAGAATCCTATATTTTGTTCTTATTGCAAATGTGATGATCATTACTCTACTTATTTTCCTTACAAGCATAAGGGGACCAACCCAAAGATGAAATGGGTCCCCAAGATAACTTCGAATCCCAAAGTTTGAGTTGGGAACCGAAATTCTCCTGTATTGCAAGAAAAAGGAGGATGGATTGTTGATAGTGGCTTCACTAAGCATAGGACAGGTGATATAAGCCATTTCAACAACTTCACAAAAAAGAAAGGAGGTTCGGTCACTTTTGGGGACAACAAGAAAGGCAAAGTCAAAGGTAAGGGTGATGTGGGTGAATCCTTGTGCATCAAGAATGTTCTCTTTGTGGATGGCCTACATCACAACTTATTTAGTGTTAGTCAACTATGTGACAATGGTTACCTTGTATTATTTACTTCTTTTGAATGATTGATTCTAGATTTCCTCACCTACCAAGTTATATATAAGGGAACTAGAAGTGGTAACCTTTATTTTATTGTTCTTGACTCTATTAAGCTTGTTGTTGGTAAATGTCTAGTAGGCAACTCAAATGATATTTCTCTTTGGCACCATCGGCTTGGTCATGTAAATATGCATCAGTCAAAGAAGTTGAACAAAAAGGACTTGGTCATGGGACTTCCCAAATTGGATTTTAAAAAGGATGAGGAATGCCAACCTTGTACCCAAGGAAAGAAAACCAAGTCCTCCTTCAAATACAAAGGAGTCCTTAGCACCAAGAGAGCTCTTGAGCTTATTCACATTGATCTATTTGGACCAATGAGAACTCAATCTCTTTCTAGTTCCAAGTATTGCCTTGTTATTGTCGATGATTTCTCTAGATATACTTGGACCTTTTTTCTCATTTCTAAAAGTGATACATTTGATATTTTCTTGAGCTTTTGTAAATGATTTGAGAATGAAGCTTCTTGCCGCATTGTTTCCATCCGTAGTGACCATGGGGGAGAATTTGAAAATGAGATTTTTGAACATTTTTGTCAAGAATATAGTTATGCACACAACTTCTCTTCACCTTGAACACCTCAACAAAATGGGGTTGTAGAGAGGAAGAATAGGTCTTTATAGGAGATGTCTAGGACCAAGCTTCTTGAGTATGATACTCCAAAGAAGTTTTGGGCTGAAGCTGTCAGTACCTCATGTTTTTTGCAAAATTAGGTTTTTACACATCCTTCTTTAAAGAAAACCCCCTACAAACTATGGCATGGTAGGAAGCCTTCTATCAATTATTTTATGTCCTTATTTTGTCTTAAATACAAAAGATTCTCTCGACAAGTTTGATCCAAAATCTTACAAGGCTTTCTTTCTTGGTTATAGCACTACTAGCAAGGGTTATAGAGTTTTTAATGTTGATCTGGCTAAAGTAGAAGAATCCATAAATATTAAGTTTATCGAGACTAACCCCTCTATTCCCAAAGATATTGCTCCAAATGATGATGTTGCAGGTGAATTAATTCCTATCCTAAAATAGATCAACATCATCCAAAAGGGAAAAGAGGTAGTCACTCAAGAAGAAGGGAAAGATGATGAGAAGAAGGATCCAACCCCCCGGTTTGCAAAGAATCATCCAAAGGAGCTAATTTTAGGTGATCCATTTAAAAGAGTGAAGACTCGGGCTGCATTCAACAATTAACAAGCCAACAACGCCTTCATCTCACTACTTGAGCCTAAGAATGTCAAGGAATCTCTTGGGGATGATGAGTGGATCCTAGCTATGCAAGAAGAGTTGGAGAAATTTGAAAAGAACAAAGTGTGAAACCTAGTGCCAAGACCAAGTGATAGAAAGATCATTGGCACCAAATGTGTCTACCACAACAAGATTGATAAAAGCGGAAAAGTGGTAAGGAACAAAGCAAGGTTAGTGGCTCAAGGCTACAATCAACATTAACAAATAGATTTTGATGAGACATATGCACATGTAGCTAGACTCGAGTCCATTTGTATGTTGCTTTCCTTTAATAGTTATAAAAACTTCCTTCTGTATCAAATGGATGTTAAAAGTGTGTTTTTGAATGGTATAATTGAGGATGAAGTGTATGTTGCACAACCCCCAGGCTTTGAACATGATTGTTCACCTAACCATGTTTATTTGTTGCAAAAAGCTCTATATGGACTCAAGCAAGCACCTAAAGCTTGGTATGAGAAATTAAATATTTTTTTGTTAGATCATGGGTATATCATGGGCAAAGTGGATTCTACCTTATATCTAAAGCACACTTCTAACAATTTTCTTATCATACAAATATATGTTGATGATATCATTTTTGGTGGAACTAACATTGATCTTTGCAAAGAATTTAGTGATCTTATACAGAGTGAATTTGAGATGAGTATGATGGGTGAGCTCACATTCTTCCTTGGCTTTCAAATCAAGAAAACAAAAGATGGGAACTTCATCAACCAAGGCAAGTACACAAGTGAACTACTCAAACACTTTGGGATGGAGAACACCAAGATGATGGACACACCCATGTCAAACACTACCAAACTTGACAAAGATGAAGAAGGTGACAAGGTAGATTAGAAGCTCTATAGAGGTATGATTGGAAGTTCACTTTACTTAACTGCCTCTAGACCTGATATAATGTTTAGTGTTGGCTTGTGTCCTCGCTTTCAATCAAATCCTAAGAAATCACATCTTATAGCTATTAAGAGGATTTTAAGGTACTTAGCCAAAATCCAAAATTTTGGACTATGGTATCCCAAGTCAAGGGACTTTACTCATACTTCTTATGGTGATGCAGATTACACAGGGTGCTTGATTGATAGAAAGTGCACAAGTGGCACCTGTTTCCTCCTAGGACCATAATTGGTGTCTTGGTTCTCTAAGAAACAGAGCACATTGCATTATCAGCTACTGAGGCTGAATACATTGTAGTTGGGAGTTGTTGTGCCCAGGTCATATGGATGAAGTAAATGCTCCAAAACTTTAACATTCATTTTGATGCTTCTCCTATCTATTGTAATAATACTAGTGCAATTAACTTGTAATATAATCATATCTTGCATAGTAGAGATAAACATATATGGGTTGGTCATCATTTTATCCATGATCACATTGCCAAAAAGGATATCTATATCACACATGTGGACATGAAAAATCAATTGGCGGACATTTTCACTAGGCCTCTAGCTAGAGAGCAATTTAACTTTATTGATGAAAATTGCTCATAACTACTTTGAATGAATCTGATATGCCTTCTAGATAGTTGTCATCTATCCTATATGTCATACCTCTGTTTTGATCATCTTTGCTTGCTAATATGCAACAAAATTCATTTTTCATGTTCATTTTGCCTTATTTTTCTCTTATTTTTGGGTATTTTTTGCACGCATGTTTTATCACAAAATAGTACCCAATGATGAGTGATATGTGCCTAAGTATGTTCAAAATATATAATGGACTTGAAAAATAAATATCATTAGCACTCCAATGGCTAGAAACTAAGTTTCTATTTTCAGGTTAGGTTGAGCATCGATCGAGTTGCCAACTCGACCGATCGGAGACCGAGAGATTTTTAAAAAAGCCTATCGGTCGAGTTTCTGTGTTCACAAAACTCAACCGATGGCCGGGCTAGAGAAATTTTAAGATGGGTTCGGCCGACTATTCTCCCTCTCAACTAGAGAAAAGTCGACCGATTCCACCTCCATTGCCCCTAAGCTCTCTACCCTAGCCATAACCTTCGTTAACCTAGCCCTAGGTCAACCTAGCTTGACCTCCCTTGACCTTCCCCCTTTCTAACCTAGGTCCATGGATGAGTTTTTGTGGTGAGTATTTAGCTTTTTCTCTCTCCTTCCTCTCTTTTTTGTCTCTATGGAATCCAATAGGAGGAAGAGGGCCGCCCCAACTAATGCACCTTCATCTTCGTCCAACTCCCACTTAATTCCATTTGATGACACTCTTTTTGTCTCAAATGAGGCTGTAAATAAGTTTAAGGAGATCCTTCCTCAGAATAATTTCCCTTTTTGTGCCCTTTTTGAGCCTAGACCTAGAAGACAAGATGTCATAGATCAAGTAGTGGAGTTTCTTAACATTCACCATCTCTCTACCTTGGGTGTTGAATGCGCATGCTACAACAATTTCATCACTAGCACGAAAGCGGTTCACGAATTCTATGCTAACTTGCATTGTAATTACGACACCCTCATACCCCTGCCTAATTCTCAAGTAGTCCTCACGTCCATGATAGCTGGGAAGAAATTTCAAGTCTCTGAGGATACCTTGAACATCTTCTTTTCAGGTACCAATGAGACTGACACCTGGCATAAGGATTACCTAGAGTATTTTGACCTTGTTGAGCTTGAGGCCTTCTATAAGAAATATGATCTTACCCAAGAAGAAGCAAACTGAGATTGCACAAAACACTACGACGATCATGTATTGTCTTTTGGAGAACATTGGAGTCAAGTGGTCAAGATATATTCTCCACCGTATGACCTGCTTTGACTCTAGCAAGAACACCCATGGCACACACCCTCCCTACCCTTCCTTGATTTATGGTCTGTCCCAATTTGCCACTGGAAAATCTCTTTTCCATGACTTTCATTAAAAACCTACCCGGAAAGGAGTTTATATTAATGGGACCACTCTTTAGCAGTCTGTTCCTCTCCTCTCCTCCACCACACATGGTTCCTCTACCTCTACCTCTACCCAAGAACCTCCACCACCTCAGCCTACCCGTCCTGCCCTTGCCTCGTTCCATGTATCAAATGAAGCCCTTATGGGCTATATGATGCATCAACATACATACAACCTTCAAGTTTAGGATCACCTGCATCAGGACCTATGTTCAATCATGTCCAACATAAACATGTCCTGTGCACACCCCTACCCAGCCTACCGACCCTACCCAAGAGGTTACTATGCATTCTTTGCATATGATCACTTTTACCATGCCCCTCCACCTACACCTTCTGCTGCTACACCCTCTACTATTGGTGGATCTACCCCTAGTGTGCTACCTCTTCCTAATGGCTCATTGGCCACTCTTCTTGCCAACCTTGGTAGTTCTACTCCTTTCTTCCCACATGCCAATGAGCTCCATGCTCTTGGTATGTCTTGGGATGAGCAGAATGCTTGTTGGCTCGGTCGTGGTTTTAGTTCCTGTACTGATGAAGAGATGTCAGACTAGGATGATGAGGAAGCTACTGATGCTGACAAGGAGGCTGATGAGGAGGATGGTGATGCATCTGATGATGATGGCTCTAATGGTTTTGTTGCCTTGTTGGTGCCTCCAATGATGAAGGAGATGTTGTTCTTTCTATTGCACCTTTAGACAAAGATGATGACTACAAGCCTAATGCTGATGATGTTGTGGATGATGTTGATATAGATAGCTTAGATGTTTAATTATTCTTAGTTCTTAGTCTAGATGTTGATCATATATATCTTTCTAGGCTATTTTGTATTAGAAACATCTGGGTACATGTTCTGAGTTGTACTATTTATCATCTTAGCTCTCTTAGTTTTGGCTTGTAGCTATTTTATGAGAACTTGCTTTCTGGGTTGTCATCTTAATTTTGTGCACACTTACTCTTTGCTTTACTATATCTCATGAGTTGGTGTCATGTTTTACCATATTTTGATTATGACTTAGCTTGTTTGTTTCTCTCATCTCTGTTTGGTGTATGCTTTGAGATTGCATATTATAGATGTATGTTTTGGCTGTGCTTGTAGAAGACCTATTTTTTGTTCTCTTCTACCCCCCTTCCTTTTTGATAATGTCAAAAGGGGGAGAGAAATTCAATATTTTGAAGCTCAACCATGTTGATTTTATTGCCTATGTGTTCCTTTTCTTGTTCATTATATGCTTTATCATGTGACTTGCTAAAGGACCATATAGTACATATGTGTTATATTGCTTTGTGTAGATGACTAACTATGCAGGTTAGAGTAAGCATAGATTGAGGGGGAGCAATTCACATTGTTCAAATCTTGAATCCCCTTACAATTCACAAGGCAAAGGAATAACTTCAATATCCTTTTCAATATGATTGAGGAATGGCTTGTCATTGTCAAAGAGGGGGAGAATGTTGACTTGAGAATTATACATTGCCCATATTTTGATAATGAATTAACCATTCCATTTCTATGTATCTAATATGTTTGTTCAAGATTGATTTTAGGCTTTAGGTACATGAAAAGGATCAAATTACACAAGCCCTAGCTTGTTCAAGTTCAAGTCAAATGCAATGCAAGTGTGCAATTTGGGAAATCACTCCAAATGACCTTCGATGAATTTTTTAATCACTTGTATTGATGATATGACTTGAAACTAAGATGAGAAAAAATTAGGTACACTTAACTCCAAGGTTTAATCACTCAAAATTCAATTTAAAAAATTTGTCAAAGCCTGTTCATCGGTCGAGTTGGAAACTCGACCGATCCTATGATGGATTTTCTAAAGATGACCCATTGGTCGAGTTGTGCACTCACAAAACTTGACTGACTGAATCACTAACAAAATCTAATTTTAGCTCATCGGTCAAGTTTACTAGAACAAACTCGACTGATAGTTTGAAAATTGGCTTTGTCCTTTAGTTGATCGGTCGAGTTACCTTTATTGAAACTTGACCAAATGTACTGTATGAAAAATGCAGAAAAAGTGATTATAACCATTAATGAGTTGTTTTGGATGAAAATAGATCTATTGCATTATGGAAATGGATATATTTCGACCCTAAGTGATCCCACACTCAAGGGAATACCCCCAGATATATATAGGACCCCTTGGTCTTCATTCCAAGTTTGCTCATTCATGCTATTCTAAGTCCTTGCTATAGTTGAGTGTGTTGCAACTCCTTGAGCCCCTTTCTCTCTCTAATTTACACTTCATTTCATGATTATGAGTGAGATAGTCCTGTTGTAAGAGAGATACTCCCTTGTGCATGTAAATCTCTCATCTACTCCATCTTCCCTACCCCTTTCCTCCATGAAGAAAAGGTGAAGCAAGCTACTCCGAGTGAAGGGGGAGCTGTTGCTACTCTTATTCAAGGTTGAAGAAGAGGTGATGATCTTCTCTAGGTGAAGGAGAAGGAAAAGGATGAAGATCCAAGAAGAGTGAAAAAGTCCTTGAAGGAGGAAGACTTGTGCTAGAGTGTGTAAGACCTTGGAAGAAGGCTAAAGACTCTTGCAAAGTGGGTATGCCCTTGGTAAGGTGTAATACTCTTTGTGCTGGATCGGTAAGTCTTTTGGTGGTCTTGTGTTGTAACTCTAATTGGTGAATATATAGAGAAAAGCACTTGCAAAGTCCTAGAGGATGACCTCTCTAGGTAGTGGACTGACTCTATCCTAGTTTGGAGAGTGGAACCACTCTACATGACCTTGTCAAGTGCTTGCTATCAATTATTCTCATCCTTGCTATGCTTGTTAGTTAGGACTTCAAATTGCACTTAATCTATTGGTTTTAATTTGATATAATTTGAAGGTATAATCTATCTTGTGAGAATTTTTGTAGATCTATTCACCCCCCTCTAGATCCCTAGATCCAACAAACCTAATTTGTGATTTTTTAATCTATAAACTCTAATCTATAAACCCTATATTAAAAGCCCTAATTTCTAAACTGTGTCATTGGCCTAGAAACCTATCTGAGATTTACTCATTGGGAGTAAACCTTAGATAGTCCCTGATTTGGTCCTATTCTTGAGCATTTCATATCACTTAGGATGTAAGTGTATAATGCGTGTCTGATTCAATAAATTTTGACAACATTTTCCCTTTTGTTCTCTCAGTACATATGTAGGTGGATATTTGCCCATCTACATCAGTGTACTTGGAGGACTGTGAGGAAATGCTACTGAAATTTATTGAAATTGAACACACATTATGCACTTACTAGTGAGATGAAAGAATTAGATAAGTGGTACACATTTATGAATGTAAATGATATTAGATGATTAGGTCTAAATTATTTGAATGCATTTTTCCCCTAAAATTAACTTACTAGATAGAACCTGATGAGCTACTCATTTCCCATTTGATCTTATTGAAATGGATAGATCACAGATGTCTAAACTAAATCTTTGCACTCCAGAGTTTATTAATGGTCGTGACGAGTTTGTAATATTTTTAGAAGAATACAAAAAAGAACTTGGACATAGGTTCTATTTCCCCTGTAGGAATTGTAGTAACAACCTAAAACTTTACATTTTTGACACGATCGAAGATCATGTCATGTGGAATGGGACTATACAAGGCTATACAAAATGGTACTAGCATGGAGAGATTCCTACTATGAGATCAGAAGATGTCGAAAGAGGTGATTGTAGCAAAGAAGAAATGGCTGACGATGTTGATGAGAATGAACCAATTCCAAAAAACATCATTGATGTGATGCTAGATAGTTGTGGGGTAAATGTTACAGACCTGCCTCCCTTATTTAGAAACGTTATGCATGATGCTGAGAAACTGTTCTACTTAGGTTGTACTAAGTCTACAAAGTTGAGTGCTATGTTGAGATTGTATACCTAAAGGCTAACAATAGATGGAGCGATGAAAGCTTCACTTCTCTGTTGTCTTTGTTGATAGAAATTCTCCCTGAAAGCATCGAACTTCCAATCTCAACATACAAAATGACAAAAATGGTGTACCCAATTTGAATGGAGGCTAAGAAGATACATACATTTCTTAATGACTATGTGCTATTTTGAAAGAACTATATCAATATGAAAGAATGTCCAAAATATGGGGTGTCTAGGTATAAAAGGACGACATCAGGTAAGACCAATACCAAGTCTCCTTCCAAGGTGACATGGTATCTGCCTATAATACCATGGTTTCAATGCTTGTTTGCTAATACCGAATATGCACAAAATTTATCTTGGCATGCAAAAATAAAGAAAAATAATTATGGTATGCTATGGCATGCGTCTGATTCCCCACAATGGAAGAAGATTGATTTATTGTATCCTAAATTTGGTGAAGAAGCTAGAAATTTAAGACTTAGACTTTTTACTGATGGGATGAATCCATATTGAACATTAAGCAGCCAACTTAGCACTTGGCATGTCATCACTATTGTATGCAATGTTCCTCCATGGTTGTTGACACAAATTTACCGTGCGTAGAATGCAAGTGCACGTATCAGAGTAATATAGGCCTTTGTGAGGCTCGAGTCAAACTCAGGGAAACATAATTATTGGTAGACTACTACTAACTACTAGAAATCAGCTAGACTGATTAAAATGATTTGAGAGTTGATTGAAAAATAAAAGAAAAATAAAATAAAAGAGCAATTGATTAAATGTTTGGTTTAATCAATTCAATGGGAATCTTTAGGATTACGGTTTCACCACAGGTTCTCATCATATTAATTTCTACATAGTTAACCTAATCCGTCTCTCATTCTGAGTAGTGGCCTGTATTCAGAATTGTTCACTATCATGATACAACTCACTACCTAAATCTAGGTCGGTTCCACGGTAGTAGTAACCTATACCCTAAACTAGGTGCATGAAGACCATACTCTGGGTTTCCACCATTAACTGTACATCACCTTGTTCAAAGGATTTATTAGTTAATGTGAATTTTGTTTCTTTTCAACCGTTAGTTCTTCTTTCAAAGTAATTAAAGGAATTAAATTATCATTAGGGTGATCAATCGTAATGATATAATGGAGAAAATGAAATCATACCACAGATTTAAGAGACAAATCATGAAATACTATGGTAAAAATGTCATACAACAATCACTCGGGCTACTCTCGGTCCTAAAGATAAAGGGGATTAACTTCGCATGTTCATCTCCATGAAAGACATGATGAGAGAAAGGGAAAATATGGATAAAAGTGATGTAACCCCTGAACAGATGAGATCTGGGGGTTCCTCGGCGTAGAATGAACAATCTACAGCCTTCCGGTAGTGGAAAAATCCTTCTGCAACTTTCAGAATGATCGGGGCGTGGCTCTGGGCTTCGTTCTTTTCTCCTCTCCTCCTTCAGACTTGTGCAATGACTAATGATGTGATTCCCTCCTTAGGGCCGCCATAATTAGGTATATGCACCACTTTAGATCTCCAAAAGATCACCACCGTCTGATTAGAATTGGTCGGAAACAAAACCTGATATGACAACGTCGATACCATCGACGCGAGTCGATGGTATCGACCCGTCATAATATCGACAAGTCTTTTTTTTTTTCTGACGTTCCACCTGATGCAGACTCGATACCATCGACTTTAGTGTCGATGGTATCGACACCTTTAGGCGTCGCTTTTATCATCAATCTGACGCTGAAGCTGGCAATGTCGATAGTATCGACTTTGTGTCGATAATATTGACTAGTTGACTGCTGGCTCGCTGTAAGTATCTCGCTACCATCGACTTCAGTGTCGATGGTATCGAATCATCTTGGTTCTTTGCAGCTATTTCAATGTGACCGAGTCGATACTATCGAACGATGTCGATGGTATCGACAGCTGCATATACTCGTTTTTCCTGAAAATCCAAGATAAATCTGAATTAGCCTTACTAAAACACATCCATATGATCATTTATAACCAAAGAGATGAAATACAATAGATTTGATGCAAAATGAGATTATATACTAAAGCGAGTGAATCATATGATACTAACCACAAAAGTGACTAAATAACACATAAAACGCATGTAAAACTAGTCTATAAAAGTGACTCAAAATCCTCACATCAAACTCCCCTAAGCTTAAAGATTGCTCGTCCTCGAGCAACAAACTATAGAATAAAATTGTGAGGGTCAACTAAAGAACATACTATCACAACAGACATTACCGTATGATTCCCACTAGACATTCACATACCGGCCCTCACTAACCACAGAATGGTAACTACCCTACATGTGACAATGATCATCCATAAAAGATATCCACTCCAAGATTGGTGAATACTATCAAATAAGACAGTTAATATAATAAAATCTTCCAGTTCAAACTTGGTGCATCTTATGATCTCCTATCTACGTTACTCATAATCTAACTACCATCTAAATGGAAGCATATCTCCTGAAATACAAATGTGACGAGATAATCACGGGTGGCCTACCATTTTGAGCAACAAGTGGATGCGATAGGCAGTTTATGTAAGAAAAAGTAACACAATATAGTTCAACATGCAACAATACAGAAAATGACCTATATGATGCTCATGCATATGGAAATGACCTAATGCTTACATTTTAGGTGGAATGATGCATGCACTATCTTTCCATCCCAATGAGAGACAGAATATCTACAAACTACACATGTGCTTGTTCTTCTTATTATGCATGTGAACAAGTTCCTTCCTCTTTCTGATCTTCACTTACTTATTATTATTATTATTTTTTAAGACCTCATTTTGCTCCATGAACTAAGGTGAAATTTGCACATCTTTGTCTTGGGCTTATTCTCATCACTACTATTTTTTTTCTTTTTTCATTGTATTTTATTTTTCAGAAAGTATGAAACAAGTTCCTTATTTTCAGAAGAAGCAAGGCACATCATGTAAAAATGATTAAAATTATGCAAAATGCACTAAAATGACATTGACATGCATTCTAAAATTGTGCATGCATGACTATAATGCAACATTTTTTTTCATATATGCAACATATGTAAACTAACCACAATGCAATCCTATCTACATGATATGCAAACAAGAGATGACAATATGTAAGTGCTCCCAATTCTTATGGTGGAGTGTAGATGAGATGAGGTGGATAGATCACAAGATTAATTGACAGAACCTTCGGAAGATATTATATGTCCCTCCTTACTGACATGTGTAGAATCAAGGGGTTTCTCTCTCTTATTTTAGATTAAAGTCTCATTACCATTTGATCAGTTTAGGCTCAACATCCAATTCTGTCCACTTTTCTTGAATCACAGGCATTTACAGTTGTGGTCTTATGTTTTAAAGTTGACAAACCCAATTATTTTCATAAGTTAAATGCTCAAGTTCAAACAAATCAAGCTTGCAAGTTCATGAAAAATTTTCAAATCAACCCATGACTCCCATGTGACAAATAAAGAGATGACACATTAAATTAGACATCCACGGATACACTAGATAGCATGTGGATCCTAAAAACTAAGAAAATTGCTCAAATAAAAGAAAAGGCAATAAATGATAAAAATAAAGGAAAATAAAAGATAGAAATTGTTCCATCTCCCCCCCTAAGTTTGAATTCAACTATGGCCTCATAGTCAAAAACAATCTCAGTAGGTGGAATAGTGATACCATTTATTGCTCAGGTGGCGGGTACTTTGGGGCGCTGGGATCCCATGATGGATATTGCCCCTGGAAATTTGGATCATATGGGGGCATGGGTGGAGGTTGAGGATATCCCCCGAAGTAGTTTTGGCTCCAGTAGTGATCATAGAATGACTCCTGCTGCTGCTCGATCCTCCCCAACCAGGCGTAGACCTGTTGTTGACTGGAGAACAGTTGACGTTCACTCTCGAAGATTGCTTGTTGATTAACATACAACCAATTTGTAGTATCCTGGATATCAGCAAATGATGCAATATGTTGTTGTTGTGTCTCCTGAATGCTCTATGGCATGGTGTACATGCCCTGCATAGAATAAACATCCTCTCCTTGTTGAGAAGGTGGTGGTGGATGAGGCTGCGAGGATGATGAAGCACCTAGGTAGAAGCGTGGCCGCTTCCTAGGTGCCACTCGTGCCCGAAGAGGAGTGAAAGTCTCCTCTTCCTCTTCATTCTCATCGTCGACGTCATTGTTTCCCGTGTCTTCTTCACTTGCTGAATCGTGGATTGCAATAATGGGCCACCTAAAGTGCTGGGCTCCTTGGATGTTAAAGACGGGATCAGGAAGTGCACACTCCTTATACTCCTGATTGACGTGGCAATGCGCATAAACCACGCCGCCATGAACTGTCAAAAGATTGGAACGGTGGAAATGAGTGAGATTCACCGGATTTTTGCTGACCAGTGGAGGAAGTGATGACAGATCTAGCCCAAGGTAAAGGGCTAGTGGCATGATAAGTCCCCCAAAGTGAATAGGGGAGCTTCATGTATTCCTTTTCACGGCCATCACGCGTGTCAAGAAAAACACGCCCCTATTTATTTGTTCCCTCTTAAGTAGCTTGTAGAGGAAGAATAGATCTGTCTCCTGGAATTTGCTCAAAGAAAGCTCACCCCGAGCAAAGAAGGTGATGCAGAGCATGCGGTGTAAAACCTGCATGAATGGGTGCTCGAAGTCGGCCACCACTGCATTGTGATAGCTGATCGATTTTCCTGTAGGGGCAGTCACCAGCGCTGCAAACATCGCATCATAATCGACCCGATTATCCAGCCGTCGGTACTGCTCGGGTGAGTGCCACCAATTGTAGATCTTGTTGAATTGGTCAAGCGTAATAGTATACTTGTGGTTGAAAAAATGGAAGGAAACACACCCTTGATCCACTCACAGTCTGTGGCGATAAGGTCATTGGGCACCACATAGATGTCGAGGGTGGCCATGAATTCCGCCACGATCTCCTTATACGTTGGCCACTCACCAAAGAACAGATGAGCCTCCTCGTGGTAGGGGATGGCTTCCTCCCAAGCTATTGCCCTCCTCCCAACCTGCCCAAGGATGACATTGTTGAGGTTGTCCTCAAAGCCAAGATCCCTGATCATGGCCCGATCCACATATCGGGTAGGCTCTATGGGACGCTTCATCAACTCATCAAAGACTTTCTTCACATCCACCGAGGGGTGGACAATCCTCGGACGGGGAATAGAGCCCGGTGGTGGAGGCACGAATGTGTCAATCTCCATGGGAGCCGCCCGTGAGGAAGAAGTTCCTGCTGTCCTCACCATTGTGAAAGAAAAGAGATAGAAGAATAGAGCTCGGTGAAGGTCGGAGATGAGAACCCCCACAGTCGATGAAGAGCTTGGGGAAGATTGCTCGATTGCTGTCGGCTCGGTGAAGATCTCTGGTTGCTCGGGCTGCTTGGTGCAAGAGTTGAGGGGATTCACTCTGAAGGTGTGAATAGAAATGAAAAACTACCCCTCCTTTTATAGCTGAACCCGTTGCTACTGTCGCTCCGTCGATACCATTGACGTCGCGTCGATGGTATCAACACCCGGAGCACAATTCGCTCTTCGCAACCATTGACGGTTGTTGATTGCTTGATGGGGGGGGATCGATGATGCGTTGATACCATCGATGGGGTGTCGATGGTATCGACCCATCCACCAGATCGACTTCTGAACTTGGTGGGCTCCGTTGATTTCTTCTCACGGATCGCTGACGTGTCACGTCAATACCATCGACTCTTTATGGTTCGATTACCCTCATGAGGCCTGGGCACCGCTTCCTCACTGTTATCGTGTCGATACCATCGATGGGATTGTCGATGGTATTGACTTCACTGAGTCGAAATCTTCTGTAAATCTTCAGGGATCTCGCGAGCATCGACTTCCCGGTCGATACTATCGACCCGGTGCTCTCATTTTTTTTCGATGTCGCTGATGGTGGGTCGATACCATCGATGAGGCCGCCGATGGTATCGACTTAGAAAATTTTCTACAGCCGCTTCCCTGTACCCACGTCGCTACCATCAACATTGTGGTCGATGGTATAGACTTTGTCTCAGTACTGCACACTGAACAAAATGATTAAGGTATCATTTTTACACACAATGAAATTAAACAAAACTAAATTGTAAATTCAAAAGAAAATGAAGGAGCTACAAATTAAAACTACCGATGGTTGGGTTGCCTCCCAACAAGCGCCCTTGTTTATTGTCTTAGGCTAGACGCAATAAAGCTCTTCATTCATCCTTAAGTGCCATGAGTTTAACCTCATGCACTTTTCTTGTGTAGTTCTCGCCAAAGTAACGCTTCAACCTTTGACCATTAAATAAGAATGTGAGCTCTCCATCTCTCACCATAATCGCATCATGTGGGTGCACCTCCTCCACCACAAAAGGCCCACTCCACCTGGATTTCAATTTCCCAGGATGAAGCTTCAGTCTCTAGTTGAACAGTAACACGTGATCACCCTTTTTGAAAACGCGCGTTTGTATGTGGCGGTCATGGATTTGCTTTGTCCTCTCTTTATAGATCCTTTAATTCTCATAGGCATTCATCCTAAGCTCATCCAACTCATTTAGCTCCAATAGTCTCTTTTTCCCTACATCATCATAACTCACATTGAGCTTCCGTAGTGCCCAATGCGCCTTGTGCTCTAACTCAACCGGCAAATGGCAAGCCCTCCCATAAGCCAACCTAAAAGGTGTAGTTCCTATAGGTGTTTTAAACGCGTTCCTATATGCCCATAAAGCATCTGGTAGAAGTGCACTCCAATTTTTTCTAGAAGATGCCACCGTACATTCCAATATCTTTTTGATCTCGCGATTGGAAACCTCAACTTGACCTTGAGTCTGCGGGTGATACGGGGTACCGACATTGTGCTTCACCCCATATTTACTCATTAGTATAGCAAATTTCTTGTTCGTGAAGTGGGTGTCTCCATTACTTATAATCATACGGGGCACACCAAACCTACAGAAGATATGTTCTTTCACAAACCTGCACACTACCGCAGCGTCATTAGTTCTTGTAGGTATTGCCTCTACCCACTTCGACACATAATCAACGGACAACAAAATATATAAATTAGAATTCGAGGACACAAATGGTCCCATGAAATCGATGCCCCATAAGTCAAATACCTCAACTTCTTGAAACACATTGAGGGGCATCTCTTGTTGCTTTGAGATATTACCTGCCCTTTCACACACGTCACATCTTTTCAAATAGTCATAGGCATCCCGAAAGAGTGTAGGCCAATAAAGACCACTCTCTAAAACTTTGTCCGCTGTCCTTGTGCTCGCATGATGGCCTCCAGTGGGTAATGCATGACAGTGTGTAAGTACACTCTCATATTCCTCCTCTGGTACATGCCTGCGTAAAATGCCATCCCTGCATTGCCTCAACAAAATGGGGTCATCTCAAAAGTAATATCTTAAAGAATGCAAACATCTCTTCTTTTCTTGAAAATTCCAGTCGTCTGATATTTCCTTGCATGCAAGATAATTTACAATATGTGAAAACCACGGATCTTTGGATTTTATGGAAAGGATTTGCTCATCAGGAAACATCTCGTTAATGGGTATATTAATATCTCACTCATCTACCCTCTCTAACCGAGACAAATGGTCCACAACCACGTTCTCAATACCCGCCTTGTCTTTAATTTCAATGTCAAACTCTTGTAAGAGTAAGATCCACCTAATTAATCTAGGCTTGGCATCTTTCTTATTCATTAAATATTTAATAGAAGTGTGGTCCGTCCAAACCACAACTTTTGACCCCACTAAGTATTGCCTAAATTTTTCAAATGCGAAAACCACAGCAAGCAGTTCTTTTTCAGTGGTAGTATAGTTAAGTTGTGCATCATTTAAAGTCTTTGATGCATAGAAAATTACTACAGGTTTGTTCTCAAACCGCTGCCCAAGAACAGCCCCAACAGCAAAGTCAGATGCATCGCACATGAGCTCGAACGGTTTGGTCCAATCCGGCATTTGAACAACTAATGCCGAAATTAATTTTTCTTTTAAAACATTGAAGGAATGCATGCATTTATCATTAAAATCAAACACTGCGTCCTTCTCAAGCAATTTAGACAAAGGTTTAGCAATTTTGGAAAAATCTTTGATAAAACGACGGTAGAAACCCACATGCCCAAGGAAACTCCTCACTCCCTTCACCGAGTTCGGTGGAGGTAATTTGGCAATAACCTCAATTTTTACTGGATCTATCTCCAGTCCTTTTCTAGACACCATGTGCCCAAGCACTATTCCTTCACTAACCATCATGTGACACTTTTCCCAATTTAATACCAAATGTTTATCTTTACATCTTTGTAGCACTCGATCCAAATTGTACAGACACTCATCAAAGGATGCACCATGGATGGAAAAATCGTCCATAAAAACCTCTAAATAGCGCTCCACCATGTCTGAGAAAATTGCAAGCATACAACGTTGAAAAGTAGCCGATGCGTTGCACAACCCAAACGGCATGCAGCGATATGCAAAAGTCCCATAAGGACAAGTGAAGGTAGACTTCTCTTGATCCTTAGGGTCTATAGAAATCTAATTATAGTCGGAATAGCCGTCCAAAAAGCAAAAATGAGAGCGGCCAGCCAGCCACTCTAAAATTTGGTCAATAAATGGGAGCGGAAAATGATCCTTTAGAGTTGCGGAATTCAAGCAGTGATAGTCGATGCAAACACGCCACTCGGTTACCAATCGGGTATTAACATGTTCATTCATGAGATCCTACGTCACCGTGATCTCCCCCTTTTTAGGGACTACCTGTGTGGGGCTTACCCACATCGAATCTGAAATAGCATAGATGATGCCTATAGAAAGAAGTTTGATCACCTCCTTCTTGACGACCTCCATCATGCTCGGGTTGAGTCGATGTTGTGGCTGAATCACAGACTTGGCTCCTTCCTCGAGTCGGATGTTGTGCTGGAAAAGCGTAGGAGAAATCCCCTTTATATCAGCAACTGACCACCCGAATGCGCCACGATGGTTCTTCAGCACGATCATCAACTGCTCTTCTTCACCGACACTCAGATATGCTGAAATAATCACTGGTAGTTTTTCACCATCGACTAAGAATGCATATTTTAAGTGAGGGGGTAGTGGCTTCAGTTCTAATTCTGGTGGACAGACCAATGATGATTGAAGCGATGGTGGGAGTGGCCCAAGATCCTCATAGTGCTTGGCATAGTAGCATGGGAGCACTTGAAGCATCTTGACACATTCTTGTAACGACATGCTTCTCATCCAATCATGCATTATGTTGACAACACAAGCTTCAAGGGGTAGTTCTGGATATGAGTCAAGCACATAACTTGCTATTGCATCATCCTCAGTAGATACAAGAATTTCCTCCTCTTCATCATTGGGATAACCCACAGCTTTACAAAGAGAAACAACTTTTGTTTGTTCCAAAATATCCACTGCCAGTGTCCCCTTATCTACCTTGGTCATTACATGAGCCATATCCAGAAATGGCTTCCCTAAACAAATACAAATGTTTTGATCAAAATGCTTCACCATGCGACATTCCTCCTTTGCCTGTGATTGTTTTGTACTTAGTGGCATAACCATCTCAAATATGTCATCCGCTATTCCCAATGTCAGATGACCTCTACCCATTTCCAGTATCATATCTGCAGTAGCTTGGAAGGGTCTTCCGAGGAGTATCTCATTCCCTTGGTCATCTTGCATTTCCATTACCACAAAGTCAGCTAGAAATACAAACCTATCAACCTTTACCAATACATCCTCACAAATACCATATGGCCATACCACAAAATTATCTGTGAGTTGAATCGTCATGTTGCTTTGTCTTGATTCCTTAAGAAGATTGTATAAAATCTTCTTTCTACTCCTTAACAGAATTGCTTTGGCTTGTTGATTTCTTCCTAGAACATTTGTATTTCCAGGAAAACCTTGCTGTGTTGGTTTCTTCAAGCTTGAAATCTCTTCCGCCATCTGTGCTAAAGATGTCTTGAGTATCCTCATCTGAGCCCCATGACTTTGTAAAGTTTGCCCAAACTTATTCATGAACTCTCCATGTTGCTTTATTTGTTGACCAAACATGCTCATGAGCTCTTGATTCTGCTTGATTACTTGATTGAGCAACTCATTCCTCTTTTCTTCCGCAGTGGGTTGTGGCTTAGCTTCCAGATCCTGCAAGAAATTGTTGGGTTCTTTCCAAGAAAATTTCTTATCCTTCCTCCAGGAATAGTCGTTATTCCGATATCCCTATTGCTGACGCATGAATTTCACCTATGCTTCATTATCTGACTCTTCATTTTCTTTTGCCATAAGTTTCTTTGCAATAAGATCCATCTTATCATTCTGTTCTTTAATGGCTTTAGCGTCCCCTATAGATATAACTTGTTCAGGTGCATCTATGGTACCCTAGGACTGCTTCTTTGCCATGTTCTTATGAATCTCCCAACACCTTGTATCAGTATTGTTTAGAAAAAATCCTGATCCTGTTGAATCCAGATTTCTTATGTCATGCTCATTAAGCGTGAAGTAGAAAATCTTCACCTATTTTTCCTTGTCTAACCCATGATGAGGGCATCTTCTTAGCATTATCTGAAATCTTTCCCAGGTCTCCGAATAAGTTTCACCTGCATTCTGAGTAAAGTTCTTATTAAATCATTAGTATTCTCAGGTGGGAAGAAACGTTCGAAAAAGACCTCAATCATCTGATCCCACATCTCAACAATCTCATCATCTAGATTATAGAACCACTCTCTTGCAGTTCCTGCAAGAGAACTTGGGAACAGTTTCAGATACAATGTCTCTTGCGGAAAACGATCGATCTTGATCATATCACAATTTTCCACAAAAGTGCTTATGTGGGCAACTGGATCCTCGTTCTTTAGTCCATGGAATGCATGAGTTTTGACTAGATTTATTAGTGTCGGATCAATTTTATAAGTCAGGATGTTGATTGTCGGCCCTTTCGATGCGGAGGAAGAAGACGCCTTGATCTTTTCCCATATCATCTTTTCTTCAGCCATTTCTTCTTGTTCAGAATCTGAATGCACTCCCTCAGATTGATTCTGAATGTAGTGCTCCTCGTCGTCTAATCCCGAAAATGGGACCTCTGGTAGTGATTGCGTGTAGTCTGTGCTACGCGTGCTCACCATACACTGGTACCTGCAAAATGATATATTTAGTTAAGTACAGTGCCAGACGAGTATAGATTTTTGAAAAATAGACAATTAATTGCAATAATTAAAAATGTAACTAAAAGAAAAAGGTAGCCTAGAGTGGTTGCTTGTAGCACTCGTAGTGCCAACAATTGTCGTTTCCCCGGCAATGATGCCAAAAACTTGACACGAATTTAACGTGCGTAGAACGCAAGTGCACGCGTCAGAGTAATATAGACCTTTGTGAGGCTCGAGTCAAACTCAGGGAAACATAATTATTGGTAGACTACTACTAACTACTTGAAAATAGCTAGACCGATTAAAATGATTTGAGAGTTGATTGAAAAAGAAAAGAAAAATAAAAAAATAGAGCAATCGATTAAATGTTTGGTTTAATCAATTCAATGGGAATCTTTAGGATTATGGTTTCACCACAGGTTCTTATTGTATTAATTTCTAAATAGTTAACCTAATCCATCTCTCATTCCGAGTAGTGGCTTGTATTCATAATTGTTCACTGTCGTGATACAACTCACTACCTAAATCTAGGTCGGTTCCATGGTAGTAGTAACCTATACCCTAAACTAGGTGCATGAAGACCATACTTTGGGTTTCCACCATTAACTGTACATCACCTTGTTCAAAGGATTTATTAGTTAATGTGAATTTCATTTCTTTTCAACCGTTAATTCTTCTTTCAAAGTAATTAAAGGCATTAAATTATCATTAGGGTGATCAATAATAATGATATAATGGAGAAAACTAAATCATACCATGGATTTAAGAGACAAATTATGAAATACTATGGTAAAAATGTCATACAAAAATCACTCGGGCTACTCTCAGTCCTATGTTCATCTCCATGAAAGAATGATGAGAGAAAGGGAAAACATGGGGAAAACATGGATAAAAGTGATGTAACCCCCTGAACAGAGGAGATTCGGGCACTCCCCGGCGTAGAATGAACAATCTATAGCCTTTTGGTAGTGGAAAACTCCTTCTGTAGCTTTCGGAACGATCGGGGTGTGGCTCTGGGCTCCATTCTTTTCTCCTCTCCTCCTTCAGACTTTTGCAATGACGAATGATGTGATTCCCTCCTTAGGGCTGCCGTAATTAGGTATATGCACCACTTTAGATCGCCAAAATAAGACCACCGTCCAATTAGAATCGATCTGAAACAAAACCTGATCTGACGGCGTCGATACCATCGACGCGGGTCGATGGTATCGACCTGTCGTAATATCGACAAGTCTTTTTTTTTCTGACGTTCCGCCTGATGCAGACTCAATACCATCGACTTCAGCGTCGATGGTATTGACACCTTTAGGCATCACTTTTCTCATCAATCTGACGCTGAAGCTGGTGATGTCGATAGTATCAACTTTTTGTCGATAGTATTGACTAGTTGACTGCTAGCTCGCTGTAAGTATCTCGCTACCATCGACTTCATTGTCGATGGTATCGACTCACCTATGTTCTTTGCGGCTATCTCACTATGACCGAGTCGATACTATCGACTGATGTCGATGGTATCGACAACTGCATATACTCGTTTTTCATGAAAATCCAAGATAAATCTGAAACAGCCTTACTAAAACACATCCATATGATCATTTATAACCAAAAAGATGAAATACAATAGATTTGATGTAAATGAGATTATAGACTAAAGCGAGTGAATCATGTGATACTAACCACAAAAGTGACTAAATAACACATAAAATGCATGTAAAACTAGTCTATAAAAGCGACTCAAAATCCTCACATCAGTTGTGTATGAAGAATAAATTTGTCATGCTTTCATTGCTGATATCGAGCCCCAAACAACCTAGAAATGATATTGATATTTACCTTGAACCTCTGATTGATGACCTAAACAAACTATGGGGAGAAGGTGTGATGACTTATGATGCTTTGGGTGAAGATATGTTTAATTTACATGCTATGTTGTTTTGCACTATTAATGACTTTCATGCTTATGGGAATTTGTCTGGTTACAATGTCATAGGAACCAAGGAATGTCTTATATATGAGGAAAATAGAGATTATACCTGACTAAAACATGGTGGTAAGACTATATATCTTGGTCAACAAAGGTTTCTGCCAAAGGTGAATCCTTATCAAACATTGTGCAAAACATTCAATGAATCAACTAAGGAATGGAGTGCCCCTAAACCTATGTTACGTGAAGATGTTTATGCAAGGGTAAACAATATTGTAAATCATTTTGGTAAGAGACCATGTACTACTCCCACAGTTGAAAATCCTTTATTCAAAAAGAGGTTGATATTTTGGAGTCTTCCTTATTGGAGTTCTTTGATAGTTTGACATTATATCAATGTCTTGCATATTGAGAAAAATATTTGTGATAACATTATTGGCACTCTGTTGAATATAGCCGGTAAAACTAAAGATGGGATCATATCCAGAATGAACCTACTTGAAATGGGTATAATGAAATGATTAACAATATTAAGTTACTAAGGGTCACAACACATATCTACCTCCTTCTTGTTACACCTTGTCTACAAAGGTGAAGAGAATTTTTTGTGAGTGCTTGCGTAATGTTAAGGCACCACAGGGATACTCAGACAATATCTATAGATTGGTATCAATAAATAATCTAAAGTCGATAGGTCTTAAATCTCATGATTGTCACACTCTAATGCAACATATATTGCCTATGGCTATTTGATCTATCCTTCCTAAGCATGTAAGGTTTGTAATCACTTGGCTTTGTTTCTTCTTCAACACTCTATGTAGCAAAGTAATTTATTATGAGATTATAGATAAGTTGCAAAGAGAAGTGGTTGTTAACCTGTGTCAACTTGGGCAATATTCACCCCTTCAATTTTTTATATCATGGTACATCTAGTTGTCCATTTGACTAGGGAAGTAAAAATGCTAGGTCCAATTTTCTTGCATTGGATGTATCCTTTTGAGCAATACATGAGTGTTTTTAAAAGTTATGTTGGGAATCGTTGTTGACCCTAAGGGAGTATCATTGATGGCTATATTGCTAGGGAGGTTATAAACTTTTGCAATACATTTTTGAGTTGCAACAAAACTCTCACTAATACTATGAATCTTGATGTTTATTCTGGAAAAGGTATTTTGGGAGAACAATAGATAAATATCAGTTGTGAGCAGTGGGAACAAGCTCACTTGTATGTTTTAGACAATATTAATGATGTGGGTATTTGTATCACCAAACACACCAACAAGCTCATGACAGGTTATCCCCGAGCCAGTTCAATGTGGCTAGCTGGAGAGCATAATCAGACATTTATTAGGTGGTTTAAAAAGAAAATATTCAATCAACTGTCTCAAATACCAAATAATGTTACATAAACTATCAAATGGCTCGTGTATAAGCCAAAAACCCACATTACATCTTACAATTGGTTTGACATAAATGGATTTTTTTTTATTTTTTTTATAATATTTACCATAGTTCCGATAAATGGATTTTTATACTACACAAAATGTCAAGATGATAAGAGTGTCATAAAAAATAGTTGGATCACCCTTCAGGCATCTTCATTGTATTTTTATAATGGCAAGGATAAGAGTCCACATGAAGGAAATATGTCTTCTTACGGTGTCATTGAAGATATATGAGAAATTGACTACACAAAGTTTAGAGTTCCATCATTTAGGTGTATATGGGTTGATAACAAGAAAGGAGTTGTAATTGAGGAACTAAGTTTCACATTAGTGAATTTTGAGGGGACAACAAGAAGGATGAACCCTTCATCATGGCATCACAGGAAAAATAGATATTTTGTATTGATGATCTTGCAAGACAAAATTGGTCTGTCATTCTTAATGGGAAAAGACAATTCATTTCAGATCCTATCGATGAAGAAGAGTACTATGATAAGTATGGTGACTCTAGTCTATTTTATGTTATCTTACCAAGTGTAAATGTTAAATCTCACACTGATGACTATACACATGAGGATCACACATAAGGGATATTTGTTTAAGGTATATTTTTCATATGTGATTTGACCTTTTTTGCATTATACAACATGTTTATTTGTTCATATGTGATCTGACTTTTTATATGTGATATGACTTCTTTCATATGTTCACTTTTGATTTTATAGATGGCATCTGAGCATCTGAGAGTGAGGATCTTGGGAATCCTGAGTGGGAGGATCATGGGCATCCTAAACAAGGTGTTGATGGTGTTGATAAATCAAGACGTAAGAAATGGATAACTGTGATGAAAATTGTTGTAAATAGGTAAGGGAGGAAGGGCTTAGTTGAATTCAATGAAGCAGGAACATTGATTACAAAAGAGTTTTTTAGCTAATGTGGGGTCCTTGGTCAAAGCAAAGTTCCTCTCCTTGTTGAGGATTGGAGATAAGTGAGTACGAATAATAAAAACCTCATCTGGAGGGAATTACAAGTGAGACAAATGCATTTACATTTTTATAGTCTTTTCCTATTATTTCTTTTAATATTTCTAAATAGTAGTGAATGTTGAACCTTTTTAGGGCCGATACGAACTTGATGAAAATATGCATCGCAAGTCTGTTATGCAACTCATCAAAAGAAGACATAGAGATTGAAGGATAATCCTCACAACAAACTACATATTTGGAGACAAGAAGGATCAAGACCCCACTCTTAAATGGAACAATATTGATAAAAAATGATTGAAAGGATTTTGTTGAGCGGAGAAAAATAGATTGCGTTCAAGGTATTGAATTAATTATTTTAAAAATTTCTTACGATTACTTAACATTGTTATGATTTCTTATGGTTACTTAACAATATGTATTTATTATATGTATCATGCCATTCAATGCTAAAAAAGATAGGCGTGATAAGAATGTGAACAACCACCGGTTGGGTTCAAGTGGTTATTTTAAATGCTCCCAGATGAGAGAGTAAGAGTGAGAGCAAGATCAACAACAAGGGCCTTCTACTTCTACTCCTTCCACTGTTGAGTCTTCTAGTGCTTCTGGAGTGTTGCCTCGCTATGTTGAGTGGATAGATGCAAGGAAAAATAAAGAAGAAGAAATCCACATCTAAGCAACACAGGAGGTGGCTTTGAAAATGGTAAATTTCTTGGTCTTACAATATGTTTTTTTCACAGGATTGTTTATGTTTTACTGATTAATTAGTTTTGATGATAATTAGTTGGAGCTGGCTGAGCAAACAAAGGAGGGCAAGTTCACCCCTAGGCACACATGATGAGTTGACAATTACTCTAGGGACATAAGAGCATCCTGGATGTGTTAGGGATGTTGGAGCTGGGTATGGGATAGAATCTTTTTTGGCACATCCCAACAAAAGCTTAAATCTGCCAAGAAAGGGGAAGTGGAAAATGAGTACGTTCAAAGATTGATTGATACATCCTTGGAGGAATTCAAGGCTTCTCAAGCGGCACAAGCTTCTCTAGTTCATGGAATATATTCATCATTCACCTAAAGATTGTATTGGGATTAGTCTTTCAGACCTACATGGCACAACTTGTGTAATATTCAATCAAGTCAATATATATATACATTGTGATAAAATAATCCCTAAAGTTAATATGTATGTTTGTCAGTTTAAATTTTGTGCTTACATAAATTCTAGGTGGCCAAAAAAAGTTGTTTTTCCATCAATGTTCCATCATACAACACCGTGGCAGATGTTGAGGCATCCATTTTCGATATGGTTGATGGTTTTCTCCTTCCCAAAGATCATGTTCATGAGAGATTCATACATATCTTTCCGACAATGAGAGACACACCTCCCCCATACAAGCCCTTGGATTCCATCACAATTGGAGAGGTAAAAGGGAGTTTTACTGGGTGGACCAAACAACTCGTTATATTTCTTTAGGTGTGAAAATTGTATATTGAAACTTTATAACTAATGGAAAGCTAATTTCAGAATACATGTATACATCCCAATCACTTAAGACGCCCCCTAGGGTTATGAAGCCTCCACCCCATATTTTATTCCACATGAGTTGTTTGACTCCTTAGGCCCTAGCCAAAAGACATTGACAAGATGGTTAGACAATATAGACCAAATAAATATCATGGTGGCTATCCTTGCGGAGGAGATCATAGGTATAGGATGCGACACTATTATAGTGTTGATAGATGTTTCTGAGCTATTTTAGTTGCAAAGGCTGAACACATCAGTGGTAGAACTTTGGATATGGTGGGTATGAATACCCCATCATATATGAAGAATATATATATTTTAATTATTTCTTATATAGTAACTGAGTATTTCAAATTTATAATTGTTCACTCATTCATATTACACGGCTATTGAGTTTAGAATAGCCAACTTGACATTTCTAATGCCATCATTGATTAGAAATGTACTTAGAGTTCTGAGTGATGTCAATGATTATTTTAGTACCACGATGCAATTTTTTTATTCTTCCATGGACATGATCATATCTCCCTTCAAAATTGTGTAAGTTTTGGGCTTGTTGTTTATATGTCTAACTTATGACTACAATATTTTGTGGAATTTAATTTTTATTTTATTTGCCTTATATTCACTAAGAAATAAGCATTGTCAGTTGTTAGTAATTGTTCCCAAGACTTAGACTATGTGTTTCTTTGATCCTTCTGGTATAAAACTGACACCAAATGAGGACACCCAATGAAATTGGTGATTCATGGATAATTATAGTTTTTCGGGGCCCAACATATTTGTTAATTTTTGCATCATATGATAGTTGAATAATACAACATATATGTTAATTTAACTTATAGGGGTGTGAAAACATTTCGTAGCAGCAGAGGGAAAGTAGATAAGAAAAATAAATCAATGACTTAGCAGAGTGTTGATGTAAGTCTTCTCATTCCAAATGCATTATACACTATCAACTCTACTTAATTACATTTGCTAACAATAATTGTAACTCTACAGACCCCTATACAAGACAATGATTGGCATGTACATATTACATGATGATGTACACACAGATGATTGTCATTCAAGTACAACATATCAATGTACAGAGAAGGTAATATTATTAGTCTTAGATCATATTAATGAAGTAGTTTCATTTTATAATACAAATAATTAAATCTAATTGGAAGTCTCATCTCTTTGCAATTTTTCGACAGTACAAAACCCTATACATTGGAGCAGATGAATGACCTACGTGAATAGTGGGCAGTCTGTTGCATCAATAATGTTGACTTGAACGATGAATGGGGGGTTGATCATTTTGTAGTTCAAACTTTGACGTTAGATTTTTTTTGTTATATCATTATACATTTGTGGACTTAAAATCTAAGCTGACAACTGATGTTGATATGTATTTGTGTGTATGAATTGAATGTGAAGTGCATATGTGTGTGTGAATTAAATGTGAAGGAATGTGGAAGAGAATGATGTGTATTTGTGCATATGTATGAAATTAAATGTGTGGATGAGAAATGAATCAATTGAGTTGTGAGTTCATGAATCAACTTGCATTTGAAGTGAAAAAAGTGATAGAATTTTGAGGTTTGTTGGCATGTAGTGCCTATTATATGTAATGCATTGTGATATTTTGTTTATATATCTTTTTTTGATAGATTTTTTGTCCTATTCTTAAGCTACGATGCTTTCACAAGCCTACAATTATTCTGAACGTTTTAGTTCTAAAGAATTGTAGCCCACAGACAGGCTAGCAGTCAGACAACAGGTCTGTAGACTTGCTATATAAAAAAATGGACATTTCTCATTGGTTATTTGTAAATAACTGACTATATATATGTTCTACATCAGTTATTTACAAAACAATGACAAAATAGACCTAAAATGTTCATTGTTCAATCACTGATAAAACTGACATCAAGTTATTTGATGTCAGTTGTTTGTCGATACTAAACTGGCGAGAAAATTTTCATGGCATCGATTATTTTTCATACAATCGACAAGGAAAGGTCAAATGAGACCACAAATATGTTGCCCATTGTATGTGACGTTTTTGGTTTTACTGTAACTCAGACCCAATGACAAAAAGTATTGTCGTTAGTTTTCTAAACCAACAGAAAATGGCTTGAGTTTTAGTGTCACCCATTTGGTCATCAATTTATAACAGACACTGTATGCCTAGATTAACCGACGTTGTATCCCAATTTTGTATGAGTGCCCAATCTTAAACCATATCTTGTATTCAAGAAATAAGATTCAAAGCAAGATTCAAATAATATAACATACATTTAAAATATGAAAATCAAACTAGTGTTAGTTGAAATTTCTATTTTGTTCCATGGGTCTCTAACATGAATGACAAGTCTTATTATTTAAGGTGTGATTCTTTCTAAATGAGATAGGTAGCCAAGATCTCCCGATATCCTCATCAATCCACTTTTCTATAAGGTTTACCAAAAAACAACAACCAAAACACCCCTACCTAAGGTCTATTCATCTCATCCCAACATTGCTTTTCGATCTAGATATGAAATAGTTGTATCATTTCACATTTGGGGCACATTGACACCCTTTATTCAATTAATATTAAGTTACCCAATCATCAATGCCAAATCGGTATTTTAAATCAGATTGGCACATCAATTGGATCATTATTGCATCTATTTTGAATTTTAAATATATGCATTTCAGTCCAAAAATCTATCAGAATACCTAACTGTAGCAACCAAATTGGTATTAAAAGCTAGGTTTGCATACTAAGTGGGAAATTAAATGAAAACAATCACACATTAAAGTTGTAGATGAGTTTCTCCAAGTTGTATAGCCTCCATGTTCTTTAATTAAGCAATTTAGGTTAGTAGATTCAGGATGATGATGGGGAGGTATGACTCCTTTATCTTAAGAGAAAACTTTGACAAATTAAGTTTATTCTAATTGCAATAATCATTAGCTTTAAATCAATCACAACACTACAACACCTTTAAGTTAACAAGTACATTTATTGCACTTTTAGGATTGTATCATGCTTATGTTATAATTACCTCAGAAATAGAGTGAAGAAAGCTATATCATAGGCAATGGAATAAGATGATGAACTAGTTCAAGAATAAATTTATATGCCCATTTTGTAATAGTTTTTGTGAAAAAATTCAATTTGTTTGCTTTTTATTACAAACAAACTTGTTGTTAACCACACAATAAGAAATAAGCATGCTTACACTAAATGCAAACATTAACAACAAACAAATTATATGATGGGAACATTCAAATATGATGTAAAAAGGTCAAAGAGAAATGCTGCTACATAAACATGGAAGTTAGACAAACATAGTGATACGAAATGCACAAAAATAGGTAGCAAAACAATAAACAACTAAAAGAAAAGTCTAGTTTCCACCCACTCCTAACTCAATTTAGAATGGTGTCCACACCCATGAAAGGATTATCTTGAGCAAGGCACAGCTAGACGCTCACTATGGGATGTCAGAGTCAAAGGACCCAGATTGTTGTCCTAGCTAGGTGGGCTAGGTGTAGGCTATATGATCATTAAAAGGTCAATCAGAGAAGCATACATATTGGGTTAGTGTTCTAGGCTAATGTGCCAAGCATTCAACTGAATTAGGACAACAGACATATCCTGGTACTAGATGTGTAGGGTCTATATCTCTATGTCTTGGTAGTCCATCCTCACTGACTTTAACTTAAAATATGATTACTTGAAGTTGTACATATGTTACAAGTCTATATTGGATCACATATACTATGTCTAAGTCTCAGTGTAAGGGAATGTTGGTAGAGTAAACAATGTTGAAGAAGAACTAACACTACATGCACCCTACTTGTGCTACCAACTTGAGTTTCTTTGACCGAGATAAGGTGAACCAACCTGAAAAAATCAAGGAATAGGAGGCCTATGGATTCCCATGTATATCAACATAATAGACGTGGTTCCCTACATTGTACTATAGAATGGTAGACTCCACTAAAAGGTAGGTGTCTATCAAGTTGTGTTCCACAAGTGTGGATGATTTTGAACCACCCCAAGCTTTTCAACAAGTCTAGATATTAAATCCACAATAAGGATATCAACATATGATCTCTTGTAAGTAGTTCCGCACAACAACTTTTTTTTTAAAGAATGTCCCTACATTGATTTTTTGCTTGTGGAGCATGCAATAAAGAAAACAAATCTCATTATGAGAAACGACACCATTTGTATCGTTTCTCTCAAAAATAGTGTTCAACAAAACATTATGGATGATATGAATAACAACATTGTGAAAACTACTAGAGGGGGGGTGAATAGAGTTTTATAGTGATTTTAATAATTATTTAACTCAAACAACCAAAATTGAGATTAGAAGAAGGAGACAGGCGTTTAGAGTGGTTCCAACTATAGCAAATACTATAGTTGTCAGTTCACTACCCGGTTGCTTACCCAACCGAGATTTGAAAGTATTTATTTTATTACCTCTCGAGGATTTATACAAAATACAATACTTTCAACCACACCCTTTGAACAACCTTCACTTGAAGTAGGTGCACCAACCCTGAGGTAGCCTTCTTGAAGTAACTCCAAGCTCCCCCTTGAAGTAGCCTTCCTCTCTAGAAGTAACCTCCCGTTGCACCAGCCTTCTGAAGTAGCTCAAAGTCTCCTTCTTTGCCAAGAAGATCTTTACCCTCTCCAATCCGCAGCCTCCAACCTAGGAGTAGCAAGGAGAGTACAAACAATAATAGGGAACAAGAAAGAAAACAGAAATTACAACTTATCCTTTGTATCCCAAGGCTTGATTTGCCTAGATCAAGCGTATAGATCTCCTAACCAAGTATGTGAACTTGTGATTGCAGTGGGTAGGAGATACTAGCCTATAGGACACGAATTATGAGCTAAGGAATGAAATGGCCAATTGTCACAATGCTCAAATTGCTCACAAACAAATTGCACAAAGTATACTCAAAGGTTTCTCAAGTGTAGCAAGTGTAAAACAAGTGAGTTTAGGTGTCCTATGGCTTGTCCTATTTATAGGAATGGCCTAAGGATGCTTAAGGACATTCTAGACAACTTCTAGGGGTTTCTAAGTGCTTAACTAGCCGTTAGGTACAAAGTTGTTGCTTTAGCAACGGCTAATTAATTAATTCTGCAGTTGCTGTCAGAGACCATCTCGGTCGACAAATGGTCGACCGAGACACCTACTCGGTCGAACTTTTGTCGACCGACAGGCTCTCTGGAACAAGTGATTTGCAACGTCTTTCTTCAACTGCCAACTAACTTGTCTGTTGTGTCTAACGACTACTTTGGATCTTTCTCGGTCGAGAAGATTGTCGACCGAGAGTGTCTCGGTCGAGGAGTTTGTCGACCGAGATTGATCCTATTTCAAGGTTTCAATTTAGGCACTAATTATGTGTGTGAGTGTGCATAAGTAATCCTATTTGAATGGGATGACTTGTCTAACTGTGGTGTTTAGCTAGGGAGAATCTAACGCTTGATTTACATGCAATTCTAAGTACTTGTACATTATATTTTTGTACAAGTTTTTACAACAGTGATTTACATTGCATGAAAATATAAATATGTAAGCTTTTAGATTTTCCCTTGTTGCTTTGTCATCCTGCACACTCAAGTAGCACGTTAGATGAATAAGAATGAAATGTTTGTCATACTCAAAACAAAGGGATTTATAGATGTCCATTTAGCCAACAATCTCCCCCTTTTTGAAGATGACAAACATTTCCAAAATATAAGTAAAGGAAATATAAAACATATGAGTTTCATACCTTTAGATTACCTTTTGTAGATTTTTCTCTTGTGTATAAAATGTGTGCTTATTATTCCCCATGAATTATGGAACATGAAATCCAGATCATATGGGAATATAGCAACTTTCAATGTAAAGCCAAGAGTTTATTTATGAAACTCATTAATTGAGTTTTTCATTATTAAATTTTAGTTTTATATTTATTTCTCCCCCTTTGTCATTTCAAAAAGATAACCGTTTAAGAATAAAAACTCCCCCTTAATAAGATATCCCATCAATTCTAATGAAAAAGATGTCCATTTAAGCGTCAAAAATGTAAACAAGAGTTTTTGTTTAAGTAGCACAAATATCAAAGAAAACATCCTCCAAAGGAGTGATAAGCAATTGCTTCCTAATGTTGTTAAATTGATCTAGTGGAAGCGGTTTTGTAAAAATATCAGCCAATTGATCTTCCGTATCAACATGATGAAGAGAAACATGATTTTTGGAGATGTGATCCCTTAAGAAATGATGACGGATTTCAATATGTTTAGCTCGGCTGTGTAAAATAGGATTGTGTGCTAAGTTTATGGCGCTTGTGTTGTCACAAAAAATAGGCGTAGATGAAAGATTAAAACCATAATCGCTTAACACTTGTTGCATATAAAGCACTTGAGCACAACAAGACCCGGCTGCCATATATTCAGCTTCAGTTGTAGATAGGGCAACCGTATTTTGTTTCTTGCTAAACCAAGAAACTAAAGCTCTCCCTAATAAGAAACAGCCACCACTAGTACTCTTGCGATCAAGTCGACAACCAGCATAATCCGCATCAGTATAAGCTTTGAAATCCAAGGATTGTCCTTTTGGATACCATAAACCAAAGCAAGTAGTACCGGCTAGGTAATGAAGAATTCGTTTAACTGCTAGAAAATGAGAATGCATAGGTTGTGATTGAAATCGAGCACAAAGACCAACGGAAAACATAATGTCCGGTCTAGAAGCCGTTAAGTAAAGCAAACTACCAATCATAGCTCTATATAAGGAATCATCAATAGGTTCCCCATTTTCATCCTTATCAATTTTGATAGAAGTAGCCATAGGAGTAGTAGCATGTTTGCATTGATCCATCCCAAAACGTTTTAAGAGTTCTTTAGTATATTTTTCTTGGCTTATGAATATTCCGGCAGATGTTTGCTTAATTTGAAAACCAAGAAAGAAAGTTAGTTCACCCATGAGGCTCATTTCAAATTCTTTTTGCATAATATCACTAAATTGTGTGCACAATGAATCATTTGAAGCTCCAAAAATAATGTCATCAACATATATTTGCACAACTAGGAAATCAGATGTATATGTTTTGAAAAATAAAGTAGAATCTGAATTTCCAATAGAAAAACCATTATCAAAAAGATATGTTTTGAGCCTTTCATACCAATTTCTAGGTGCTTGTTTTAAACCATAAAGTGCTTTCTTAAGTTTATAAACATAGTCACCTTTTTCTGGAATTTCAAAACCAGGTGGTTGGGCAACATAAACTTCTTCTTGAATGATGCCATTTAAAAAAGCACTTTTGACATCCATTTGATAGAGTTTGATGTTTTTATGGGCAGCAATAGCTAGTAACATTCTAATGGCTTCAAGTCTAGCTACGGGTGCATATGTTTCATCAAAATCTATTCCTTCTTGTTGATTATATCCTTGTGCTACTAACCAAGCTTTATTCCTTATTACTTCTCCTGACTCATTTAGCTTGTTCCTAAAAACCCATTTAGTTCCTATTATGGTTTTATCTTGTGGTTTAGGAACTAAATCCCATACATCATTTTTAGTGAATTGATTCAATTCTTCTTGCATGGCTATTATCCAATAGTCATCTTTAAGAGCTTCAGATATCTTTTTAGGTTCAATGATAGAAACATAAGTCATGTTTGCAACATCTTTAAAGGAAGAACGAGTTTTGACTTTATCATTAGGATCTCCAATAATTAATTCTTGAGGATGATCTTTAATAAGTCTAGGTGTAGGTTCAGTTTGGTGATTATTTGTACCACCTTTCTCACTATCGTTTGGTATGTTTAAATTTTCGAATTGATTAGTGAGATCTATGATTTCTAGATTTTCAGATTGGGATTCTTCATGAAAAGAAACATGAATAGATTCCTCAACTTTTCTAGATATAGTGTTATATACTCTAAAAGCTTTGCTAGAAGTGGAATATCCCAAAAAGAATGCTTTGTGTGATTTTGAGTCAAACTTATCTCTATCGTCTTTGATATTTAAGATATAACATGTGGAGCCAAAGGTATGAAAATAGTCAACTCTAGGTTTCTTAGAATGTATTAATTCATATGGAGTCTTCTTTAAATGAGAGTGAACAATTACTCTATTTAGCACATAGCATGCAGTGTTTACAGCTTCAGCCCAAAAGGTTTTGGGTGTGTTATGTTCAAGCATCATAGTTCTAGCCATTTCTTGTAGTGATCGATTTTTCCTTTCAACTATACCATTTTGCTGTGGGGTGCGTGGAGCAGAAAAATTATGAGTGTATCCTTGAGATGTACAAAACTCTTCAAATGTATGATTTTCAAATTCCCCACCATGATCACTTCTAATGGTACATATTTTATTTTGTAAGAGATTTTCAATCTTGGAACAAAATTGCATAAAAACATGAATAGTATCATCTTTAGTTGCAATAAAATGTACCCATGTATATCTACTATAATCATCAACAATAACAAAACAGTATCTCTTACCACTGATTGATTGTGTCCTCATTGGTCCAAATAAATCCATATGAATTAATTCTAATGATCTACTGGTGCTAAGTACATGTTTTGATTTGAAAGATGTTTTAGTTTGCTTTCCCATTGTGCATGGTTCACAGTTTTCAACTTGATCAAAAGATAAAGTGGGCAATCCACGAATAAGATCATATTTTACTAACTTTTTGATAACATGTGAACTAGCATGTCCTAGCTTTTTATGCCATATTTGTAAGGTATTGTCATTTTCAAGCAAGCATTTTCCCACTACTATTTTCATAGAGTTAGGTTTAAGAATATAAATATTTCCAACTCTATTTCCTTCATAAACAACATTTGTAGTATTTTCTATTAATAACTTGCAGCAGGTTTTGTTAAATAAAACATCATAACCACTATCACATAATTGGCTAACACTTATCAAGTTATGGTGCAAACCATCAACAAGTAGAACATTCTTAATTTCGAGGTTTGTTCCAACATTACCTATTCCAACGATTTTCCCCTTACCATTGTCTCCAAAGGTGACCGTTCCACTTTTCTTTTCTTCAAAAGTTTGAAATGCATCCTTGTTCCCGGTCATATGTTTGGAGCATCCACTGTCAACTACCCATTCCTGCATTAAAATGTAGATTTTGGTACCCATGTGATGGTCCGATATGGTTAGAAACTTTTTAAGTTCATACTTGTATAAAAGTTCTGATACAGAAAAACCAGTCGGTCGACAATTGTTCGACCGATATCTGTCTCGGTCGACAATTTTTCAATCGAGAAGGTTACTGTATTACAAGCAAAGAAACGCAGAAATTTGCTCGGTTGACCAATTTTCGACCGAAATAGGTGCTGTAAATTTTGATTTGTTAAAGACATCCAGTCGGTCGACAATACTTCGACCGATCCAAAGCTCGGTCGACAATACTTCGACCGACAAGGTTTCTATTTCAGAACAACAATGCAGAAAAATAATAACAATATGCATGACACCTTTTAGTTGAGATAAGACAATATAAATAGCAAAATAAAGCATTTGGTCATATCTCAACTACATTCCACTCTACTAAGTTTGGGGTTTTGGGATCCAAACTAAGTCGGACTCCTTAGTCTTGTAGGGGCATGAAAAGGAATAGTGTCCAAGACGTAAGCAGAAATGGCAAGTAATAGAATCAACTTCATTTCTCTTTCTAGCCATTGTGTTTTTAGGTCCAAACCTAGTTTGAGTTCTTTTGGGTTGATTTTTCTTTGGAGCATATCCCAAACCTTTTCTTCCATTGAAAACAGTGTCGACTCTTAGTATGTTATCAAGTATATCTTTTCTTCTTAACTCATAAAGTTCTCTTTGCAACATAGCAATGTCATTCATTTTCTTGTGTAGATCTTTTCTTGCTTGATCTAAATCAGAAAATAATGAGTCCTTTTCCTTTACAAGATTATCATAGTCCAAATGGTTACACAAAATAGGCTGAGTTTGAAAATCTTGTAGTTTAGCTAATAATTCAGTCTTTTCTTTAGAAAGAATATCAACATTTGTTTCTAAAGTGAGTAGCTTTCTAGTACAATCATCTAAAGATGTTTTTAAAGATAAATTCTCAAGATCAGTGTTGTTCTTTTCAGAAGAAAGTTTATCTAATTTGGTAATGAGCTCATCATTCGATTTTATAGCCTTCTTTAGTTTCTTCTTGGCATCAATATATTTGTCATGAGTTTCTTGTAAATTAGTAACTAACTCTTCTTTAGGAAGATCAATTAGGCTTACTTCTTGAGAGTCTTCATTGTCTTCTCTTGCAATTAGACATTCCACCTCTTCTCTGCTTTCACTCTCACTTGACTCATCCCATGCAGCTTTATAGGCTTTTTCTCCTTTCTTCTTGTGTGAGCTTTTCTTTCCCTTCTTTGCTTTGGGACATTCATTTTTGAAATGCCCTTTCTTCCCACATTCAAAGCATCTGGGAGGGGTAGAAGAACTAGAAATTTTGTTAGATTTAAACCTTTTGTATTTCTTACCGTTGACGATCAAGGCTTCTTCTCCTTCTTCTTCACTTGACTCCTCACTATCTTGTGTGACGACTTTTGAAGCTTTGAGAGCCACATCCTTCTTCTTCCCACTTTGACGTTCACGTTCTCTTCTTTCTTCCTCTTCTAGATCTGCCTCATGAGCTTCTAAATTACCGATGAGTTGCTCCATTTTGAGTCGAGTGAGGTCGTTTGCTTCTTCAATGGCTGTCACCTTTGGCTTGTATTTTGGAGGAAGTGATCGAAGGATTTTTGATACTTGATCTTCCTCAAGGACAGGTTTTCCTAGGGCACTTCAACCATTAACAATGATAGAGAATTTTGAAAACATTTCACTAATAGATTCATTAGGATCCATACGAAAATGTTCAAGCTTCGTTTTAAGAAAGCTAATTTTGGAATTTTTGACGTGGACTGTACCCTCATAGGTTATGGACAGTCTATGCCAAATATCATAAGCTGTATCACAATTTGATATTCTATTAAATTCTCCTACCGAAATAGAACAATATAAGATACTTACAGCTTTTGCATTCATTTGGGCCAGCTTTACCGTGTTTGCATCCCATTCCGCAAATTCATTTTGAGGGAGCATATATGGAGTAGACACCATTCTCCATAGATCCCAGTTGATTCCTTGGAAGTAGAATTGCATCCTTCTCTTCCAATATTGGTAGTTTGTTCCATCGAATGCTGGAGGCCTAGCAACAAGTGTCCCTTCAATGTTGAGGTTGTTGAGCACTCCGTCACCCATTTCTTCAAGACCTTGTTAGGGTTCCTTGAAGCCTTGCTCTGATACCAATTGAAAACTACTAGAGGGGGGTGAATAGAGTTTTATAGTGATTTTAATAATTATTTAACTCAAACAACCAAAATTGAGATTAGAAGAAGGAGACAGGCGTTTAGAGTGGTTCCAACTATAGCAAATACTATAGTTGTTAGTCCACTACCCGGTTGCTTACCCAACCGGGATTTGAAAGTATTTATTTTATTACCTCTCGAGGGTTTATAAAAAATACAATACTTTCAACCACACCCTTTGAACAGCCTTCACTTGAAGTAGGTGCACCAACCCTGAGGTAGCCTTCTTGAAGTAACTCCAAGCTCCCCCTTGAAGTAGCCTTCCTCTCTAGAAGTAACCTCCCGTTGCACCAGCCTTCTGAAGTAGCTCAAAGTATCCTTCTTTGCCAAGAAGATCTTTACCCTCTCCAATCCGCAGCCTCCAACCTAGGAGTAGCAAGGAGAGTACAAACAATAATAGGGAACAAGAAAGCAAACAGAAATTACAACTTATCCTTTGTAGCCCAAGGCTTGATTTGCCTAGATCAAGCGTATAGATCTCCTAACCAAGTATGTGAACTTGTGATTGCAGTGGGTAGGAGATACTAGCCTATAGGACACGAATTATGAGCTAAGGAATGAAATGGCCAATTGTCACAATGCTCAAATTGCTCACAAACAAATTGCACAAAGTATACTCAAAGGTTTCTCAAGTGTAGCAAGTGTAAAACAAGTGAGTTTAGGTGTCCTATGGCTTGTCCTATTTATAGGAATGGCCTAAGGATGCTTAAGGACATTCTAGACAACTTCTAGGGGTTTCTAAGTGCTTAACTAGCCGTTAGGTACAAAGTTGTTGCTTTAGCAACGGCTAATTAATTCTGCAGTTGCTGTCAGAGACCATCTCGGTCGACAAATGGTCGACCGAGACACCTACTCGGTCGAACTTTTGTCGACCGACAGGCTCTCTGGAACAAGTGATTTGCAACGTCTTTCTTCAACTGCCAACTAACTTGTCTGTTGTGTCTAACAACTACTTTGGATCTTTCTCGGTCGAGAAGATTGTCGACCGAGAGTGTCTCGGTCGAGGAGTTTGTCGACCGAGATTGATCCTGTTTCAAGGTTTCAATTTAGGCACTAATTATGTGTGTGATTGTGCATAAGTAATCCTATTTGAATGGGATGACTTGTCTAACTGTGGTGTTTAGCTAGGGAGAATCTAACGCTTGATTTACATGCAATTCTAAGTACTTGTACATTATATTTTTGTACAAGTTTTTACAACAGTGATTTACATTGCATGAAAATATAAATATGTAAGCTTGTAGATTTTCCCTTGTTGCTTTGTCATCCTGCACACTCAAGTAGCACGTTAGATTAATAAGAATGAAATGTTTGTCATACTCAAAACAAAGGGATTTATAGATGTCCATTTAGCCAACACATTGTTGGATGTGGGTTTACCTAGCTCTCTTGGGCTCATAGGAGATGTCATTAGTAATTCTAGACACGAAGGTTTGGTGGTTGAAATCTGTGTGCTTTATGTGTAACCAGACTCATTGTCACCCATACATTTTGCAAAATTCATCTCATCAATGGTGAAGCCTCATCATTCATTTGAAACTCAATCAAAGTATATTTGTATTTATTATATCTAGTTTGTATAGTGGTGATATTCATTAGTAAGAGCAGGATAAGTTTTTTTTACACTAGGAGAGTACCTTAAAGATAGAGATATTATTGAGTAGGAGCTTAATTTTATTGGTTAAGTCAAATTCTTCCAGTGTCACCTCACACAAAAAAGATGTGCGTGGATGCGGTGAGCCACAAGCTTTCGGAAGCGCACACGTTTATTCTCAGATTACATGTTGAAGGTGGTAGTAGCATAGGAGCATTGCTCCTATTCTTCTTCTTCACTCCCCTCAGCCACCTTGGGATCTGACGGGTTAAAAGGTGCAAGAAGGCTCTACTTGGTTCCTCTTTCCTCCCCCTCTTCTCCTACCCGTGGTGATGGTGGATATGAAAAGGCATAGGAGATTGAAATGAAATGGTAATTGGATGTCTAGGGTTGTTTCATGTTGTGAAATTTTGGTTGCACAATGTGCACTATCCCAATAGGAGTCACCTGCTTTGCACTATGCATGCCACACACTACAATATGCATGTCATGCACTATAACATAAGGGTACCGAAATGTGTCTATTGTGGCTTGAGAAAAAGGGGAGAGTGTGGTCTGGGGACATGATGAGGTCGAGAACTATTGAGGTATTCCTTTGCATGGCTCTAGTGGAAGTGCAAAGGTGTCGTAGTCCATAGTTAGCAGAGGAACATCTTGCTCGTGAGATGACAGAAACAACATCTTTAAGAGGATAAATTTCTCTCCTTCCTTGCAAAGGTGGCTACACTAGCTGAAATCAGTGCTTGAGGAATGCTCAATGCAACCAATGGTGGTCATTAGGGATACTATTTTCTCCAATGGTTGGTGCTTTATCTTGAAAAACACTAGGGGGGTGAATAGGGTTTTATAATAATTTTAAAAATTATTTACACAAACAACCACAAAAGATTGGAGAAGGGGACAAGGCGTTTAGAGTGGTTCCACCCTTAGCAAAAACTAAGGGAGTCAGTCCACTACTCGGTTGTTCCCAACCAGGATTTTGAAAGCAATTGTATTTTATTACCTCGCAAGGATGTTACATAAGATACAACTACCTTCAAAAACCCTTTGGACAGCCTTCACCCCAAATTCATCTCACCAACCTTGAAGCATCCTTCCTTTGAAGTAACTTCAAGCTTCCCCTTGAAGTAGCCTTCCTCCTTGAAGTAGCTTCTCATTGAGACCTTCTAGAAGTAGTCCAAAGTCCGTCAAACTACCTTCTCCACCTGAAGAAGCTCCAACAACCTCCTTTCTGCAGCCTCCAACCTAGGAGTAGCAAAGGAGAACAAAATACAATAGAAGGAACAATATTGGAAGAAAGAAACAATGTTACCAATTTAGTATAGTACTTTGATCCTATATCAAGCGTATCGATCTCCTATCCACTATAGATTAACGTGTTAGTGTGGTGGCTAAGAGATACTAGACTATAGGATACTAATGTAGAGCTCAAAGAAACAAATTGCAAGTGTAGCTCAGCTTGTTGCTCACAAGGAATGATTCTCAAGTGTAATTGTATGCACAAGTGATGCCTTGGGTATCCAATAGCTTGTCCTATTTATAGGAGTGGTTTGCTAATGATTTGGGACATTCTAGACACCTTCTAGGGTGTTCTTAGTGCTCAAATATCCATTAAGTATCCACTAATTGCATTTGTAACAGCTAGTTAATTAATTCTGAAAAGTGCAGTCAGAACTTTTCTCGGTCAAGAAGTTTGTCGACCGAATGTTTCTCGGTCGAGATCGACCGAGGGCAAGTATGGAGTAAGTGTATTGCAACATTCAACTCAACTCCCAACTACTTTTTCCCACCAAGTCTAATAGCTATAGAACCTGCTCAAGGAGTAGACTTTGGTGATTCTAGGTCGAGAAGATGGTCGACCGAGTGTGTCTCGGTCGAGAAGTAGTTCAACCAAGGGAGTCCCTATTTTAGTTTATCTAGACATGTACTAAGTGTATGTATCAAAGTTCCATTGTGATACTATCATAGGGGATGACCTATCTAAGTGTTGTGAGTGGATAGGGAAGATCTAAACACTTGATTTACATGATATCTAAGTACTTGTACATTATATACTTGTACAAGTTTTTTTACATTTGATTACAATCATGAAAATAAAGCAATTTTAGCAAATTGATCTTCCAAGTCTTTGCTATCCACCACATTATATGCTTGTCCCTGAAATACTTAAATAGCAAGTTAAAACCACAAGAAAGAAATGTTTGTCATCATCAAAACAAAGGGATTATAATAATGTCCAATTTAGCCAACAATCTCCCCCTTTTTGAAGATGACAAATATTTCCAAAATATAAATCAAGGTAATATAAATCATATGAGTTTCATACCTAAAGTTTACCTTTTGTAGCCATTCTCTTGTTTGTGAATGCAAGTGTGTGCTAACTAAGAGATTATGAAGCTGAGAGATTATGAAATTCATTTTACTTTATGTTATTGATTTTATATTATTTCTCCCCCTTTGTCATTTCAAAAAGATAACCAAGCTAAACATTAAGTATGACTTTTATTTCTCCCCCTTAATTTGATAATTTGATGCTCAATTTTTAAAGCAAGGGTAATCAACACAATTTAATGCAAACCACTTATTTTTATGTCAAATTTAGCCACAATTTATTTCTCAATCATTTGCAAAGGATGTTAAGCCTTGAAATGATATGAGATCCTTTTAGGTTCATGGCATATGTGTTTTGATTTCTCAATCATTTACAAGGGATGTTAAGCCCTGAAATGATATGAGATCCATTTAGGCTCATGATGGATATATGTATTGATTTCACATCCATTTTACAAGGGATGTTAAGCCCTAAAAATGATATGAGATTTTCTTTTCTGCATAGTAGGATCAAGAAATATATCTCTAATCAATAATGAGGGATGTTAAGCCCATATTGATATAAAGAGTCCACTTAAGATCAAGATAATTTTAGGTTTGTGAGTGAATATTAGTTAAGCGGAGATGGCGAGAGGACGTGGGAGAGGCGGAAGAAGGGGTGGCAGTGGGCAAAATCCTAGTGGGAGTGGGGGAAGGGGACAATCCACCGCATTGTCGTCATCGACGACTCCTCCATTCAACCAACCAGAGGCTGATGTAGGTGGAGGTGGAGCATCATCCTCGAAATAGACCCCCGCCCATTCTGGTGTTTCGACGCAAATGGCGAAGGAGAAGATTCCCAATCCTTCACCTGAAGGACCTTCTTCCCACCACCCTTCACCTGAAGCTCCCCAATCCTCGCGCATAGCGGACTGGTTATCTATCAACCGAGAAGATAGACCTGAGATTGATGTTGCGGTTCTCAATTTCGTCGAGCCTCCACTCAAGAATGGGGTCAGGTGTGCGTCCCTTTCAAGCAATTATTGTTCGATGCTGGATTGGAAGGACCACTTATCTATTCGATTCATCAGAAGGAAACCCTACAAAGGGAAACTCGAAGGGTGGATGCGTCATCAATGGAGGCCTAGTGGCCCAGTTGAGACCGTTGCAGAGGAGAAAGAAGGGTTCGTCGTCAAGGTCCCATCTCACAGTGAAAGGGAGAGGATCTTGGATGAGGCTCCCTAGTTCATGGATGGCTCGCTACTAATTGTTAAAGCTTGGGAGCCTGGTTCTTCTCTACAGCCGATATCTCTTCAACGAGCCCCTGTATGGTTTAGGATTGAAAATCCTGGCATTCCATGGAACCGACATCGCCTTGCTTGCGTTGCTAGTACTATTGGTCGGCCACTTGATTACACGGATTACTCCATTACAACTGGTTGCATCATAGCAGCGACAGCCTGTATAGAAGTTGGTTGCTGCTCCAAATTGCCAAAGCAGATGACGGTGGAGTTGGACAGCATTCTGAAGTTGTTGAAGCTGGAGATCATTACTAAACTGTTAACCGGCCCCAACTGTAGGAAGTTTGGTCACCTCACTTCCTCCTATTCGCAGGTGTTAAGGAAGGTTTCTCCTGTGGCTGACCTTTAGTTTAGAGTCAGAAAGACTCCAGGTGGTCGACGTAATGCCGAAGGCAAGACAAAGGAGTCTGATGAGTCCTTAACTGCGGAGCAGTCTGCTGCAACCCAGTTGGAGGAGAATCTTTGCAACTTGATTGCAGAGCAAGTCAGGGATTTTGTTAATTCTATTTCAACTATTCAACAACCTCATTCCAAGGTGCCTTTCATTTCCCAACTTGAGCCAGATATGTTTGGCTCTTCACCAGTGTGGTATAAAGGGTCCATTAATCTAGACTGGGAATTGAATGCCAACAGGAGTAGAGGTAAAGAATCAAGCACCGAATCTTGGAAACTCAACAAGATTTGGGAGAATGCAGGTTTCTCTGTAGAGTATTCACATGCTAAAGAGAGACTATTTGAAGATGATGTTTTCTCAAAGGAGGATTTGTGCTCAGATTCGGTTACTTTCCCCTGGGAGCCTGACTCATCGAGTTTCGATCAGTATAGACCGAATCAGAGGAAAAAGTCACCAAGGAAGATGAAGGTTAGGCGCTAGCCCCTGTCCTCCCCTGTGACGGTGTCTCTGGCCTACTCGGTTTTGATGAGCTCATCCAGGCTCTTATCTGTGCTGGCTGGTGGTGTGCATCTTTTCCCTTATTCTCCTGTTTGCTACTCTGAAGGTGAACATAATGATATGCGAGAAGGAGTGTTTTATTCATCACGATTTGTTGGTTGGGTCTTCTCATCGTACTGGTTGGGTGACAGAGCTTTTTTAACACTGCATATTTTGCAGCTGTGTGAGATTATTTGTGCACCAGACCAGAAGTGTAGCCTGCTTGAGACTCAGGGGTTAGTTGGAGTTGTCACCATTCTCTTTCTAAGACTGCACATTTTGTGAGTTGTCTTAATGCTTAGTGTAGTATCTTAGTTCTGTAGGGTGATGGAGCTCCTTTTTTCTTTCTTGTGTTTTATGTTGGCTACCTCCTCCTGGTCTGTATATTACTTCGGTTTGGTCTTCTATTTTTTCGAGACTTCTTTATAGGTCTTCTTGTCTTTTTTGTAATCCTGTTAAGGATTAGGGGGTACGAACTTGTATCTAAAGTTTGGTATCATTGATAGTAATACGATTTTTTGTGGACCAAAAAAAAGATCAAGATAATTCAATAATCCTAAGGTCATGGCTAGTTTTTAAAGTTTGATTTGATCAATGTTTACAAAGTTTTGTGAGCTCCCCCTTAATCTTATAATCAATATAATTTAAGAATTCTAAGGTCATAATAAGCATTAGAGTTTGTGTTAAACTTTTATGAGAGCTTTGCACTAAAATCTTGTTTTCAATATGATGAACGAGTTTCAGATCAATATACTAAGATTGAGTGCAAAAAATGATTTACAATTAAGCATTTTGTCAAGCTTATTTTAGGTCGACCTTCACTTTGACCTGGGTGCCCCTTGGTCAAACTTGATTTCAACCGAGAGGCAATTTCTATAGATTTCCAATTAAATCAATTATTCATTGTTGCTAAATTGATAGCAAATTGAAATAGTCGAACATGTTTTCTAGACCCTTTATCGGTTGAATTCTTTCTCGACCGATTTCCTTTCGGTCGAAGTTCTTTTTGACCGAGTGACTTACTTATTTTTATCCCAATTTTTACACGTTGACTACAGGTTGTACCAGCTTTAGATTCGGTCCACAAATTTTCGACCGACTGATCTCTCAGTCAAACTATATTTTGACCTACTGATTTACTGATTTTCCAGTTATTTCAAGTCCAATACAGAGCCTTTGTCGGTCAAATAGTGTCTCGACGGACTTACTTTCGGTCAAATTATTTGTCGATTGAGAGAATTTCTATAAATTCTTTCAGAAATATGTTTATTCAAGTTATGGATTAAATTACTTTGGTCCATTTTTTGTACCTTTATGTTAAGTTGAGATATGACATGAAGATAGTCAAATTGGAGTCTTTGGTCATATACCAACTTAATCATTCACATTTAGTTTGGGGGTCTTGGAACCCATACCAACTCAACATCCTTTTTCTTGTAAGGACATGAGAAGGAATAATGTCCAAGACGCAAGCAATAATGACAATAGATGGAATCAATTTCATTTCTCTTTTTGGGTACAAATATGATTTTGATCTTGGGTTCTCGAGTTATCCTAGGTTTAGGTTGATAAGAGTTTAGCTTTGGAACATATCCCAAACCTCTTCTTCCAATGTTACTAGAAGAATTATTTAGGATCTTATCAAGAATACCATTATTTCTCAAGCTATTAACTTCTTTTTGTAACTTAGCAATCTCATCTATTTTCTTTTTGATATCTATCTTTGCTTGATCTAGATCAGATGATAACGCATCTCTTTCCTTAACAATAGCATCATAATCTAGATGAGTACACAGGATAGGTTCTATTTGAAGATCATTCAATTTTGCAAGCAATTCAACCTTTTCTTGACAAAGCAAATTTTGAATCATTTCAAGTGTAAGCAACTTGGTATTGCAATCATTAAAAGATGATTTCAATGAAGAATTTTTAGAGATAATACTTTCCTTTTCAAAAGAAAGATCATTTAATTGAGCATACAAATCCTCATTAGTTTTAGTAACTCTTTTTAGTTTTTTTTACAATTAATATATTTATCATGTAATTCCTCAATGCTAGCAACGAACTCTTCTTTAGATAAATAAAAAAGGCTTGCCTCATCTTCTTCTTCATTTGTTGTACCAATAAGGCATTCTACTTCTTCTTCTCCATCTTTACTATCATCACTTGAATCATCCCATGCAGCTTTGTAGGATTTTTCTTTCTTCTTGTGAGATAATTTCTTTCCCTTCTTAAGTTTAGGACATTCACCTTTTAAATGTCCCTTTTTGCTACATTCAAAGCACCTGGAGGAAGAAACACTAGAAGTTTTGTTAGTTTTAAAGCTTCTATACTGCTTACCGTTTACAATGAGAGTTTCTTCTTCACTATCTTCTTCTTGTGTCATGACTAATCTTGGTTGATGCTTTGAATGCAATGTCCTTTCTTTTCTCCTTTTTGTTTTCAGCTACCAATCTTTCTTCTTCCTCCAAGTTTGCCTCATGTTCTTCTAAGTTGCCAATGAGTTGTTCCATCCTTAGTCGAGTGAGGTCATTGGCTTCTTCAATTGCAGTCACCTTAGGCTTGTACTTGGGAGGAAGAGACCTAAGAATTTTAGACACTTGATCCTATTCACTAATGGCATTACCTAATGCATTCAAACCATTAACAATAGAATAAAACTTTGCATACATTTCACTAATAGACTCATTAGGTTCCATGTGAAATTGTTCAAACTTTTGTTTAAGCATACCAATTTTGGAGTTCTTTACTTGAACAGTTCCTTCATAAGTAATAGAGATTCTATGCCATATTTCATATGTAGTTTCACAATTTGATATTCTATTGAACTCACCTACGTAAATTGAACAATAAAGGATACTTACAGCTTTTGCATTCAATTGGGCTAATTTTACCGTGTTTGCATCCCATGTAGCATATTCCGTTTGAGGAAGAGTGTAGGCATTTGAAACCATTCTCCAAAGATCCCAGCTGATCCTTTGAAATTATAATTGCATCCTCCTCTTCCAATAGTTGTATTTGGTGCCATCAAATGGTGGAGGCTGAGCTACAAGTGTTCCTTCCAAGTTGAGGTTGTTTATTATTACTCCATCACCCATCTTCTTCAAGACTCGATTAGAGCTCTTTGAATCCTGCTCTGATACCAATTGAAAAACACTAGAGGGGGGTGAATAGGGTTTTATGATAATTTTAAAATTATTTAAGAAAACAACCACAAAAGATTGGAGAAGGGGATAAGGTGTTTAGAGTGGTTCCACCCTTATCAAAAAGTAAGGGAGTCAGTCCACTACCCGGTTGTTCCCAACTGGGATTTTGAAAGCAATTGTATTTTATTACCTTGCAAGGATGTTACATAAGATACAACTACCTTCACAAACCCTTTGGACAACCTTCACCCCGAAGTCGTCTCACCAACCTTGAAGCAACCTTCCTTTGAAGTAACTTCAAGCTTCCCCTTGAAGTAGCCTTCCTCCTTGAAGTAGCTTCCCATTGAGACCTTCTAGAAGTAGTCCAAAGTCCGCCGAGCTACCTTCTCCACCTGAAGAAGCTCCAACAACCTCCTTTCTACAGCCTCCAACCTAGGAGTAGCAAAGGAGAACAAAATACAATAGAAGGAACAAGATTGGAAGAAAGAAACAGTGTTACCAATTTAGTACAACACTTTGATCCTATATCAAGCGTATTGATCTCCTATCCACTATAGATGAACATGGTAGTGTGGTGGCTAGGAGATACTAGGCTATAGGACACTAATGTAGAGCTCAAAGAAATAGATTGTAAGTGTATCTCAGCTTGTTGCTCACAAGGAATGATTCTCAAGTGTAATTGTATGTAAAAGTGATGCCTTGGGTGTCCTATAGCTTGTCCTATTTATAGGAATGGTTTGCTAATGCTTGGGGACATTCTAGACACCTTCTACGGTGTTGTTAGTGATCAACTAGTCGTTAAGTATCCACTAATTGCATTTTTCATGGCTAGTTAATTAATTTTAAAAAGTACAGTCAAAACTTTTCTCGGTCGAGAAGTTTGTCGACCGAATGTCTCTCGGTCGAGAACTTCGTCGACCGAGGGCAAGTCTGGAGTAAGTGTATTGCAACGTTCAACTCAACTCCCAATTACTTTTTCCCACCAAGTCTAACAGCTATAGAACCTGCTCGAGGAGTAGACTCTGGTGATTCTCAGTTGAGAAGATGGTCGACTGAGTGTGTCTCGGTCGAGAAGTAGTTCAACCGAGGGAGTCCCTATTTTAGTTTATCTAGACATGTACTATGTGTATGTATCAAAGTGCCATTGTGATACTATCATAGGGGATGACCTATCTAAGTATTGTGAGTGGATAGGGAAGATCTAAATGCTTGATTTACATGATATCTAAGTACTTGTACATTATATACTTGTACAAGTTTTTTTATATTTGATTACAATCATGAAAATAAAGAAATTTTAGCAAATTGATCTTCCAAGTCTTTGCTATCCACCACATTATATGCTTGTCCCTGAAATACTTAAACAACAAGTTAAAACTACAAGAAAGAAATGTTTGTCATCATCAAAACAAAGGGATTATAATAATGTCCAATTTAGCCAAAAACTCTGTGGAGGCGAGGAGGCTCAACCTAGAGCATGGTGAGCACTTGGCTAGGCTCTTTTCCACTGTTGTTATTGATAAATGTGTATTTATCCCTTTTATTTACATATTTTTGATATTTGTTTAGAATTGTTTTGTTATTTATTCTCTTAGTTTCATATTTAATTGTGTAATTATAAAATTTTCTCTATAATTGGAGTTTTAATTATATTTTCTTGGGTTTTTTTAGGAAAATTATACAATTTGCAGCATCCCTGAAATTCATATATACTCGCCACAAAAAGTGACATAACTCTTGCATTCAAACTCCAAATTGAGTGTACAAGTTAATTTCCTAAAATAAAATCCTATTATTTTGACCACTTTTGTACTTTTGATGGGAGATAAATATATTCAAAATCGCTGCTATGAGAATTTGCATTAAAGAGAGTTACATGGTCAAGATAATTCAAGACAATCATCTTTCGATTTGACCAGATCTAGAAAATTCAAAAATTGATCTCCCTCTCTTTTTTTCCCTCTCTTTTTAGGGCAGCCTACCCCCTCCTCCTCCTATAAAAGGATGGACTCTTCACTTGTAAAAGTATTCCATTCTTCATTCCATTTCATCCAACTTTTAGTTGTAGACCACATCTTATATAATGTTAGATCTCATTTTAGTTTGCATTTCTTCTGGTCTTGTTATGTTTGAGTAAATCATTCTGGGGCATGGGAGTAGCCCCTTAGCTCGGTTCTATTCAATATAATCAGTTATATTCCTCCATTGAACAAATGTCTTCTCTCTGTTTATGTGTGGTTATTTGGATGATCTGATATATTCTTATGGAGTGATATGACTGTGGATCTCTGTAAGAATGAAACAATAGTCTCTTAATTGTGATTATCATCTTTTCGTCTTTTTAATATTATTCTTGTTATAATACTTGGTGACGCGACCAGCTGAGCCTTGGGTTTGAACACCAGTTTGAATTCACATGCTTTTTGATATGACAGTGGATAATGGCATATTGGACGGTTGGGTAATGATCCGTGAACACCGAGACCAACGGGTTCACGGGAAGTCTGACCCTTGTGAGTTTGTCCGTAAGGACATGTAACTACAAGGTCCTGATTTGATCCTTGGAGTTTAGAATTTGATTAGTTGAATAGGAACGTGGTTTTGGTGGTGATTTTCCGGACCCCCAGATCTCTAGATTAATTGAGCTTTATTTCAGCACTTTTATTTTTGTTCTTAGTATTAACAACTCTCTCAAATCAGGATTTAATTCGTGTACTTGTGATCGGATTTGTATTTTGACTTTTCTTTTCCTCCGTCCCTTCGATCGATACCTATCTATACTAAGTTGACTTGTTGTTCGCAACAAGTTGACAACCGGGTTAGAAGGTTAAACTCTAGGACTTTTCCTAGTGATTGTTGTGTGTACAATGACGCACATCAATTATTTTGTAAACTTCTGCCCCCTGCTTGACATTTTTTATTGCATTCATGATGGGAAAAGATCTAGATTCTCCTCATACAGATGATTTCCTTGGCATGACACATCATGGGTTATGCACAATGTGTATGAAGTCAATGACTTTGATTTATCAATCCATCAATTTGCATTTTGTGCTATTAACCAAGTCCAACATGTGACTCCTAGGTAAAATGTCTATGTCCATGATGGATGCACATGAGGTTTCATTGTATGGGAACATCATGCAGTAAAATTTCATTTCCATATTCTATTTAAACATGTGCACTTCATTCTAGAGGGCCTACACATTATGCACTGAGAATTTCATTGTGCACTTTCTCATGAAACCTACTTTAAGCTCATAAAATCAAACCTTGAATGATAAATAGCATGGTTAATCATAGTAAATGAGTTTTTCACGCATATATGTACATGCATGAAATGGAATGGTTTAAATGAAAAGGAAACTATGAAAATTGATCTAAAATGCAAAAGATGGACTGCCTCTCATGAGCACTTGGGTTTAGTTTCCCTCAACAGAACAAAGTATTATTCTTCATTATCTTGTTTCAAGTAAAATGTCTTGATTAATGAGTTATTCATAGAGGTTAACCCTTCTATTAGTTGTGTGCACAAGTCTTAAATTTATAAAATCAAATACTTCCCTATAAGTATACGGGTGTGTGTAGTACTATTGAGGTCATCCAAGGAGAAAGGTATTGTTGGGTGCAAGAATGATGAACTTCAAAAATTTTGATGTTTTTAACAAGAAAGTTGTTTCTATGTAAACTAAGAAATTAAAAGAAAATAAACTAAAACATAAATCACTTCTAGTAAGGATCAAATTAGATTAGGAATTATTGAGGATAGGGTTTTGCTATCATATCATGCCATGAAACAACAACAGATTCACAAGTAGTAAAATTAGAAAGGAAGGTTCGAGTTTTACACCCTCCCAGTAGTGTAGAATGATTCTACCTTATATAGCACCATTGTGCATATAAACGGAATAGAACCACCGAAAACCTTAAAATCTCCTTCACTTCCAAGCCACTCTCATGGTCAAGGAAACAAAGGTATAGAACACATCTCCTTACTTTAGTGTACACCTTCTCAATATGCACAAGAAGCATAAGACATGCATACAAGATGGCCAATCAAGCATATATGTGAAATAAACATTGATGCATCCATATAATTGTGACTAAACCAACATTAAGCAAGACAATGAATTCTTCTACAAAGAATGACATGGGAGTTACTCCCCCACGATTCAACACATCGTGTTTTCCAAACAACACATCGTGTCATCATTGACTGAGGTAGTTCTGCTATATTTATCACATCAGACACATTGTGTTGGTCATCCAACATAATGTGTTACCTACATATTTCACTCAAACTCAAATGTAACTGCCCACACTTATATATGCAACCTTGGGCCATATTGGCAAACAAATACTCCTTTTTACACATGATTCAAGTCCCGCTTTGGAACCTCACAATATCAGGCTAGTCAAATCTCCAAAGAGAAGAATGGTATGCATATAGGTGATTAAAAACCAAGAATTCTTCTAGTTGTAAAAATTTTCATCATAGGGGTGGTAGAAAACACATTCACAATTTAGCAGAATCATCAAAATTGATATAGAAGGCTGTAAAGTTGAGTAATCTAAAGCATTTGAACCATTACATGCATTAATCTGAGAGTGAGAAAAATGAAAAACATGCTAGAGAAAAGATATCATGGCAAAATGAGTGATTAACCAAGTATTTTCATTAAAATTTTGGATGTGCATGCTAGGGTTGTTCAACTATTATTTCAATGGATACATGGTTTAGCTAGAAGGGATTCAATTTCTACCCAAACAAGAACTGATCATCATGGTCATGCATAGATTTTTTTTCTTAACTAGGAAATAAAAACATAAATATAAAATAAAAACAAATAGAAAACTACAACTACTGGCCAGTTGCTCCCCACTAAAATTGAAATATATGGTGTCCTCACTGTAGAAATAAAATAAAGAGAATAGCAACTGGGTACCTCATCATAGCAGAGCTATCACGGTGGAGGTCTTGTGATCTAATTTGAGGTTGGAAATTGTTGTGCCATAGATCTATGCCTATTTGTTAATATATTTTTATTTGGGACAAAGATGTATGCTTATGATTTGCAATAAGAATAGTTTTCTAGGCATCAATGTTGTTTGTTCCTTCATTCTCTTCTTCAAAATAAGTAGAATCAGATTCAAAGAGAATTTTCTCATCACCAAGTAGTGTACCAAGGATATGTCAAAAAATGACATATGGCTTGCTTTAAGAATCATCTTGTGGGGCATGTGCATAATTATTCCTTTGAGCTTCAGTTTCATTGCCTACGTTGCACTCAACAACTTCACATGATATTGTATTTGATGGTGAAGAATATGCTCCTATAGCAAATCCACTCCTCAAAATAGTTGACATGAATGTCTCCCTTGGATTCATGTTTGGTTGATTAGGGAAGGAAGCAAAAGGTGTTGTTTGATTTAAAATGGCAAGTTGAGCAATTTGTTCTCTAAATATATTTTGCAAATAGCAATCCCATCCATCTTAGAAGAGAGAGTCTGAATGGCATCCTTCACGAGCTGTATTTGCTGGAGGAACTCATCATTTTGCTTCATTTGAGATTAAACAAAATCCTTTAGGAGTTATTCCAAGTTGGACTTTGAATGTCGTTGTTGTTGATGAACAAGGTGTTGTTGAGGATTCTGCCCAAGAACATCACTTACTTCACAAAGTGGGTTGACTGGCTGAATGGGTTGGGTTCTAAACATGTCAAGATTCTAAGTCAAGATGTCTAGCTTTGTTGATATTAAGTCCACTTCCCTCTGATTATTGGGTGTTGGATTCAGAGATCTACTTTACTAAAGAAAGAAAGAGTCCGTGAATCCACCATTTTCTCCTTGCCTTTGACATGTGGATCCTTTACTAGCCACTATCATGGTGGTTAGGTCAACAGTGGCCCTTATAGGTATGGGGCCTTAGTTGCATGGCCTCACAGGAGGAATTATATACTCATATAACCTTCTCATGATGTGGGTGTTGTTCTGGGAAATCCCCTTGTGGATATCCAAGAGTACATTTGCACTCATGTACAGGTTGGGAACTACCATCAATGGTCAAGTTGTTGACCTTTAGGTGGTCAAGCTGATGAACTCCCCCCAATTCAATTGGATAAGGATGAAACCCTTCTCTCTATGGGTCTATTATAGAAATTTTTGGCAAGATTTGTGGGGTGGGACATAGCATAATATCTTATACTTGGTATGCCTTGACCCCACTTCAACAGTGTATAATGGTTACCTCCTCTCAAAATTGATTGGAGGGCCGATCTGATCAATCAAGTCACTTCAGAAGATATAAATTATTATTATGGGGGACATAAGATGATTCTTACTATGGGTAATTCTGTCAATTTATTCTCTTGATTATTCATATTGATGAAAAAAGGGCTGATTTTGGAGTAGAATAAGGAAGGAACAATACCCACCTCGAATCAGTTGATTCATCATGGTAGAGGAGAAAAATGATGAATGGACCATACTCGATCTTTAAATAAATGCCCCCCATAAGCAAGGAGTATGCCCGCGTGTTTTGACAAGAACACCAAAAAAACCTAACTCAGATCTACGTAACATATCCAAAGTACCTTGAACAATCGAAATGAGATTATTTGCCTACATTCCAGGAGAAGGTCATAATTCACAGGAACATCCCCTAGTCTTAATCATAGGAGGTAGAGTGAAAGATTCATCGAGTGTGAAATCATATTATATTTGGGGGGGGGTCAAAGTTCTTCTATCAAAGAGTAGTTAGGCATGAAGTCTGCTTTCTCTCAGGTGGTCCAAGTAGTAGTTGTAGTAGTAACAATAAAGTATATTTGTCTCTCTGGGATTTTGTCTCTCTTAGGGATAGTACCTCTTTGAGTGCATTCTGAGTCTATCCATTCCATTAGGAAGGGTAACGAGATATGTATTTCCTGGATATACAACATTAACCACAGGACGGTCCATCTGGGGGAGTCATTCAGTCTTTGTCATTGGTTGGAATAAAAAAACCGCAACAAGTAAATTCCCGTCCTAAACCCCTAGCTTCATGGGACTCAGAAGGAATCCTTTTCTATTGTTGGTTTGTCTTTCTGTTGTTGGTAAGAGTTGGAAATTTAGGGCGTTGAATCGTTCTATTCCAAATCATTTTTATAGGTTCAGGAATGATTACTCATACACTATATGGAAGGTTATTCATACAGAATTGGACGTACTATTCTTAGTCATAAGGTCTGGTGTCCTGAGGATTAGGACATTCAAGTCTATCTTTCAAGGTGACCCTATTTTTAGAGAAGATACGAGTTCGTTCTGTTGTGCCTTCCTTTTTTTCAGGGCTTTATAACAAAAGGTAATGTTTATTATTTTAGTTAGCTGAAAGTCCATAAGGACTAGTAATGACTATAGACCTGATAAGTCTTCTGAGAGTTTAAAACAAAAGGATAGGTGTTGAAATAGGCCATACCATTTCCAGTCATTGATGCTTTTTCTTAGATGGGATCTGAAAAGGTCCATTTATAGGGCATGGCCATAATATAAAATATATGAGATCCTAACAACGTTATGGCATGCTCAATTATTTATTATCCTATCTATGTTAGGCTCTTTAACCATTTGTGTAGCTCACCATATGTATTCTATGCCTCCTTATCCATATCTAGATACTTACTAAGGTACACAATTATCATTTTTCACACATCACACGTGGACTGGTGGATTTATCATAGTTGGTTCTACCGTGCATGCAACCATTTTTATGGTAATCATGATCCAACTACTTGATACAATGATATCTTCTATTTGATCATGTCCTTAGGCATCAGGATGCAATCTTATCACATTTCAACTGGGTATGTCTATTTTGTTCCAAGTTTTGGTTTGTATATTCATAATGATACCATGAGCGCTTTAGGGCATCCCCAAGATATGTTTTCAGATATCACTATATAATTATAGCCCTTGCTCAATCAAGATAAAAGACCCATGCTTTAGCACATGGTGTAATAACAAGCACCAGTTTGACTTGGGGGGGTGATATAGTGGCAGTGGGCAACAAATCACTTTGTTACCTATTCAATTAGTGGTAAAAACTCTGGATTTATTGGTCCATCATATTCATGCATTTACAATTCATGTGATGGAGACTCTCCCCTACAAATATGTTCTATTTGCTCGTAGCTTACAATTGATACTGGATAAATCCAATCTCTTATCGGATTTTACCAACCCAACTACATTATTAGGGGATTTCTAGATCCACTCTCAGATCACATGGCCAGTCTTTAATCAAATGGAATGAAAGTAGGAGAGTGATTAACTATAGTAGCTTCAAACAAATATCATGACAATGATCAAACAACAGGGGGTACAACTAGTCTCTTAATGAGTCCCGACCATTTCAAATTGAAAGGTTACGATTCACTCCAATGCTTCTTGCTGGTGGAGGTTGGGATCAACTATGAATAATAATAATAAGTCAAAGAAATCAAGACTCCCTAGATCTACCTCTGACTTATCTACCTTCCCTGACAAGAGGGTTTGGTTGGTATCTATGGAGACCTCCTTTTCAGCTCATACATAAAGGACATCTTGAGTTTACTACTAAACAAACAAGGGAAGGGATAGCTCAGGGGGCAAAAAGATTTATCTAGTTTGAACGCTCATCTCAGATAGCTGGTAAGGCTGACATAGATCATTTCATTATTATAAAATAGGGAACTCCTATCTTGAAGTAAGAAAGAATAGACGACCTACTAAAGATAGATTATTAGTGGTTTTCCCAGCCCCTAACTGAGCTTAGCCATACCATAGGGGCCTCTCAAAGACCTCTTATGGAGTTGCTCCTTACACCTATTAAGAAAGTTGTGCAATATTTCTATTCTGCCTTTCCCCATCCCCTGGCTTCAAATGGCTGATGGGAACTTGATGACTCTCGGAACTCATTTCCCTCAGTCTTTGACGTTGATACCCCCTTTCCCTGATTTCATACTCACTTACACGACACTTGCTGAATAGAAAGATCATCAAATGGTGACGTATATTCTATTTATATAAAGAAAGTAGTGGCCAGTTCCTCATAAATATACTCTAATTGCTGCTTGCTTGAATTGTTGTCGCTGAAGCTGAGCTTGAAGGGTTTGTTATCTCCACTCTTGCTGCTTTCTTTGATATTGCTTATGTTGAATGTCAGAGGGATGAAGGGTGAGTACAATCTCTTAATCTTCCATACCTACCCAACTTGGGCATTTAGCTATGATAATAACTTATCCCCCTTGATCCTGCTCAAGTGGGAATATAGGAAGGGGGCGGAGCCCAGTGAATACCATGTGAGACCCTTCTTTAACCTGACTTAAAAAGGAAGAGTTTGTTTTCCCATTTTCACTTCTCTAGTTTGTTCAGTCGGCAATCCAAAATGTGTTTCACGAGGCAAATGGATTAGGATATCGGCTTGCTAAAGAGGCTCTGGAGTCAGGCATAGGAGTTGAAAGAGCCACATATTGGAGTTTTTCTTCTTGAGATGGATATATGTGGTGTTGTGTTATCTCTTAGCTTGTAATATTTCTTTTGCCTACATGAGGGGGGCAAGATGAATTAGATTTCCCCTGACTTCTACTAAAAAAACTCAGACATGATAACTGCTCTGAGGATATATATATATATATATATATATATAGTTGAATATCGGTAGGGTTCGATAGCAAGAACCGAACAAAAATAGGGATTTTCAAACAAAATAAAAAGTGTGGTAGTCGTATCTAAGAGCCAATGTCCATTCTTTTATATTGATTTTTGGTTGGTGGAGTATCGACCATAGGCATGGTATGATTGGTTTAGAAATATGTAGGCAGGTCAACAAGACTATTCTAAACATTAAGGTCAAATCTGGTATTTCTATAGAAGAATCCCCCAGATCCAAGACAAAGACAAACAAGATCCTTAGAAACCAAGTGTCATTTATCTTTTGGAGGCGACACATAACCATTGTTACTGCCTGAATTAGCCTCAACTGAAATGTGAGTAAGTTTAAGTTCATAAGATCAGATCTCTCGGATAGCACCATACTAATAAGGGATGGAGACTCCATGGTTATGTTATGGCATTTTTGGTTTTTGGTATAGTAGGAGAGTTTCTAACAGCAAGGAAAATCATGGCTCAAAATGCCCAATGATAGCTAACACAAAGTAATGGGAAATGTTAATGTGAACTCAAAGAATGGATAGGGGAGATATTGAATCAAAGCACATGAACAAGCAAGTTATCTCTTGCTAAATAAATTCTTACAGAGGGGCATATCCCTATGTATGTACACTACTATGAGCCGTTCACTCCTCAAGTTAGGAACCAAGCTACGGATGAGCGCTATTTCTCATTCTCAAGGAATTGTCTAAAGCGAGTCCTATTTACTTCCCCTTATTTTCATGGGCATAGATGAATCCCTAGCAAGTATGTAAGAGAGTAGAGATAAAGGAGATATTGAATTATAAGAAAGGAATAGTAGACCGTAGAAAGGAACTCTCCTAAATGGGAGAAGTTACCCCACTCCTATCTCAATAGGATCTACTTCCTTGCCTAACAAAAATATGTTTAGCACCTAGTAGATGATGAAGACCCAAAGAATGTCACTAACACTGAAAACATCTGGTCGGGTGATTCTAATGACTTAAAAACATCTTGATTATGGCCTGGAATGTTTGGCAATGATGTTGAGTTCCATGACATGGTCCAATAATAAATTCGACGAGTGAAGTGTCACTATCCTTGTCGAGATGAAGGTGAAACAGAACAATGTCAATAAGGTGACTCAATGAATCTGGCCAATGGCTAATTGGCTTACAAATCATGAGAGTCACCCATATAGTAGAATAATGATAGCTTGGGAGTCTAATTTTCTACATATTAAAAAGCTAGAAGATGGAGTTCATTCATCTTGAAATGATTGATAACATAAGGCCACGACTGTTGGTTACAACAATATACGGCTCTAATGATGATAATCAAACAACAATTCTATGAGACACCGTTAGGAAGCTGTGTAAGCCTCAACTGTGTGCATGTTAACTTGCATCTCAGAAGTAATAGAAGAAAAATAAGGTTGATAGATTGTTTTAGTGCTCCATTGTTAGTGATTTATTGCCATGTCTTCTATGACAACATAAGCTTCTCTGAAGGATTTGTTCATCAAAGCTCCATTTGCAACCACATATATTGACATCCTTGTGTTATAAAAAAACCATTATAAAAAGTTTGAAGAAGAAACCAATTGCTAAGACCATGGTGAGAACAAAGGCATTAGAGGTCTTTGAATCCCTCTCATGCATCATCGAGAGACTCTCCATCTATTTGAGAGAAATTAATGACCTGGCTCCTTAGCTGTACTGTTTTGCATGGTGGGAAGTACTTGGCTAAAAGTACTTTGAGAAGATCCTCCCAATTGTTAATAGAGTTCCTTGTTAAAGAAGAGAGCCAATCCTTGGATCTATCTGCCAAAGTGAATGGCAAAAGAATAAGGTGAATCCCATCAATAGGAATGCCATATATCTTGAAAATGCTAAGATATTGCAGAGATTCATCGACGTGGAGGTTTGGATCCTCCATTGATGTCCCTCCAAACTGGTTCTATTGTATCATTTATATAATTGTGGGAATGATACAAAAATCATTTCCCTCAATTTGTGGGATATTGATACCTCAATTGTTGTCTGCAACAACTAGAACAACGAAGTCTTTAAGGGGATGATTGTCTTCCATGCTTGATTCTTCTTGTTGAATTGGATGTTTGGGTGGATCTAGTGATGAACATGATGAATGTTGTGATTCATCCAAATCTGGTTTAGTTTCACTCCTTATTTTTTAAGGCTTCTAACAGTGTGCTCAATTTTGGGGTCTAGATATATGGAAGGTTCAAGATCCCTTTTGGATCGCCTCATACAGTCCTACAAGTAAACAAGGCAAGTGAAGTACAAAAATGAAAATAGAAGATACAAAAATATGACAACAATGATGATTGTGATGGGGGGGGGGGGAATGATGGTGGATATAACACATGGTGGTGTGATCTAGTCTCGCTTACAATTCAACACTTCTTAATCTAACAAAAGTACCAATGCTCCCTGACAATGACACAAAAAACTTGTTAGTTGTGTGTGCAAGTCTTAAATTTATAAACTCAAACACTACCCCAAAAGTAAACATGTGTGTGTAATATTATTGAGGTCGTCCAAAGATCAAGGTATTTTTAGGCACAATAATGAAGAACTTCAACAATCTAGATCTTTTTAACAAGAATTTTTTTGTTATGTTAACTAAGAAATTAAAAAATAGAACTAAAATAAAAAATCCCTTCTACTAAGGATTAAATCAGAGTAAGAATTCTCGAGGATAGGGTTTCACTAGTATATAATGCCATGAAACAACAACGAATTCACAAGTAGTAAATCACAAAGGAAGGTTCGAGTTCTACACCCCTCCCGGTAGTGTAGAATGATTCTACCTTTATACAATACCACCATGCATACACAGAAAATAGAACCAATAAAAACCTTGGAATCTCCTTCACATCCAAGGCACTCCCGTGGTCAGGGAAATAAAGCTATAGAACATGATAACCTCTCACTTTGTGATGCTATTTTATTAGTTTTCCCCTTGTTTTCCATACTCTTTCTTAAATAAATTAGAAAGAACCATTAAATCTTTACCTTATTGCTGACACATCAATAGATTAACTTTTCTCTTCTTTTTCCTTGCAGAAAAACACAAAAAAATTACAAAAACCCCAAATGGTCCCAAGACCGTTTAAGACCAAACGGTCCCAAGACCGTTTAAGGCTAAACGGTCTCAAGACCGCATGAACTCTAAACGGTCCAGAGACCGCATAAGCCCAAACGTGTTCAGCAACCAAACGGGTCCAGTGTTCAAACGAGTTCAGCGCCGAAACGTGTTCAGCAACCAAACAAGTCCAGCGCACAAACGCGTTCGGCGCCCAAATGAGTCCAGTGCTCAAACGGGTCCAGTGCCCAAATGAGTCCAGTGCTCAAACGGGTCCAGCGCTCAAACGAGTTCAGCGCCGAAATGTGTTCAGCAACCAAACAGGTCCAGCGCCCAAACGAGTTCGGCACCCAAACGAGTCCAGTGCTCAAACGGGTCCAGCGCTCAAACGAGTTCACCGCCCAAACGGGTTCAAGGACCAAACGGGTTCAGCGGCCAAACGTGTTCAGCGGCCAAACATGTTCAGCGCCCAAACGGGTTCAAGACCGTTTGGGCTCCACTTAAGCCTATAAATAAGATCCAAAGGGGTCCTCAAAAGCGGGGGGAAAACTCTCAGACGCCCAAAGGCTGCCTCTCCAGTTCCAGAGCACTCCCATCTTTCATCCATCGCCCCAAGGCTTCCAGTTTGAGATCCATGTTCCATCTTCAAGATACCTTCTCTCTCAACAACAAAGAAGGTGGGAAGAGAAGATCCATCATCAAAGCATCCACGAAGTGCAAAGATCATTGCTCTCTTCACCAAGGGTTCATCCTTCCCTCCTCTGTGGAGATGACGTTCTTTCTCTCTCTTCTCGCCTCCTTCTTTGTCCTTGATATGAGCGAGTAGTCTCATTCACTAGGGTGCGGGGAGTAGCCCCGCTACCCATGTTTTCATTTCATGCAATGTAATTCAACTGTTTACAATAGAGATACTCTCCTTTTCAGTTCAACATCAATTGTTAAATGAATGCTTGTTGCTTGATCATCAACTTGTATTACCTATTGTCTCTCGGTATGAATTGTCTACGTTTGTACCCTTAGATCTGAATATCGATTGAAAGTTGGTTCTGGATGTATGTAGTCACCATACATCCGTTTTGGTATCTAGGAGTGCTTTCATGAGTGGAGTAAACTCACTCCCATCGTTGCACTTTCATACTATGAAATGGAATCAGTTGACGTATGAAAGTGCAACCTTGGCAAAGTCGAGGAACACACTTCATGAAGAAGTAATGCAAAGAAAGTGACCATTCATTTTGGAATGGTTGGCGTTGCAATACTCCATACTTCTCGTAGTTAGTTATCTGAAAAGAAACTAATTCTACAAGATACTAACTGATTAGAATCTCTTTGCAGGTTGTTTTATTATGTTGCATGTTTTGATCCATGTGTAGTGGCGTGAAACCTGATAACATCCTAGTGGTTTTTAATCATTGTTTACAACCCTAATTTCTACTTCCTTGCTTTTACTTTCCTCGCACTTAGTTTAAACAACCAAATCAACCTTTCGATCTAAATATCAACCGTTACGTAATTAGGTACGACTAAAACATTTTCCATCTTGTTTAATTCTAATCAAGACCGTTGTCCCGAGGATTCGACCCTTAACTATACTACGATAAGACTTCCCCGTGTCCTAGCACAAGTGGGTGGAGATCTTACCATAGTACAAGCAAGGCTAAACCTAGAGATTCATCACCTCTAGGATTTTTAGTGGCGTTGCAAAACTCCATCAAAAATTGGCGTCGTTGCCGGGGACAACGGAACGTTTTAGTTTTTACTTAACAACTTCTTGGTTGATTAGGATTTTACACTTTTCCTTGATAACTACTCCAAATTCTCTTGACCTCTTTGCTTCCTTTCATCATCTAACTGAGTGAATTTCTTCCTACTCAGGTAGAAAATGTGTATGCTAACCCCGCATCACATCGGATTCTTCCCTGAACCAGAGTACGACTCTGAGGTAGAAAGAAGTTTCCGCCGAAGGATTAGACTTAACCGCCAAAGATCCAGACATATGGATGAAGAGCAACGCCTCGTTGCAGAAAGAGTTAATGCCGCCATAGCTGCACAACGAGCACAACTTATTGCTGACACTCGTGCTCAAGTGCAGGCCGAGATTCGAGCTGAGGAACAAGCCCGCATCCAAGCCGAGAATGCCGCTGCTCAATTAGCATTAAGAAACAAGCAACTTTGGGACTACGCAGTCCCAAAGAATTATGAAGATGATCACCCAGTCCGACCACCGATTATTAACATACCAAACTTTGAAATCTGGACGCAATGGATCCAGATCATGCAAGGCATCTCTTTCTCTGGAGGATCTGGAGACGATTGCATGGATCATATTAAGAGATTCAAGTCACTCTGCCGACTTGTACCTCAAGCAGGAGTTGCCTTGGAAGCAATAATGTTACACCTCTTCCACTTCACCTTATCTGGAAGAGCGCTAAGTTGGTACAATGCTTTAGATAGGCACCCTATCATCACTACTTGGACTCCCTTAGAAGAAAAGTTTCTTGAGAAATTCTTTCCACCTTCACTAACCTATGAGATTAGGGGGCAGATAAACCATTTTTCCCAACTACCCGGAGAAACACTTGCAGAAGCTTGGGAAAGATTCAAGGAACTCCTGAGAAAGTGCCCTCACCATGGCATATCCCAAAATCAACTGATTGAAACATTCTATAGAGGAGTAAGTGATGATATCAAGCAGTTTTTAGACTCCTCATCTGGAGGAAACTTCATGAGAAAAAACTATGAAGATGCTTGGAATATAGTTACGTTAGGGGCCGAGAACCAATCCAATTGGGGAAGGTTGTCTAACCAATCCAAGGGAATTCTTAAAGTCTATAAGGCTGAAGAATCTATGGAACTCAAGGCCATTGCAGAGGCCTTGAAGACTATTGCTAGCAAGCAACAAGCTCTCGAAACTTCTTTCGGAGAATACGACAAGAAGAAAGGCTCCCAGGTTCAACAAGTAAAAGCAGTTACTGGAATTTGTGAAGCATGTCATGCATCTGATCATCCCACACTATCATGTGGTCTGCTATACAATGTTATGATGGATCTACAACCACCAGTGCCACAATATGAACCCATTATTGAACATCCCGAGGACCAAATGCCAGAGCAAGTCAACTCCATTCACTCAATACCTGGCCAGGTGTATTACAATCCAGATAAACTAAGAAACCACCCTGGTTTTCAATATGGGAATCCTGCAGGGACTGCCAATCCGCAACAACAGACACAAGGCGGATCTTTCAATAGACAACCACCAGGATTTCAGAATAACTTCAACCAAAATCAGGGGAATGATAGAAATGGTTTCCAAAGATCCAATTATCCTAGGAATCCCTCTTACCAATATACCCATCCAGGACTGCACCCACAACTGCAAAAACATCAGTTGCAGCAGCCACAACAACCGTAGTTAACCGCACCTCCACAGCAACCACAAGGGCAGCAAGTCACTCAATATCAACAGAGGAATGCTCCTTCCCAACCATCTGATGAAATTTCTTTGATTAGACAGATGCTTCAATCTCAGCAAACTATGCTTGCAAACCAACAGGCTCAACAAAAGGCTGTAGAGGCCCAATTAGCACAGATTGCCGCTCAGTTGAAACCACCAGCAGGTACCTTTGCTGGGCAACCAGAGGCAAACCCAAGGCATGACCAAAATAGACCTGAGCAACTAAATGCTGTCACCACAAGGTCTGGTCGTGTCCTTCCTGATACCACTAGAATCATCCATGATGATGATAACGATTTAGCTATTCTTTCCCCAACAGAAAGCTCAACCCAGGAAAAGGAAAAATCTACTAAAACCACTGAAAGAGAAAAAGAAAAGGAACCAATGCCAGAAGTTCCACCCAGAATCCCTTATCCGGACAGGCTGAAAGGAACCAAAATGGACACTAGATTCCAGAAATTCAAAGAAGCTATGAAGAAACTATACATTGATATACCATTCCTCGATGCTCTTTCCGCAGTTCCCGCATGGGCCAAATACCTGAAAACCCTTCTGTCAAAAAAATATATGACAGAAGAGCACGAAACAGTGAAACTAGCTCAGACCACTTCAGACATTCTGCTTAATAAAATGCCAAAGAAAAAGAAGGACCCAGGTTCCTTCGGTATTCAGTGTTCAATTGGAAATGGCTCCAGCAAGAAGGGATTAGCAGATTTAGGAGCAAGTATATCCATTATGCCCTATTCTATGTGCAAAAGATTAGGCTTCACTGATTTGTTACCTACGACAATGACAATTCAGTTAGCCGACTCTACCATAACTGCTCCCCTTGGAATCATTGAAGATATACCTGTCAGGATAGGAACGAATTCTTATGTTCTGTGCGATTTCGTTATTATGGACATACAAGAAGACCTATGATACCCGATAATCTTCGGTAGACCTTTCCTAGCTACTGCCCGAGCACTTATCGATGTAGAAGCAGGAACTATTATCTTGAGACTGGGTAAGGAAGCTTTCTAGTTCATAGTCCTTAATAGCATGAAAGGTCCTAGCATTCAAGAGGAAGTCTTTCTTCTAGATGCTATATATCAAATGTCCCAATTAGAAATGTCTGAACCCTCCGATGAATTGGAAGATATCTTGACAAATCCGGAAGTAGAATTCTCGGCAAATGAACTTGTGCAAGAATGCCTTCAATACTTAGAAAAAGCTGAAGAAGCCCCAACGGCCACCTTTGAAGAACTCAAGGCCGTCACCATTATAGAAGCAACTGAGCCACCTAAGGCTCCTAAAATGAAAGCTCTACCTGAGGGACTCAAACATGCCTTTCTTGACAATGAGAAACTTTGTCCAGTGATTATCAGCTCCACCCTGGAGGTGGACCAAGAAAACAGACTTCTTGATGAACTAAAGAGACACAAGAAAGCTATCGGATACAAGATGACTGACTTGATAGGTATAAATCCATCTTTATGCATGCACAGATTGCCTATGGTAGAGGAATTCAAACCATCAAGGGAACATCAAAGAAAGTTGAACCCAAATCTCAAGGAGGTAGTTCGCCTCGAGGTTCTCAAACTTCTGAAAGCAGGTATCATCTACCCAATCTCGGATTCTCAATGGGTAAGTCCCGTGCAGGTGGTCCCAAAAAAAGGGGGGACCATTGTTGTTCTTAATGATAAGAATGAACTAGTACCTACTAGAACAGTAACTGGGTGGCGAATGTGCATCGACTACCGAAACCTTAACAAAGCAACAAGGAAAGATCATTTCCCCTTGCCCTTCTTGGATGAGGTTCTCGAATGACTTGCTCACCAAAAAATTTTTGTTACCTTGATGGATATTCAGGATTTTACCAAATCCCAATCCATCCTGAAAATCAAGAGAAAACCACCTTTACTTGTCCTTTTGGAACATATGCCTTTAGAAGGATGCCTTTCGGGTTATGCAATGCACCCGCAACCTTCCAAAGATGTATGACTGCTATCTTCGTCGGATTAACAGAATCTATCATGGAAGTCTTCATGGATGATTTTTCTGTATACGGAAATTCTTTCGACGACTTTTTACTCAATCTAAGAAAAGTCCTACAAAGATGCGAAGACACCAACCTGATCTTGAATTGGGAAAAATGTCACTTTATGGTGACTGAAGGTGTGGTCCTAGGACATCGAGTAATTGAAAAAGGGATCGAAGTGGATAAAGCAAAGGTCGATGTCATCTCAAAGCTAACTCCACCTAAAGACATCAGAGGAGTCAGGGCATTCCTTGGTCATGCAGGATTCTACAGAAGATTTATAAAAGATTTTTCAAAGATAGCAAAGCCAATGACTCACCTACTGACCAAAGAAGCAGACTTTATATTTGACCAAGAATGCATTAATAGCTTCACAACTCTGAAGAATGCCCTTATCTCTGCCCCTATTCTAAGAGCTCCTGACTGGTCACAACTGTTTGAAATTATGTGTGACGCTAGCGATTATGCTATAGGGGCAGTCCTTGGACAAAGGATTGACAAAAAGCCTTACGTCATATATTACGCCTCTAAGACGCTTGATGAGGCACAAAAGAACTATACTACCACCGAAAAAGAGTTCCTGGCAGTTATCTATGCTTTTGAAAAATTTCGGTCTTACCTAATCGGATCAAAAGTCATAGTATATACTGACCATTCTGCAATATGATACTTGGTCCAAAAACAAGATGCTAAACCTCGACTTATCAGATGGGTATTAATGCTTCAGGAGTTTGATTTAGAGATTAAAGACAAAAGTGGGGTTGAAAATGTCGTCGCGGATCACCTCAGTCGTATTGAAGCTAAAGACTCCGATAAAATTCCCATTCGATACTCTTTACCGGATGATCAACTAATGAAAATTACTACTGGATTTCCTTGGTATGTTGATATTGTTAATTATTTGGCAACAGGAATCATCCATCCGTCTCCATCATACCATGACAAAAAGAAATTCATTCATGACACTAAGCAGTACTTCTGGGATGAGCCCTACCTATTCCGCTTATGCGCAGATGGACTTTTTTGTCGATGCATCCCAGAAACAGAAATCACCCCAGTTTTAGAACACTATCACTCAGGCCCTACCGGGGGCACATGAGCTATAAGAAAACCACTCTTAAAATTCTTCAATCTGGTTTCTACTAGCCAACCATCGCAAAGGATGCACACGAATATGTGCGATCATGTGACAAATGCCAACTATCTGGAGGAATAACTAAACGAAATGAAATGCCTTTGAATATGTGGCAAGAAGTCAAACTCTTTGATGTTTGGGGAGTGGATTACATGGGTCCTTTCCCCCCATCTTACGGATTCACGTACATTCTAGTAGCTGTGGATTACGTTTCAAAATGGGTAGAAGCTCTACCGACCACTTCTTGTGATTCCAAACCAGTCATCAAAATGTTTAAAGAAATAATATTCCCCAGATTTGGCATTCCAAGAACAATAATATATGATGGCGGATCTCATTTTCTTGAGTGGAGTTTCAAAGCACTATTAAGAAAATATGGAGACAAACATAAAGTTTCCACACCTTATCACCCACAGACTTGTGGACAGGTCGAAGTCTCCAACAGGAAACTCAAGGCCATTTTGGAAAAAATTGTTAATAGGCACCGCACAGACTGGTGTACCAAACTTCCCGACGCTCTATGGGCCTATCGCACAGCTTTCAAAATACCAATTGGAACAACACCATTTCGATTGGTGTATGGGAAGTCGTGTCATCTACCAGTCGAATTAGAGCATAAAGCTTGATGGGCTATCAAGTAATTGAACTTTGATCTCAAGAGTGCCGGTGAATCTAGACAACTTCAATTACAAGAATTGGAAGAGTTGCGAATGACAGCATACCAAAACGCCAGAATTTACAAAGAACAAACCAAGATGTGGCATGATGGCCACATAAAAAGAAAGGATATAATCATCGGAGATAAGGTTCTTTTATTCAATTCCAGACTAAAATTGTTTTCGGGAAAACTGCGCACAAAATGGTCGGGGCCTTTCACTATCAAACATATCTACCCGACAGGAGCAGTTATTATCCTTGATGATAACGGGGGAGAAAGAACTGTTAACGGTCATAGGTTAAAGAAATACTACATTCCAGCAGACAAATTGCCAAGACAAACTATAGAGATCCAAGATCCTATAACATCAGCATAGCCAGATCAGCATTTCGTCGAGCCAGCGACATTAAACCCAGGCACTACTTGGGAGGCAACCCAAGATCTGAGTATCATCGTTTTTCGTCTTCCCTCTTCTTATTTTTAGTTTAGTTTTCTTCTGAAACATATATACAAAAAATCCACATAAACAAAATAAACATAAAAATCAAAAAAACATCAAAAACCTAAACCTTCCCAAACGGTCTCGCACCCGTTTGGAGTTCAAACGGTCTCGCACCCGTTTGGAGTTCAAATGGTCTGGCACCCATTTGGAATTCAAACGGTCTGGCACCCGTTTGGAGTTCAAACGGTCTCGCACCCGTTTGGAGTTCAAACGGTCTGGCACCCGTTTGGAGTTCAAACGGTCTCACACCCGTTTGGAGTTTAAATGGTCTGGCACCCATTTGACTTCGGGAATTTGTAAGGACACCCCCCCAATCCTATAAATAACATCCCACACCCTCCTTTCTTTCTTCTAGAACCTCTCGCTTTCTCTGTTCCACTGTTGTTTCACTCCAGTTTCCGCGCACGCTTTTGCTTCTTCGAGCTTACAGTTATCTCCTCAGTCTTCCACCGTCGTTCTCGTCTCTGACTGACGCTTCTCCGTCGTCTGTGCGAGGCTCCGTTCTTCTGCTCGCTCATCGTCGCTTCCTTCCGGCCCTTCTTCTTCCTCCGTCGTCACCTAACAGGTAGAGCTTTCTCTAGTGGTTCTCGCTACCGCTGTCACCGTCGCCACCACCGACGAGCGTCTTTCGGCCTCGCTCTCGCCGTCCCTCTCGCCGTCCCTCGCCGCCAAACGGCCTGGCTCTTCGTCTTCCCGACGGTCTGCTCCAACCAGGTTCACACCTGTTTGGACGAAGGACCGTTTGGCCCCAAACGGTCTCCAAACCGTTTGGTTCCAAACGACCTTGCACCCGTTTGGACGACGGACCGTTTGGCCCCAAACAGTCTTCAACCTGTTTGGAACCAAACAGTCTTGAACCCGTTTGGAACCAAACGGTCTTGAACCCGTTTGGAACCAAACGGTCTTCAACCCGTTTGGAACCAAACGGTCTTCAACCCGTTTGGTGCCAAACGATCTTGAACCCGTTTGGAACCAAATGGTCTTCAACCCGTTTGGAACCAAACGGTCTCGAACCCGTTTGGATCCAACCAAACCTCAAAAATATTGTTCTCTTCTAATAAACTTGTTTAAATTCAAATTTCATATCTCTAACTTTTGTTTTCTTGCCAAAAATTTCAGAATGGCCTCCCCCGCAAAACAACCAACAGGAACAACCGACAAACCTTTTTGGACAAAGGAGGAATTAATTGCTGACCGGGCAAAGTTTCAGCAAATCATTGACCACTATGAACAAACTAGAACGGTCCCAGCAAAGGTGGACCTACTCAAAGTCATGCATGAGATAAAACGCATCAACCACTGCTTAGCAAAAGAACCTTCTGAAGAGGAGGTCGAAGATATCTCATCTGATGACCCCTCGGAATATGAGCCTTCATCGGAGGCAGAATCCCCTACCAAAAAGTCCTTGGGGAAGAGGAAGGCCCAAGAAACCACTTCAGCACCACAATCGAAGAAGAGGGCAAGGAAACAGGTTCACCCTATCACTGCAAGGGAACAAACCCTGGCAGGTCTCATTCCACCATCCTCCATTCCACCAACCACCACCATCACCGCCACCCCTGCCACCATTACCGTTCCTATTTCCCCCCCCCATTACCACCACAACACCACCACCAGAAAATCTTCACATCCATACCCTCCCATCCATTAAACAAACTCTAAAACCGACAAAGTACGTTTGCCCAAGCATACTTATGAAGATGGGGATCTACAATAGAATCCTCACCTTGCTAGACAATTCCAATCTTTCTCGACTTTGTTTTGTCACCGAATCCTCATACGTTGAGCCTACAACGGAATTCTTCACTTTTTTCACAAGAGAAGCAGTGGACACTTTCAATAAAGCACAGGACGGTGGTGATCGTAGAATATCCACCAGAATCTTCAACAACAAAGTGGTCATCACTGAAAATATGTTGAACGAAATCTTTATAGACAACCAAGAGAAGTTGAAGAAAGCCAAGGCTGTTGGCATAGACAACACCAAGTTCAACAAACACAACTTCTGGAAATCTTTAACGGGGCTACCAGTTTATGATGCAAAAACATGTAAAGCATCAAGCATTCAATCGGGTCTAGTGCGCACACTTCATAAAATCCTTGCTGGCGCACTCTTCCCCAGGTCAGAAGGAGGAAATGTAATCCTCTCAGACCTCTTTGTTATCTGGTCCATCCTAAATGGGTTGCCAGTCAACATTGGGCATCTTATCATCCAAAAACTATCAGCTTACACCCTAGGAAAAGAAATATGTATGGGTGGTCTTATCACATCAATTATCAAATACCTTAAGATGGATAGACTTCTACCTAGATGCACAAAAATAAAGAGCGACATCCTTACAAATGAACAAACATTGAAGAACTCCTTCATCATAAAAGACAAGGATGGCAAGCTACACTACATCTTCTACCCTACAACAAAATCCTTCAGAACGCTGCTCCCACTACCAGAACTTGTGGATTATGACAAAGACAAGCTCCTTTTCTCAGATGACGAAATCGCAACACTCATGTCTTCAGTCAAAATCACCAACAAGAAAGCAACAATGGGACAGACAGAGCTTAGCATAACCGCCCCGGCAGCAAAAACAACAAAAATTCCTGTAAAATGACCTTCCAAAAGGCCTTTGAAGGAACAAGAGCTGTCGGGAACACCAACTTCCAAACCCCACCCCGAAACAGAACCCACCCTTCCAGAGGAACACATAACAACATCATCACTAGACTCTTTCATAATGAGTCTACATGTTGATCTCGAAACCATCACTCCACCATCCACCATCCCAACATCCACCACCCCACCATCTTCCACCACACCATCCACCACCCCATCATCCTCCACTCTTCCACCTTTTTCCACATCACCCTTCTTCCCTTCGGGCATCCCATTTTCCGCTACTACACCCGAATTCACTTCTTTCACCTCAACAGACTTTCCATCAACATTACCAGACAAACTTTTCTCTCTGGATATGTCACCACCCTTCTCATCCGCCGCCACCCCGACACCGCTAGTGACCCCTTCCACAGTCACTACGTAGTTCACGGGACCATCAACAGTGTCCTTTCCGCATGACACTACCACCTCCATTCCACCCCGACCCCAGCCGCCCCACCCTTCTCTCACTGGGGTCCCCTTCACTAACTTCGGTGAGGAATTCGGACGGCAATTTGACACCATCTGAAACCTCCTCACCGACCCTTCTAACATATTAAATTCTATTTTTTCTTGTGTGCAGGGTTTAACAAAGAAGGTCGCCAAGATCGACGAGCAAAACCACGCCTTGCCAAGCATCCTCCAAGAAATCCAGCAACGACAAGTTTCAGTGGCTAAGCAAGTTGACCACGTCGACGGCTACTGCAAAACCTTGCCCGAGCTGGTCCTTGGAGTCCAAAGCCAGCACAAGGCGATGGCAAAACTAGTCGAGAAGATCTCAATACAGACTCAACCGCTGCCTGAGACCCTCTGCGAGCTCAAGCAGCAACAACAGGCTTTCAGCACGCGCTTGGACGACATCAACATCACCCTCACACAGCTACACAAATGCCAAGAGGAGTCATCAACCAATGAACTTACTCAGCTACGAGCTCAAGTAACTGACCTCACTGCACGACTCCTCTCGGATGAAGCACGTTATTCTGATTTAAAGGAAACTCACGACGTACTGCTCGAAACACACGAGCACATGCAAGTGGCATATGACGAGCTTCAATCCATCCATCGTCAGTGCAAGAAGAAAGCACATAAGAAAACAACGAATAAATCAGCAACAAATGACGACGATGAAGATGAAGATTCTGATTCTTCGGCTGAATCCAACAACAGTACCTCCTCAAGTGATGATTCTGATAAACCAGATAATGCTAGGGAGGTTCCCAGCCATGGAACAGAACCCAAACAGTAGATGCATCACCATGACGGTGATAAAGATCCCAAATCCCCACGCAATGATAATGTTAACATGTCATATGGGGACCAATTTCTTGACTATTCCGCTATGGGATCCATCGGGGAGGCTTCTAAAGACGCAGCTTTCGCTGAGTTCCACCAATGTATAATAGGAACCAGCGCCAGCTCCCCCGCAACAGCTGTCCCACCCCGCTAAGCGCTCGACACGCCAGCAGCTTCACCACATGACGAGGACGAATCAGAACGAGTGCGTTTAGATACTGATGAAGAGCTCGATTCTACCTCGGACTCAGACGACAACATACAGGGCTATGAAGAAGCTCCAGAACTACCTCCCTCCCCCCCTCCACGAGAGCTTCCCCCGCCACCACCCCTACCGCACAAAATGCATGACATAGATATGGCGGCCATCTCCACATTAGATGCTCAGGATATTTTTATACTGAACACTATCGTGGACGATGCAAAAGAAGGGGACGATATCATCTACCATAATGCTAAAACAAAGCGCAAGATGACACGTGAAGCCTTCCGCAACATTCTGCGACCTCGGTCGATGATGCCAATGTCCATCTTCCGTGTCCTTCTCGCCAACTGTATAGAAATGTACAGAAGTCATAAGCGGCAGCAGCCTGTTTTTAATGCCTCGCATGCCCTATCTTTGGGCCTGCTATACAAGGACATCAAAGAAAAATCAATCGAACGTCTGCGTACCGGTTTAGCACGACAAGCACGTTATCTTACCGTGCCCTTCCAAGTTTCAAATCACTGGTTATTCATGGTTGTTGATACCGAGGCTCGGGACGCCACAGTTTATAACTTCTGCAGCGCTGAGCTACCCGCCGGTACAATAAACTTTATGGGTGAAGCAGCCGGTGAAGTAAGATGTATACCCTTTTGGCTGCTTAAGCTAATTTGGGTTGCACGTCCATCTCTCTGCCACAACTGGTGCCAGCCTTGGTTCAAAATAATAAACCCGCAAGTCCAAGCTGACGAGGAATCTGGGGATTGTGCTTTCTGCACCATACGTCACATCCAAGCGCTGAACCAAGAAATCCCATTCTCTGCTCTGGTTACTGAAGATTTTCATTCTTTACGAGGATGTTATGCCATGGAGCTCATCTGTGATAGACGGTTCTTCAAGGACCCGACGATGGCACCAGATGATGTCCCTCGCTACCTCTTCTCCTCTATCCAGCGACCGCAGTGGTGACCCTTCCGACAAACTCTGAAGGAGTCAGAGAAATCAAAAGAACCGGCCTCGACAACCGAGCAAAGCAAAGACGACATTGATCCTCTGTCTGCCATCAAACCATCTTTCCCAGACTTTGATCTCAGTGCTTGCAAAGGCCTCTCCGACTACGAACTACGTCTCATCATGTCAAGGCTTTTTGCCGAAAAAGATGAACTCGTGTTCATGTCTGGTGACATTCTCATAATGGCAGACACTCTTCGAGAAACTTTACAATTTAAAGGATCACTCTCTGTAAGCCTAATGGCAGCCTACCAATTTCTCCTAGGCCAAGATAACCCAACAACATATATGGCGTCTCCTTATTTGAAGGATGACCTTTTAAAGCTAAAGCACTTCGGCGCAGATGAAACACTAATCTCCTATCTACAACACACAACGCCGAAGTTCATCATGCTACCCTTCCTCTATCATGAACATTGGCTGCTCCTGGCAACAAACCTACCAGAAGGAACAATTACAATTTATAATAGCTCCGACAGCCACTACAATCCAAAATAGAAGAATTACGTCGTGACACCAAAAATGCCCACAGAGGTAGTAGCGAAAGAATGTGCTGAAAAATTAATCGATTTTCTAAGTCAGCACACAAAAGCTTACGACAAACAACATTTTCACCGCCCTTCCTTCTGCAACAAGTGTCCCCAACAAATTCGACAATCAAACGACTTCGGCTTCCATGTCCTCTATTGGATCTACACCATCATCGTTCTTCAGAAACCAGTAGAGGATATGATTGATGTAGACTATCACGCCCTGCGAGGACAATTCACAGCTAAACTCCTTCAAGCACCAGGGGCAAGCACAGGATTCGCTTAACATGCGGCCCTTGTCCTCGTACTACTCCACCTATCACTTTGACACTCTGAGGACAGAGTGCGTGATAAGTTAGGGGGGGTACATTAGACAAGGGCGAGGTATCATCTCTATATCCTGCTTTCTCCATCTTCTCCTTAAATTTTCTTGTATAAATTTTCTCAGTTTCCATTACACCCTCAGCTAACTTTAGAATCAGGTTAGTCCTCAAAAGTAAAATAGCACTTAGACATACAATGGCGACTTAATAATATCTCTCCACCTTGGGTTTTCATGCTTTTGTTTCACTTCTATATCTGACTCTCCACAAAGTCTATATCAAGGCAGGAATAAGCCGAGCTTTCAAGGACAAGAGGGGTATCAGACAACTTCCGAATTAAGAAGTCTTGCAAGCGGACCACACAATAAGTGTATGTTGAAAAACTCTAAGAACAGCTTTTCTCTCTTCAAATAAAAGAGGCTTGGCCACCCAATATAAATTCCAAAAGCAATCCCCAAATCCCAAGCTTGTGAGTTTCTCGAATAAAAGCCAGAGTGTTGAATAAAAACATGAGAGTTGTGCCATGCATAAGGACTTATAAGAAGAGCCAATAAAGGTTTCACCCGGCCGGTACAATCAGCTACCCTCATAAAGGCAGATGTGTCGTGCCCGGTAGTGGGACCCTAAGGTTTCTAAATATAAGAGAAGGCTAATAAAGAGCTCACCCGGCCGGTACATTTAGCTGCCCTCATGAACGCAGATGTGTCGTGCCCGATAGTGGGTCTCTAAAAAGCATAGACAAGCCCTCTCCCACAAAAAGGGAGAGTTACACTTTAAGCCTTTAGCCAACCCTCATACCCACTCTAGTTACCGGTAGGTTCCTTAGAGAGATATAAAGCTGATTAGAGTCAACAACATGCACAGAATAAAAAGTGGTCCCAATGCAAGCTACGAGATACGGAAGGAACTTGAGACCCATGCATCTCTCAAAAACCGGAAAGAGTCAAGGCAAGCAATAAGATCTGATATGATTTGAGGAGAACTCAGGTTGAGAATTGAAACAAGAGTATGGAAACCCTAACTAAATAAAATCGCCTCGCCACTACATGCCTTAGCTCTATCTAACTTGAGGACAAGCTAGACTCTAAGTTAGGGGGGTGATAACCTCTCACTTTGTGATGCTATTTTATTAGTTTTCCCCTTGTTTTCCATACTCTTTCTTAAATAAATTAGAAAGAACCATTAAATCTTTACCTTATTGCTGACACATCAATAGATTAACTTTTCTCTTCTTTTTCCTTGCAGAAAAACACAAAAAAATTACAAAAACCCCAAACGGTCCCAAGACCGTTTAAGACCAAATGGTCCCAAGACCGTTTAAGGCTAAACGGTCTCAAGACCACATGAACTCTAAACGGTCCAGAGACCGCATAAGCCCAAACGTGTTCAGCAACCAAACGGGTCCAGCGCTCAAATGAGTTCAGCGCCGAAACGTGTTCAGCAACCAAACGGGTCCAGCGCCCAAACGAGTTCGGCGCCCAAACGAGTCCAGTGCTCAAACGGGTCCAGCGCCCAAACGAGTCCAGTGCTCAAACGGGTCCAGCGCTCAAACGAGTTCAGCGCCGAAACGTGTTCAGCAACCAAACGGGTCCAGCGCCCAAACGAGTTCGGCGCCTAAACGAGTTCGGCGCCCAAACGAGTCCAGTGCTCAAACAGGTCCAGCGCTCAAACGAGTTCAGCGCCCAAACGGGTTCAAGGACCAAACGGGTTCAGCGGCCAAACGTGTTCAGCGGCCAAACGTGTTCAGCGCCCAAACAGGTTCAAGACCGTTTGGGCTCCACTTAAGCCTATAAATAAGATCCAAAGGGGTCCTCAAAAGCGGGGGGACAACACTCAGACGCCCAAAGGCTGCCTCTCCAGTTCCAGAGCACTCCCATCTTTCATCCATCGCCCCAAGGTTGCCAGTTTGAGATCCACGTTCCATCTTCAAGCTACCTTCTCTCTCAACAACAAAGAAGGTGGGAAGAGAAGATCCATCATCAAAGCATCCACGAAGTGTGAAGATCGTTGCTCTCTTCACCAAGGGTTCATCCTTCCCTCCTCCGTGGAGATGACGTTCCTTCTCTCTCTTCTCGCCTCCTTCTTTGTCCTTGATATGAGTGAGTAGTCTCATTCACTAGGGTGCGGGGAGTAGCCTCGCTACCCATGTTTTTATTTCATGCAATGTAATTCAACTGTTTGCAATAGAGATACTCTCCTTTTCAGTTCAACATCAATCGTTAAATGAATGCTTGTTGCTTGATCATCAACTTGTATTACCTATTGTCTCTCGGTATGAATTGTCTACGTTTGTACCCTTAGATCTGAATATCGATTGAAAGTTGGTTCTGGATGTATGTAGTCACTATACGTCCATTTCGGTATCTAGGAGTGCTTTCATGAGTGGAGTAAACTCACTCCCATCGTTGCACTTTCATACTATGAAATGGAATCAGTTGACGTATGAAAGTGCAACCTTGGAAAAGTCGAGGAACACACTTCATGAAGAAGTAATGCAAAGCAAGTGACCATTCATTTTGGAATGGCTGGCATTGCAATACTCCACACTTCTCGTAGTTAGTTATCCGAAAAGAAACTAAGTCTACAAGATACTAACTGATTAGAATCTCTTTGCAGGTTGTTTTATTATGTTGCATGTTTTGATCCATGTGTAGTGGCGTGAAACCCGATAACATCCTAGTGGTTTTTAATCATTGTTTACAACCCTAATTTCTACTTCCTTGCTTTTACTTTCCTCGCACTTAGTTTAAACAACCAAATCAACCTTTCGATCTAAATATCAACCGTTAAGTAATTAGGTACAACTAAAACGTTTTCCATCTTGTTTAATTCTAATCAAGACCGTTGTCCCAAGGATTCGACCCTTAACTATACTACGATAAGACTTCCGTGTGTCCTAGCACACGTGGGTGGAGATCTTACCATAGTACAAGCAAGGCTAAACCTAGAGATTCATCACCTCTAGGATTTTTAGTGGAGTTGCAAAACTCCATCAGAACACATCTCCTTAATTCCATGTACACCTTCCCAGTATGCACAAGAAGCATAAAGCATGCATACAAGATGGCCAATCAAGAATATATGTGAAATAAACACGGATGAATCCATAGAATAGTGATTAAACCAACATTAAGTAAGAAAATTTGTCATTCTATAAAGCATGACATGGGAGTTACTCCTGTATTCCCTATTAAAGTAGATCTACTTGTCCATGGCTGTAGAAAGTAGATACAAGTACTAGAAAGAAATTCTAGACATCATAGTTGAAGAAAATAAACTTAGATGTTTGTGGAAGAAGTTGGAAAGAGTTAGAACTCTGGTCAAGGAGTCACAAGCCATCCTTGCTGCTAGAAACACTCCGAAAAGCTTCACCCTAGAATGGAGAGAAGAGAATTATTGAGACCCCTATCGTCATTATTGGAGAAGCAGGAAGGATTTTCCCTCATGAGAAACCAACTTTTATCCCTTAGAATGCCTCAAACTCCTCTTGGATCTCCATTGCTTGAGCCCTACTCCAAAAGGTCTTAAGTAGTCCTTCGTTCATGTCCCAAGATGGATTGAGGTTGTATATATAAGTGTGGGGCAATTACATTCATGTTTGAGTGAAATATGTAGGTGACACAGTGTGTCCGATGTGATAACTATAGAAAAACTACCTCGGTCAATGATGACATGACGTGTTGTTCGGCGAACACGGTGTGTTGCTATAATTTAGGGAATTCTAGATTCAATTTCTGGACTATGACACATCGTGAATGAAATTAGACACGGGGTTTTGTTTCAATTCAAGGAGTTCTAGATCCAAGTTTTAGAATGTGATATGACATGTCTGAAATTAGACGCGACATGTTGTGTCTGATCTGGACATTATGTGTTTCTTTCTAGACATGATGTGTCAGTGATAGTTTCAGCAACATTGACTTTTTGAATGTTTAGATGATTGAGGAATGTGTTTATGGATGATATGATGATGTTTTCTCCCCATTTTGATGCCAAAATGTTGTACCTACAATACAAACATAGATCAAGTAAAGATAACAATAAAGTAGAAAATCTAGCATGATTAAGAGTGATTATTGGGTGAAATTGATTTGGAAATGCTAGCAAAAGTGGTCCAAAAGATGATATAAAATAAATGCATCACCTTCTCTTTCTAGTTCCATCTTAGGTCTTGATTTAGGTTTGGAGGATTCAAAGAAAAGGTAATATCCTACTCACAAATCTTCTTTTTCATATCAACTCAGTCAACATAAATCAATGCCTTGATGCCCTCTAGAAAATACTAGAATAATATCTATTGGGGTTCCACCTCTGTCTTCCACTACCACAAATGCTACTGGTATATAAAAACCTTAAACCTTCATGAGCACATTTTTACCACAACCATTGATCTCTCTATAGAATGATGTTCTATTTGCAAATTTATTTCATTTTCTTGGTGCATCCAAACCCAAATGAGAAGTATGGTTAGTGGCATAACTTTAAAGGTAGCACCTTGATCACATAAAATAGTAAAAAGTTGCATCTTACCTATATCACCTGAGATGTAGAAATCTCCCGGTTCCTACTGCTTGAGAGGAAGATTGTCTAATGTCATGGAACTTACATCGGTTGTAAGAACCATATCTTGTCATTCATTGTCCTCTCCTCCAATAGAAGAACTCCCTTGAATACAAATTTTATGGTATAGGTTGGTCTTCCATATCCTCCTCACAAGTGGTGATAAGTTTTGGTTGTGTGATTGGTTGCATATCTTGTTCCTCAATCGAGGTGACACATTTGGGGTTGTAGTCATCTTTCCTAGATCAACTTTAGTGGTTCTCCTCTTGTGGTTGTCAAGTTATTGGTTAATGTGATATTGGAATAGCTTATTGAATACCTCCAGAGATATCACTTGAATGGGATTCTTCATTTTTTTATCCTTCTAATCAACTTGATTTAAGTGATTGATGTGGATTGACTTCACATACTCCCTAGGGTTCACCTCGATAATTCCAATCATAGCTTTTCATTTCCTTTGAGTCCACTTATAACTGAGCACCCCCATTTGATGTTCCAACCCTTTCGTTGAGGCTTGATGGTTTTACATAAATGCAGACATCTCATTTATGAACTTGTACAGAATACCTTCAAGCCAAACATTATTTTCAAATTGTCACTTGTGATTGTCTTGACTGTGCTGATACTAGTCATTGTCTTTCCAGATGATGTTTGGGTGGTTCCTCCACACAAAATTGTAGGATTTTGAGACATGATTATTTCTTGGGTGTTGCTACACGAAATTCACATGCTCCTATTTTAATATTGTTGTGAGCATTGTAGTTTACAATGGGGCATGAACCATTGTTGAACTTAGACACCATCACCTATTGTACCCAGTTGACACTTATGCATTTAAGTTTCTTATTTAGGTTGTCTAGATACACATTTAGAGTTGTGATTGCCTCAGTCTTATTGCTACTACTTCCATTTTCAATGCCCCTCAAATATGGGTTCATAGACATGATCTCAATCATTTTTTTCCTTCACTTGCATTCTAAATCAAGAAACTCCCTCTAGTGGTTCCGTCATTAGTTTAGGTTGTATCATGGGACAAACATACATATAAATTTTCCAGCTACATTTACTGTAGAAATTTGTAATGGGGACATTGACAAAGTAGCTCCTTATACCTCTACCATGAAACAAGAAATGCCCCTCTCTATTGCTTCCCAAAGCTAGATTTCTTCTTCAATATCTCACTCATCATGTTGGGAGGAAAAAGTATTTGTAAAAAAACTATTAGTAAGGCATTCTAGGTCTGGATAGACCCTTTCTCATACCTTGCACACACTTTCTTAGCCTGAGCTCATAGTGTAAATGCAAAGAGGCAGAGACATAGGTAACATTCTATCATCATGTTGATCTTCATTGGGTCACAAAGCTTGAGGACATTCTCCACATGGAGATTTGAATCTTCAATGGCCAATCTAGAAAATTGACTATGTAGCATAATGCTTATTAGACTCGAGTGTAACTTGAAGTACATGACATCGACAGTTGGTGCAATGCCTGGGCCCATTTCCTTGGGCTCTAGTAGAGTTTTAGGAATGACAATTGACCCCATAGACCACCACTAGCCTTAAATGCACACTTTGTCATCACTCACACGCAAGTTGGGGTTAACTTCCCGACTGGTCACCCATCCTATTACTACTCCAAGTTAAGCATGCTTAACTATGGAGTTATTTAGTGATGGGCTCCCAAAAAAGGAGGTGCACCTTGGTGATATGGGTAGTCCAATCATTCCATTTAAGATCATGTTATCCAAGGCCTCAAATCCTGGGACGTTACAATCTCCCTCACTTAACGCAAGGGTGGCTGCATCAACTCAAATAGTCCTTTCCAACATGCCTGGACACCACCAGAGCATGGGCAACTCCATCAAATCAGCTAGCCCTTCCAACATGCATGGACCGTACAGCTCAAAGACTGGCATGCCATAAGCCCATGTGGGCCCCACTTACTAGAGGGGTATTAGCTCTAATACCATTTGCAACACCCAAGCCCGGGCCCAATGCCTTAGGCTCTAGTAGAGTTTCATGAATGATAATTGGCCCCATAGACCACCTCTAGCCTTAATTGTGCACTTTGTCCTCACTCACGTGCAAGTTGGGATCAACTTCCCAACTGGTCACCCATCCTAGTACTACTCCAAGCTGAGCATGCTTCACTATTGAGTTCTTTAGTGATGGGCTCCCAGAAAAGTAGGTGCACCTTGGTGATGTGGATAGTCCAATAATTCCTTTTAAGATTATATTATCCAAGGCCTCAAATCCTGGGATGTTACAATTTGTAACGGCTGGGCCCAATGCCCTAGACTCTAGTAGAGTTTCATGAATGACAACTGGCCCCACATACCACCACTAGCCTTAACCGTGCACTTTGCCCTCACTCACGTGCAAGATGGGGTCAACTTCCCAACTGGTCACCCATCCTAGTACTACTTCAAGCTGAGCATGCTTAACTATGGAGTTGTTTAGTGATGGGCTCCCAAAAAAAAGGTGCACCTTGGTGATACGGGTAGTCCAATCATTCATTTTAAGATCATCTTATCCAAGGCCTCAAATCTTGGGACATTACAATCTCCCCCACTTAGACTCTTGACGTCCTCGTCAAGGCTCAACTATATGGCCTCATAATATTTCCTCATTTCAGTGCAGACCCAACATGGCCATGTACACCCAACTCTCGATCACGACTACCAGCTCATGGGTGGATCCATCACCACAAGTAGCCCATTCCAACATGTCTGGACCGCACGGTTCTAAGACTGGCATGCCACAGGCGCATGCGGGCCCCACCTACTAGAAGGGAATTGACTCTGATACCATTTGTAATGCCTGAGCCCATTTCCCTAGGCTCTAGTAGAGTTTCAAGAATGACGAGTGGCCCCATAGACCACCACTAGCCTTAATTGCACACTTTATCTTCACTCACACGTAAGTTGGGGTCAACTTCCCGACTGGTCACCCATCTTAGTACTACTCCAAGCTGAGCACGCTTAACTATGGAGTTCTTTAGTGATGGGCTCCCAAAAAAGGAGGTGTGCCTTGGTGATATGGGTAGTCCAATCATTCCATTTAAGATCATGTTATCCAAGGCCTCAAGTCTTGGAATGTTACAGTTGGTCTTGTAATTTCCAAACTTCACTTCTCATTAAGAAGAGGGGGAGTGTAGTCAAGCCATGTCTTCTCAACTTCCATTATTGTTGGTAATTAGTAGTTGTTTTAGCTTTGTTGCACTTTTTCCTTCTTACTCACGCTCGCATACTGATTAGCACTACCTCAAGATTGACAAAAATCTATATAGAATAGTCACGACTAGACCGGGTATGTACAATGCATGGTTCCTACTGAATAGAAAGAAAATGAGTTGTTTACCAAAAAAACTGATATATAATACAATAACTATGAAATGTAGGATGTATTCCTACAAAACTACACAATCAACTTGATTGAATTGAGTTGAATTAGTAAAGAAAATTGGATGCATCGAAATGCTACTGATAATTAATGTGTTCATAGACTATTTGATTAATAATAAAACCATAGAAACTCCTTTCCACTCATAATAATTTGGGTCACAAGTATTATATTAGTTGTTTGAATCCACATAGATCCAAATCAAGCCAATGAGAAACCTTCTATATAAACATGAAATTTGACTAAGAAAAGATGATTGCTTGAATAAGTCCTCAATTAAACTATAATTATCACATGTTATCTTTCAAATGAACAATTCAAAGAATAAAATCAGTACCTAAACATATGTTAATCACATGATGAACAATTAAATATACAAATTTCATTCTCTCTATTGGCCACATCTCACATTATAATGTGATTAATGCTTTTCACCTATTTATCACCTAGGTTGCTAGATTATTTATATCTTATCTCAAAATTATAGCACTAGAGAATAATATCTCATTAGTTTTGATCCATAACTCCACCTTCATTGAACAAACAAGGTGTGACGCACGTCGCCACACAAGGGCGAGATCACTCAAAACAAAACACGGAACTAATACAAATCAACCAGGTTACTAGATCGCATAGGAAATTAAAACGGATTTCACATAGGCACAAAAGTAGAAACTTATCCCATCTGAATCCAGATGAAGCCACATGTAGTATAACATGCCATAAATATGTACACATTGATGTTCAATGTCTATCATGCCACAAGCCTGTTACAAGAGTTAACCAGTTCATATATATACAAACCATGTTTGTACAACCATGTCCTATTGCCAAAACTTGTATCGATATACAAAACCTCCAAAACCTCCCCAAGGACCTAAGAATACAAGGATGACACATAGGATTCTACTACAAAATACTAGCATCATATCCAACCTTCAATGACTGCTACTCCTCTTGCTGCTCAGCCTCAACAACACGATCTCTACTTCGTCGTGCATGACCACCTAAACGATGTGGAAACCCACGGGGTGAGACCAAATGTCCCAATAAGATATATAACTCTTTGTTGTAACTATTATCTACACAAATAAACTTAAAGCATCAAGATAACATATATTATCTGGTTGAGCAAATTCATCTAAATGATATGAGCAAAGGCATTAACATTGTCTAAGCAATTCAGGCATCTACAACTGAGTAGTAGAACATCTTATAACTTTAGAAGGAATATGAAGAACATATATAACAATTGATTTCTCTTACGCATTATAATTCAAGAAATTTGTACAAAAGATAGGGCAAGGGGTCATCCAATGTGAGTCGAATTTAGTCCTAAGAAAATATATTATATGGGTGTATTATGTCTTTTGTTTTGCCCTGAGGATTTGAGGCATACCACTCAAATCCAACTGACCATAGTGAAGTCAAAATCAGTGCCATACAGGATCAATGGAAGAGCCATACTCCATTATCTTCTCCTGCACTACTCGTTCAGTATGAGTCTGCATTGTAGTGACATATAGTCAAACTGCAAAGTCAAAAACTTATAGTCAAAGCTATAATCCTATAATGACAACAACTCAACCTAGCCTGCCTTGCAAGTCACGACACTAGAAAACAAGGTATTTTACCCAATCACTCAGGTACAACCACGTCTGCTCTCTATCACATCATATCACATGCTCATCGCCAAAACTCAACCTCATTTGTTCTCAAAACACTTAGGGTCAAGATGTCAAGGACACATAGTCACTTGCACCTCACATAACAATATGCACTCCAGTTTTCCCTTGGGAATACCCATTTCACCATCCATCAAAGTACTGACGTTGAAGATGGATCTACGACACAAAGCACCTACATGATTAGGGTTTCACTAGATTAATTAAGCCAATTGGGTATCTTTTAGCATCAAACAAGTTATAATGTACAAACCCTAAATAGATTCTACAAAGATAAGGGTATGTTACAACTCCAGAAGATACAAAATGAATGAAGTATTAACTTGTCACATAATCACATGATGCCACTGCCATACAAGGAAGCCACAATTGTCTCACTTCCATGGGATATAAATCCCTCATCACATCATTGGAGGATAACATCACACACTAGGCATTAAGCCTTTGCCATGTCATAAGACCCAAATCATATAATTCGAGTATCACATCATTATCTCAACATATCTCAGCATGCCTCATTAAGTCTCATAATCATTACCTAGTATCACAGAAGTATCACCATAGAAATTACTAGCTATAACTTTCAATCACCTACAAGGATAGGTTTGCACAAGTACGATAGAAAAAACCTCATCACAATGTTGGTCACTTCAAGCAAGTTAAACAAGTACATCATATACTTGGGATTAAGGTTTACATATCAACACTACCATCAAACCCTAGGTATCTCATCTTCCCACATTCTTGGAACATATAGGTTAACCATCATCACACTAGGTAATCACACAAGAGCACTATGTATCCAAGGACCACCTTCCGTCAAAGAAAACATCAGGTCACAAAATCTAAGAGACCAAAGAGAAAAATTCAACCCATCAGCAGTCGAAGACATCACCTAAGGTCAGTGACCAAGACCAATGACCATAACTATCAAAACATGTCAAATGGTCAAAGAACTCAACCCATTCAGCAACCAAAACACCACCTAAACTAAACGGTAGAAGGGATGTCAACATAGCCAGCAGTCAAAGAGAAACATCAAGGTCAGTGACCAAAACCACCTACCAAGGAGGGAACATGTATATATTAGACCAAAGAGAACACCTAGATAGAAGACTAGTAGGTCGAAGGGAAACATGGTCAAAGACAAACAGATCGAAGACCATACCAATGACTAAAGGACATCACTCACAGGCTCATTGACCAAAAATCAAGGTAAACCAAGCAACCAAATGAAAGGAAAACCTTCTCAACGACCATCAAACTTCACCAGACAAGAAACCACTTGGAATATAGCATGAAGATCATCTTAGAGAGGAAAACTACTCACAAGAAAAAATCCAAACAAGTGGTTATCAACTAGCAAATGGAAAACACAAAGGAGGTAAACATAAGAGACTAAACATGTTAAAAATCCTAGAATCAAGCACCACATGTGATCAACAAGGAATCCATGAGATGAAGAGTGAAAATGTAACACCTCAATTCATATATAACATGCATGAAAGCTATTTTTTTAATTGGGGAATGTCCCAAACATGATACAGATAAAAATAATAATATACAAAAAGCATTATAGACTGTGTATGAAATAAATTCTCATCACATTCTCAGAACAGAAACTTGGTTACATTAAACCGTATAAGATAACCATAACATATAAAATACTATACTTCTATCACAAGCTCTGGGATCATATAGATGGCACCCCACCAAGAAAACCTCCTAAAGTTGTAGTTGCATCCTCTTGTCATGACCATCTGCTGAAGTTCTGTACCTACGGACATCTCATCCCCAACCATGCACAAAGGAAAACCTAGGTTAGAGTAAGTGGCACTGAATTTCTAATAAGATATATATGAATATTCTATAACTAAAAACTGAACTGATATCAAAAATTTTGTAAACTGGTATTGAATTGATGTGTCTTTTACTTACATATTTTTTCTTCTTGTGGCCAACATTATACGATAAATCCTCCTGAATTGGTGTATCTACACCCTGAATTGGTACATAAGTAACTCTGAATTGGCACTACATGCCTTTGAATGACACTGAGGTGTCTCTGAATTGGCATAACTACGCCCTGCTTGGTACCAAAGTACCTCTGAAATGGAGTAAACACTCCTCTAAATTGACAATAGATGCCTCTGAATTATCTTGGGATTAACTGAATGAGGACTTATCATATAATGTCTTATGTGAATGTTTTGACTTAATTATCTTAAATCTAAATTTACTGAATTCTAAATCCTTATACTAAAATTGAATACTGATAACTGAATTCTAAATCTGAATCTAGTCTAAACATCTCAGAAGGTTTGTCTTACTTAACTGATGCATTAAAATTACTTGGTTAATACTAAAATCTTATTAAATAGAATTCTTCTCCTCTTAAACCTTGACTTAAATCTAAATCTGAACTTTGATCCTAAATATGAAAATATATCTTAATTACTAAATATTTGAGTTTGAATCTGAGATTCTTATTAGGTATGTGGATCTGATTTATGACTACTCACAATGAGTAATCTAAATTTACAACTCTAAAATCTAGATCCTTGTTGTCTGATAAAGTCTTAATCTAAAACTCTTGTTTAATAGACCACCCAATTAAAATCTAATATCAGTTATAGTAAATAGAGAAATCTTGAATATCTAATAACCATATAAATCTCAAATACTTGGAATATGATAATATGGAAACATAATTCAAGCTAAAAGAAATCTGATTAGTCTAAGCATGACAGATATGAAACACTAAACTCTGCAAGTAACTTAATCTCTAAGTTACTTAATAGGAATGTCTAGGCTGAATTATAATAACTATGAAATTTAAAGGACATGGCCCACTTACCTTTTATATAGAAGATTTTCTTAATGTAGTCATGTTTCCTTGATTCACAACATATATACCTAGTCATCAACAAATATGTATAAGTCCATGTTCATTCTCCTCTCTTCATTTCTAAATCTCAAACCCCATAACCCTAATCTCCTAAACTGACTAGGGTTCATATTTAACTAAGACTAACCCTTATTTATAGCATACATAATGTCTAAACATTAAATTAAACTTGATTCACACATTATATAGTATACACATATTGATATATCAATAATAACCAAAAAGTATCATATGCACTAAATACATAAGTATACCTAATATACCAAGAGTAAACTCCAAACATGCTCACATATACTGCTCTTACTGACTTATTTATAAGATCTGATGAAAATATAATTAGAAGCATTTTCCATACTAAATAGGCACATAATATACATGTTGTCTCACAAATAATCATAAATCATCTTAGATAATGGCCACTTAGGCCCAAAAATCATATACTAACATAAATATACATGAAAGTACATAAAATCATTATAAATAATAAGAACAATGTATATTAAAATTTAGGTAGAAATATATGATCGGCTCATTGTGAAACATTGGGTGAAATACCCATACTACCCTTATCAGGGTTTATGTCAAAAGCCTTAGTAAAACTTCAAATAACAAAGATAAAGCTTTGGAATTATGTTTAACATATTAAAATATACCTACTACAAAATTTTCATGAATTTTTAAAATTGTTTGCCATTTTTAAATTCTCTAAACGTTTAAATCATGTATCTTTTACTAATCAATTCATAAAAATTCTCAAACATCCAAAACACTAGCTTACTATATTTTATATGGTAGTAGACATCATAAGCTTTCCACAAGCACCTTGCTTGCTAAAATCTGAAATTCCAAACTAAAGGTTTGATTTTAGAAGATTACCTAGTTTAGAGAAACTTAGACCGTTGATTTTGGGACATGGCCATCCAGATCTGGCAAAATCGTGCCCCAGCAACTCCAAGAATTGGTGCATGTGGATCTCTGACTGGGTCTGACTACCCTTGAGCCCACAAAGCCAGCTGGCCCTCTCCCTTCTCGCGCGTGATGGCTCTGTCTCACGCGTCAAAATAGAGTCACGTCACCGACCACTGATCTCCTTCTATGGTGGTACACATCTTGGCACCCAGGCCATGGCTACCTACTGTGAACGTCCTCCAATCTCGGTCGGGCCTCTGTGGCTACTTCATCGTGCCCTGGGTGGAAGAGGATGAAAACCCCCAAATCGTAGCCCTTGCTGCCTCTTCATGTTCTTCTTTTTTGTTCTCCTTCTCTACCCTTTGGTTTCAAGAAAAACCGTAAATACCAACTCTAATCAACTTAGCCTTCATTATTGTCTAACATATGAGGTTTTATAGCATCTGGTTCCTCGGATTACCCACAAGAAGCCTCCCCTACCACAGTCTCTGTTTGGACTCCAGTATGCGTGATTGGGAGTATCCATCCTCTTTTTTTTTAGCGAGCACCCTTCTCAAGGATGGTATGTTTCAATTGAACCAATTTATTGGCCATGAACCAATGGTTCATCCTCTCCTTCTTTGATTTATATCTCAAAAAGGCCTTAAAATGGTTTATTTCTTCAAAAAATTCTATAGCCTACTCCTAATCTTGATTGGTCTCAAGATTTGAACAACACTCCACATAATATTATTTTCTTGTAGAAAAATATACATGGCCCAGTTCACTACCTGGACTATTCTAGCATAGTGTGTGTGAATTCACTTGTCCCATGACCTAGATCAACACATTGAATCGCCAATTACTCCAAACTTCACCAAAATCATACCATGTCCAAAACCTATCTTAAAGAATATAAAATCATTCCTAGTTTCATAATGACATGCATGTGAGATCCTAGTTCACATCCACTATATATAAAATCATGAAACTACCCTTCACTTAGGTGAACATGATTACATAAACCTACTATATATTATCAAATTGAATGACTAAATTAACATCAAGCTTTACAATACTTGAACCATGATCTTAGTGTATCTTAACAAGCATACCAAACTTCTCAAGTTCACATAAAATGATTCTTAAACATCAAAAATAACCTAATTGCACAAAAGACACCCTTTACATTCCTTTTTCCTTAAATTCCAAATATCATGAAAATTGGATGGAATCTTATTATAATCATAAATCTATCATATATTGAATTCATAAATAACTTAATCATGTACTTACTAGGTCCCAAAGTTAGGGTATGACAATACTACCCACCTTTTTTGGGAATTTCATCCTTGAAATTTGGCTAAACTATAGTAGGCTACCCACCCTTTTGAGCTTCAAATACCTTATACTAACTCTTTATGATTTGTCATGAAGTCTATGGGGCACCTTTGAAGTATATCCTCCTCGTGGATTACTAACTATGTCTATCATCCTTATCAAACAATCGTGTCCAGGTAATAGGAAAATCTATAAGATAATCTTAAACACAAACTACTACTCTTTTTTTATCTTAGTTCTTTTTTTATATATCTTTCTTTGGAGACTGTACTCTGGTACCTAGGTCTCATGACATGCACTAATGGCCTGATTTATGTCTCTTCAGTTGGCATGAATTAAGGCCTGGGTCTAACTGTAAAATATCATTTCATATCATTAAATTTGATCTATTCTAAATTTTATACATTCTAACCTCATGGTTTTACCATGATTTTAAATCTTAACACATGGATCTTATCTTGTAACATAACCATGACTCAAAATGTTCAAATTTTATATTCGTATCATGTCTTTAATGTTTAAATCTTAATCATTCTAAGAAATCTTATTAACATGTCTCTACTCGAGATCTTAGGGAAAGTAAGCATACAGATGTGAGAGTGAAAAAATCTTACTTGCATGTCTTATCTTAATATCTTAGAGCATTGGATCAGATAGATTATGAATGTCTTATTTAAGAATCATGTAAATATGTTGAAATTGATAAATAATTATCATGAAATCTCAAATCATAACTCTTAATAGACTTACATCATAAATCATGATCATCTTGAGAAACAATAATAACATATCTTTGCTTCAAAACTAAATCACCAACACCTTAATCTTCACTCATTAATCTTAACTACAATACTCTGGTTGATATCATAATACCAAGTAAATTATCGACAACTTTCATAGTGGTACAAAACATGTAAACATATCAAGTGTAACCATAACTGGGTACTCATGGGCATAGACCACATGCTTTGGTTTGTAAAATCCCGCACTGAAGTCATTCAGACTCCCTCCTCTTCTAATCATATACTACACTATTAGGTGAATGACATTTGCTGATCCCTTCATGATGCTCTTATCTAGATAATCCCAAGGTATTTATAGTCACTATCTTACAATATAACTATTATTTTCCCTAGATATACCAAAGAGACATTAATCAATCATCTCTTCTAGGCTCTAACTTATATCAACATTGGGTAGAACTCCATATTATTGCGATCATAGACCAACGATCCACACTATCACATATCTTGTATCACCACATGCTTAAACATTCCTCATGTATACCCTTAAATACTTTTAGTCACATCTACCAAGTCATCTGATTCTCATGGAGTATAGTAGGAAAATAATTCATTTATCTCTAATCATAAATCCACTTTGGATCCAAGTCACCCATATATTTCAACATATCCACTTTTGGTATGCATTCTAGGGTCCTAATAGGTATGCAACTAGGTTTAAGTGACCATCTACCTCAAAATTTTTATTTCAACCCTTTTTTTGTCACTTCCCGATGCATGTCAGCCGGTCATACATCTGAAAGTGTCATATATTATCATATTTATCTCATTTGATAGTACACATGTCCCATACCATATGTACTAGAAAGAATTAGACAAGCATAATAAGTTTAGATTTATTCATTTAACATCCCCTCTACAAAACCCCATAATCTTGTGTCCCATACCACAAATATGTGGAAAAAAGAGAGGGCATGATATGAACAAATCTAAAGTTAACATAAAAATTATAAAGCATCTAGACACTAACCCTAATACATATCTCAACTTTTACTTCCTAATTAATCCTTTAACTAAGATTCTAATATATTTCACTTACCCCATTTATAACTAGGGTTACTAAATATATTTTTAAATATGTCTAGTCTCACTTGGTTTCTAATGGGCAATTTAATCTAAGAATATGAGAATTTGTGTGATGGCCATCTATATTATTGCTCTGATACCATATTGTAACACCCCAATTTTTATATAACATGCACGAAAGATAATTTTTTTTAAATTGGGGAGTGTCACAAACATGATACACATAACAATAATAATAGACAAAAACCATTACAGACTGCGTATGAAATAAATTCTCATCACATTCTCAGAACAAAAACTTGGTTACATCAAACCTTATAAGATAACCATAACATATAAAATACTATACTTCTATCACAAGCTCTAGGATCATATAGATGGCGCCCCACCAAGAAAACCTCCTAAAGTTGTAGTTGCATCCTCTTGTTGTGACCATCAGCTGAAGTTCTATACCTACGGACATCTCATCCCCAGCCATGCACAAAGGGAAACCTAGGTTAGAGTAAGTGGCATTGAATTTCTAATGAGATATATATGAATATTCTATAATTAAAAACTGGACTGATATCAGAAATTTTATAAACTAATAATGAATCGATGTGTCTTTTAGTTACATATTTTATCTTCTTGTGGCCACTGTTATATGATAAGTCCTCCTTAATTGGAGTATCTACACCCTAAATTGGTACCGAAGTACCTTTGAATTGGCACTACATGCCTCTGAATGACACTGAGGTGTCTCTAAATTGGCGTAACTACGCCCTGCTTGGTACCAAAGTACCTCTAAATTGGAGTAAACACTCATCTGAATTGGCAATAGATGCCTCTAAATTGTCTTATACCGAGCTACCCGCAGGAACGAAGGGCAACGGTAAGTTAGTGGGAGAAAGCTCCAACTTCTCTCTAGATTTCTCCATCCGGTTCGTCGTCATCCTAGGTCGGTAGCGCCCTCCCCAGCGAGCTCCACCCGCCGCTTGCTTCATATTCTTAGCGACGGAGTTGCCCTTCCTCTGTTTGCTCCGGTATCTGCTCCTACCTATTAGGTTACACAGTTTTCACCCTTCTCTCCCGACGAGGTCCCGCTGTCCCCTTCACCCACGCGACAACGGCAGCATAACCCATCTTCCCCTCTTTAAGAATCAGCTTCTCCCTCTCCATGGTCTAAAGTATATCCTTTCCTAGGTAAAATTTCCCCCTATTCTTCTTCTCTTTGCAGGCCAAATGGTATCATCTCCTTAATCGGCTCTAGCGTTTGTTAAAAATTGAATATGTAACATCTGAATTAAGCAGCATCAACGTCTCAGTTCTTATCGGTTTTAAGCTACCTGGTTTCGCCGATCAAGTTCCATCTCCCCCGACCGCCTCTATTCTCTTTGCGGTGAAACCCCTTTCCATCTTCTGACCCCTTCTAAACCAGTGTGCAATAAATTTCGAGATTATCCGCATCTGTTACACCTCACCTCGTGTTTCTTAAACGGCCTTAGAAGCATGTAGAAAACATTTCATTGAATACCCCTTTCCATTCTCTCTGTCGGCTACAAACCCTTCCCTAGATTTTACTGGATACCAGAATCACATCAGCATTACTTTGTCCCAGTAATCTGCAATAAAAGCTCCACCAAACGTTCGGATTACAATATGAGAACAGGAGGCGTCCTCACCCTCGCCTCATGCATAAAAGCACTGTGCATGCACAAATCAGGCAAGATCTCTACTTTCCGTCGTGCCTTGCAGAAGCATAAACCCTTGGTTCCCAGCAACATCACAAAAACCCCAACATCCCCAAACAACATGAACTCACGCTTTCCCTTCATCGAAATCCATCTCGCTGACCCTTCTTTCTCAACAACCATCCCTCTGCCAAGAGCCTGGATCTACAACAAATACGACGTTTCTCCTGGCATCAGTATGATTAACATCGGGCACCGCTCTTTCCAGGTCAAGATTTCATGGTCTACCCCCTCGGAAACAACCTGGGGTAAAAAATCCCCCTTCCTCCTCATCTCAGAAGGATGGAGCGAGATGCGCAAGGAACTGAATCTTCAACATGTGTGGTCAATGTTCCTTCAACCTTTTGAAGATCGCACCTTCCGTGTGTGGGTTCGGGATTTCTTCCACGAAACTCCCCCAGCTCTTGCCTACCTCTACAAAAGACATGGTCAAGATAATTCATCATCCTCCAACTCAGCGGACCAACTCTTTGTCAGAGCTGAACATCAACCACCTATGGGTGCAAAATCCTGGCCCATCTCCATCTCTTCAGGGTCAGAGGATGAAGACGATGATGTCACATCTCCCCCGGTTCAACAACACAGTTCCATCACTGAAAGGTATAAGCTTTTTCCTTCTCCATCCATTAAAGGAAAAGATTACAATAAAAAACTAGCGTTCTTATACAAAACCATCCTTCCCATATATCCCCTGCTAGGGGACATCATCCCTAAGGACAATATTATCCTAAACCTCTCTTTTCCCGTCCTGGGCCATGCAAAATCTTCCCATCTCATAAACGACACCCTAGAAAAAAAACCCACCGCCCAAATCTGGACTGCGGTCCCCCCAAAAAAACCTTTTCGAGCCCTTTTCTGCTCCCTCTGCCATAGAAACAACCACTCTACTTCTAGATGTTACTCTCGACGCACTTGCTTCGGCTGTGGTCACCTAGGGCACATAAAAAGGTTCTGTATGGGGCGTCCTCACCCTAACAGGAAAATATACCAGCCAAAACTCCACCACGCCTACATGCACTCTCGTTCGACTCAAATCCCTCCTTTCCAAAGTAGTTCTGCTGTCTCAAAAGGGCTTTCTCCTGCCTCCTGGACAAATGCTGCACCCACCCATCATCATTACCTTTCAAAAAACCCTTTTGCATGTCTTGTAAATCTCCCGCCCAAACATGCAGAAGCAACCGACTCTTGTCGCTCAAACTCAAACTCAAGGATACCTCCTATTTCAAAACCCTTTCACTCTCCTAGAAACCCTGCCAAGCTATGCACACAAAAAAAACCCTCCTTCAAAGACCCCATCCGCCAAAACCCCCAGTGAAAACCACCCTCCCTCCCTACCCACCATGAAGATACCTGATCACCTAGAATACGCTATTGCCATGGATCTCCCTGCAAACTCTATGCGCTTACTCAAAGTCTTCTCCCTCAGAAGCATCCTAGTTTCAATAGAAAATAATTTGGACAACAACCCAATCAACATTCTCGACATCACTAGAGCTTTGGCTCTTCTTCTTCCTGGCCATACCATCCTCAAACCCAAAATATTCTCGCCCACCCAGCTTATTTACATTGTTCCTGAAGGATCGAAGATAAATCATATGTTCAACCAAGTGCTCACCATTCCTTGTGGTTCAAGCTTTATCATGGCGAGACTATCTAAATGGTCAGCTGACTCCGGTTCTTTCCCTGCCCCTGCAGGTGACTCAGAATGGGTAGCCATTTCAAATCTTCCTCCCCATCTGTGGGAGATTGAGATTTTTAGAGGCATTGCTCATTCTATTGGGGCTACGCTCCAATTCATTAGCCCAGAAATGCTCCATCCCACCCAATACATCAAAGCATATTGCCTCTTCTCTGTCAAAGCCGCCATCTCCCTTCCACCATCCATCAACATTAGGATTGGTGAATCCATCTATCATCTCAAGCTTGCAGCTGAACACCCTACTATAAACAGCACTGCTTTTTTTGATCTTACCTCTCATCCACCATCCTGGTTCAGCCCAAACAAAGGGAAAAACCCTATCTCGCTTTCCAGAGCTCCAACTGTCAGAAACCAAGTCTGGATTAGGAAAACCTCAAACCATGCAGAAAACTCCTATCACCTTCCAAATAAGAAAAGAACCAGATCTCCAGAGCCCCCTCTCCCTTCTATAAATGTCAAACCGAGTAGTAAGACTTTCCCATCTCCTTCTTCTACAAAGGAAAGTTGGCATTCACCAAACAAAAACAATCAAACAGTTGTGTTTCAAGACTCATCTCAGCAAAAAAATGAAAACTCTCTGCAGAGTTCGGAACAGGAGAGCCCACTACAGAAGCCCAACTCAAGCTACCTTTAAAAGATCCTGCAGCCACATCAATTTGACACCACAGGGTCCAGCATTATAAACAGACCAAAGAAAGGTAACACCACTCCTTGCTCTTTCAGTTATGTTTCCTTTGCGTCAACTCTTTCTACATCTCTATCTTATAAAAAAAAGCAAATAAAAAATTTGAGACTATAGAAGATATAGCTTCTTGGTCAAACACAAATAGTTTCACATCCTTTGCAAATAAGATAGGCATTCACTTTGAAAAGGATGATGACGCACAAAATGTTCTTAACAATCTTGAATCCTTCATGGGTTGGTCGAAGAGAAGGTGTTAACAGGCTAGCATTGTATCTGTGTCTTTCTGTTTTTGCTTTAGTCTTTTCCTTCGTCATGAAAATCTCATCTTGGAATATTTGTGGTGCTGCAAATTTACAAAGAAGAAAAAAAATATGTTCTCACATTTATAAAAATAATATAGATCTAATTTCCATCCAAGAAACAAAAACCTTTCTCACCCCTTTCGCCCTCAAAACTATAGGTGGTAACAGAATCACAGACTGGATTCAACTACCCCCTAAGGGCTTCAAAGGTGGCATCATTGTGGGTTTTAACAACCAGGCTCTAATCTTGCAAAACTCCTCTATTCTAAACTTTTCCATAACTATTGACTTTAAAAATCTTGCTGATGATTATCTTTGGTCTTTCTCTGGTATCTATGGGGAACCAGGTTACGATAAATCCCTTTTCCTAGAGGAGTTAAATTACCTCTTCACAAATTATCATCTGTCTCCCTGGGTCCTTGGTGGCGATTTTAATCTTATCACCCAAATCTCAGATAGGCACAACTCAAATCCTTCCTCTTCTTCGATGTCTGTTGCAGATAAAAAGTTCAGCCAGATGTTAACAAACCATTCTCTTTTTGACCTTGTTCCCTCAAATACCTTATATACGTGGTCAAGAAACCAGTCTTTTGCTCGACTCGATCATTTCATTTGTTCAAACCTATGGGAAGACAAGCATCCACTCTCTTCTGTCTATATCTCCCACAGAACTATTTCTGACCACTTTCCCTTAATTCTCGAAACTGCTTCTTGCTCTTGGGGGTCTCGCCCTTCAAATTCAAAAACAACTGTCTCTCCATGCAAAATTTCTTCAGATCTTGTCTTGAAGTCTGGATGCTTGCTAACCCTCAAACAACAAACATGGGTCTTCACATCTTAAACAACACTAAACACATCAAAAATCACATAAAAAATGGAAGGTTCAAAACCCCTCGACCTTATCTGAAATTCAAAAAAATCTCGAAGACCAGCTTCTCTTTATTGAACAAGACCCATCAGCTGATCCTGCTTTGGTCCTTTCAATAAAAGCTGACCTTGATCACATAAATAGCAGAATTGATACAAGATGGAGACAACAGGCTAAGATCACATGGGCTCAAGAAGGTGACAAAAATACAAAATATTTCCATAAAATATGTAACCAAAAATTTAGAAATAATGCCATAACTCATCTTATGATAAATGGAAGACTCACTTCTCATAAACAATCCATCATAACGCATATAAAAAACCATTTCAAAAAAATCTTCAATAATAACCACAACCCATCTTGTCTAAATAACCTTTAATGGAATACAATTTGTCAAAACAAAATAAAAAACCCTCAAGATCTCATCAAATCTTTCACACTTGATGAATTACAAGCTGCTATCTCTGACCTTGGCAAAAATAAATCCCCTAGACCTGATGGTATAAATGCGGAATTCTATTTGGCTAACTGGAACCATTACAAACATGACTTTCTTGCTTTTCTTTCCGCCTTCCATGCCAGTTCAAACCCACAAAACATCATCAAATACATCAATAAAACCTTCATCACTCTGATAAAAAAAAATAGTCAGCCTGAATTTATCTCTCACTTCAGACCTATCAGCCTCATAAACACCTCTTACAAAATCATCGCAAAAACATTAAAAATAGGATCAAACCTCTCATGGATGACATCATTCCTCTTAACCAATCCTCCTTTCTAAAGAACAGAAGCATACAAGATGCCTTTTTAATGGTCAACGAAATGATCCACCTCTGCCACACAAAAAAAATCCCTCTCCTAGCCATCAAACTGGACTTCGAAAAAGCATTTGACTTTGTTAACTGGCAATGTCTGTTGCAGACTCTCAAGGGATTTGATTTTCCTGACAAATGGATCTCTTGGATCCAAGCATGTATTTCTACAAATCATTTCTCCACCATCATCAATGGTGTTCCTTTTGGCTATTTCCATAATTCAAATGGACTTAGACAAGGGGACCCTCTCTCTCCTTACCTCTTCATCATTTTAACTACTATTCTCTCTTGCATGATTCAAATGGGAAATCAAAATGGGCTCTTCTTGGCTCCTGATGTATGCATGGAGAACATTATTCAATTCGCAGATGACACCATCATCTTCTCCTCTCCAGAAAAATCCTCTGTTCAGAATATTTTTAGGATCATAGGTATCTTCTCCTATATCTCTGGGCTAAAAATAAATATACAAAAATCCTCCATCTTTGGGGTAAACATTCATCAATATTCTTTGGAGAACCTCAAGGACTTCCTAAAATGCAAAACTGAAGAATTCCCAATCAAATATCTGGGTCTCCCCATCACTCCTTATAACAGCACAAATGCTATTTGGAACCCCATAATTACAAAAATAAACTCTAAACTCTCCAGCTGGGCAAACAACTTCTTAAACCTCTCGGGAAGGCTCGCCCTGATTAATAGTGTCATCACACCCATAACAACCCACTTCTTGAGATGCATCCCCTTACCCTCTAAAACTAAATCCATTCTAGATAAAATCCGAAGAAATTTCCTTTGGAACAATTTCCAAAAACTAGAAAAACCTGGGAAACATTGCCATCTAGTTAATTGGAAAACAATTTCTGCTCCTCTTGATCAAGGAGGCTGGGGAATAATAAACATTGAAACGTACTCACTCTGCCTCATTACCAAAATCATTGACTGTCTTATCCAAAATAAAAAGAAAATCTGGACAAATCTCATCAAAAACAAAAATTACCAAAACTCACCTCCTTGGCTCTAAATCCATCAGAAAATAGTCTCCCCACTTTGGAAATTCATCAATAAAAATATACAAATGATTTCACAAATCTTAAATACACCTCCTCATTCTCACAAAATCATCTCCTTCTGGTCTGATCAATGGTACGAAAACAGCTCTGTTTTAAATCTCAAACCGTCATGGTCTATCCCAAATAATCTCCTCAACCTAAGGATTGATAAATCCCTTTCGCTAATCACCAGTAACAGATCAAACTCCTTTAAAAGATGTATCCTTTCCCAGGTAAGTCAAAATGAATTCAGACATCTCTCAAGTTCTATGAAAAACAACACCTCAAATAACATCACTTAGAAATGGGGGAAAGAGTATTCGGTCAAACTTGCTTACAATTTTCTCTCTTTTAGAGGTATCACCCCTTCATCATCAAATATTTGGAAACAAAAATGGCCACAAAAATACAAAACTTTCTTATGGCTTCTTTTACATAATAAACTTCTTACAGGTGAAAACATCACTAAAAAGGGTTTCATTGGCCCATTTAGATGTGCCCTCTGTGAAAATAACAGTGACTCGGTCAACCACATCTTTTTTATATGCTCTTTCTCTCGAACAATCTTTTCACATTTCATGAGAAATTGCCTTCCTGGTCTCCAGGAAGTCTCTTTCCCCATCCAAATAACACCTTTAAGACATTACAGGCATTTCAAAAGTAGTGATCTTTTCACCACAATCTGCTGGAACCTTTGGAAAGAAAGGAACAATAGAACTTTCAACAACAACAAAAATTTGGCAAGAAATGTTATAACTCAAATAGATGCCGATCTTCACATCCTTACTAAATTGCAAGAAAATTAGCAGAAGGGAGGTTGGATGAATCAGAGGAAGGAGAATCAGAAGCCGCTTTTCTCTGTGATCTTAAAGCTATGGTGGACGATGAGGCTGGAGTCAGCTTAGTACAGCAACAACTGTGACAAATCATATGATTCAAGGGTAGCTCAAATTAGGATAATCTCTAGGATGAAAAACTTTTTTCGCTAGGGGCTTGTTTAAGGGGTGCCTCCCCCAAGTTAGTTGAACAATGCTTTCTTACGCTTATTTTCTTTTCAGCTTTTTCTTTCCGGTGCAGTTTTTTTCCAAACATTCTGTAGGTGTTCCAGATAAGCAGGTTTTCGCTTGCTTGATGTGTTTTTTAATATACTAAATTACCTTTCCTCCAAAAAAAAATCAATTAATGTCTTATGTGAAGGTTTTGACTTAATCATCTTAAATCTAAATTTACTGAATTCTGAATCTTTATACTGAAACTAAATAGTGATAACTGAATTCTAAATCTGAATCTAGTCTGAACATCTTAGAAGGTTTGTCTTACTTAAATGATGCATTAAAATTATTTAGTTAGATACTAAAATCTTATTAAATATAATTCTTCTCTTCTCTTAAACCTTGACTTAATTCTAAATCTGAACTCTGATCCAAAATTTGAAAATATATCTTGATTACTAAATAATTGAGTGTGAACCTGAGACTCTTATTAGGTATGTAGATCTGATTTATGACTACTCACAATGAGTAATCTAAATTTACAAATATGAAATCTAGATCCTTGTTGTCTGATAAAGTCTTAATCTAAAACTCGTGTTTAATAGACCACTCAATTAAAATCTGATATCATATATAGTAAATAGAGAAATCTTAAATATTGAATAACCGTACAAATCTCAAATGCTTGGAATATGATCATATGGAAACATAGTTCAAGGTGAAAGAAATCTGATTAGTCTAAGCATGATAGATTTGAAACACTAAATTCTGTAAGTAACTTAATCTCCAAGTTACTTTATAGGAATATCTAGGCTGAATCATAATAATTATGAAATTCAAAGGACATGGCCCACTTACCTTTTATATAGAAGATGTCCTTAATGTAGTCATGTTTCCTTGATTCACAACATATATACCTAGTCATCAACAAATATGTATAAGTCCATGTGTATTCTCCTCTCTTCATTTCTAAATCTCAAACCCCATGACCCTAATCTCCTAAACTGACTAGGGTTCATATTTAACTAAGACTAACCCTAATTTATAGCATGCATAATGTCTAAACATTAAATTAAACTTGATCACACATTATATAGTATACACATATTGATATATCCATAATAACCAAAAAGTATCATATGCACTAAATACATAAGTATATACCTAATATACCAAGAGTAAACTCCAAACATGCTCACATATACTTCTCTTAGTGACTTATTTATAAAATCAGATGAAAATATAATTAGAAGCATTTTCCATACTAAATAGGCACATAAAATAGATGTTGTCTCACAAATAATCATAAATCATCTTAGATAATGGCCACTTAGGCCCAAAAATCATATACTAACATATATATACATGAAACTCTAGAAAATATTATAAATAATAATAACAATGTGTATTAAAATTTAGGTAGAAATATTTGATCGGTTCATTGTGAAACATTAAGTGAAATACCCATACTACCCTTATTAGGGTTTATGTCAAAATCCTTAGTAAAACTTCAAATAACAAAGATCAGGCTTTGGAATTACGTTTAACATATTAAAATATACCTACTACAAAAAATTTCATGAATTTTTAAAATTGATTGCTATTTTTAAATGCTCTAAACATTGAAAACATGTATCTTTTACTAATCAATTCATAATAATCCTCAAACATTCAAAACACTAGCTAACTATATTTTTATATGGTAGTAGACAACGTAAGCTTTCCACAGACACCTTGCTTGCTAAAATCTGAAATTCCAAACTATAGGTTTGATTTTAGGAAGATTACCTAGTTTAGAGAAACTTAGACCGTCACTTTTGGGACCTAGCCATCTAGATCTGGCCACATCGCACCCCAGCAGCTCCAAGAGTTGGTGCATATGGATCTTTGACTGGGTCTGTCTACCCTTGAACCTGTGGCCTCACGTGTGGTGGCTCTATCTCACACGTCAAAATAGAGTCCCACCGTCGACCTCCGATCTCCTTCTCTAGTGGTCCGCATCTTGGCGCCCAGGCCATGGCTACCTACTATGAATGCCCTCCAATCTCGGACGGTCTTTTGTGGCTACTTTAGTGTGTCCTGGGTAGAAGAGGATGAAAAACCCCAAACTGCATCCCTTGCTGCCTCTCTATGATCTTGTTCTTTGTTCTCCTTCTCTACCCTTTGGTTTTAAGAAAAACCCTAAATACCAACTCACCGCCAACTCTAATCAACCTTGGCCTTCGTTATTGTCCAACATATGAGATTTTATAGCATCCAGTTCCTCAGATTACCCGTGAGAATCCTCCCCTACCATAGTCTCTATTTGGACTCTTATCGGACTCTTTTCTGCATGACTGGGAGTCTCGCTCCTCTTTCTTTTAGTGAGCGCCCTTCTCAAGGATGGTCTATTTCAATTGAACCCATTTATTGGCCATGAACCAATGGTTTGACCTATCCTTCTTTGATTTATAAATCAAAAAGGCCTTAAAATGGTTTATTTCTTCTAAAAATTCTATAGGCAACTCCTAATCTTGATTGGTCTTAAGATTTGATCAACACTCCACCTAAATATTATTTTCATGTAGAAAAATATACATGGTCTAGTTCATTACCTAGACTATTCTAGTATAGTGTGCGTGAATTCACTTGTCTCATGACCTAGATCAACAAATTGAATCACCAATTACTCCAAACTTCACCAAAATCATACCATGTCCAAAACCTATCATAAAGAATATAAAATTACTCCTAGTTTCATAATGACATGCATGTGAGAGCCTAGTTCACATCCACTATATATAAAATCATGAAACTACCCTTCACTTAGGTGAACATGATTACATAATCCTACTATATATTATCAAATTGAATGAATAAATTAACATCAAGCTTTACAATACTTGAACCATGACCTTAATGTATCTTAACAAGCATACCAAAGTTCTCAAGTTCAGATACAATGATTCTTAAACATCAAAAGTAACCTAATTGCACAAAAGACACCATTTACATTCCTTTTTCCTTAAATTCCAAATATCATGAAAATTGGATGGAATCTTATTATAATCATAAATATATCATATATTGAATTCATCAATAATTTAATCATGTACTTACTAGGTCCCAAAAGTCAGGGTATGGCAAAAAACTCAAGATCAAGCACACGAAAATAGAACCAAATTCACCTCATGCAAAAGAATCAAACCAAGAACCAAGATGGCAAAACCCTAAATGAGATGCATGCAAAACCATCATCATCTCCATCATTAGATTATGGATAAGTTAATTAGGGTTTAGACAAAGAAGCAACTACATGGAAGATCATAATAGAAACACAAACCTAACCAAGTTATCATTATCAAAAACAAGTAATCACATCTTAGAAAGAGTTGCATGTAGGATTAAAGTGCAATAATAGTAGGGAGAGAGTTATATAACCTGCCTTAGATGATGGTGCAACCATCTCCAAGCAAAGCTCCAAAATCAAGAGAGAAACCTAGCCTTGATCTCCTCCATGACCAAGCTAGTCACCACCTCAAAAGAGAAGAAATACCCTAGGTCAAAGGGTAAGAAAGAATACTAAAACTCCAAAGTTGAAAAAGAACAAGAAAAGAGGGAAAGGGAGAAGGGTTCCTCTACAACTTGAATATTACCTTGGAGAACCAAGGATTTGACCCAAGAAAGAGGAGTATCCCCATCCCAACACAAGCACCTACAAGGTATCACCATGGATTTGGCTAAGAGAAGAAGATAGAGAGGTAGGGTTTTGTAAGAAAACAAAAACAAGAGGTGGATCACTTACCAAGGATCAATGAACCACCAAAGATCACCAAGGAAGAGTAGCTCCAAGCTTGGATCACCACATGCAAAGGATCTCGGCCACCAAGAACCAAGGATGAGCTTTGTACACCACCAAGTGCACAAGGGACAAACTCAAGAATGGAGAGAGGGAAAGAGGGTGCAAAATCATCATATGCATGAAATAAGAGGGGTACATATACCCAAGGGTAGAGAGAGACCAAAGAGGTTAGGTGTCATGCACATAAGTGCCATCTGTCTGCCAAAAAACAAACATGCATGCACTAAAACCATTCAAACCACTAAGGTAGTGAAAAAAAGTACAACTACCTCACTTGGCCCTACATTACCATCAGTCGAAGGAAACACATGGCCACAAGGGCTCATGGTCACAAAGAAACCAAGCGACCCAAGGCATCCAAAACCCTAGGTCGACCCAAGAGAGAGCTCTACACTTCTGTGATGTAGGGATCTCAAATCTCAACCAAAAACTCATTCAAACATAGAGGAAACACCTAGGTTCAACAAGGATGGTGGTTGAAAGACCAAGAACTCAAACGGTCAACATATGGTCAACATCAACATAGGGCATCAAAGTGAACCCTAGAAACCATACTCAACAACTCACCACTTCTCTCCTCATCAAACCAAAGCATAATAAGGTGCCCATCAACACCATCCTCTCTCTCAAGATGCCAAAGCACAAAAGGTACAACCTACATGTGAAAAATTGCAAGATAACCCCTCAACATGGGTAAATTGCAACTAGGTCCAAAACATGCAAGTGTATAGAAAAGATAGCTCAAAGATCAATCAAATTGGACCAAACTGAAAACATAACTATGTCACATGATATTAAAGAATATCAAGATATTAGATTAAGGTTTAATCATATAATTGAGCAAATCAAGCACAATCAAGCATAAAGATAGGTTAGGGGTCTTACAACCATAAACCCTTAACAAAGATTTTTCCCACAAAATCCTATGCGCAAAGAGACGGGTACTTCCTATGAATCTCCTCTTCAAAATCTCATGTGGCTTCCTCAACACCATGATGATGCCACAAAATCAAAACCAAAATGATGTCCTTCTTCTTCAGCTTCTTGATCCTCCTATCTAGGATCAACACAAGACCTTCCACACACGACACATCCTCATCCAACTCAACCTCTACAGGCTGCAAAACCAACTCAATGTCTGGGTGACACTTCCTCAACATCGAAACATGAAACATTAGATGTAACCTGTGTAACTCAGGTGGAAAATCCAAATTATAAGTCACCTTCTCAACATGTGCCACCATTGGGTAAGGTCCCAAATACCTAGGAGCCAGCTTACCCTTCTTCCCAAACCTTAAAACACCTTTCCAAGGAGAGACCTTGAGGTACACTCTATCTCCCACTTGGAACTCCAACAGCCTACACATGTTATCAACATACGACTTTTGCATGTCTTGGGTTGGCTTCAACTGTTGTTGTATCAGTTTTATTTTCTATATCATCTGTTGTACAAGTTCAGGTCCCAAAAATTGATACTCACCAGTCTCATACCAATAAAATGGATATCTGCAACATTTCCCATACAAAGCCTTGTAAGGTGCCATATCAATGGTCCTCTGATAGCTGCTTTTGTATGGAAACTCTATCAAACTGAGGTGCATATCCCAACTGCAAAAAAACTGTAAGACACAAGCTCTCGACATATCTTCCAAGGTCTGGATCATCCTCTCTGACTGTCCATCTATCTGATGGATAGGTGGGCTGTTTGGGAATGCAACTTGATATTAGTTGGGGGAAGGTCAACATAGCATGCAACTCTCACATTTCAATCTAGATTACCAAACCAAAAAACAAGGCAAGTGCTATTAGAATATTCCCTATACTACTAGTTGGAGAACTAGGCCTAGGTGTAATTCTAAAAGGACTTGGAAAGTCTAAGTTTCTAGGGTAAGTGGTATTAGAGCAATTGAGAGCCAAGGGTAGAAATGGGAGTAGAGATGAGGGTTTTTCACCTCATGTTACTTGCCATCTAGCCTTTAGAATACCCTAGGTAGTTTCACTAATCATAGTTACGCTAGATACTTAGATCTCACACTTACTTGTAGAAGAAGGGAGATGTATGTAGGAACAAAAGGGGCTATTTAGGTATCTACTAATTGGACCTAGGTGTCATTCCTAAGATTGCCACATACATTCCGTTTTCTCCTAGAAGCTAAGTGTCATCAAACCTCACAAAACAAGCAATTTATGTTCAAAAGCACAAACCACATGTAAGATAATGGGAAATGAGATAGAATCAAGAGGCAATCATCATAGAATGAAATTATGTTCAATACAAATTATTTTCCCCCAACATGGTATCAAAGTCACATTTTAACCCCAAATATCCCACCACTAGGGGCTTAGCTAGACATGCTCAAACAAAAGTGAAAAGAAGTGAGAAGAAGGGGATAGGACTCCATGGAGCTCAAAGTAGCTTCTTCTTATTCACCTCCTAGCTGTTGTAGAACGTGGCTCCTCCTCCAAGGTGGGTGAAGGGCATGGAAATGAAAGGGATTATGGTAGAAAACCTAGAAAACTATGTTTCTATGGTGGAAATGGTGGATGGATGGCTTGAATGCAAGGAAGGAGGCAATGAATGCTCTAGAGTAGATGGAGGGGAGTAATGGCAGCTAACCTAGTATTGTGGCTGCCACCCATGCATATAGAGGTGGTTAGGAGGCACTAGGGTAAGTAGGGGCAAAGTAGGAAAACCAATGGTGAAAATGGGTAGGTTTAGGTGGTTACCACGTCCGTGTTGAGGTGCCACGGCCGTGGTGGGGGTTGCATGGCATGGTCGTGGGTAGTGGAACGGTCGAGGTGATGAATGGAATTGAAGTGGTAAGTGTGCATGGTGGCCACGATCGTGGTGGGTAGAGGGTACCATGGTCGTGTGGGATACCACGACCGTGTTGGAGGAGGAGGCCACGGGCGAGGTCGCTCTGAGGTCATTGTGTCTTCATCTCACTACGGGTGTGGTGAGCACCACGAGCGAGGTGGACTTCAAGGGCCACTGTTGTTCTGGTGGACATGACTGTGGTCATTCATGTGTAAATTTAGCCAAGTCCCTATTGATTTTTGGGGTCTTCACGCATAAATTGCCACATGTGTGTTACTGACCATAGACGAGGGGGAAGGTGCTGGCCACGACCATTCTGAGGGCCACGGTCGTGGGGTCTTCAGTGACCACAGCCATTTTGATGACCACAGTGGTGGTCATTCATGTGTAAATTGAGCAACTTCCCTGTAACTTTTAGTACATAATTCTTCACGACCGTGATGAAGTGCCACGGTCATTTTGGGGCTACTTGGTGTTGATCTTCACTTCAACTTCTTCATCTAGCCTCCTTTTTCTTTGAATTTCTCTTGAGAATCTAAGGGAAGCTCGGGGAAGAGATAGGTCCACTCTTGGGTTTTAATAACCCAAAGACGTTATTTGTGCCTCTCCCATGCATCAATGCATGCATAAGTGCCCTGAAACACACACAAAAGGAGGCATAAGTGCATTTGGCACAAATGATCACATTGGAGGAAATAACTTGTATTATATGATGTTTAGATGTGATTATCATGCAAAATGACTCAAGATGAAGCCCTAAAATAGGGTTGCATCAGTTATATGTCAATCTCTATCAAGTTTCAAGTTTATGAGGCTTGGCCACCTTTGTTATTTATATTGTTCTAGTGCTGGGTTTATCTCGCATACATGCAGGTTGTTATTATAATGATGGGTTTTGTTCCCAAAGATTATGTGTACTTTTGTGGCACCACTTCTATTATTTTTTTATGGCAAGTATTCTCCTTTTTATTCATCATATATAATTATTTTCTTTTATGCCCAATTGGATAGTCCCTTACTTTTCTATGGGAATCATTCTTTACTTTATTTCCTTTTATTCCATAAATTTCTCAACTCTATTTTAGTATGCACATACCAACCTTTGCTAACATCATCTATTTTTCTCTTCTTGTTGGGGTATGCTTCCAACCCTAAGTGGAGGACTTGGATGATATTGCATGAAGACTTGGACTTCGCTTAAGAAGTTAAAGCTTGGAGACAGCTTGATATGGTCTAGATTTCCCTCTACTATATCCTTATGTTGTAATATCCATGTACATACTTTATAAAATTGAGGATAGTCAATATTTTTATTTCTCTGTTGCACTTTGGTTATTTTGTATACCATTAGTTAAGATTTGAAAATTTTACACCCACTCCAGCATACCTTTTGGGTGTGTTTGGACTGAAGGTTCTATTCTTTAAATTTTAGTAAAGGGGGGATTTCACTCTTGTATAGCATGATATCAGATCCCACAATAGTCGGAATCTGACTATTTCAATTTTGTCTCTCTGATTAGAACTCTTGCCTTTTATAGTTTCCCTCTAGGTGAGATGTTCACCCTAGTATTGATATATGTTTTTCATGAGATAATGAAAGGTTGATATGAGGTACATATTTGAATCATGTTTAGTAAATATGAATGTGATGAGGTTTAGGAAATATTAGCCTACCATATAGGTCAATGGTAACAAGTATCTTTGGGGGGCCTGATTTTAGTTTTCAATCACAAAAGTTTTCACACAAAAAATATTTTCCGTATATACTATATGTACAAACATAATGTTTTCTCTAGATTCTATCGAAGTGTTCTTGAACTACGTCACAATGAATATTTTTGAAGTATGGATAGTGAAACCCTAGAATTAGTTGTAATAGATACCATAAACCCTAGATTTCCTTTATGCCCAACCCTCTGAGTCTGACCAGCCCACTGTTAGACGACATCAAAGTTGTCTCCTACCTTGAGTAGGAGTCTGACCAGCCCATGAATAGTAGATGCAGCTTTCTCAGCAACTGTTCTCTCTCCTCAGTCATCTGTTTCTTGAAATTTCTTTGTCATTGGTTTTCTTTTTCATTTCCAGACAGTTTGACCCCTTGCTCATGCCCTAACTCCCTATATATAGAAAATGACCAATTCTCTCCTCTCTACCATTTTTAGAAGATGAGCATCCTCTACAACTCATCCTATCGCGAGTACCCAGAAACCATTGCCCGACCTCCCAGAGTTCTCCTCCTTTTCCAATTTATCTTTATACTGAGCATGTTACCGTCTCGAGCCCAAAGTGCCTCTCTAGGTGTTTTTCCCTTCCTCTCACTTATCTGATTGTATTGATGGAATTGAATGTTCATGAATCTTCCCCACTGCATGCTCATGGTCCATCTAATCCCAGATGGCCCTAGGTTTCACCTAGTTTTTCTCCCCTAGAACTCACTTCTAAGTCGTCGGCGGCCACCATCATCAGGGTCTCACAGGCACTCTCTGCCACTAGTAAAACCTCTATTGTCTTTGCCTTATTTCCCTGGTTCCATCTATGATGCCACTTTGGTTGTTTCTTGGGTTTTTTATTGTCTTTCATTTCCTCTTTGTTTTATGGTAATCATGGTACCTATGGGGGTGCTTTCTCCTCCCTTTGTTACTCTTAGAACTCGAGCAATAGATCATTGATTTTGGTTTGATTCCAGGAACTCAGAGGCATCATCAGTTTCCATGGTTTCCTCTCTGAGATCAGGGTTTGATTGGGAGCCTGAGTCTCCAGGTGCTTTGCTCTTAGTTCTACTCGATGAAGAACAATACCAGAGATGATCTTCCTATTATGCCCTCTCATTTTCCCCTCCTTATTTGTTTTTCAGTTGGGGATATCTAGTAATTTCACATGGTTTTATTTGTTCTCTATGCGCTTGTCTCTTGTTGACGTGGTTGAGTGGCCGGTTGAGTTGGCCAGTCCTGATTGGGCCAACTCAGATGTGCGGCCCACTCCCTCTCTCTCCCTCTCTCGATGATTATTGCTGACATGGATTTTTCTGATTGGCCTCTTTTTAAAAATTCATATTAAATTATCTACTGATCAAAAAACTACAAATAAATAGTCAATAAATTTAGAAAAATATAAGATTTATAATGGTTTTAATCTTGTTTCCTAAATCTGATGTTTTATAAAAGGTGATTTTTAAATGAATTTACCTAAATAAGTAATAATTTGTAAAATTTATAACTAATAATCTATAAGTTAGAAAAACATAATAAAATATGTTTTGAACTCATAAAAAGATAATCTAAAAAATTGCATGGTTTTGATAACCTAATTCACATATAAGGAAAAGGGTGATTTTTAGGGTTTGAGAAATCAATGTAAATCTAACCCTAAGTTCACATACACAATTAATAGGTGCTTTGGAGACCTAGATTTGGATGTAGATCTAACTTGGACTTGTATATTCTCTAAAGTAAGGTATGTTTTGCATCTCCTATTATTCCTTTTGAGGAATAACATATATTTCTTCTTTCTCTTGGTCTCATGGACAATAGCCTATACAATATTCTTTCTTTTGAAAATTTTGGTTCACGTGAACTACTTTATTTGGTACTGATCTTGTGGTCATATTTGGACATTCTCTTGATCTCTTTCATATGTTTTGTTCATGATGTAACTCAATTTGTTGACATGTGATGTCTTTTGCCCACTTGTAAGGTGGATGTATATGTTGGTCACTTTTGTGGTGACTACTTTGTAGAATCTTGCTATACTTTTTACTTGCCTCTCTATTAAGTATGTTATGTGACTCAGTAGCCCTAGACTAGTGTAATTGCATTGATTTTTGGGTTATGTGCCCTTATTATATTTTTGGGATGGAGGTTATTTGCCCCATACTCGGGTTTCAAGTTTATGAGGTTTGTCCCACCTTTATATATGTGGGAGTTTGATTATGTGCCAACCTCTATCAAGTTTCAAGTTTATGAGGCTTGGCTGCCTTTGTTATTTATATTCTTATGGTGCTATGTTTATCTCACATACATGCAGGTTGTTATTATAATGATGGGTTTTGTGTGTGTTTTTTTGGCACCACTTTTATTATTGTTTTATGGCAAGTATTCCCCTTTTTATTCATCATTTATAATTATTTTCTTTTATGTGTGATTGGGTAGTCCTTTACTTTTCTATGGGAAGCATTCTTTACTTTATTAACTTTTATTCCATATATTGATCAACTCTATTTTAGTATGCACATACCAGCCTTTGACGACGCCATCTATTTTTCTCTTCTTACTGGGGTATGCTTCCAACCCTAGGTGGAGGACTTGGATGATATTGCATGAAGGCTTGAACTTAGCTTAAGGAATTAAAGCTTGGAGGCAGCTTCATATGGTCTAGATTTCCCTCTACTAGATCCTTATGTTGTAATATCCATGTAAATCCTTTATAAAAATGATGCTAGTCAATATTTTTATTCCACTACTACACTTTGGTTGTTTTGTATACCATTAATTAATATTTGAAAAGTTTACACTGACTCCAGCATACCTTTTACGTGTGTTTGGACTGGAGGTTCTATTCTTTAAATTTCATCAAAGGGATGATTTCACTCTTTTACATGGAGACACCTATGTTTGTGGCTCTGACTGACCCATGTTAGATTAGACTATCTACTTTCTAGTGAACTCAAGTGCATCTGTGTCCTACGGTTCATCACCCCATCGTGACTGTTGGATGGATCATGTGTTGACATGTGTCTTTAGTTTATCACGAGAGCCTTCAACTAATGTATTCATCACCTTACCTATTTTGGAATTTGTGTGAGACTTTTATGATGTCCTTCTCGGTGCTAAGATGGAATGATTCATTATTAGGCATGAGATACCTACATGGAATTTACCCTTCTATAGCAAGAATTTTAAAAGAGAAGAAACATGGTCGTAAAGAAATTGCCTCTTGCATTAAGCAAGAGGATTCAACGTATGGCATTCATTTTTTTGAATCCCCAACATTCTTAGTAGGACCCAACAAAAACTGCCCCTTGCTTGGGGTTAAAAAAACATGATAGACAAAGCTAACATGCCCCTTGCATGGAGAAAGGGACAAAGATATATGTCAAAATATGGGAGTTCACCCTTTGCATGGAAAGGGATTTTTCATGTATCAACGCAGAGTGCTAGATCCAATGGTATAGAGAGAGGAACATGCCCCTAGATTGAGTGATATGAAAAGATTTTCCCTCTTGTCTATATAAATGTCAAGTAGCATAGTGATAAAGCAAGTGAATTATATTTTGCCGGTTGATGACGGTAAGTTGGGATGGTACCTAGGGACAAGTTGACCCAATTGGGGCCAAAGACTATGACTGGAGATTGATGTGTGTGGTTTCTCTCTCCTTAGAGGGAATTTTATGAGAGAAACAGTCACAAGGAAAAGGGGTATCTAGGGATAAGGTGACTCTCTTTGGGCCAGAGACTATGATTGGATATGGGTGAGTGAGATTCCTCTCTCTTTAGGGGAGATCTTAGGAGAGAAATACTCACAACAAGATGGGGAGTGTGCTGCTCTAGTTTTAAGTCATAGTCCAGGACCATATGACATTGTTAAGAATTGTGGAGGCAACAAGCATAGAGAAAGCAACAACAACAAACATTTTCCATGCATCCTACAAGAAGATCTTTTCAAAAATGACGTATTCACAAAGAGGGTGTGTGTGGTATACCTCATCATAGAGCAAGTTCCACGACGTCTGTTACAACCCCAATTTTGGGTTCATATGGTTGGAAATGCAATTTCCCCAATAAATGTATGATTATGACAATTCTATGAGTTATGTGTATTGAATGGATTTTCTTTAGAATATTTCCTTTGTGAATGTGATTTCCTAGATCATAATATGTTAATGAGTCTAATATGATTAATAGAAAAAGAAGAAATCAAAGAATGCATAAATAAGAAAAGAAATTGAGAAAATAATGAAAGTATGAGAAATATGTGGAAAGATGTGTGATTGACTCATCATGGATGAGATTTTGAATCCACAAGGTTTATATTGGTAAAAGGAATCCAAATAAGGAATATAAAAGAATAGGAGAGAGAAAATATGCATAAAATATGCCATAATAAATGATAACTTGTTTATGAAGAAAAGTCTCTCAAACTTTCGAGTCCCAAACTTGTCACACAAGTAGTTAAAGGACTTTTCTTTAAAATCTTGGATTAATTTGATAAGCAGTTTGAGAGATATGGATATTTCTAGTTTCCCTAAAATGGAGGGATTTCCAATAAAATGTCACATTTTCAATGGGACTGGTTTCAGGCAAGTGCGATGAGGATCGTGGATCTGAGATCCAATGGTGTCTAGATCATCTCCTACCCCGAGCCAATTCGAGAAAGGAACTGTACGCAGGTCAGGATCCGACATCATGTTCTCTCTCCTCTCTTCATGATGTTCCCTAATTTCTTCTCCATTAGTTTCGGGAGGATCAGACGAATCTAATGAGCCCTAATTCGGCGGCCTTCATGGTGTCATTGGGAAATACCCAATTCCCATCCTCATTAAGATTTTGTGGTAGTAGTAACACCTCTAGTTATCTCCCCCTCTACCTATATAAAGCGTACTAACCCCAACTGAGAGGCAAGCGAGAGGGATTGCGACCCTCAACTGCATGGAGGGCACTGCCCTACCTATGATTACCTCTCTTGCATGTTTGCTCTGTCGCCACACTAGCTTTCAGGCACACGATCCATGATCATTTCGTGGTGCTTATTGAGGACCACGACCTTTTCGGGAACCGTGGTGATTCCACTGGATGCTCTGACATCCTCAAAGGAACATCAGCCTCGCCGAAGTTGTCTCTGCAAGAGGGATTGGGAGTACTCTATTTTGCCGCAGAAATAGAGCTCCACGTCGGGAATTTGTGAGGGAGATGAGTGCGTGTAGAGTGGATCCAGGTTCCGGTCTAGGCGGACCCAAGCAAGGGATCTGCGAGCCAAAGGGGAAAAGGGAATAGCGAGAAAAATGATTGAAAAGGACATGTAGTGCTCAGTTATTGGCCAAGGTAAGATTATTTTGCATAAATCCTAACTATTTGTAGGTAATCATATATGAACAAGTAATATATGAAAATTGATCAGAAAATTATGTAGATTGCAATAAAAATAGATTTAGAGATTGAATCTGATTGTAATTTGAAAAGTGGTTAAGTTTCTAACCTTTATGCTTTATAATGAGGAAAAAACCCTAACTTGATGATTCTATGAAATTGAGATGGGTAATCTATGGACATATTAAGCTATCATTAATAAAAGGAATAATTAGATCTAAAAAGATGATCTTCATGCATGGTTGGCTTAATTTAGGGTTTCATGTATATAAAGTGCATTAATGGGCTGAGAAACCCTAATTTGGGTGAATATGACTTTTAATGGTTTGTGCAAATCCATGAGTAAAATAGAGATATGATGATCCTAAGACAATTTGAGTATAAAAGATCCTTAATATGGATAATTTAAGCAATTAGGATTTTTATGAGTAGAAAAGCTATTTTAGGTTTTGTTGACCTAAAAAGGATAAAGTTTGAGAAATTGATCTAAGAAGCCCTAATGAATCCTAATGAGACCTAGAAACCTTGGAAAGGTGTCCCAAGTCAATAAGGAGTTGTTTGGGATATGTTTGTGACAATTAGACATTATACATGTTTTTAGGATCAATGTTTGCTTGATTGATTGATTGGCTTGCTTGATTGGACATCTACTTGGATTTGGATATATTGCTTCTTTGAAATCTTCAAATCAGGTATGTGGTTATGTTTATGGTTAAATTTCTTTAGTTTCATGGTGATTCCCGAGGTTTTATTGGTTGCTTGGAAATAATTGCTTGATTGACTTTTATTTCATGCAACTATAAAGTGACTATGAATATCACCATAATTATACGTCCATGACTAGCTCAGATCTTGATCATCCTCTGTATCTTTGATGATAATGAGATGGATGACCTAGTACATGGTCTACCCGTGAGGTAGGGTCATCAGGTTATCATGAGTCGATGTGTTGGTCTACCATTGGGTAGGACCATACAACTCCACGGCCCTATGTATTGATCTACCTGTAAGGTAGGATCATGGGGGTTAGCTGAGATCTACCATATGAGAGGTAGTACCCATGTCCACTACAGGGATAGCACAGAGGCTAGGGTATGTAAGGATTGAGTAGTCATGTTTGAAACATAAAGTTTGTTTTGTTAAATTATAATTTCTTGCAATATGTTGTTACAAATAAATGCAAGATTATTGGTTTCCCCCACATACCAGTATAATTTATTATATTGACCTCCATTTTGTTTGTCGGCCTTTTAGGTAATACATGAAATTGGACAAACAGTAAAGTGGCATTCGTGAAGAATAAAGTTAATCTATTAAAGGAGGATTTAGTTAGATAGAACTCTACAGTGGGTAGAATTTCCAGAATCCTATATTTTTCAAGGTATGTGAAAAGAAATTTTTATCATGTTTTAAGCTTAGTTGTGGTAGAATTTACTAATTATTTTTTATTATTTGCAAAACCATTGATCCTATTTTGGGATAGCATCTCTGACTTCTTGGTCTTCCTTAATTGGGGGTTATCGGGAAGCGGGGTCATTACAACATCCTCCTCACGTGGTGGTGTGTAACATACCTATGTGTGTGTATTGATATCCAAGATCATGACTATGTAGTCATCAATTAACACATATATTGATCTTAATGTATTATTGTTGTCCTAATTTTCACAACAATATATGACCAGGGTCTAATACAAGAATGAATACTCTTAACATACACATGATCTCATGTTTAGGTCCTCAACTAGAATTCACATGTTATTGAGTCATACGTTCTTACGACATTATTATATTTATTCATTATTACATATTGAAACAAACACCATATGATTGGCTCTCAGGGCATATCACCAATAGATATGGCATGATTTTAGGTTGTAGATCGGAACCATCAAAATATGTGAGCATGAAAGCAGGGACCCAATTTTAGGTCATAGTCTGCGATCATATGGATATGAGCGTGAAAGCCAGGGTCATGGCCCAATTTAATGTCGTGGTTTGGGTCTGTAAAAAGATGTGAAAGTGAAGGTGCACTGATGGTCCAGTTTTAAGGTCATGGTCTAGGACCGTAGTTTGTATAGGAAAATATGGGTAGACACGTGCTACTAGATGACATTTCAATCAAGCTTGAAAATGCTTTGGTTCAAATAGAGTTGGCATGCTCAGGGAACAAGTTGACATTTTGGTCAAGGTTTGGTAGTTATATCCAAGATTTGAGGATTGAGCAGTCTTTCGGCGGTTGTAAAAGGTTTTAGGTATGAGTGGTGGCTCATTAAAGAAGACTACAATTGGGAAACCTTTCATCATGGAGAAACTCAGAATAATTTTTAAAAGGATGCCAAAGTTTGAAAATATTTTTCTTCTTTTGTTTGAGTTTTCAAAACAAATTCTGACATTTTTGAAAATGTTCCACTTTGTTGATTTTTGAATAGTTTAAGATTGTTCTCATTTTAAAAAAAAGATTTTATTTTAAAAGGATTATCATTTGAAAAGATTGTTCTTTTTGGAAAAGATTTGTTCTCTTTTTTTTAAGATTGTTCTTTTTGGAAAATATTTATTTTCTTTCTATGAGAAGATCTTTCTTTTTTTGTTTTGAAAAGTTTTCTCTTTTTTATTTTGTAAAGATTTTTCTTTTGGAAAGAATTCTATTTTGAGAGATTTTTTTTCTTTTTTAAAAGACTTTTCTCTTTTTGAGTTTTTAAAAGATTTTTCTATTGTTTTTAAAGACTTCTCTTTTTGTTTTTGAAAAGAAATTTCTTTCAAAAATATTTTTTCATTTTCTTAAAAGAGTGCTCTATCTTTTTGGATTTTCAAAAAGTGTTAATTTTTGTTTTGGAAATATTATTTTTTAGAAAGTTATTCTTTTCTTTGAAAGGGGAAAAAGTATTTTATTTTGAAATTGTGTTCACTAAAAATTGTTGAATAAGAGAGATCATTTGAGATTGTTGGAGATCATTCAAATAATTCATGTTTGGAAATATCATGGATCAAAGATTGTTGATGATTGAGATCACTTGAAATTCATTTTAGATCATTGCAGATTATTGTTTTAGTAAGTCGTTGATTCAAAATTGTTGTTTTGATAAGATTCTTTTAGACATAAAGATGCTAGAAAACGATGAACTATCTGGTGTGATTACTGCAACCTTATGGCATAAATCTTTTAACAATCTTAGAATTAGCAAAGCATGCAACAAGATTGAAAATTTTAAAACAAGCAGCCACAAGATGCATATGTAGAAGATAAAGTCCCTCTTTTAGCCCATGATTTTAGATGTAATTTTACGTCCTAACTCAAGTATGATATGCGTAGGAGAGGTTGGTCCTTATCTTCTCTATGGTGTCATGGTGATCATTGTGGGGGTACCCCCAAGTACTTCAGATATTGGTACTACTCATGATACCCTACATGACTACAGCGGTCGTAATCAGTCATGGGTGCTTGGAGAGGGGGTGTCCTCAAGGCCTTTAGATGTCCAACATAATATTGTGTTGGTACCTTTACTAACACTCCCACGCCACTTTCAAGGATCCTATGTGAGTGTTGGTACGTGTTCCATGACACATGGGATCTTAGGTGCGCATTGTGCAAGTGTAAGATTTTAATTTCATCTAATGAATCCCACAATAAGAAAGCATAAAAGATATATGATAGGCACATAAGGAAACAATCATACAATTATTAAGAACAAAAATATCTTGGTCATCATGAAGACTTCTCTCATCTTTTTCTCTCTTTCCTTTTTTTGGAAAAAGTAAATAAAAAGAAAATGGGGAATCTAAAATAAAAAAGGGAGGGAAGTAGAGGTAAACCCTAAAAATGATGATTGATAGAAAATATGACAGTTGTCTTACTGCCAAAAATTGAATCAGTGCAAAAACCAAAGTGAAATTTATTTTTAGTGGTGTAACAGATGATTTTGTCAGTTGTATTAAGATCTAGACAAACAGGAGGCAGAAATAAAGAAAAAATTTCTTTTTATTGGAGGAACATAGTGTTCCACCATTTTTTTGAAACTTTTGTTGTCAACATATTTCTCTTATCTATTGTGAACTTTAAAAAAACTCTGGATTTCAGTGAAAAATAGAAAGAAAAATGAATAGAAAACATAGAAAACTTGATTTATCATTAAAATATGAGATGAAAAAAATAAAAATACAACTTGGATCATTAGACAACTCCCCAATGGAGTCGACAATCTATTGTATCTGGCTCAAAAATTTCAATGGATCCTATAGTCATAGAAAAAATGAAAAAAGAAAAAGAAAATGATACATTGATAAAGCTCAAAGTTGATGCCCATATTTATATGTCAAATAAGAAAAAAATAAAGGAGGACATTTAAATCAACAGGAAAATATAAAAATCATGATTTTTACTCCATCTCAAGGGCAGATAAGAAGGGTATGTATAATTTAGAGATTGAAGTCAGTGATCTTGTTACAAGTGAGAAAGTATTATCACCCCCATCTCTCTCATTGATTAGTATTCATCCTCCTTTGTCATCTTGGTTAAAAAGGACAACCATCAATGTTATTATTAAGAAAATAACAAAAAAATTATAAAATATCAATTTTTATGTTGGCAGACCTTTGGGACTGAAGATGGTTGTAACTTTCTCATCATAACCATAAAGGTCCTAATTTTTAGGTGTGTTTTGGTCCCAATCGCCTCAAGACCTCCCAAGGTGGAGATCCATCATTGGCAGTTAGGACTAATGTGTAGGAAGAGAGAGAGGAGAGAGAGAGATTCAGTAGAGCAAGATTAGATCTTTGAGAAAGAGCATGTAGATATGCATATATGAACATATCAGAGCAAGAAACAAATATTGATATGGATATAACAGAAAAAGTAGCATTTATTATTGTGCAACCAACCATCCTTAGCAAAGAAGTTGGTGTCAAAAGAAGGATCATCTGATCATATATAGAAAAAAAAAGAGAGAGGTAGTCATTTCTCTCGTTTCATGAGAGAGAAAAGGGGCTTGAATACATTAGGTATGGGGATCTGCTTAAAGAAAGATTTTAGGATTCAGGGTTTCCAACTGGAAGATTCTGGAGAGGTGGTGGATCACATTGATGTGTGTGAAGTGTGGACAGCGGATCAAGGCGATCATCCATGTGTCATCGATGAATTTTTGTGATCTATCTAGTGGCTTAGGAAGATAAAGTTGATATTCCCAGTTTATTATTTCAAGAATATTCTTGAGAAAATCAAAAAAAATTGCACAGAAAAAGATAAGTCAGAGACATCTCTTGAGTTTTTCAGAAACAATAGTTGAAAAAAGGAAATATTCTTTTTCAAACAATCAAACTGGGTAATTTGTAAAAAATAGTATATTTAAGGAAGAATTGAAGGACAATTGCGCATTGAAAGATAAGTCGGAGTTATCTCTCAGATTTTCCTAAAAAAAGGCTATTGGAAAGGGAATATTTAGTTTCAGACAATTCAATTGAGAAATTTGTAGAAAAATAGCCTATATAAGATAGAACTAAATGAAAAATTGCACTTTCAGTATGAAAGAAGGTTTCTTTGCAAAAAACTTCAAATTGGGTTAAAGTGGGTGAAAATAGATGGATTTAATCGGAGAAAATGTGGAAAAGGGGTAAAATGTGGAAAATGGGATGAACTTTGTCACTAGACAAATAATTAACATTTAAGCGTGATTTTCTATTGAGTGAGCAAAAATGGGGTGTCAACAACTATGTAGATGCATCCCTCTATATATTTTATTGATTATATATTTACACATCCAATTATATCACACCTTATCAAACCAAACATTTGACCTTTTGTAGAAAGATGAAGTTTAATGAATGGAATCAATAATAGAAAGTTCCTTTAAGGACTCTCGTCATAATTTCAAGAGATAAGATGGGTTAGGTCCTATATACCCAATAGGATATGGTTTCAAGGTCTAACACACACACAATTTGTTAAGAAAGCATCATGATGTAGTTGAGTGAATACAAAATCGGTGTTTCATTTAACATTTTTTCCCTACATTGAGTAATTATTTTTGTCTCATGCATTAGCAAACTGATTGTAGTATGTGCCTTCCATTTTCTATTGTTTCTTTCTCTAACTCTTGCAAATGCCTGGTAGATGGGATATAAATCGTAAGACTTTTCATGAAGGCCTTTTAAAATCTTTGTGATGTGTGTTTCTAGGTGGTCCTAGTTGTAATCTTGATAACATGGTGTTATTAAAAGACCATGAGAGAAGTCACAATCATATTCACAAAATATTTTGTGCTAAAAATCCATATAAATATAGATCATGTGGATACTAATTAGTAAAGAATTGTGGCTATGTATGAGATGTCAAATACTTCTTTTGCTCTAGTGTAACCCCTCTTCATTTCTGGGATGCCTATAGTGGTAATAGAATGATTCGTGCATATGAATTCCCCCACTTATGAAATATCTCTAGGACATGTGTTCTTGTATATAGAACATTTCCAGGTGTGGTTTGTAAAGAAAGTAGATGAACAACATGAGAAAACAAAAATCTCTTGATTGAGTTGTTCCTTTTGAGCATAATTCTCTTCCATACTTTTCAACACAAAATGTATACAAACTTGCAACTAGTTTTCATTGTGTAATTCTTTTACATAGAACAAACCATATATAAATGGTGCCGCAATGGAAATTTGAAGGTATTTTTTTGCATTCTTATGGATTGACATACCTAAAGAGGATATTTTGTACAATATATCCCACAAATAGCAACCGGATATGCCTCCAATATACATTGACCACACATCCTAGAGTTCATAATTTTGAACCTTAATCAACTATATTGACTTGATCCTAATGGAAAATTAGTAAGATTTTACTATAATCAACAAGATGAGGTTGGTCTATGTCTATGTAAATCTATTTATACATATTATATAGATGAAAAGTTTGTTTATTCTTGGCTTTATCTTAAATTTTGATTCCTAAGGTTGACAAGCATGATCAATGCAATCATACATGTCATATTAGTATGTGTAATATGTTTTACAAATAATTACAAAAGATATTTCTAACATGTAAACCAACCATATGTCATGCCTTATTTTGCAAGTCCAACCAGCCTTTATAAAAATAGGTCAACTTGTCGACAACAAAATTTTAATCTGGAATTAGTGGAAAACACTAAGAATAGGAAGAATGAAAAGGGTGTTGGTATGTATGCCCATAGATCTAATCATACAATGATTGTGATGTCATATTACATAAATAATTTGATTAATAATAAAGGCAAGTTTCTAATTCATTATGTTTCACTCAGTTATGAGATAATGAGGAAACATAATGAATGTCTACAAAATGAAAATTACTCAATGACGTATGTCTTCAAGTATGTGATTGAACAATGATATCATACAGATGTTAAGATTATGTACACTCTTATTATGTCCCTAGTTGGTTGTTACTATGGAAGGTAGATAGATAGCAATAACACTAAAGACTATAGTGTGTGTTGGTTGATGACAGTATCCCATTAGTCATGATATTTGTGATATCAAACCAAGCACATAGATACTTGTTAGGGAATAGTGTATCGGACAGACCCACCTTGAGAGTGACACATGGAAACCATACATGGTGGTCATAGTCATCTCTCATAGTGAAGGTGGTGATGGTGGTTCTTAGACCTAAAGTCACTACACTCATCACATGTCATTCGGTGTGTTTTGACATCATCCATCATGATCCTGAATAAGGGTTGACAAAAAGTAATGATTGGGTGCACTATGACACATGGGGATGACTGTGAGTAATGTAGATGGGATTTGCTCCCCCTATTGGAGTATGATATCCAGGCCACTTGATAAGTGATATTGATAAAATATGCACATGCACATGTGAATCAATATATGATATTGAGGTCACATATATCTCAGACAATCTGATATGGATCAAGGATCATGGATTGAACATTGAGAGGATGATTATTCCATGCCTCGAGTTCATTCTGGATATCAGAGACAAAGGAATTAGACAATCATTGTAACACCTAACACATATCGTAGGTTGAATTGTTCTCTAACTTTCTTAATTATTTGGGTAGCAATGATGTGTGACTAGGCACCACTCTTTGCTTGTAATGTCATAAATCAGTTATAGACATTCACTGCCAATATAACACGGAACCTATGGGGTCACACACAACATACACCTTCCTGTCTGTTCTACTAGAATGATAGGAGTTCTAGGTAGTTTGTGTGGACTTCCATAGAGGCATGGAGCCTATTTTCTGCTACTAGGAGGACGACGTCAGCTTGTTGTCCATGGTGAGACTAGGAGCTACTGCAGACGCCCACCTAGTGCAACTAGGAGAGCTATACCACTATAACAAGGAATAGTCATTGGGCTTTCTCTAGGACCAGGTATGAACTCGTTCTTCCCATTATATAGTTGTTGATGCTATCTTGCGGTTCTAGGAAATATGGATAGATAAATTTTTATTTCTGCGGCATACTTTGTGCCCATATTATCCAACAGTGGTATCACAGCCACGTCAATTTACTATGTTTTGGGATAATCAATATGATCGGATTTTTGGTTTTCAAGTTTATTTATTGCATACTATGTGAATCCTTAAACTTCTTAATGTGTACATCTAATCAAATACCACATATAATCCCAAAGTTATATATATATATATATAGGGAATTCACTTGCTGCCCGCACGGGTAGCGAAGCAAAGTTACCCGTGCCTAAATATTACTATCCATGCTACGTAGCAGTGGCAAATGTTGTAAATACTATGTTGTCGGCTCATCTGTTATTTGGCTGGAAAGCGGTGGCATTTATTTGTAATTATCAAAACTTTTACTACTGCATTTCGAGGAGGATGCAGTGGTGGGTGGGGCAGTGACTAACCTTACATTTGGATAAGTACATCACAAGTATCGGTAGTCACTGTATTAAATTCTATCAATTATACCATTCATCTTTGTTCCGCAGCGGCTGATACAGCTAGCAGTAGCACGCTCGCTTTACCAAAGTTAACACCTATTTCCAGCTGACGGCAAATTTGCTCACAAACTACCAGAACTTAGAAATGCAGCACCCAAACTAGGCCTAAGAATAAATAATGTTTGTAATGATTCTCTCTTATTAGATCTATTATTGCATTTCCTCCATAACACGACACTAAAGGGCATCGTTATCTTGCATTCAGCTTTGACAAAGATATTTCATATTGACGCATCAATTATTGTTTACAGATCGAGGTTTGAAATTAATAATAAGCCAAAAGTTTCAAGGCATGATAGAATAATAAGTCCATATTACAAATGACACTTGATTATTATAATATGAGTATCCATATTACTAAAGTGTCACTTACATGACTATTGGCTCTTGCCTATTACAATGTGACTGTCCATATTACAGATGACACTTGCTTATTACAATATGACTATCCATATTACAAACGGCCACCTACATTACGGTTGACTCTTCCATATTACATTTGATTGTCCATATGACAAATGACACTTGCTTATTACAATATGACTATCCATATTACAAAACTATCACCTACATTACAGTTGGTTCTTACCTATTACAATGTTAATGTCCATATTACAGATGACACTTGCTTATTACAATATGAGTATCCATATTACAATATTATCACCTACATTACGGTTGGTTGTTACCTATTACAATGTGACTGTCCATATTACAAATGACACTTACTTATTACAATATGAGTATCCATATTACAAAACTGTCACCTGCATTACGGTTGACTCTTGCATATTATAATGTGACTGTCCATATTACAGATGACACTTGCTTATTACAATATGAGTATGTGTATTGTAAAACTATCTCCTACATTACGGTTTGCTCTTCCCTATTACAATGTGACTGTCCATATGACATATGACACTTGCTTATTATAACATGACTATTCACATTACAAAAATGTCATCTACATTACAATTAGCTCTTGCCTATTACAATGTGACTGCCCATATTATAGATGTCACGTGCTTATTACAATATGAGTATCTATATTACAAAATTATCACCTACATTATGGTTGGCTCTTGCCTATTACAATGTGACTGAAATTGTTACATTTTGGGGGTTGGTATGAAATTGTTGTCTCAAAATACATTACGAATATATAACAAAAGAAACCCAATCCAAGCGTGATTTGATCCCCCTCCCATCTATAGTTGGATGATATCAGTCGCTACCGCCCCAGGCTCCGACACAGTCAGTAGCGTTGCCGACGCGTGTGACTCGCGGTGATAGCCTTGTGCAGAGATCAAGTAAAAATGATATTTGTAATAGAAACAACATAGTAATACAAAACGAGTATTTGTATTACAAATTTGTTCATCTCATTACAACGTTGTATGTCTCATTACAAATATGTATCTTCCTATTACAAAACAGATGCAGCGAATGAATGACCCTTTTGTATATATACATTACAAAATGTCTATCGACCTTACAATTTATTCTGACATGTTACAATTTTTTATGTATGTTACAAAATACACACCCACCTTACAATTTGACAATTTGTTCTCTAAGATTATAATTTCTATGTATGGATTACAAAATGTACACTCACCTTACAGATTATTCATATGTATTATTATTTTGATTTGGAAGCAAAGAAGAGGAAGCTAGCTACTTTCTTCATATTTACTTTCAATTCTATTTGTTTCATTATTGTGTCTATAGGAGATGAAGTTTGAAGAATGGAGGTGTATCGACACGACCAGAATAGACCTATGAATAACAATTGTTATTATTATGATGATTTGTTCCTCCTACAGCCCCAACCTCCTCCGCCATCTCTTATCTACTGCTCCATTGTGGTTGCAACTATTTCTGATTTGTCTCCGTTTAACTAGTCATCCTCATCCCCATCCCTTGTTTAACTAGGCGTCCTCATCCACATCCCTTGTTTCAGTTTGCAATCAGATTAATTTATTTGTCGTTAGTTTCTCTTGTTTTAGTTTGCAATCAGATTACGTTCATCCAATAGATAAGTAAATAGAGGACGAGATAGCAGAAATATAGAATTACAAATAAGAAAGAACGAGAGGTGAAGAAGACGACATGGATATTGGAGCACATTCCACACAATTTTATTTACTTCACCAAGTGAATCGATCCAAACAAGGATGTGCCTATAAGATAGTAGATTAACATTGCATAGAGAAACAATACAAGCAAAATATTTACAACACCAACACGACACCCAAAAAACTCAAAACAATAGCTTGGCAATCCCTTTGATTTCAGGGGTCGTTCCCTTGTTGGTTGGTCCTTGAACGACATTGAGGATAGCTACACTTGCATTGAGATAGCCACGATAGATTTTCTACAGCTACACGTCAGTTTAGCTATTAAAAAAGAAATGCAGACAATGTTGTGGAAGTCAGGCTAATGTTGCAAAACCAAGTAAGAACAACATATACAAGGCAAGCCTATTTCCTACCCTCCACGTTGGTCAGGAATAAAATCAAACACCTAGCAGTCAATCTAATTTACTGCCAAGCAAGGCATTAGAAGCCCCATCTTGGAGGAGGAAGAATGACAAGGTCTGTGGTTGGTTGACTTGCCAGAAATAATCCTCATTGTCGCCAAGTACTACTACAAAGCTCCCACCGCCATGACATCTACCCTGGTCTTGACCTGCACCGAAACTGACCCTGAGGCCGCAACGGCCTTGGCCCTCCTCCTCCTGTTTGTCCTCTCCTGTAGCTCGTCGATCTGGATCTTCTCTTCTCGGCAGTCCTCGGAGCAGAACGACGTGTCACCCTTGTACATGTATATGTCCCGGTTTCTCCTGAGGTACCTCCCGCACATGTGGCAGTCGTCTAGGAAGTGGTGTCTCGGAGAAGCCGCGTTGTTGCCGTCTTCCTCTTCAAGGAATCAAGTGGCAGGGGACGGGTTGGGCTCCTGCAGGATGCTCATCGTCATGGCCTTAGCCAAGGAGCCGATGTCGCGGATGGTGGAGCGCCTAGCTCCCATTTGCTGGGAAGCCATAGGGGGAATAGGGGTTCGTAGGGAGAACTCCGACTGAATCGTTTGGCTCCAAAGGGTATGGAGATGCACCGTCCCCGACCACCTTGCCTAACCTATTCCACCGCCAGCGTCGTCAAGTGTCCCTGGATGCACATGCCAGCACTGTGGGCTCAGTGAGGTTATCTCTTGCAGCAGTTATTCCCCAATCCCTAGACGACAAGGTGATTGTTGGGTGGCGGTGATGCGCTCATCAACATCAGCGGGCTCCAGTACATTGACATGGCCGAGGGGAAGCTATCAGGACCGATCCCGCCGGAACTAGGAATACTAATGAAGCTGGAGACCGTGTACCTGTACAGGAACCAGCTGATAGGCCAGATCCCCAACTCGATCGAAAACCTGACCTCTCTCCAAGCATTAGATCTGTTTGAGAATCGCATCGCGTGATCTCGTCCGGGAGTGTGTCGATTGCGTCCGGCGAAATCAAGTCGGAGGAAGAGGTATGCACGCGTGCATCGACTTATTTACAGAACCGAATATCACTGGAATTAGCAAATTTGGTAGTATTTACAAGTGAGCCATCGTGCCTCCATCCACGGGTAATATAATTAAGCTACCCGCGCGGGCAGTGAAGACAATCCCATATATATATATATATATATATATATATATATATATATATATATATATATATATATATATGCAATTTACATGCGTCACCCTAAAAGTGAGTTTTCATGGTGGATGTGTAGCATGGTTATGGCCAAAATTTACATATTGTCTGTGGTTGGATGGTTTCTTTTATACATATTTATCTCAGTTTGCATACCGAGCGTCTACCTTCTTCTTCTCAATGTAAAAGTATTATTCTTTTCCTTTGCTCCCCTCGAATGTAATTCAAGGTTTCTCATTACCATGTAATAAGTTTAATAGCAGTATGATTGTATATTTTCTAGCAACGACAAAGATGATGATCAGAGTTAGGCCAACCGATCATTTCACATGATGAGCCGACCGACTGGAGGACCAAGGAAGGTAGAATGTAGAAGTACAAATTGACTACGTGGTGGACCCAATTGACCATTTGGAGGAGTTCAGACATCAGTTGGATAGGAGGCTAGCCGACCAATTTAGATGATCAACCGACCAGCCAAGAGGTTAGTCAACTAGTTCAAGGGTTGAACCTATCAACTTGGATTGGCAAGCACAGATCTACACCAACAACAGGTTCATACATGTGATGTTGACCTAGGTGGTAGTAATTCCATGTGGATCCAAGGAATTATAGTAGTGTGGCCATAACCATCGCTAATGTTTTATATTGCATGTTTACGTAGTGGGATATAGCATGTATATGGTACGTACTATATATATGTGGTTATTGGATAAAGTATATGTGTTTTAACAAACTCCCTCAAATAAAATATTAAGTTTAAGATGTTTTCCATAAGAAACACACATGGAAAGCTTAATCGACCAAGCATAGGTTACGCCCCAAGAGTGGTGTGCCATCCATCTCATGGAAGTGTGATGGTAGACATGTAGGTTTTTCCCAAGCAGGGTGCATATCTATCGTGTTGGTTTTTGGGTCAGGCTTAATTGGTGTACTTAATGGGATTAAGCATCAGAGGCATGAAGAAGACTATGGTAAGGAGTTGTGCATATCATCTATATAAGAATTGCACAAGATTCAATTGACAAATGTTATCTACCTTAATAATTGACTATGGACGTTGATGTTGGCCAGATAATAGTTGAATTATGTTGGATCTTGGCTCACTAAAAGGTTGTAATTTGCAATCTTTAAAATTGATATGAGATGGTTATTAATTTGAATAAAATAATGGGAGTGATAATTAATTGAATACATACTTGAATATCGTCAAATTTTGAATATCAAATCAAAAATGAGTTTGTGAAAAAATTGTAAATTCTTTTGTAGAATAAAATGACAACACACAACAATACATTTTCTATGTGACCAGTCCTAAGAAGGACAAGTTATAAGGAAATAACTTCCACGATTGGTTTCGGATATTGAGAATTGTTTTCACACATGAGAAAAATCTCTATGTCCTGGAGACACCAGAGCCAGATGAACCTCTTCTTAATGCACCTAAGGCTGATAGGAATGCTTATCAGAAGCACACTGCAAATATCATTGGTGTCAAGTGTCTGATGTTGTGTTCCATGAACTATGAGTTGCAAAGGCGGCACGAGAACATGGATGTTATTAAAATAGTCACACATCTTAAGAACATGTTCTAAGATCAGGTAAGATAAGATAGGTATGATGCCCCTAAGGCTCTGTTCAAATGTAACATGGAAGAAGGAGATCCAATAGGTCATTCAATCTAATCTTCTAACTTCCTTTAGAAACCATGTTTAACACTAAAAACGATGTACCGTCCAAAATGGTTTTAAAGACATCATATAACATATGATATGGGAGTGCCCCGATATGTCTCAAGGATTGAAACCTATATGAAGAAATTTGTTTCTTTGAAAAGGTTTTTCCAAAAATCATAATTTGTTGAACACTACTTATCTCAAACCAATAACAAAAGTGTTTGTTGATGGATGACTAAATTTCATTGGAAGGAGTAAAGTACAACTTGAAAAGTTTGAATTCAACAAAGGACATTTGAACCATAGGAGGCACAATGAGAACAAAGAGAGACACAAATGGTTGTGGAATCTCAAATTCTTTATGTAACACACAAAGTCATAGTTCAGGTAAAACATGATTGAGATTAAAAGATTGTGAATCCTACAACTCATATAAGTTGTGAGTTGGTCATAGGAACTATTAAGAGACTAGAGTCTGAGTAATGGCTAGAGGCCATTATATCCAGAATGGAATCCACAATCAGCAATAAAGTATGACCTTGGTGATACCACCTAGAGGGGTAAAACCTAAAAGGTGCATTAGGGTTTTCATAAGGGAGACCAAACATATGACATAAAGGATGATAGATTGGTTGAAAAGTTTTCAAATCAGTTCAAAGTGATGAACATGATGAGATCCCTTACCAATGAATGTGCTTGTTATTGCAGCTTGTTGAGACTGTGATTTGGGATATGAAGTTTAAAACTGCATTTCTTAATAGGAATAAATAAGAGGATGTGTATGTGAAAAGGCATGAAGGTTTTATAACTCCATTAATACAAATAAAGTCTATAAGCTACAATGATCAATCTAGAGATTGAAACAAGCATCTCAGAACTAGAATCTTTGATTTGAAAAGACTATCAAAGAGTTTGACTTGAGTTAAGAAAAAGGATGAAATTTGTGAGTACAAAAGATTTAGTGGGATAATATATATAAATATTCTACATATTGATGGGGAATAACATCCCAATATTGTGAGTATTGAGATATGGCATGTAAACACCTTCAACAATGAAGGATTAGGTGAAACATCCTATGAGATAGGAATTGAGATCTATAGAGACAGTTCTGGATAGTTTCTTAACCTAAATACGAGCACATATATTGGCATAATGTTGAAAGGGTTCAACATGTAGGATTTGGTAAGAGAGAATCTATCCATGAAGATGGGATCAATCTCTCAAGAATCCAGTGTTCTAGTTCTTGTGAAGAATGAAGGAGATACCATATGTATTCACATTTGGATTTACCTATAATATAGTGTACTCATCACATCATCTTGTATGTATTAGACAAGACAAAAAGATATTAGTCATGACCAATGAAGGTCATCGGAATGCCATAAACATCATCCATTAGTACTTGAGAAGCATGAATGGATTTGTTAATGCAACATGGTAATAAGAAAGAGTTGTGTGCAAAAGGTTACATCAATGCAAGCTTCCAAAATGACAGATAATATCGCAATATAAAAGTGTGTGTTTAATCTTAGAAAAGAGTTATTAGTTGGAAAGAGTTCTGAACTAATACGCCACTATTTTATAATAGAAGTCGTATGTCTTGGCTTTATGTACACAGGAGCGGATACTATATGGATCTAGAAGTTCATATGGGTGAACTTATAGATGTTCCAACCATTGATGACATAGTAGAAACACCATATCAACAATGGAGCTACTGGTTAGACAAGGAACATCAGATAACATATAACGGCAGTTCCATCTCATTCAAAATGTCGTACAATGAAGAGATGAGAAAAATGCAATACATCGACTAAAGCCAATATGTTTCTAACATGTTGGATTAGAACTTGCATAGAAGAAACATTATGGGCATGTTTATATCACTAAATAAGATTTGTGGGTGATTGGCTCTAAGTGCAAATGGGAGTCCATTAGTATGTGTGCCTAGAGAGCCAATGATACAATGATTGTGATGGCATATTACATACATGATTTGATTAATAATAAAGGCAAGCTTTCAATTCATTATGTTTCACTCAGTTGTGAGATAATGATGAAACATAATGAATGTCTAGAGAATGACAATTACACAATGATGTATGTCTTCAAGTATGTGACTTGAACGATGAGATCATACATATGTTAAGAGTATGTAAATTCTTATTATGTCCCTGGTCGGTTGTTACTGTGGAAGGCAGATAGACAGCAGTCGCACTAAAGACTAGAGTGTGTGTTGGTTGATGACAGAATCTCATTAGTCATGATATTTGTGATATCAAACCAAGCACATAGATACTTGTTAGGGAACAGTGTATCAGACAGACCCACCTTGAGAGTGACACATGGAAACAATACATAGTAGTCATAGTCATCTCTCATAGTGAAGGTGGTGACTGTAGTTCTTAGACCTAAAGACACTACACTCATCACATGTCATTTGGTGTGCTTTGACATCATCAACCATGATCCTGAATAAGGGTTGACATAAAAGTGATGATTGAGTGCACTATGACACATGGGGATGACTGTGAGTAATGTAGATGGGATTTGTTCTTCCTACTGGAGTATGATATCAAACTCACTTGATAAGTGAGACTGAGAAAGCATGCACATGCACATGTGAATCATTATATGATATTGAGGTCACATATATTTCAGATAGTCTGCTTTGGATCAAGGATCATGGATTGAACATTGAGAGTATGATGATTCCATTCCTCGAGTTCATTCTGGATATCAGAGACAAAGGAATTAGACAATCATTGTAACACCAAACACAGATCGTAGGTTGAAGTTGTTTCCAACTTTCCTAATTGTTCGGGTAGAAATGATGTGTGACTAGGCACCACTCTTTGCTTGTGATGCCATAAATCAGTTATGGACATTCACTGCCAACATAAAATGGAACCTATGGGGTCACACACATAGGATACACCTAGAAGAGGATTTTAATCATGAATGATAATTAAATTGATTACTAAAGTGTATATGTATTCAATTTAAACAACATTGGTTGAAAATTGACTGACTAGACAATTGAACCAACCGGTTCAACTGTTGAACCGATCGTTTCAGTGTGTCATGTCAATAGAACCAAGTTTGGCAATTTTGGACATTAAACCAATTGGCTCAGTTCCACAAACCAGTTGGCTCAGGTTGTGAACCGAGCGGTTGGTGGATCAATTCGATTGATTTAAGGATTTGTGCTGACATCATGTTGTGCATTAAATTGTATATTTATTATCAATACAATTGTGATTGGGAAACATGAACCGATCGTTTCACTAGTGAACCAACCATTTCTCTTGTCGCTGGTTGTAAAATTTTGTGAGATTTTGGTCCCTTCCACTCCCACATAGACTGGGAACCTTAACCCTGACCCTCCTATAAATATAGGGGTATTGGGGGATTCCCAAACACACAACTCAATTTCCTCTGACAATTGTTGTCCTCTCTAGTTGTGGTAACCAATAGAGTGCCTAAGCAAGACCTACCCGATAAAGGGAGGGATAGCAAGGGAGAACAATTGTGGGAGAGCAAGTTGGTGACTAGTTCACTAATGAGAGGAACAACTCCTTCATGTTTGTTCTACTAGAATGATAGGAGTTTTAGGTAGTCTTTGTGGACTTCCATATAGGCATGGAGGTTGTTTTCTGCCGCTAGGAGGACAACGTCAGCGTATTGTCCGTGGTGAATCCAAGAGCTGATGCATATGTGGTCCCAGTGCAATTAGGAGAACTGCACTAATGCAATGATGAATAGTTGTTGGACTTGCTCCAGGACCAGAACTGAACTCGTTCTTCCCATTATATAGTTGTTGATGCAATCTTGTTGTTCTATGGAATATGGATAGATACTTTTTTTCCTTTATATACTATGTGCCCATATTACCCAACAAAGGGTTTTACAACAATTATGGCTTTAAGAAAAGTTTATGAAAAGTAAAGTTGAGACCTTATTTTATAAAAAATGGTGATTCTATTTATGTCGTTGTTGGGGCTTGAACATAAGACATCTTCGTAACAAACCAAGGATCTAACCATTGGGATGTCCTATCTTGGACAAAGTTGGGATCTTACTAAAAAAGACCAAATAATACTAGATGTTTGGGGAATATAATAAATATGATTTTGTCTACCATGTGATAGGATTCATTTAATATTTGTATCTAATAATTTCTAAACTAGATCTACCTTTTTTATCAGGGAGCGAGATTAAGTAACACATTTTCCCCCTAGTTGTTCATTCTTTGAAACGAGAAATCTACCCATTTCAAAAATTCTTATGTAAAAAAGTGCAACCAGAAAACATTTTCTCTTTCTAGAGGGGGTACATAAGCTCTCACACCTATTCTTTAATATGACACAGTGCCCTTTATTGAAGCAAGTGCTTCTCAATTGATTGTTATTATAGATCACCTTTAGGCTTTTGGCCACAACTTTGGACATAAATTTCTTTTATATTTCAATTTACAAAAGGATAAGTATTAGTGATATGGGTGCAGCCAGTGCACAAATATTCGATAGGTACTTGAGAGTCTCCCCTATATATAAATATTATTAAAGAATGTTTTCTTATTTATTGGAAAGTTTAATTCCAAATTTAGTGCATAAAAAGTAAAATACATTTCTCTACTTAGGAGGAAAAATTAGACAAGAGTACCTTATCCACTACCTATTACTTTATGCAATCAACTAAGATACATGAGTCTATTTGTGGAAGGATTTGAAACCTAGTGTTTGATATATATAAGGTGGAGACTCTAGCAAAAAAATTTGTTTTTTAATTAATTGGCATGAGCTATTATCTACCCTCCTAAAAACAAAGGAGGGTTTGTATTTCAAGTTGACACTAACATGAATTTTCCTATTCTTATCATATTAGGATGGCATCTCTTATGTGGAATAATAAAATACTAAAGAGCATGATACTTTGTAATGATGTCCTACAACCACTAGAATTGCAATATGGAGAGATCTATGGCACACAAGGAATTATATTATTGAGATTTATATTGTAATGTCATAGATGAACAACATATTTCATTTTAGATTGATGCCAGGATAGAGGAAGGTTTTAGATTGTATAATTTTAATCAGATTATCTTTTGGGGTATGAGATTAGTAGAACAATTTGTGATTTTTTCAAGGGTATTGGTATTTTTTTAGGGAAGTCAGAGGGTAATTTTATTCATCTCACCCCTCTCATGCAAGCTAATTCAACAGGGTCATTACAACTAATATTATTGAACACAGAAATAAACCTGGTAGTACTACTACCATTACATGCATCACTGTTGATTAAATCAACAAGGTGTGTAGGTGGACTCCTATAGTAATAAAAGTCATTGTTGTTTTTAATGTGAGATTTTGCTAACTGGTCTGCTACCACATTCCCCTCTCTCTTAATATGCAAAATGTGCCATCCTGGCTGGATCAACTTCTTCGTAGACGTAATCCATCTAGCTAATTCTAGGTAGTCTGACGCCTCACCTGTCAAGGCCTTCACTGCATTCATGGAGTCAGTCTCAATATAGATTGTGTTGCCATTCAGATCCTATCTTACCTCCGTGGCTAGTTTGATGGCTCACATTTCTGCCTCCAGGGCGCTATCCACCTTGATGATTTTTCCCCATCCCCCTTGAGAGGTGTTTTGAAATAGAATGACTTTTAAACATTATTTGTGATTATCATCAACTTTTTCGAGAACTAGTTATCAAGATTGACTCTACTAGGCTAGTAATATGATTGATAAGTTCTCTATTTGTTCAGCTAATAATCCCTTTTCATATATTTTCCACATAATAATTCATGTACTTATCATGCCTTTTACTAATGTTTAAGTGTGTATGATCTTGTAACTCATTTTACATCATTTGGACTAATACTTGAAATTTGTGCATAGAGAACATGTTAAAAACACGATAGATAGCATACACAAAGATGCTAAAAAATGATATGAAAAAATAACACAAGGAAGTGTGCAAATTTAGTGTGACACGTAATGTGCATATGAAGACATGAAATACATTCATGCAGTTCCAAACATGAGCTCAGATAGAATGAGACATGGCATGTCTCACTTGCAAAACATCACGTCTAATCTCAGAGCTTTTCCATTAATAAAATGAATAGCAATCCATGATGACATATTTTTTCAACTTTTGTACGTAGTATGGCATGTATAATTGTTAAGATTTCTAAACCATCACACGATGTGTCATTTCCATGACCTATCGTGTTTGTTAGTTATTCTTTGAACAATTGCTTTTGGTGCACAGTGGACACGTTGTGTTACCCTCGGGGTTTCATTGTGTTTGTCAAACTGAACAACATATAATTAGAAATCTAGAAAAATGATAAGGGGGTGGGTCATTATAGTTCATCCAACCCCCACATTCGGGCTCTTGATAATGACCATTCCCTCCCCCATACTGAGAAGAAGGAGAATGAGGTCATTGAATAAGAGGATGAGGAAGAAGAAGAAATAAAGTGCAGTAGGCGAACCTTCTTCATTAAGTGACAAACTAGTTTTTAAAACCCCTACTAAACTTTCTCTTATCCTTCTTCATTTCTTCATGTTCATGTTACTTATATATAATATGTGTTGGAGAAACATAAAATCCCCCATAAGTTCTCATTGGATATTCATGCAATAAGGATAAATTGAAATTTATTCGTACTACATCAACCATAAACATTTAGTTATAGTTAAATTATCTAATTTCCTTTTTCAGGTGATTGTTATCTTTCTAGTCCATGTTTACATGCCTTTTCTTGGGATTGATCACCAGTAGTACTGTAGTTTTAAATATATTTTGATTGAAAATTTTAGAATTTATGTCTATGAACTACCACATCTTCAACTTACCATAGGATTTTTCAACATTTTGGTCATATCCATACTTCCTATTCATTAGCTGATATTCGGAAATGAAAAGGTACAAAAAAATCAGATGTTTGTTTTGGGTTGTTCTCCAAGGAAGAATCCTTCTAATGTAGAGAGTAACTGTTCAAGGTTAACACAAATGTCAAGTACCTATTATGGTTTAGTGATGACATAAATATTTGTGTGTTGAGGGATAATCTACTACTAGAAGCATTTAAATAAAAAAATAACTCTTTCTCTATTGGCCTAAGGAACTAGATTGTTACCAATATTTTCCCTTGCAAGGATTAGTTTCTAGTGTTGGGTCTTCCATTTTGGTAAATTTCTATCTACAAATTATTTCATATTTAGAGAAGAATCTTCTACTAATATTCATATGTGTCAAAGTTTTGGTTAGTGTGGCTGAAATAAAGCACTTCTTGCCACTCCACAATAGTAATATGTCTTCTCATGTATAGGTTTGGGAGCATCTTTTGGAGGTAGGTTAAATTGACTAATGGGCTAGTTTTAAGACATCATGGTGTTGTGTCTGCCTAAGGAGCTATCAGAGATCATAAGTTCATTATTGTGGCTTCTCATACAAGACTGGTCATTTTCTCTGTGTTGCACTTCACAACATGTATTTGCATTTACCTCCTCCCCTTCTCCACATTATTCTATTCTCGTCATGGGCAACCTGGTCAGACTGTTGCTTTTAGGAGACCATGGAGAGGAGCATGCCACCAATCTCACCTACTTCCTTTCATGCTATTTACATTTCCATGTGTCAAATGCAAGGATAGAGTGGGGTTCTTGCCCAACCCCCCAAAAAAAATCTGAAAAAAAATTTATTTAGTTACTATCTCACCTCTTCTTTCCCACCTTTGTACGATGTTTGACCTCTTTTTTTTATTTACATCCTTTCTTATCTTCTAGTCATCTTTCTCTCTCTTGTAATGATATACATATAATTTATAGCAACAACCGTCTAAGAATCCCGCCTCCTATATTTTAAAAACTCTGGTTTATAGAAATCCAAGCAAATTCATAAAACCAAATTTTTTGTAAAACCAATGCTTACTTCTCGCAAAAGTCACAATATGTTTATATGGTGTGCATGAATGTTTTTTTGGACTACTAGCACAATTTATATAAACGTTCCTTGCATGTAACAAGTTTTAGAAGTCAACAGTCTTCCTTTGTGAACGGTCCATGAGGAGTTATGTCTTAATTTACTTCATGCACACACATGATAAATACAAAATTTTACTTTGAAGGGAAAATCGTGTCTTGGTCACATTTTGTGCTCTTAATCCCTTTCTAATCCGTATACATAACTAATAGTGACTTTGACAAAATGCTATAGAAACTACCACTAGTTCAAGATCATGTGCTACAAGATCGAAAAGAATAGAGATACTTGTTATACTCCATTTTTGTCTAGTTCTCAAGGAGTATCATTCATTGGTAAAGAAAAAATAGAAACAACTGCATATACTTCCATACCGAGGAGTTGTTAGATACATATTGACAACAAATATTGTCAATAAATGACTTGAGTTTTCTAAACGGTGAAAAGGGTACACATCTATCTTCATCCGTTTTGCTTCTTTTTTCAATGAAAATACTAATGTTATTGATATATTATTCATTTGTTAAATCACACCCAAGACAATACATACATGATGTATCTTTTAGAATAATTAGTCGGATATAAAATTACTTTTATGTCATACAACAATATAGAACAGTCATTCAACATCATATTTAAAACATTGTATATTTTGTAATGATTCTTTATGTAAATCTAAGTCATGATTTTTTTGTTTTAGAACAACTGGTCGGTTTATACTATGAAGAGTCACTAAGCACAACTCATATTGTTAAACATTTGAATAATAGTTATATATATATATATATATATATATATATATATATATATATATATATATATATTGAATTCGATTCCTTGACCATGTCATGTTGTTGGCTCCATCTCTGGTCACATGCATGTTATCTACTCCTAACCGTTGTCGATTTGGGCTTTCAATCTGTCCATTGTCATTTTATTCCCACTGGGACATGTAGAGTCTACCACTGCGATTGCCGGCAAAAGTTGTGCCATATGATTATCTGCAACCTCTATTCTTGACTAAGGTTTCCAATCTGCCATACGTCGTTGTCTTTGCACTGGGACGTCTAGGGTCTTCTCCTCCAATTACTGACAAAGCTTGGCCGCCGGAAACAATAACACAGACTCTCCTTTGTATCTGGGTAAAGGTATCTTACGAAACATTTTTGCTATCTAAATTTGGAAACTCGAGTTGTTTTGAGGGGAGATAATAGCATGTATAAAAAAATAAAAAATTATCTCTAGTTGAGATATGATAAAATTGCTATCAATGTAAATTCTTGATTAGATCTACTCAAGGATAATTAATGTCTATAATTCAGTACAAAATTTTAAATTATTTTCTTTTCTTTCCTTATATAAATCGAAGTCATCTCTAAATTGGGTCCCAACTTACACAGTTCCGAGATCTGGTTCTGAGTGTGTTGTATTTAATCTCTATCATGAAATAAATCTATTTTTTTGTTAGGGGTGGGTCTTTGGGGGTGGATGTACGATTAGGATTAGCTGAAACATAATTTGGAATTACATGTTGGAACTTGGAACAACAGATCTGTGTGCCTATAAATTGACCAATGGCAAAAATGCGGGTGTGGGCATCCACCATCCACAACCGCCTGTCATCCACTGTTTTCCGGATTGGATAAATAACCATGCTATTCGCGACGGATGGATTTATCATGAAACGGATAATTCATGCGGCCATCCATGGTGTCCTGGTTAGAGTCCATTCTCATAGAAAATCAGGAAACGATTTATGAATGCAAACTTTTCACTTATCTCTCTCCAGCAAAACTCTCGCCGTCCGTCTTTGATACAGGGAAACAGGGGACTCGACCCTGTCCTTTGCGACGGTAACCATCGACCTGTATCTTGGGTGTGAGACCAGGTGGCGGCAAGGAGCTATCAGCCAGCATTGCTTGCTGACGAAAACCGTCATCGACGAGTATTCACGTGTTTCGGATGCCGAAGTGCTCTGTCACTCACGACGTCCTTGCGCCGCCGTCGAGACATATTGGAACTGAGTACCGACTGCCACAACTTCTGGCCGGCAACGCCAGACGAGCAATAATAAATGTCCAAGTTGGAGCTGCTCTACCAGGGCGTCTAGACAGCCACCGGAAGCAAGCACTGGCTGCCGACTGTGCCAGCATTAGGCTGCCTCCGACGAGCAAACTTAGGTGTGTACGTTGGAGATGCTCTGTCATGACACAAACGTCGTTGCTGATGAGAATCACCGGGATTCATCATGCAAATGGAAGATAAGGTCACAGATTCCAATCGTCCGTTAAACTTTTAGTTGGTTGCCGGAACCGAAGCTTGTGTGAAATGATCACTCAGCTCCGGCGCATGTAAAAGATGGATAGAGCCTTTAGCTCTAGCCGCTGGAGCTGATTCCTCAAATGCCGGAGTAAATAGACCCGTTCGATTAGACTTGTATTTAGAGAAGATTGGATGCCGGAATGTCCACCATTGCTGCATGGGAATGTGCATGGCATTCCGCTCTTAAACTTGTTGGTCTTGACGACGAAAGTTAGAGAGAGAGAGAGAGAGAGAGTGAGAGGGTGTGAAAGGAACACAATGGGGCTAAATGATGTTGAAAAGATAAAGCGTGGGCCGGTGTGGTTCATCTGGCAATATCCGCGCCGAATATCCAAAGAAAGTGGACAACCGATCCAACTCCCACCGTTTCAAGTGGTTATCCACTCCAAATGGTTTGGTTGTGCGGATAATTGGTTCGGTTCGGTTCGGATGTAGCAGATTATTTTGCCATTTCAATGAAGTGGCGATATTGGACCATAATCATGTTGAGACAATGAGATACAAAATATGTTTCTTCTCCTCTTTTAGCCTTTCCATGGTATCATATCAAGGTTCCCCGTGGTGAGACGAATCCTGCTTGATGCCCAACTAGAGAAGGCACAATTCACTCTTTCTTTTTCTGATCATCTACACTCCGACAATATCTTTGTGCGTCGATCATACCTACTTCGTGTTACGCTGCCTTCGTCGTTACTTCCACCACTAACAGCTCGATCAGGCCACTAGTATGGTTACCTACTCAACCATCATCGGAGGCGGATCCAAAAAGTTACATTTTGGGGTGGCTGAATCTTACTAAGAGGATATTAGGTGTGAGAGTCGACTAAGGAGGGTAGGACTGATTCAAACTAGGAGGGACTGAGTTAGATAAAATATGTATCTTTTCTAAAAGAATCTTACGAGTGGAATCTGAACATGCACCACTAGAAACAAGTAAAGCAACCAATAACATTCCTGCCACATTTTTTACTTATTCACTTTCTAAAATTAAATTATGTGTAATTTAATTTCATATAAGGGCTAGTTTGGTTGGGTGTAGTAGGGTGTAATTATGTGAGTTCGCAATGTAAAAATGTACATCAAACACACACTTTGTCGTCGGGCTACACCCTACCAAACAGGCCCTAAGCCTATAATATAACCATTTTGATTTTGGATGGGGGGGAGGGGAGTTATAGGCCCCCTTTCTAGATCCGCCCTGGCCGGCACCGAAAAGAGATAGAGCTCACGCTCTTTACTTCCATGTTAGTCACCTTCACCTATGTCATGCATACATGTGCTATTTTCCTGATCGCCATCTACTCGAAGTTTCAATCTGTCCATCACCATTCTATTCCCGCTAGGATGTTTGAAATCTACCATTTGACGACAAAATTAAATCCGCGAGTAACTGCTCCTCTAACGTTGACTTTGAAATGTCTCGATCTGCGATTCATCATTCTCTCCACATGTCTGGGTGTTGCATGCTTTTCAATCCCTCATTCAACCTTCCTTACTAATAAGACATCGGGATTTTCCTTTTCCTATCACCAATGAAACTTTGCAACTGTACAAAGCAGGCGTGTCTCCCCAACATGCATCCATTCAAAACACAGTCTAGAAAGATTATTAGCTCATATCTTTGGTGCTCTAGGATGACCACTTTTGCATCCTCTTGATTTACCTATCTCAAGTTGTCCATTATCTCTAAATTGGCCTTACAGATACCGTTCCCTCCTCACCTCATAATATAGAAGATAACTTTTCTCCACTTCTAATCTTTTATAGACAGTCCGAGTTTCGAATTTTAAATATCAATTTAGGCGGTCGATAGTTTTCTTCAACGGAAGAGCTAGATAAATGGTGGGAAACGTTAACCTGACACAACCCACACAACGACTGCTGATGACGCTAGTTGTACATTTCACCTTGCTATGCTTGTTTTATCAGTGGTTTGTGTAACAGTGACCACAATTTGCAACCAGCGCCTACGGTTTTAGGTGACGACGGACCGTCATCAGCACACCTGTTTTCGGATTTTTTTTTTTTTTTTTGAAATTAGTTTTCGGATCTAATTTATATCGTACCACTACTGACACACCACCAACGCTACAGACCGTTCGTTATCAGCACATGATGGATCGCATAAACGCAAATCCCTCCCCTCATTTCACGGAACAAGCACATGAAGGCATGGAGCGGAGTCTCATTAACTGAGGGCCCGTTTGGTTGAAACGGGTTGCAACTGAACGAGTTACAATTCAAATGTGTTTTACAATTCTTTACATTTGGGGTTTTAATATCTTCAACCCACACAGACATGTCAAACTGCACCTTCGTTTCATTGCAACAGCGCCGCTAAAGGGCACAGTCCGTTTTCCTCGAAGCCCAAGATATCTTTCAGCCCGTGCCTGTTCATATTGCTTTGTCTTGCTAGCTTTTCTCTGCTATCATCAACCTGACTTTTCCCAATTTTTTTGTCAAGGTTTTATCTGCTAATGATATACAGTTGGCATGACAATACTTGAGCAAACAACCCACGAAACAGAAACAAACGACATTAACGACCCCAGTTTGCATCGCACCAAGTGATTATGTTGCAGATTCAACTCTGCAACTTTTATTTCCTGGTTTATTACTGCGTTGTGAACTGGTTTTCGAACTAAACAAAACCTTATACATTACTGGTAACTTAAAAGAGTTCCACAACCTCTATGGACACGAGTGGCAACTCAAACTTCACTACATGTATGTATACTACTACAGTAAACTATGCAGAAGTTTTGAGCAAAGGCTCCATTCATCCTTTGGGTATCTCGTGTTTCTACACGGGCAAAACATGTCTTCTTCCCATGTCTGGGAGAGAGAGCAGGCAAAAGTGGGGAAGGGGCATACTTTCAAGACCTCGGAGAAGTTCCTGTATGTGTTGCATTTCCAGACAGAATCCACTCGTTGCCCCTCACGTGGGAGGTAAGTCACCACCTTTCTTCATCATGGCCACGAACTCTTCATAGTTTATCCTTCCATCCTGAGGCAAATCTACCATGTTAGCATCCAATTGCACAAAGCGGCACTGATAATGGTTTATGGGCATTGAACTATATTGAACGGCTGTTTATTGAAAAGAAATAAAGTGAACAGCCTGGCACTCCCATGAAAGGCTATAAGATCTGGTCAAAACTCAGGCAGGACTACGTCCTCCGCTGTGCTTTGGAAGTTCATAAGAAACGCAAGACACACCTGCTTTTATTGGTTTAGAACCCATATTTGCACACATGGAATTCAAGATCGTGCCATCGGGGCAAGCTAATTAGAAGGAAGTTGAATGTATTAAATATCATTCAGTTCTTCAAAAATACGAAAGGAAAATTTATCCTACAGTTTTAATATAAGTATTCTAACTCAAAACATTTCAGATATCGAAGAAGAAAAACAAAAGTTAAAGAGCAACGTGCTGAGTGGATTTGATCCAAAAAAAATGTGAAGAATAGAAACTGCGAATATGGTTTTGAATCGGGAATAACATTGATTACAGCAAATTATACACTAAAAAGGACTATGTTATCCAGCAGCAGAATAATGCAAGTTGAAATTAGTGGCAGAATAACGCAAAGGTGAAATTGATGTCTTAAACCCGACTTTTGGACACACAGCACAGTGCTGTAACCGAGTAGCACTGTGCAGCGACTGTAAGAGCTAACGCAGTTAGTGGATGATGCATTCAGATACCAGGTTATTGTGACTATGCTAGAGCTAAGAAGTTAGCCCAAGTGCCCAGGCATCCTCAAAACAGACACTATTTATACAAAGTGTGGATCATCAGTGATGAGATGCTCATTGGAGTTTCAAGGTTTAAATCCACAGGCCCGTGATTTTCACAGAAATGTGAAAGCCATAGAACCTGTGGGACATGATGGAATGGCAATGGGCGGTAGAAAAGATTAAGATGTCCCCTGGTTATTGTTTACAGAACCCTTCATGTGGTCAAAACAAAGATGCAAGGAACTTACGTTATCTGTGTCTGCTTCAGAAATAATCTCTTCAATAGTGAGATGATCGTCCATATTAGCCTTTTTAAAGGCTTCCGCTAGCTCCTCTCTTGAGATATACCTGCGAAGGCAAAAATGTGATTTTCAGTCGGGCACCAAAAACCTTATGCACTGAATTGTAGCTCCTAAGAGTTCCAGACAATATGGCTGTTATACCCATTGTGGTCCCTGTCGAAGTGCTCAAATGCCTTGAATAAACGATCTTCCCTATCCAATCTGTTTAGATGCATTGTTGCTGTTACGAACTCCATATAATCTATTTCACCACTTTTGTCGACATCAACCTCAACAAGGAAACAGTGTCAAGAAAACTGAAGCAGATAGAATGAATATCTATAGTTTTCTATATAAAAAAGACAGACTACAACAAGTTCACAAGAAATTGAGAAATACGAGCTGTAAAGTCCTCATTGGTTTGGAGGCAATATTACCAGGATGCAATAATAACTTTTAGATATTGTTTGAGGTTGTTGACATCAAAAGTAAGTATCTACATTACAACTAAGTATGTATCTACGTTACAACTAATTGAAATGAATCTTCCAGATACACACTTGGATTAATATGAATTTATAAAAAGATATGCAACTGTTTGATAATTAGGTTATCTAATTGACAGGAAAGCATATCTGACAGAACATGTAAAGAATAAACTCAGGATCAAACTGGTTCTCATGCGGAAATCTACTTTGAGCTTTGTACAGGACTTTGACTTTGTGTCGACTTCGTCTGGTGTCGCCAGGTGTGGAAGTGGAAGTCTGTGGAAATTTCGAAGAAGATTCAAGGAAGTGAGACGCAAACTTTGATGCCCTTTTTTGAAGAAAATGATGTGAATTTGAAGGAAACTTGTTAGAGAGTCTATTTCTTTTAAGTTGTTTCTATTTTACTTAAGTTGTTCAGTCTATTTGAATATGGGCCCAAGTGTGGCTTGCCCCATTAGGGTTTGTCTGGAGTCTATATGCTTCCCCCTTATCCTATATATAGGAAAGGGGCTGCTGCCCTTTTATTTATACTACTATAAGAAAGGGAGTTTTTCTAATAATTTACAATCCTGTCATTCTGATCTCCCATGATCAATCAGAAGACGACATCTTGAATTGCTGTTCTCTCCTTCACCCAATCTCTTCCCACGTTTTTTTTCACTTACTATTCAATTTTAATTGCTTTTTATCTTTTCAGACTCCAACTAATCCCCATGTTTCCCTTGACTTTCCGTGATATCTTCTAACTATTCCACACGTTTCCAGACCCTTTCCGCCCACTCTCTCCTCTGCACATCCTATTAAGACGTTTCCTCTATTCTCTCTAACTTCCCTAAATGACGAAACGTTTCAAAAAATTATATAAACACCCATTTTCTTCCTTAACCACCGTCTGGTGCACACGTTTTAGTAAACTGCCTCCCTCGCAAGTTTTCAATCAGTTTACCTCAAACCCCTCTTAACTAACCACGATGACCACTCTTATCGTCATTATCTCTCCTGTCCTTGACCAACGACATGAATCTCTTTGTTTCCTTTTTTAATTCCTGTACTTCCATCTTTCATGCTCCCGGCGGTACCAAAAACCACTCCCGTCTCTATTTTCCCATCCCATCCTTAACCTCTGCCAACCATGTTTACGATTTGTCTTTATTGTGCTTGTCGCGTGTTATTGGTCAACATCTTTCAATTCTGAAATTCAATCAACGTCATTGAGATATCTGGAATCGGATAAGGTGTAATCCAGAAAACATTGTACTCTTTTGATCGGAGCTTGTCAGTCTTTCTCATGCCTCGGAGACAGAATCGAGACACATTTGAAGGAGATCACTTCACAAGTATTTCTCATTCCGGCTACCATAGGCATGTGTTATTGGTTAACATCTTTCAATTCTGAAATTCAATCAACATCATTGAGATATCTGGAATCGGATAAGGTGTAATCCAGGAAACATTGTACTCTTTTGATCGGAGCTTGTTGGTCTTTCTCATGCCTCGGCGACTTCGAGACACATTTGAAGGAGATCACTTCACAAGTATTTCTCATTCCGGCTACCATAGGCCTTCCCCATGATTGCCGCGAGAGGAACCAAATTTCAACCTTAATGGAAATACAACATTGTTCATCACGCTCTATAGGCCCCTGTAAATTTGTCTAATAACAAATATAGCATCGGCGTTTAATTGAAGGGGCAAATATTTAATGGTTTGTATTAGTATATGCTTTTTTCTTCCATTATACTTCATGTAGATGTTATTAGTTGTATTATTTTTTCTTACATATTTACCATTACATTTATTTTCATTTTTGAAGTAATTCGTTGTTGAGGTTTACAGTCTGTTGCATGTTTGAGTTTCTTCTTCAGTTCTAATAAATCTTCCATTTCTAGAGCAACATCACTTCCTTCGTTATCACATTCTTTTAGGAGGGTGGTTTTAGCCCTCCAACATGCTGAACTATATTTATTTTTTCTTCACGTTTCGTTTGACCTACAAGTAGAACATTTTATTGGTAACACTATGGACAAGTGGCAAATGTCACTTTTCTTTGGTTTTGCATTTTATTGTGCTTGAACAACTAGATGATGTTTTTGTCACGTGTCATTATTGCATTGTGTTTCTCATTTAATAATTAAAAGCATTGTTTGGATCCATGTGTGCAATTATACCTTCCTGATAGTTGTTACCACAATCAAGTTAAAAGTCTGTGCACACAAAATTCCAGGCGTTCTATTCTCCATATTATTTCAAATCACCCACTCCATTCAAATTGACGCCTGTCCCCCCACCCACAATGACCATCTTTCTCTCTCTCTTTAAACTGTCTTGCAATTCATTTCTCCTCTCCTAATTGAACAGACAATAATTATTCCGATTTCAAAATCCGAAGCACCGCCTATCTAGCCAACTCTTTACATAATCGTGCATGCACTCCCATTTAAACTGTTCGTAACTTTCTTTCCTTACTTCCTATTTATCTTCCTATTATCCCAACTCCCGCATTTCGATCACTATCTCACTCTCTCATTCCATGTTTGGAAGTACGAGAAATGATACTCAAACATCCTAGGGATCTACTATCATATTAATACTAATTTCTCGATTTTATATTTTCATATATAATGCACCACTCACAAAAATGAAATCCAACACGATTTGAAAAACATTTCTCATTTAATAATTAAAAGCATTCTTTGGATGCATGTGTGCCTTCTGTTCTCCACCCACTCCACTCAAACTGACGCCTCCCCTCCCCCCCCTATGTATGCCTTTCTCTCTCTCTTTAAACTGTGCCACCATTCATTTCTCCTCTCCTAACCGACAATAATTATTCCGTTTTCAAAAATTTCAAAGCACTACCTCTCTAGCCAAGTGCGCCCATTTACATTGTCTGTAACTTTCTTTCTGTTAACGAGAGAGAAGGAAGACGAACAACGTTGGCGGCTGCAAGGTGTAGCTCTTGTGTGTGAGGGCAATAGCCGTCTCACTCCTTTTTATATATTAGGGTAAGATACAAGTTGATACAAAGGAGTAAAACCTAGAAAAACAATAAAACAAATGATATAATATAATTAGAGACAAGTAGCAGATCGTCGGTTTCCGCCTCTGACATTTTGTCGATACCATCGACATGGATGTCGATGGTATCGACGGACTGTTGTCCGGTGGCTGTGATAATCTCGATACCATCGACATGGATGTCGATGGTATCGACGGACTATTGTCCGGTAGCTGTGATAATCTCGATACCATCGACCTCCTGTCGATGGTATCGACCGGGAAGCAGGTTGTTTCACACTCCCCCTCAAGCTGGAGAGTACACATCGTGTATGCCCAGCTTGCCACATAATTTCTGAAAAGTTGTCGGACCCAAAGGCTTTGTCAAGATATCCGCCAGTTGATCTTCAGACTTGACATATGGCGTCACAATATTACCATCTTTGATTTGATCACGAATAAAATGGCAATCAACTTCTATATGCTTTGTACGCTCATGAAAGATAGGATTTCTGGCAATGTGTATAGCAGACTGGTTGTCATACTTGAGCTCTATAGAAGGCATAATAGTGATTTTTAACTCAGAGAGAACGGATTTGACCCATTGTAGTTCACAACATGCATGGGCCATAGCACGGTATTCAGCCTCAGTGCTGGATCTGGCTATCACATTCTGCTTTTTGCTTTTCCAAGTAATCAAATGGTCACCTAGGAAAGTACAATAGCCTGATGTAGATCTTTTATCAATATGATCACCAGCCCAATCTGCATCTGAGTACCCAGTGAGAGTCAAAGTAGATGGAGGAACCTTGGGTTTGGAATATGTGATCCCTTTACCCGGAGCACTCTTCAGATATCTCAGAATCCGACAAACTGCTGTCTAGTGTGACTGTCGTGGTGAGTGCATATGTTGACTCACAACTCCCACAGCAAAAGAAATGTCAGGTTGTGTAACAGTCAGATATATTAGCTTGCCAACTATTCTCCTGTAATATCCTGGATCTGAGTACTGAACATCATCAACCGTCTCCTTGGTGTGATAATCCATAGGAGTAGATACCAGTTTAGATCCAGTCATGCCTGTCTCCTGTAGTAAGTCCAGCACATATTTCCTCTGAGATAGATTGACACCTGCATGAGATCGAAGCACCTCAATGCCCAGAAAATATCTCAGTTTACCCAGATCCTTCGTTTGGAAGTGTCTGCAATCCTTCCTTCACACGAGATATGCCTGCAGAATCACTGCTGTAATAACTGTCATCAACATATACTGCCATAATGATAGAGCCACATGAAGAGCTAGAGTAGAATAAAGAGTGATCAGTCATAGAGCGAGAAAAGCCCATCTGGAGTACAACCTCACTGAACTTGTCAAACCACGCTCGAGGAGACTGTTTCAAACCATATATGGCTTTCTTCAATTTACAGACCTTCTGACACTCCCCCTGAGCAACAAACCCAGGAGGTTGCTCCATATATACCTCTTCCTGGAGGTCTTCATGTAGAAAGGCATTCTTAACATCAAGCTGAAATAGAGGCCAATTAAAAGTAGTAGCCAAAGAAATAATAACTCGCACAGAATTTAGACGAGCTACTGGAGAAAAAGTCTCAAAGAAATCAACTCCATAGGTCTGTGTGTAGCCTTTTGCCACCAATCTGGCCTTCAACCTCTCAAAAGATCCATCCGGATTATGTTTGATGGTGAAAACCCATCTGCAACCCACAGCTTTCTTCCATGTAGGTAATTCAACAAGATCCCATGTGGCATTATGCAAAAGAGCTGACATTTCAAACTGCATTGCCTGTTTCCAGCCACTGTCCTTCATAGCATCATAGTGATTCCTTGGTATATCAACAGAACCAATCCCAATAGCAAATGCGCGGGCCTTCTTAGATAAGTGGGACAGACAGCACACATTTGTAATAGGATGTCTAATAGTACAAAAATGAGTACCTTTCCTAACAGCAATAGGAAGGTCAAGATCTGATGCTTCTGCATGAATCCCATGAGTAGAAGATGAAGATGAAGGCTCAGAGACTGGTGTCGCTACCATTTCTGGTTCTGGTTTGCCTCGCCTACTATAAACATGTGGGTAATGCTCAATAACAGGCCTGTCTGTTGCTTGCTCATCCGGAATAAAAGTATAATCAGGAATGATGGGTGGCTCTCCCTCACTCTGCACAGATGGTGCCACTCTATCACTCTGAAAAGATGGTGGCACTCCCTCTCTCAATTGCTCCCCCTTACTTATAGCATCAGAGAAATATGGAGTGGTCTCATGGAAGATAACATCCCTAGACACAAACATCCGATGAAGACTAGGACAGTAACGCTTGTATCCTTTGCTAGTACTAGAGTAACCAAGGAACAAAGTTTTAATAGACCTAGGAGAAAGCTTATCTGCTTTAGGGTCAACATGATGGACAAAGGAAGTGCAACCAAACACTCTAAGGGGAAGAGAAAAAGGTTGGTTTGTGGGTCGCAACACAGAGAAGGGAGTCTGTCGTTTAAGAACGGAGGATGGTTGTCTATTAATTAAGAAACAAGCAGTTAAAAGAGCTTCAGACCAGAATTTCTTAGGTACATTGAATTGGAACATAATAGATCGAGCAATATCAAGAAGATGGCGATTTTTCTGCTCAGCCACCCCATTCTGTTGAGGGGTGTAAGGACACGATGTGCGATGGATCATACTTACAGAGTTGCAAAAATCAGACAGCCTTTTGGACATACTCTAAAGCATTATCAGATTGAAGAATTTTGATATTGTAGTCAAATTGGACTTTTATTTCAGTGTGGAAATGTTTCACAATAGATAGTACAGACTCTCGACTTTTGAGAAGATAGATCCATGTCATTCGAGAAAAATCATCCACAAAGGAAATAAAGTAACGAAAACCATTATAACTCTGGTCTTTGACAGGACCCCACACATCACTATGGATTAACTCAAAAGGACAAGAAGCCCGTTTATTGACACGACTGGGATAAGATAACCTATGATGCTTTCCCAGCTGACATGACTGACACTCTAAAGATGACACTTGAGACAACTCTGGTTCCAACTTGCGCAGGCTCTCTAAGGATGTCCATATCAGCAATGCCATAGTAAGGGGGAACCACTCAACAGGACGGATGGAGCAGGAGCAGATACTTGGCGAGGCAGACTGTCACCATGGAAAAGGTAGAGATCACCTTTCCTAGGCCCCCCACCAATCGTCCTCATACTCTTGAGATCCTGCAATACAAAATAAGAAGGACCAAAAGTTACGGTACATTTTACAGTGTCAATCAGTTTTGCAACAGAAAGAAGATTAAAAGGAAATTCAGGCACAAAGTGTACAGATTTGAGATCAATCTTGGGTGTTAGAGGGACAGATCCACTAGCTAACACTCTCCTCACTGAACCATCTGCCAGTGTAACAGATTTGTGAGGGATATACGAGTCAATAGTGTGGAGCAATCTCCTCATACCAGTCATGTGCTGTGACGCGCCAGAATCAACCACCCAAGATGAAGTAGAGCCAGAAGCTATGAGAGATGTAGCCTGATTACCCGCAGTAGATGCCAGGTTTGCTGACGATGATGATGATGATCCCATACTCATGTGTTGTGTAGCCTGAATAAACCGATCATACTCCTCTTGAGTAAGAGTGATACCGGTTCCAGAAGTAGTTCCCACAACAGAAGAAGAAGAGGAATCTGTAGTAGTGGCATAATGAGTTGTCCCTACAGGTGGTGCAGCAGGTCTCCCATGTTTCTTCCAGCACTTCTCCACTGTATGTCCCAATTTGTCACAGAAAGTGCACTTAGGACGTGTCGACACGTCCTCTGCCCATACCAGTTTGTCCCCCTCGTACCGCAGCAGCTACGGATGCATAAGACTCCCCAGAAGATATAACAGCATCAGGAGTAGCAGACTCAAAGATAGATTGTTGTATTCTTGAATAGGCTTCCACAAAACCGGGTAATTTATCAGAAGCCAAAATGACACTCCGGGCAGATCCGCACGAAGGGTTAAGCCCGGATAAAAATTTAGCTGTAACTAGATCATCCCTGTCCTTGATCTGTTCAGCGACAGTCACTGGATGATAATAGCTCAGCTCTTGAGCAAGTGCCTGAATATCTCCAAAGTACTCCTCAAGAGATTTGTCACCCTGCCTCTCAGCAAACAAACGATCATAGATCATGAATTGGCGAAGCGCGTTTTTTTCTTGAGAATAATGCTGCTTCATTGCGTCTCATATCTCCTTAGTTGTTGAATAGAACATGAACCTTGCCGCAATAGTAGGTTCCATGTTGTTCCACAATCAAGTCTTCACTAGACTATCATGATGCTTCCATTCAGCATATCCTTTGTCAGTAGAGGCCAGAGGACCTGAGTCAACATGTCCCGCCTTGTCACGAGACTCCAGGACAGTGTGGACGGCATTCATCCATAGAAGAAAATTCTTCTCGTCGAGCTTGATGGAGGTGATAGGTGACACCTCGTTGTAGATCATAGGTGTCTTGATATCCCCCATTACAAAACGGGACTGTGTGACAGATTGATACACGCTACAAAGAAGACTGAGGTGACGGAGAGATACACGACACCCAAGAAAAAAAGAGAAATGTGTTACTGACGCATTCACAACCTCCGGATGATTTTCCTAATCACACATGGAGGATGTGTGACTAGGAGAATAACTGTAGAGAGACTAGTCCTCTGGTTTAGATTTTAGATCGCCGTTGGATTACCCAAAGATCCTCAAGGCGGCGAATTACGGTTGTACGCCGTGCGGCGGCTCAGCCGCAGCTACTGCTGTCGGTGCCGCGGTGAGAAGATCCGGAGGAAGGAAGGAGAAGATCCAGCGGGCAAGAAGGAATAAGGAAGAGAGGAACAGTCGGTGGAGAGAGAAGGCGGCCTAGAGCAAACCTTGCTCTGATACCATGTTAATGAGAGAGAAGGAAGACGAACAACGTTGGCGGCTGCAAGGTGCAGCTCTTGTGTGTGAGGGCAATAGCCGTCTCACTCCTTTTTATATATTAGGGTAAGATACAAGTTGATACAAAGGATTAAAACCTAGAAAAATAATAAAACAAATGATATAATAAAAATAGAGACAAGTAGCAGATCGTCGGTTTCCGCCTCTGACGTTCGGTCGATACCATCGACATGGATGTCGATGGTATCGACGGACTGTTGTCCGGTGGCTGTGATAATTTCGATACCATCGACATGGATGTCGATGGTATCGACGGACTGTTGTCCGGTAGCTGTGATAATCTTGATACCATCGACCTCCTGTCGATGGCATCGACCGGGAAGCAGGTTGTTTCAAACTTTCATTTACTTTTGTCTTTCGATTATCTTAACTCCCTCATTTTGATCACTTTCTCTCACTCATTCCTTTGTTGGAAGCACGAGAAATGTTACTCAAACATCGCGGGGATTTACTACCGTATTAATCCTAATTTCTCAATTTTACGTTTCCATATATAATGCACCACTCAACCCATTTCTTCTGCATTCCAATAAAATTGTAATGTCTCACGTTGTTACCAGATGAACCATTAAGTCAACAAAAAATGATATCTAACACGTCTGAAAGATATTTTTAATGAGATGAGTTAAGATCTTCTTGACTATTACTCAAAAAGTCCAATAATGTATGTATATTGGACCTTTTGAGACAATTATAGGTCGTGGAAGGCAATTCTAACTGGTCAATAAAAATAGATTTTAATGCAATTCCTTTTTTATTTTTCTTTAGATTAGACAATCCATCATGAAAGGTAAAAATGGGTAAAGTCAATTTGTTTCATTTTCTTCCACAAATTTATATTTTTTTAGAACTGGTGGGTGTTTCACGTACTTGCTCTTTTATATTTTCTCATTCCACTTAGAAGTCAGTTTATATGAGTCTCAACGCTTTTCCTAAATCGTTTTGTTGGAGAGGCCTTAACACCACTCTCTTTCTTACTATCTGAGTTGAATCTAGAATTGCGAGAAAGTTACAGAGTTGACGTTATCTACTATTTTTCAAATATTATTACTATTTTCCTCTCATTTACTCAAATCCTATCCCTACCATTGCCTCTGCGCCCAACTCTTGCTCCATCTCTGCACTTGCTATTTATCTTCCTGTAACCCTAACTCCCCAATCTTGATAACTTTCTATATCTAAATTAACCAATGAACAATTTCTTCAAATAAAAAACAAACGAATTTGCTATTGTCTTGGCCTTCAGGCATGCTTTATTCTCACAAAATGGAACGGGTGGCATAGTTTGTTGCTTAATTTTTGTTTATCACCGTGTAATCCGTTTACATATTTGACTTATAAATTGCTACAAATTATGGTGTATTTAGATAGTTCACAAATATTCTATGTTTATAAGTTTATTTTCTAAGTATCTGAGAAGATACAGAAACCATGGGACATTACGTAAATAATAATTGATCAAGCATTACAAATGTCTCTTCTGTATTGCTGGAGTTTTTGCAAACATGGGTTACTATATGTTGATTTTTACAAGTTTTTTTTTTAGCAAAACCATGGTACCTTTATTGATTAAACTCCAGCAGGCTACAAATGTTGACCTCCGAACTAAGCCAAGGAAGATTTAAACGTAAAATCAACTGCCATAGCAGTGTGAAGAACATGATTGGCAATAGCATCAGCTACAAGTGTAAGACTTCTAGGTAGGAAACAGAAATTGAGACTAGCTAGTTGGGACTCCATCCATAGTCTTAGGTAAGGTTGAAAGCAGATAGGGGCTTCGTTGGTGTTCAGGAATGCATTTATACCAATCTTGGAGTCTGATAGAATGAGCGAGTTGGTAAATCCGCCGGAGATGCATATTCCAACTGCCTGGGAAATAGCTTGAATCTCTGCCTTGAGGGCGCTTATAGCCAAGCTAATAATGCCAACTCCTCGTATTAAGTCACCAGCAGCTGAAGTGATGTAAATACCAAGGGCACATGTGCTAGTAGTTTGGTTGAAAGCAACAAACACAAGGAAGTTCTTGTTGTCGAGCTGGATTATTTTCTTAGCTTCGGGCCGTTGTTTGAAGATCGTTGGGGGCATCTCTGAGATGGTTCTTGTGTGATCTATGTTAGAATTAGTTTTCCTGTTTCTATTTACGTTTGTTAGCTCTTATCTATATTTCTCTAATTCTCCAATTCCATCTGGACCCATATGTAATTTTCCCTTTTACTGTTTAGTATATATATTGAGGAGCCGCTCCATATTGGGGTATTGCTCCCACCCAACGCTGCGTCTTCCGCTAACATGGTACCAGAGCGGCTGCGGCGCATGGAGGAAATCGGACGCTCCAGACGTTGACTCTGGTTGCGTCGTCGACAGGGGTCCTTGAACCCGGCGGCACCGGCGACCAATTCTAGGTTGCTCGACGCGACAACAGTAGACTACTGCATGTGCTAGGTCTGTGCAGCCAGGTGTAGAATTTTTCGGGCGGGAACTCTCGACAGCCAGATCCAGCAACCAACGTAGGCTTCAGTCGTTCAACTAGGCCCGTGCACGTAGGCCTTCTCCGCAGAATGCTGGCCAGTTTGTAGACCATCCACGAAGAACAGTCCAAGGGAGTTGTTCGTTTACAACAGCAGTTTCGGAAGAGACACACCGTCATGTCCTCCTCGCCACACACTTCCTCTATGTGTGGTTGAGTGCCTTTTTGTTATTAGGAGACTGTTGATGCGTCAGTGTTTGCATTGTATGATCTCTTTGTGACGACGCTTATGTTGGATCCTAGATGGGTGATTAGATGCTCTAGAGGGGGGTGAATAGAGCTGAAAGCACTTAAACAAAATTCATTAAACCTTCAAGATATATCACAAGATAAGGTTGCTAAATAGGAAATTTGTGTGCAACTAAAACATACATAGCAAGGGAGAGAGAGATTGAACATGCACCAATTAGACAAGCTATTTAGAGTGGTTCCACACTTCAAACTAGAAGTGTGTCAGTCCACTTGCCTAGAGAGGTCAACCTCTAGGACTTCCAAACTATTGCACGCTTATATTCATTCATAAGCATGGAACGCAACATCGGCGATGTTGGGCGAAACTTCGCCGAAACATCGAGCTTCGAGCCCAGGCGAAGTCGATGCTGGAATACTTCGGGTCCGTCTCAACATCGAGCCGAATTTTGACCAACTTCGCCGATGTTGACATTTTGCTGTACAAAGTGGTCCCAAAATCGCCGATGTTGGCGAAGCTTCGCCGATGTGGCCGATGTTGGGCCGACTTTTGGACGGTCCAGCCCATTAAGTGTAAAAGGCTGCTGGAGATATTTTTAAGTTAGTGGCTGACTGAGGGAGCCTCACACACTCACGTATTCTCTCCTTGGCATGCGCAGCTGCTGCTGGAGAACCTAGAGCTAAGTGCTTTTGGTGCTGTTTGAGAAGGTAAATCCCAAATTCCTTCATTTTTCTTTGTTTTTTCATTTCCAAATATATAAAACTACTACTAATGCTCAAATATTCTATCTTCTATACTACTTTTCCATATAAATATACATAGTAAATAGATCTAATGATCTAAAATTACTGTTTTTACATATAAAAATTGATTATTAGTAAGATTGAGGTAGATATAGCCTAGATCTACTAAGATCTAGCCTAAATCTACCTACATCTACTTAGATCTAGCATAAATCTAGCTTAGATCTACTTAGATATAGCCTAGATCTACTTAGCTCTAGCATAGATCTAGCATAAGTATACTTAGATTATGTATTATTACAGCATAATATTAGAAAACAAACATTTAAAATGTTGTTTTTATAAATTTCGTTTTACTTAATATTTTATACTTCTAATTTGTATTAATTATATTTAGATTTAGAAAATTCGTAATATTGTATTGTAGTTAGTTATTGAGTAATTTGTTAGCTTATACTACAATATTTATAAAATATTTAATAATTTCAGTAATTATTTATTAATTTTCAGTTCTAAAAAATTACGATTTTCAAATTTCAACCTAGATTATTCACTACTTCAGTACTTAGTTAACTTAGTTAGTTAGCTACTTAGTTAGTTAATCCCACGTATTAACTCGTCAATGTCGTCGTCATACTACAAATTTTCAATATACTTAACAATTTCATTTTTCAATAATTAATATTAAATAATTATTACTTAGTCTCTTAAGTTTTAACTCTTAAGTCTAACTCTTAAGTTAACTCTTAATTATTAATTTTCAGTTCTAAAATGTATGATTTTCTACCTAGTTTGTTAACTTAGTCTTTCTTTTTTTCCTAATATTTGTCCCACTATTTGTCTAATTCGAATATTTGTTTCTTTTAATCTTTTGTGTGCAGGTTCTTTGTGATTGAAGATATGGGTAATTTGTGGGTGCTACTTGTTTTAATGGTTGGTTCAGGTCGTGATGGTGCTGGAGGTGAGGGTGAAGGTGGTGAGTCAGGTGGTGGGAAAGTTGACCCGGCATGGATGTATTGTGAAATGGTTGATGGAAGTAGGCAAAAAACTAAGTGCAATTTCTGCAAGAAAACTCTAATGAGTGGTGGGATTTCTAGGTTCAAAAAGCACTTGGTGGGAGGGGATAAAAATGTTGCTAAGTGTAGAGATTGCCCAGATCAGATAAGAAAAATTGTTTCCAAGCAACTAAATCAAGCAGGCAAAAAACACAGCGAAGAGAAGATTAGAGATGCAAGGTTCAAAGAGCTGATGTTCGGTGCATCGATGCCACGAAATCTAGTTGATTTAGAAGATGATGATGATGATGATGCAATGAGACATGCACTGAAAAGATCGAGAATGGAGGAGGCAATGAGACAAGAAGAAGAAAGGCAATTTAATGAAACCCGACGTGGTTTTGGCCCATCTGATTTCAATGTTGGTGGTGGCAGTAGAAGCCGTCCAGCAAATTTTGTCAATTTAGAAAGCCAAGAATTGCAAGGTTTGAGGACCAATAGCATGAGGTACACTTCTTCTGAACCAGGGTTTCGTAAACAAAGTCATAAGCAGAAAACTTTGTCAGGTATGTGGAAGAATGCAAAAGATGTTGTGGGACAGGCAATAGGAAAATTTATATTTGCTAGTGGTATTGCTCCCAATGTGGCACAGGGCCCTTACATGCAACATATGATAGATGTTGTCGCCGAACATGGACGAGGAGTCAAATCACCAACTCCACACGAATTGATGAACAAATATCTTCCACAGGAGAAACTACTGCTAGAGCAGTGGATTGAGGAGATGAAACAAAAAAAGTGGTCAATTTTTGGGTTGACACTCATGTGTGATGGTTGGACAAGTGGTACCAAGACACAGATTATCAACTTCATGGCTTATTGTGACGGTGATACATTTTTCATAAAATCAGTTGATGCATCTCGCCACATCAAAAACCACAGCTACCTTGCAAAATTGATTAAGAGTGCGATAAAATATGTTGGAAAAGAGAATGTTCTTCAAATTTGCACTGACAATGAGCCAAATTTCAAAAAAGCTGGAAAATCAGTTGAAGAGTCTTCAAACTACAGCTTATTTTGGACGCCATGTGCCGCACACTGCATTGATCTAATATTGAAAGATTTTGGAAAATTAGATTTGTTTACATATATAATGCCTAGGGCCACAAGAATTACAAAATTTATATATAATCGCTCTTACCTACTTGCAATGATGCGAAGCCAAGAGTTTTGTGGAGGAGACATAGTAAGACCGGGCATTACAAGATTTGCAAGCAACTATATCGCTTTGCAAAGCTTAAAGCAAAGGCGACAAGGGTTAAAAAGAATTTTTGTTTCTGAAGAGTGGGCCAAACACCCTGATAGTAAGACTGACAGAGCCAAAGAAGTGGTGAAAATTTTGAATGATGACTACTTCTGGACTAGAGTGACCAAGGCTGTAAAGATAATGGATCTTGTGGTTCATGTCTTGCGCATGGTGGATGGTGATAAGAATGCCACCATGCCCTATATCTATGAGGCAATGCGCCTCATGAGAGATAAAGTTGAAGAAGCTGCAACTAATGCCAAGGCACAATTCCTAAAAGTTGTAGATGAACGATGGGATGGAATGCTTCTACACCCATTACATAAAGCAGGTAAAGATGTGACATTTGCATTTAGTTTTAGCCATTTAGGTCTTAGTGTTTATTAGTCATCTAATATTTTCTAATTTTTGTGTCCTTATATGTGCAGCTTATTTTTTAAACCCAAGATTTCAATACAAGAATGGCATTGGGAGAAGAGGAGACTTGGTAATGGGTCTCCAAGAAGTGATTGATAAGCTCTTTGTTAACAAAGATGACGCAATTCGAGCAGTTGCACAAGTATGGGTTGGATAGTATATAATAATTTTTTATTACACATTATTATAAAATATAAAATGTTAATCTAATTCTCTCACTTTACCAATCACTAGATAAAACCATTCAGAGAAGCATCTGGTCTGTTTGGGCTACCGACGGCTATCTATTCAAGGGAAAAACTTTCCCCTGGTAAAGAATTACATGATTGGTTATGTTTGATATCATAGTAATGAATGGTTCACTTGTCCACTTATTGATCATTGAACATTCTTTATTTTTTACAGCTGATTGGTGGATGAATTATGGTTTTGAATGTGAAGAATTGAGATCGGTAGCAGTTAAAGTTTTGTCCCAAACAGCAGCAGCAGGTGGCTGCGAAAGAAATTGGTCAACCTTCAACTTGATTCACACAAAAAGAAGAAATAGGTTGTCTGCCTCACGCCTTCATGACTTGGCGTTTGTACACTATAATATGAAGTTAAAGCAAAGACACACACAAGAATCATTGAGGAACCCAACAAGCAATGTCGACATTGATCCTCTTGATTGGGCGTATGTCTACGCTGACAGGGGTGACGATGAAGACCCATTACAAGCATGGTTGAACAATACAAATGAACCGTTTCTTGATGAAGGGCGTCCAGGTGGGGGGCCTAATGCCACAATTGCAGGGGCAATGGGGGTTGATGTAGATGAATATCAACAAAGTGAGGGAGCACAAGCAGATCACACCACTCTTGGAGTGGAAGAAGACATCACACATATTGATAAAGATGATTTTTGGCAGGGTCTACCAGAGGATGAACCAGATGCCTCATCAGGTTCCACCACTCCAGAGCCCTCAGGTGGTGATGATGGGGGCAACACTCCTGATAGCTATATAAGAGGAGATACGCCGCCACATAGAACACCATCTCCTCGCCCTCAACCTCAACAACAACGTCAACAACAATATGAGAGTGGTAGTGGTACTCAAAGACCGACAGATCGAACCTACCAAAGAAAGGGAAAGGGTAAAGCTCCACAACAACAACTAGATTCATTGCCAACATGCTACGAGAATTGGTATCCACAGGGTCAAGGACATGTGCCTCAACCTGTTTATCATGCACCTTACAACACTGACAATATCACAGAATCAATTGGAAGTCTCTCATTGGGAGGTCAATCGGGAGCAACAGGAAGCACCTTTGTGGATGATTTATTGGGTTTTACTGGGCCTACTTCTAGAGGATTTTATCAACAAGAACCCGTTCCTGGATATTATGGTGGTGATTCAGAAGGAACTTATGGAAGTCGGGTTTCTCATAGAACTGATAATGAATCATATAGTTACTTAGGCCCTGGATATGCCCCTGATCCTTTTGCAGCTACAACTGACACTACATCAGGTGTTCAGAGTCACTACTATCCACCAATGGCACAACCCGAGCCCCCACCACAACCTAACATATATGTACCCCCTTCTGATTCTGATGCAGAACGGCCGCCTCGTATACCAGAATTTCACAACTTCACACCAGGATCTCTTGCCTCCAGATATCCAACACAGCTTGCATTGTATACAAGATTTGGATATTTGTCAGAAATATCCCATGAAGATTTTGTTGCATATGTGCATGATTATGAGCTCAACCACTCTCAGCACACAACTTGGATGCAATATGCGATGAGAATTGATAACCAAATGTCACTACTGAGACAGACTCAAGAAGCTCAACATTCAGGCTATGATTTTGGAAGGCATTCAGCTTTTTACTGAAGACATTTATCGGGTATGCACTTCATTTTAATGAATTGTAATCTATATTTCATATGTAATATACGGAAGTATGAAGGATATTTGCTTGGAAAATGTATGCTGAAGTAGAGAATTGTATAAGAATTTGTATTTTTCATTTGCAAATGTAAAACATGACTATTGAGACTTGAGAACATTAGCAAGTGTGCACTGCATCATTTACTACTTTGTATTATTATCAACCTACCTAGCACTAGAGAGTCATGAATTGTGTTTTTTATGTCAAATTAATACATATGAATTAGAGTTAGAGCATAATTTGTAAGTTTCCAACCGAAGTTATGCATCATTTTGCTAAAAAAACACCATCGAAGTTTGTCGAAGTTTGCGTCTAAACTTCCTCGAAACTTCCTCGAAGTTTCCACAAACTTCCACTTCCACACCTGGCGAAGTCGAAACGAAGTCGAAGTCCTGCACCATGTTCATAAGACATACAATGCATGACCAAACAAAAGACTTACCTATCCAAGACAAAGAGTCTTCAACCTTACCAAGGACTTACCCACTTTGCAAGAGTCTTCGGCCTTCTCCAAGGACTTACCCACTCTTGCACAAGTCTTCGGCCTTGCAGGAATTACCCACTCTTCTTGGATCTTCAGCTTTTGACTTCACCTTCACTCGGAGAAGCTTTCACCAAGGTCTTACCCACTTGAGCTTGAGTCTTCGGCCTTCTCTAAGGGCTTACCCACTCTAGCTCCAAGCCTTCAGCCTTGATCTTCACCAAGGGATGCCTTCCCTTGCTCTTCTTCACCTCTCTTGGACAAGAGAGAGAACCTTCATCTTCATGATTGCAAATGAGAGATGGGGAGGTGGTGGAAGTGAGAGCCTCACAAGATATACAAGTAGAACTAGCTCTCTTACAAATCTCCTACTCACTCTAATGGATGTAGCAAGTGATTAAACTTAGATAGAGAGAGGAGGCTGTAGGAAGCACTCAACTATAGAATAGGAACCTCATAAAGAGTTTGCAATGAATGCTCAACCTTGGAATGAAGCCCAAGGGGTCATATTTATAGTTGGGGATGCCTCTTAGTCTTTGGGAACACTTATGAACGAAAACTAGTCGTTTTGTGGCTTGAAACGGATCTATTTTCACTTGTTGCAACTCCACAACGGCTAGAAGCACTTTTCTGCACTTTTCCGTACAGTGCAATCGGTCGAGTTTTAATGGGTGTAACTCGACCGATCAAGTAGGAGGCAAACCGATGTTCAAAGGATTGGTCGAGTTTGTCCTGAGGAAACACGACCGACCATTTCAACTGGAAATGGCCTACTACCCAATCGGTCGAGTTCTGTGAGTGTACAACTCGACCGATGCAATCTTCAGAAAATCGACCAAGGTTGATCGGTCGAGTTTTCAGGCTGGGAAACTCGACCGACAAAGTGCCTGTAATCCATTTTCTAAATTGCAATAAAAGTGCTCTAATATTCGATCTAAGTGCCCCTGATATTTTTCTAAGCTTAATTACAAGTCATACAATCATTACAAGTGATTTACAACATGATTCTAATGGATATACATCATATTACAAAAATGTGCACTTGTATGACTTTTGACTTGTCTTTTCTCCAATTTGAGATGCGCAAGTTAGGGCATTTGGAGTGTGTCTATACCTAATCTGAAATCACTCAAGTAGAAGCATTAGACACCAATATGTGGAATGGTTAGTCATCATCAAAACATGAGTTTAGTCAATTTAGACGTGAGTCAACATTGACCTTGAGTCAACAGCTTATTCCCGTCCTTGTTCGTTTGTAGTGACGGCGCTTATTGCCATCTCCCTTTGTTGTTGTCTAGCATCTTGAACAGCCCACACAATGGATAAAAAGAGTCATTTGAGTACGACTCTCGTCTATAATGATCAGTCTCCTATAACCACTGTTAAACTCAATACCCAGAATTACCTATTGTGGATGAATGCAATTTATACAGTCCTGGAGTCGCGAGACAAAAGTGAAATATATTGAAGAGGAACAGCCTGCTGCGACTGATCCGTCGTATGCTGGATGGAGGAAGAACAATGGACTCGTGAAATCTTGGTTGTGGAACAGTATGGAGTCATCTATTGCTACGCGATTCATGTTTTACCCTACAGCTAAATAGGTGTGGGATGCTGCAAAGAAGCACTTTTCACATGAGAAGAACACTCTTTGTCTTTCTAGAAAACGAGATAGAATGGGGATGATCCCCTTACCTGTAGAGGTGTTTCTCTATTGCTTGATAGAAAAGTGGCAGCCACCCTTTCCTATAAATAGGAGAAGGGAGGAAGCATGCAGACATAGACCAAACCCTAATGGGCCAAGGTCATACTTGGACCCATATTACAAATAGACTAAATGACTTAAGTAAATAGACAAAACACTTAAGTAAATAGACACTCTAATACTCCCCCTCAAGCTGGAGCTTGGGAGCATCCCAAGTCAGCTTGCAAACAGACAGATATACAGACTAAATAGAATAAAAAAGATAACCAAACCATACAAAAATTTCTCCCCCTCAACATTACATTAAAACACTCAAGCACTCAAAGACTCCCCCTCAAGTAGATACTCCATTGCAACATATATCTTGGTAGGCATGGAGGCTTCTTGATCATCATAGTGGCATCTGTAGCAAAAGAACGAATAGAAGATAAGCACCTAGTCTTCATCACAGTCTTTGTCGTAGTAGCTAGAGTGCTGAATCACAAGTCCTAGAGAGTGCTAGGTCACAAGAAGCGGCAACAGTCAACGTGCAAACAAAGCATGGACAAGAAGAGAGTCAACATGTACAAAGCACGGACAAGCCAGAGAGTGCTGGCACACAGATGCAAAAGTCGACAACATAGACAGATAGCAGACTAGTGGCAAAGTAGCAACCAAACAACTAACTCCAATACGCAACGTAGAAGAAGCTCCATGTAAAGTCAGCAGCAAAAGTATTCATCATCTTTCCTCTTTATAAAATATTCATCACAGTAGTAGACATCAAAGTCCAGAGAGTGTTGGTCCACAATAGAAAGTCAACGTACAAAACAGAGCACGGACAGCAGATAGTGCAAAAGCACAAAGCAGCAGGTAAAATGTGCTAATCATAGCACAAGTAGCAACAATGACGTCCCAATATGTAACTTCATACTAGCAGTCGAGGTAGATGATGAATGAGCAATAATAGCAGCATAGATCTCCATATAGAAGAAACACAATTATGAACATGCCACATAACAATAGATGGATCCACATAAAAGCAAAAGGAACACCATAGAGCAACAGAAAGATCCATATATTAATAGTAACAATGGCATGAAAATACATGTAGCGGCTTACTAAATTGTCTTCCTTCATTTCTCCTCCATCTCATCTTTTCCCTCTACTCTTCATCCTCTATTCTCCCCCTCACGCCTACCACGAAAAGAGTCAAGAGAGTGGTTGGCGTGGAGAGTAAAAAATAATGGTAGAGATAGGGTTATGTAGGCAATATCTGGAGGAGGTAACTGAAAATGCGAGTCAAGGTGCAAAATGACCCGATTAAGTAGATCCAGGTAGAACAATAAATGGATCTCTTTCCGACCCAAAAAGGAAAATCCGATTAGGCAAAAATATGCATTCGATTAGTACAAATATGTAGCACAAATGGATTCGATTAGCATGAGAAGCACAAAAGGAAGACTACCGGAATGTAAACTTCGGTAGAAAGAGAAGATACACTACCAGAATGTTACTCGATAGGATGGATAGGTTCAAAAAGGGGGGTGGAACAAGTAGTGAAGTGGTAGACAAAAGGTCATGTAGGGTTGGAAGACCGGGGGGTGTTAACAAAATTATGAAAATGCTGAAAATGGGAAGATAATTGTTGTCGGTAAGAGAAAGAAGGGACACGCCATGTATAGATACCTCCGCCATATGATAGAATCATTGTAGCATGCCAAGATGTAGCAACTGGTAGCAGCAGGGCACGCCGTGTCGTTGAACGACACGCCGTGTTAGTTGACATAGGAAGCAGCAGTAGCAGGCGACACGCAGTGTCGGTGAAGAGACACGTCTGTTGGTAGACAGAACCAGCAGTCAGTGCCAACAAAAACTGACAACACGCTGTGTCGTTGAAAGGACACGCCATATCAGTTGACAGAAGCTCGGGGAAGAAGCAGGTGACACGATGTGTCAAAAAGATGACGTCGTGTCTGAAGATGACATGTCGTGTCTGAAAGTGACACGCCATGTCCAAAACCAGCGAACGCAGTCGCGAAGAAGCAGAACACCGCCTACACGTCGCGTCGATGAAAAGACACGCCGTCGGCGGCAAATAGCAACAGAAAAGGCCCGAAACAACAGTAAAAGTTGGTGAAATCCTTCCGGATCTCCACCAAAGCAGTAGAAGTTGATGGATCCTCAATATTAGTGGAAACAAGGAGATATTTTCCTTGATTTAGGATTAGATCTCGCATGGGTGGATGCATGGAGTAGATCGACAACAGAAGCATACAGGGAGGCAATGACGGCTCCTCCAAGTGAGCAATATTGGTGGCAGCAACATGGATGACAGTGAATAGGATAGCGGCGGCTTTATTAGCAAGCAAGGCAGACAGAGGCATGGCGGCCCTTCTAGATCTGGATCCAACAACTTCATTGGATGATTTGGTTGATGATGGAGACGACTCCAAAAAGAGGCAGGGACAGGAAAATCCCTGCGGGAAGCCATCAACAACGCTTAGCGGCGGCGGCCGGCCGCAAGGGGAGGAAACTCTCCTTTGTGCTCTCTCTCTCTCTCTCTTAGGGTTGAGGGTTAAAGGAGGAGGAGCAGGGGGAAGGGTGGCGGAAGCAAGGAAGAGGGGTAGAGGGGTTGCGGCAACAAGTAAAGGGTGGCAGGAAGCAAGGTTAGGTCAGGGTGATGATGGATGGAAGCTAGGATGGAGAGGTTAGATGGCGGCTAGGGTTAGAAGGGGCTAGGGTGGGTCATGGTGCTCTGATACCATCTAGAAAACAAGATAGAATGGGGAAGATCCCCTTACGTGTAGAGGTGTTTCTCTATTGCTTGATAGAAAAGTGGCAGCCACCCTTTCCTATAAATAGGAGAAGGGAGGAAGCATACATACATAGACCAAACCCTAATGGGCCAAGGACAGACCTGAGCCCATATTACAAATAGACTAAATGACTTAAGTAAATAGACAAAACACTTAAGTAAATAGACACTCTAATAGTCTTTATAAAGTCTATGATAGACAATTTGTAGAGAAGTAGGACAGCAAATCACTTGATGAGTATTTTGGCTCAATCCAGTCTATATGTCAGGGGTTGAGTTTCTATCATCCCTTAAAGACGGATGATCAAATGAAGGAACGTGATGATCTGGTGATTGTAAGTTTCCTTTCAGGTTTTGACTCTGTGTACAATGCAACTAGAAGTGTGATCCTAGCAACAGACAAACTTCCTAGTTTGGAAGAGTCATATGCACAGATACAACAGGCTTCTTTTGAGTTCATTTCCTTTGTAACTGGATCTTATGCTAGTTCTTATGCACATGCATCTCTTGCTCCGCGGTAAGAGGAGGTGGACGTGGTGCAGGACGGGGAAGAGGAACATGTTTTAATGTACCTTTTGTGGAAGGATGGGACATACTGTGGATAGGTGCTACCAAAAATATGGGCGTCCGTTTACAGTTCCAGGTTATTCTGGTGTTGCACATTATGCTGAGACATTTGATGCTACTGCTGAAAGACACAGTTTGATGTCACTATATCAACGGTTGAATATGATCAGAGTGGCTCAGTTGGTTCCGCCTGAAGGTAATCACGCTACCTCTCTTTTGACGTCACACTCGCAACCATCGTGGGTAGTTGACTCTGGAGCTTCCCAACACATGACGGGTATGAAGTCCTTGTTGCAGTCTTTTGACAATTATATACCACATTCCTCTGTTACACTTGCTGACGGTTCGATCAGACAAGTTCAGGCATGTGGAACTGTTTGTCCATCTTCTATTGTTACCTTGAAGTATGTTCATTATGTTCCTGACTTTTCTTTCAACCTTATGTCTGTGTCAAAATTGGTTGATTCTTTACAATGTTGGGTAATGTTTGGTCCTTCTTGTTTTGTTCTACGAGATCTCAAGAGTTTGAAGACGATTGGTGGGGGGGCCTAGGAAAGGTGATCTCTACTTTTTCCATGGTGATTGTCCAGCTCATCAGCTTTCTCCAGCCTTCCTCAGTGTCTCTCCCCTACAGTGGCATTGCCTCTATGGTCATTCGTCTCTAGAGAGTCTTTGTGTTGGACTCCTGCTGCTGACTTCTGCTACTACTGATGCCTGCTGTTATCTGCGTCCGTGCTACTGCTTATTCTACTTTGGTCCGATGGCGACTCCAGATCTCCCTCGACCTCTCTGTGTTACTACAGTGAAGTTGGATAATTCCAACTATCACCTCTGGGCGGCCTCCTTTGAGTTGTATGTCAAAGCACAAGGGCGTTACTCTCACCTGACTACCAAAGGTCCTACTCTTCCTGCTGCAGACGCTGACGAGAAGGCGAAGCAAGCCTATGTCAAAGAAGACTATGGGGTCATGACATGGATGGTCAACAGTGTTGAGGCCAACATCATCCAGTCCTTGCTCCGCCTCCAGACTGCCAAAGAAATGTGGGACCAGCTTTCCCATGTTTACTCTCACCAGCAGAACCCGAAGGTCTTCGAGATATTCAAACAGCTTGCCAAACAGGAGTTTTCGGCTACCGACTCCGTTGAGGACTACTACAACTCCTGTTGTGCTCTCTGGGATGAGTTCCAGGTGTATCATCCTCTGGCTGCTAATATTGATGAAGTGCACCGACAGCGGAATGAACTTATGTTAGTTCAGTTCCTCGCTGGCTTACCTGCTTCTTTCGCTGGTGTTGTGGACCAGATTCTCTCCAGCGATCCCCTACCTACCCTTCGAGATGTGCTCAAAAGGGTCCAGCGCCTACCTTCTGTGTCTCAGTCCGCGCCTGATTCTTCTGATGGGGCAGCCCTCGCTGTCCGTTCTGGTGATTCCTTTCGTGGTCGTGGTCGTGGTCGTGGTCGTGGTCGCGGTCGTGGCCGCAGAGGACATTTTACTGCACCTGGTCGTGGATCTGGAGCTGAGCCCCTGGAGTCTCGTTACTGCACTCACTGCAAGCGCACCAACCATATTGAAGATCGTTGTTGGATCAAATACGGTAAACCTGACTGGGCTAATAAAGTGACATCTGAACAAAGTGAACATGCTCCACCAACAGTTGACTGGATTCGCTCGGAATTTGGAAAACTGCTACAAGCTCGTCTGGCGTCTTCTACTGAGGATTCAAATGTTGGTAGTGCCGCCCTTCTGACCAAGACTGGTAAAAATTCCTGGGTGATTGACTCTGGTGCGACTTCTCATATATCTGGAAATCCTGATTTATTCTCTAAACTGCACAAGACTTCTTTTATACCTCCTGTTACTTTAGCTGATGGTTCTAAATCACCTGTTACTGGCATTGGTGATATTTGCTCCACTGGTAGTCTGCCTCTGCGATCCACTCTTTATGTCCCAAAATTTCCTCTTAATTTACTATCTGTCAGTAAAACTGTGAAGAGCCTTCATTGCTCAATTACATTTGACCCGGATGGTGTTTTGTTTCAGGATCTGCGCACGAGGATGACGATTGGTTCAGGCCATGAGGGACCGAATGGACTCTACTACTTGGACGAGCCAAAGACAGCTGCTGCATATTTGACATCATCTGTAGCAGGCATCCAGTGGCATTATAGATTGGGCCACCCTTCTGTTGCGAAGTTAAAAGCATTGTTACCTGATGTAGTTAGTTCTGATTTTCATTGTGAGACATGTCAGCTTGGCAAGCAGACTCGTGCTACCTTTTCCCCAAAATTTTGTATCAGTTCTAAAGCACCTTTTGATAGTATACATGCTGACGTTTGGGGTCCATGTTCTGTGTCGAGCACTTCTGGTTTTAAATATTTTCTGAGCTTCATTGATGATTTTTCTAGAACAACATGGCTATTTTTGCTTAAAGATAGATCTACTATTCTTGAAAAAATTACTGAATTCTTTGCTGAGATCCGCACTCAATTTGCTAAGCCTATAAAGATTTTTTGCACTGATAATGCGTTGGAATTCATGCAAGCCTCTGTTAGCTCCTTTTGTCGTCGTCAGGGCACCATCCACCAAACTTCATGTGCTTATACCCCACAACAAAATGGTGTCGCTGAACACAAGAATCGTCATCTTCTCGAAGTTGCTCGTTCCCTTCTTTTTCACTACCATGTTCCCCAGTCTTTTTGGCCTGAGGCGATATCCACTGCCTGTTATCTTATTAACCGCATGCCATCCTCTGTGCTCGGAAATCAGATTCCATATCAGGTTCTGTTTCCCGATGCGCCTTTTTTTCTGTCCTACCTCGCATATTTGGGAGCACATGTTTTGTTAAGAACCTTCGGCCAGGCCTTACTAAATTGGATCCTAGAGCGACTAAATGTGTTTTCCTAGGGTACTCTCGCACTCAAAAGGGGTACCGATGCTATGATCCTGTTTCTAAAAAGTGGTTTGTATCTGCGGATGTGGTATTTTTTGAGCATATGCCTTTCTATTCTTCGGCCGGTTCTGCGCTCACTTCGAATTTACTAGTGGACACGCCTTTACCTGTGGTGGATGATCTGACTGATACTTCTGATGCTTCGATTGAAAAGCCACCTCTGAAAGTTTATCACAGAAGACCGAAGCCAACAGCTCCCTCTGTGGCCTCTCCATTGTCCTCATCCTCTGTGCCAGATCAAACACCTCCGCAGGTATTTTCTGATCTTGATATTCCTATCAGTCTGAGGAAAGGGACAAGAACTTGTACTATGCATCTGATTGGCAATTGTTGCTCTACTGATAATTTGGGTGCTAATTTTGCTAACTTCACTGCGGCTCTTTCTGCTATATCTGTTCCTAAAAATGCTACTCAGGCTCTTAGACATCCTGCATGGCGTCAGGCTATGGAAGAAGAAATGAAGGCCCTTACAAAACGTAATACATGGACCTTTGTTGATCCACCTGCTGATTGCTCTCCAGTTGGTTGCCGCTGGGTCTTCACAGTCAAATACCAGCCAGACGGTACTGTTTAACGGCTTAAGACGAGACTTGTGGCAAAGGGGTATACACAGACCTATGGGGTCGACTACTTCGAGACTTTTTCTCCAGTGGCGCGCCTGAACTCTGTGAGAATTCTGATTTCTGTTGCTATAAATTCTGAATGGCCTCTGTATCAGCTTGATGTCAAGAATGTTTTCCTGTATGGTGATCTTCATGAAGAAGTATACATGTCACAGCCCCCCGGTTTTGTGTGTCAGGGGGAGTCCCCTAAAGTTTGCAGGTTGAAAAAGGCAATTTATGGCTTGAAACAGAGCCCCAGAGCTTGGTTTGACAAGCTAAGCACTATTCTTCAGAAATTCTCTTTCCGGCGCTCCCAGTCAGATCATTCTGTTTTTGTGAAAAATACTATTGCTGCCATTGTTGTCCTTATTGTTTATGTTGACGACATTATTCTTTCCGGAAGTGATCTTGCTGGTATTCAGTCAACAAAGTGCTATCCGGAGAAACACTTCGTCACCAAGGATCTCGGCTCGCTACGGTATTTTCTTGGGATAGAGGTGTCCCGGTCTTCTTCTGATCTCTGCTTATCTCAGCAGAAGTATGTTCTGGACCTACTATCTGAAACTGGTCTTCTAGGTGTTAAACTTGCTAGCACACCTCTGGATCCGAACACTGACTGGGATGATGAGAATTCTCCTGCTTATCCTGACAATCATCAGTATCGAAGAATGGTTGGTAAACTCATCTATCTTACTGTTACACGGGCTGATATTACTGCTGCGGTTGGACTGGTTAGTCGTTACTTGGATAAACCTCGGCAATGTCATTGGGATGTTGTCTGCCATATTCTGAAATATCTGAAAAGTTCTCCTGGAAAAGGCCTGCTTTACAAGAAACATGGGCACTGCAAACTTCTTGGCTATTCTGACTCTGATTATGCTGGCAGCAAGGTTGACCGTCGCTCTACTTCTGGCTACTGCACCTTTGTGGGAGGCAACCTTGTCACTTGGCGAAGCAAGAAGCAGTTTGTTGTTGCTCGCTCTAGTGCTAAAGCTGAGTATCGTGCCATGGCGCACACTACCTATGAACTGTTCTGGATTAGGAGCTTGCTGAAGGACTTTGGTATTTCTGATACGTCTCCTATTCCAATGTATTGTGACAACAAAGCAGCTACTTTCATTGCTAGTAACCCTACTTTCCATGAGCGGACCAAGCACATTGAGGTGGATTGTCATTTCGTCCGCGAAGTTGTTCTATTGGGCCAAATCTCTACTCCCTACATTCATACGTCTGATCAGGTAGCTGACATCTTCACAAAGATTCTACCAAAGACGAGGTTCACTGCTATGACATCCAAGCTGGGCATGATAGACATCTACGCTCCAGCTTGAGGGGGAGTATTAGTATATAGAATTTCCTGCGTTTTTACTTAGTCTGTTTTTTCTCTTTTCTTTGTTATTCTTATGTCTTGTTTTATCCCACATGGGTTATATCTAAACCCTGTGGCTTTCTCTTGTCTTATAAAAGAGAACCCTGTACTCCTTTTTTAATTATCTCAATAATAAGACAATTAGCTGCAACTTCTAGAGCTTTCTTTCTAACTCTGTCCAGGGTGCTAGGGACATATTGGTACAGAATTCTCCTATTACGTAGCATTACACCACCTCTTGCAATTCCTGGACGGTTGGTTGTCGATGTTGTGGCACCGAAATCATAATTGAATTGGAAGGGGGCGTTTTCCTCCACGGATTGACCACTGCCAGTGGAATTATCATCACAAGTGAGGTTGACAAAGGAGTTAGTAGATTGCGGTATGGAAATGGAGTCACGACCAGTGCCCTCAGAATTGGTATTATTATTTTGATTCTGATTGTCAATAGTTGTCTTCTTACGATTCCTCCTATTCACAACTGTTTGCCATTTTCCTTGTGACACTGTGGCTCCACCGGTTTCAACAGGGATGGGAATCGAAGGAGCCTGTTCTTACTCCTTTCCTTTATCTTTTGTTGGCGAGAGGTTGTTATCTGAGGTTTGTCTAGGCGGTCGCCGTTCGGGTTTCCTTGTGTACATCGCCACTGAGTAAGGAACAACTAGTTGGGTGATTGGAGGGTTGTCAGAGGGGATGGTTGTAGCAGCGTGAAGGCATCTGGCTCCTTCATAACCAACGCGTCCTCTGCGAACACATAAGGTCGGGAGGTTCTCGTATTCAATCTTGAAGATTTCCCCATTAATGTAAACAGCGGGTAGGAGTGGGAAACGTGTGTCGATTTCGGTGGCGATCCTAGCGAATTTCCCACGATTGCCTTGAGCCATGGTTGCATCAATCTTGATCGTCTTGCCAAGAGGTCCCTGATACCTGTAAGAAGTTGAGTCTGGTAGAGATGGATAAGAAGGTCTGGTATCCTAATCCACACGACTAACTTTCATGGGATTGGATCTGAAGGGTGGAATTGGGGCGACCAAGTTTGAACTGACAGTTAGTTGCCAAACAGCGTCCACAGATCTCCAGTAAGAACATGCATGTAGTCATCGCTGTTAAAGAGTTGTACGACGTAGTAGTCGTTATCTGAGTCAATGATGCGGAATTGCTCATGAATCCCCTAGAGGATCGAGATACTGTTTACCAACGCTTGAAAGCTGATATTACTACCAATCGATTTGATGACCACGACATACTTCCATGGCTCCAGTAAAGGGGTGAAGATTTCCTATCTAACAACGATTGAAGGAATAGAGCCGCTCCGATCGATGACTAAATCTGAGGGTTTTAGCAGATCGGGCGAGACAATTGGCTAGTTTTGAAATTCAACGTGCCGCTTACAGAGTCCTTGTAGGACTTCATTGCAACCTGAACCTGGGCGTGGACGATTCTACGGTAGGTGTGACGGGGATTGTTTCTTCCACCATTTTGTCCCCATCTTCAAGCGGTGTCTCCTTAGCAGCGTCGTCCGTGGAGAAGTTAGCTTCGAGGGAGTCATTCAAGTCGTCGCCTGGGGGGTGAGCGTGGCCATGGCCACCCCGTCCACCCCAGAATCCCGATCGCCCGCCGCCACAACCTCTCATAACCCTAGCCGCTTTTACAAGTTTTTTTTAATTAATTGGGAATTTAGAATATGCATGCCAATAATTATTTTAAAATATTCGTGGATTCAAATATATAGGCGTGTTCAAAATCCTAATTGAGAGTAAAAAATATGATAAATAGTGCACTTTTCATTCTACTTAGTACTATTTTTTACTTTTGATCTTCTCCTAGTCCTCCCTAACAAAGTGATGTTATATTGTAGTATGTGCATGCACATGCTGGAACGTCAAAGGGGGGTGATGAAACGTCAAAAACGAAGAACGAGTTATTGGATATTGTCTGTCGACGTCAATTCTTTCTTTATTTATCAAAGGGGATACATATTGGTATATGGATATGTTCTCAAAATAATAATGTTGGAAGTGTAAAGAATGAGCATGTGATACGAATTATCAGTTCGTTGCATATAATGATAAGAAATATAACAGAAATAAGATATGTGCATACGTATATGTAATTAAGCCCATGTTAGATCTATTTCCTCATTTGAGTATATAACTAATAGTTATATTCTACCTCAAAATTATTTTTATAATAATGTATTACATACAAAACTACTATTTGAACTTAGCTTCTTCTCTAAATAGTATACTTACTTGAGAGGCACACATTATAATCATGACTTTACATTTAATGATAATGGTTTAAAACTGGTCACACATGATTATTGTAGAATCTACCATGAATTCTCCAAAGTCTTCATTTAAAAGTATTCAACATTTCATCACTTTTTCTATATTTTGGTGGTAGAATTGTGCTTATAATAGTTCTACATACATTTTAACATAATACACAAGTCTCTTATGTACTAATTATTAAATTATGTGTTACAAATATATTATCAAAAAACATATCAATCATCCTCCAACCGCCATTTTTACCAAACTTTAGATTTGCTTCATTATTCAATGACTCAAAGAACATTTTTCGAATGGATACAATAGATACATACCTTAAATTATATTTAGAAGGTATAAAAACATAATTTTTAAATAACATCTAATATAAATGTAACAAATTTATTAACACACGTGCATGGGCACGTGTGTGTTCACTAGTCATTAAGAAAAACTCTATACAAAAGGGGTTTTCCCCACTTATATCATTTTCTACATGGTATCAAAGCAGTCGGTCTTGCGCCCCCCCCCCAACCCTAAGAGAGAGAGCACAAAAGAAAGTCGTCTCCCCTTGCGAGCGGTCGTCGTTGTTAGGCGTTGCTAGGCTACCTGCAGGGATTTCCCATCCCTACCTCTTCTTGCAGCTGTTTCCATCTTCAACAACAAAATCATCCGTTTTGAAGTTGTTGTAACTAGCTCTAATGGGTTGCCATGCCACCTCCATGATTTGCTACCATTGGAGCCGCCATATCTATTTCGTTGCCAATCTGCACCGCCGTCATCTAATCTTTGTAAATCTACATCACTGCCATCTACATCTCTGTAGATCTACACCTCCTATGTCATCTATGCATCTATTGAGATCTAGTCCCAAATATGGGATAAAGATCTCTTTTTTGGTGAGTTTGGGGATATATCTCCCCTATATTGATATAGTGGAGTTCCAAAAGAATTTCTCCATCGTTTTTGCTATTGCCCAAACTTGTTGTTGACGATTTGCCACCGTAACACGGCGTGTGGCCTTGAAACCTGGCATGTCGGCGTGAATCTGCTTCAACAAATTTTTCGTCACGACTCGAGACACGGCGTGTCAAAATTTTAACACGACATGTTATTTCTTGACTAACTTTTTCTGCTGCGCAACCTACACAGTGTATCAGTATACGACACAGCGTGTTGTTGCCTTACTACCCCGAGCTTTGTCAACTGACACAGCGCGTCTTCATCGACACGGCGTGTCTCCTACTTCATGTCGGTGTTGACTGCTACTATTATGATATCAAACATGTTGTATCTCTTAATCGACATGGTGTGTCGCCTGTATAGAGATATGTTGTGTTATGTTGTGTTTTGTTGAGTGTCATATGCATAGCATGTGCCTCACTTATGCTTTCACTTCAGTAGTTTAGTCCCATATTGCTCCTCTGCTTTAGTCTATATTCCCTTCTGTTATATAAGAGAATGTATTGTACACTGGTTTATTCATTCAACAAGCAATTCCCAATTTATCTATATGGTATCAAGAGCAGGTCTGGTTCCTCAAGTTTCTCTTTCCCACCCTGCTCCTATGCCCTAAGCCTTCAGCCCCCCTGGCACCCGCCGCCAGCAGCCCCTCCACCCGCAACCGCCGCGGCCGCCCGACCCCTCGCCCCCGCCGCCAGCAGTCCCTCCACCCGCCGTCGCCGCCTCCGATCCCCCGCCCCCCGCCGTCACTCCATCCACCCGACGCCGCTTCCTCCCCTCCTTCCTCCACCAAGTCGCCGCCCCTCCTCTTTACACCAGCCGCCATCCCTCCTCCCTCCACCACCGCACTACTGCCCTCCTCTCGTGCTCTCCTGCCCCTTTTTCGCACGTGCAACCTTCCGAACAGCCATAGCCATCCCACGTTGAGAGTCTCCTATCTCTCCAATTTATTTTTCTGCATGTGCCTCGTTATGGGATACTGATCTTCCTCAGGATGGCGTAGGTTCATTTATCAGTCTATTTTCCCGACACGGGTTTCTTTTGATCTGATGCGTCAGATCCCTGTTGCTGCTACTGCCCCACAGTGGGTTATATATTCACTGCTTGTTGTTGTTGCGTCGCCACTTCACTACTGCCCTACCTCTGCTCATCATGGCCTCGATTGAGCCTCCTCGCTCTCTATGTGTTACCACCGTCAAGCTCAATGGCTCAAATTATCATCTGTGATCGGCATCCTTTGTCGTCTATGTCAAGGCCCAAGGTCGGTACTCACATCGTACTATTGATCCTCCTGCTGCCCCTACTGCTACTACTGATGAAAAAAGCAAGCAAACTAATGTAAAACTACGGCTATTTAAAAATAATCTAGGCAATAACTAAAATGATAATTCTCATTTATAAACTGTCTCTCTACATGGATGCCCATAGAGCCTTTATATAGGCTTCTAAAAGAAAGACTAAACACACGATAGCCAATGTGGGACTAAAACCACATGACTTTACAAAAACCCATAAGAAGAGAAAAGACATAATAAAATAAAACATGCCAATAAAGCCTAACTAATGACACGGTGACGCCTACGCTCATAAGTGCGTAAAGGTGGGGTCTGTCCTACATCAACTCCCCTCGGTTGTAAAAGACTCGACTCCATCGAGTCAGTATTGAGGTAGAGCTCCAGAAGATCTGCATCAACGCGGCGAAACTCCTCCTCGATGATCCATGTGGCGTTTGCTGATGAACGACCTCTCCAACAAACCAAGAAACGGCGTAAAATGCCCTGGCTGGTGAGGACGGTCTGGTCGTCCAAGACGGTGTCGATGCGCTCGGGCGGCTGTTGAGGAAGGCGAGGTAGAGGCGGTAACGTTGCTGACGGCGATGAAGCACGGTGACGGTCTGAAGAAGCTGATGCTGATGGTGGAGGGGGCTCGAATGTACCACGATAAGGAGAAAGATCATTCACATTGAATATTGCACCAATGCCCCAATTTGTTGGTAAATCCAGTACATAGACATTGGGTCCCTGTCGACTAAATATTTGGAAAGGTCCTGACGCTCTGGCATGAAGCTTCTTGAAAGAATTTTTGGGGTAGCGTTCAGGGCGCACACGTACTAACACATAATCTCCCACATGATATTCTTGAAACCGGCGATGTGCATCTGCAGAAAGCTTATAGTTTTCGTAAGACAAAGTAAGTTTTTGGCGAATCTCGGCATGCAAATCATGAATGTGTTGGGCAAAGGTCTCAGCAGTGTGGGAAGTGCGGTCATTAGTGGTCATAGGTACAAGATCTATAGGCTGGCGGGGTTTGTATCTGTGAAACACAAAGCAGTTTTGGGAAGCGTAGGGTTGCACAATGTGTGCACCCTCATATATATAACACTGAAACATTTACAGAGAGGTCCACATATAATATGGAAATAACAAAACAACTAACAGAATATATAAAACAGGAATATATGTTAACACTCCCCCTCAAGTTGGAGCATAGATATCAATCATGCCCAACTTGTCCGTCAGTGTGCAGAATTGCTTCTTCGCCAGCAGCTTGGTGAAGATGTCAGCAACTTGGTCTTCAGAACGAGTGAAGGGAGTGCAGATCTTGCCAGTAAGAATAGATTCCCGAATAAAATGACAATCTACTTCAATGTGTTTAGTGCGCTCATGATAAACTGGATTATTCGCAATGAAGATAGCAGCTTTATTATCACAGTGCATAGGTATAGAAGAAGAAGAGTCAACCCCGAACTCTTTTAACAGAGAGCGCACCCACAACAATTCACAGGCAGTATGGGCCATGGCCCTATATTCAGCTTCAGCACTGGACCTAGCCACAACATTTTGTTTTTTACTCCTCCAGGTAACAAGATTACCTCCAACATACGTACAATACCCAGAAGTAGATTTTCTGTCAACTCTGCTGCCTGCATAATCAGAATCAGAGTACCCTTCAAGAGAACAGTGTCCATGCTTCCTGTAGTGAAGTCCCTTGCCAGGAGACTTCTTCAAATATCGTAAAATCTGACAAAGAGCATCCCAGTGACACTGTCTGGGTTTATCAAGGTACCTGCTAAGAAGACCCACTGCAGTAGAAATGTCAGCTCTGGTGACAGTCAAATAAATGAGTTTACCAATCAGCCTCCTGTACTTTTTATGATCAGCAAAGAGAGGAGAAGAATCATCATCCCAATTTACATTAGGATCCAGAGGAATATCAGCAGGTCTCGCCCCCAGCATACCAGTCTCCTGCAGTATATCTAGGACATATTTTCGCTGAGACAACACAAGAGCATTAGAGTTTCTAGAAACTTCTATGCCCAGAAAATATCTAAGTTTGCCCAAATCTTTGGTAGCAAAGTGCTTGCCTAGATGAGATTTAGTAGCCTGAATACCAAGGGAATCACTGCCAGATATGATAATATCATCAACATAGACAATCAGAATAATAATACCAGCTGAAGTCTTCTTGGTGAAAACAGAATGATCCACCTGAGATCGCAGAAACCCAAAATCAATCATAATTTTTCTCAACTTATCAAACCAGGCCCGGGGACTCTGCTTAAGCCCATAAATAGACTTCTTTAACCTGCAAACTTTGTGAGACTCCCCTTGAGCAACAAACCCAGGAGGTTGCTCCATGTAGACTTCTTCTTGTAAATCGCCATACAAGAAGGCATTTTTCACATCTAGTTGCAATAGTGGCCAGTCAAGATTAACAGCAACAGACAGAAGAATTCGGACAGAATTAAGACGAGCAACAGGAGAGAAAGTCTCAAAATAGTCAATACCATAAGTTTGGGTGTAGCCTTTAGCAACTAACCGTGCCTTCATCCTTTCAAAAGTGTCGTCAGGTTGATATTTCACAGCATACACCCATCTGCAACCAACAGGTTTACACTGAGGAGGTGGATCCACCAACTCCCAAGTATCTCGTTCAGCAAGAGCCAACATCTCCTCCTTCATAGCAGACAACCATCCAGTACTCTGTAGAGCATCCTGGATATTCTTTGGAACAGCAACAGCAGATAAGGCATATACAAAATTGCTAGAATGAACATTCAGATGATCAGTAGAAACAAACTGAGCAATACTGTGTGATGTGCAGGAACGAGTACCCTTTCTAAGAGCAATGGGTAAATCAAGATCAGAATGTACCTCAGGTGTAGTAGAACCTTCTGGAGGTGAAGATTGGTTTTCATGGGGGGTTTCTTGAGTAGAAGGTGCTCTGTTCCTGCGTTGATAAACTATAAGAGGAGGCTTAGCAGCCTCAGTAGTGACTTTATCAGTAGTATCAGGCACACAATCAGTAGTAACAGGCAGAGGAGAGGCAATAAGATCAGACTGTAAACTGTCACCACGAGTAGAATAGTAGGGGGTATCCTCAAAGAAAACTACATCACTGCTAGTATACCATTTTCTTGCAGTAGGACTGTAACACCTGTATCCCTTCTGGGTACGAGAATATCCCAAAAAAAATGCACTTCTCAGCACGAGGAGACAGTTTATCAGAAGTAGGTCCAAGTAACCTTACAAAACAGGTACATCCAAAGATCCGAGGAGGCACAGTAAATAGCTGAATATCGGGTTGAAGAACTTGAATAGGTATTTTGTTTCCAATCACAGATGATGGCATTCTATTTATCAGAAAACAAGCAGTCAATATAGCCTCAGGCCAAAACGAGCGAGGAACATGTGCATGCATCATAATAGTTCTAGCCACCTCTAACACGTCTATTTTTACGCTCAGCCACACCATTTTGCTGGGGTGTATAAGCACAGGAGGTCTGATGTCTTGTACCCACAGATTTACAAAAAACATCCACATCTTTTTTAAAAAAATTCCAGTGCATTATCAGTACGAAAAATTTTAACAGGCACACCATATTGTGTTTTTATTTCAGCAAAAAAGAACTTGATAATAGACAAAACTTCGGACCTACTTTTCATCATAAACAACCAAGTAGTCCTTGAAAAATCATCAATAAACAGAATAAAATACTTATGACCAGATAGACTCGGCACATGACAAGGTCCCCATACATCAGAATGCACTATATCAAACATATTTTTACTGCTAATCTGACTGCGTCTAGGATAAACAGTTCTAGTCTGCTTTCCAAGTTGACATGACTCGCACTGAAAACTACAAATGCCAAGATCAGAAACTAAGTGTCGAAGCTTTTCAGATGATGGATGGCCGAGCCGGTAGTGCCACTGTAATGCAGAAACTGAAGTAGATAATGCAGGAGTCACAGTTGCTTTAGCTGCTTTTGGCAAATGATCCAGATAGAAAAGTCCATCAGCACCTTCATACCCCCCACCAATTTTCATCCCGGTGCGAAGGTCCTGAAAAACACATGAACCAGGAATAAAAGTCAGACTACACTGTAGGCTTCGCAATATCTTGCTGACAGACAACAGATTCAAAGGAAATCTAGGCACATATAAGGCAGATTTCAGCAGAAAGTCAGAAACAATATCCCCTACTCCAGACACCGCAGACTTGGAACCATTAGCCAGCATAACAGATGAGGGTCGAGCAGGTTTATATAATTTGTGAAACAGTGATCGATTTCCAGAAATATGTGAAAAGGCACCGGAGTCGATGACCCACTTAGTATTACCAGGAGTAGAAGAAGAGCTCAGGAAGGCAGTGTCATAACCAGAATAAGCTGCGGCATGAGCTCCACTAGTCGAAGCTTGAGACGACGCACCAGCTCGCTCAAGAAGAAGACGCTCCACCTCAGCACGGATGTAGTCAGCAGTCGCACCCAAGGAGGCAGAGTTAGTAGGTTGAGTCGTTCCTTCTTATGCAGTAGTAGTGGAGTCAGCAGCTGCATTGGCCCACGCCGGCTTACCATATTTTTCCCAGCATTTTTCTTCAATATGGTTGGACCGGCCACAGAAGGTACAAAGTGATGTCCTGACTGAGGACGCGCACCAGCAGTAGGGGCAGTAGAAGAGGCTCCACGACCAGGAGCAGCCCGTCCTCGTCCTCCACCCAGGGGAGAACGACTGTCAGTAAAGCGACCACGGCCACGACCACGGCCACGACCAGAAGCTGCAGCAAGAGCCGAAGAGTCCCCAACATCAGTAGTCAGAGACGATGAAGACGAAGGAAAACGCTGAAGGCATTTGTAGGCACTCTGTAGTGACGGCAGAGGGTCACTGGCTAAGATCTGGTCCACAACTCCAGCATAGGACTCGGGCAGTCCACAAAGAAACTGGACTAACTGCAACTCCTGGCGCTGACGCTGCATGGTAGCCAGGTCCGTGGAGAGAGGGTGATAGGATTCCAGTTCACCCCATAATCCAGTGAAGTCAGAGAAGTAATCCGCAATGTCCGTCCCCCTGAATTGTAGACGTCCCAGCTGCTTGGTGATGTCAAACACCTTCTTGGGGTTCTGACTATGCGAGTATGTACCGGCGAGATGATCCCACATCTGCTTCGCCGTAGGCAGGTGAAGAAGTGTGACGCTAATCTTCTCAATGCTGCTGTTGAGAATCCAGGTCATCACAATGGAGTCGTCACGAACCCAGTCGTCATACGCCTTCACATCTTTAGCATCAGCGTCCTCTGCGGGTATTGGCGGACCAGCACGGGTAAGATGTGAGTACTTGCCCTGGGACCTGGCATAGATCGTCATGAAGCAGACCCAATGCGGATAGTTGCGCCCATCAAGCTTAACAGTGGTAACCTGACGGCGGTAGTCATCACTCGAGGACGCCATGTGAGCAGTAGGCACAGAAGTAATAGGCACGAGCAGGCAGGAGACGGTCTACGCCGTCAGACAGGCACAGCAGGCACAAAACAACAGAGAAGACCTCTCACATACGGTCTACGCCGAAGCGCAGATCAGAACCCGGTGGCACAACGGCCTACTCGGGCAGGCAGGCAAAAGACCGAAAAAACGATCTACGTCACACCAACTTCAAGCCACCGGACCGCTGTAGAACTTCACAGAGCCAACGTACCGGCGGCTAGGACCGCGGAGGCGCACCGGCCCCCTGCGGCGGAGTGGGCGCCCGGCCCCGGCGGCTGCTGCCCGACGGCTGGGCGGCTGCGGGGGGGGGGGGGGGGCGGCCGGCCGGAGAGGAGAGAGGGGTGGGAGGGTGGCGGCTGGATCTACTGCTCTGATACCATGTGAAACACAAAACAGTTTTGGGAAGCGTAGGGTTGCACAATGTGTGCACCCTCATATATATAACACTGAAACATTTACAGAGAGGTCCACATATAATATGGAAATAACAAAACAACTAACAGAATATATAAAACAGGAATATATGTTAACATTATCCATTAACAACTTCAAAAGGACTGTTTCATGTGGATCAATTTACAGAACTGTTGTAAGCAAATTCAGCAATAGGTAGCAATAAGTCCCAGTTGCCTAGGTGCTCACCAACAAGACATCGTAGAAGGTTACCCAAGCTCCTATTAACCACCTCAGTTTGACCATCAGTTTGAGGGTGAAAGGAAGAAGAGAATTTGAGGTTGGTACCAAAGATTTTTCACAAAGTCTTCCAAAAGTAGCTAACAAACTTTACATCACGGTCGGAGACTATGGAGGAAGGAAGTCCATGTAGTTTGACTACCTCATTGAAGAAAAGGCGGGCGATACAAGAGGCATCAGAAGTCTTACTACAGGCAATGAAGTGGGTCATCTTCGAAAAACGATCAACAACGACGAACACAGAGTCGTGGCCACGGGAAGTGTGGGGAAGACCTAAAATAAAATCCATACTTAGGTCTTTCCAAGGCTCATGCGGAATAGGGAGAGGAGTGTAAAGACAGATATTTTGTCTTTTGGTTTTGGCCAATTGACAAGTATGACATTGAGACATGATGCGAGCTATATCACGACGTAAGGAAGGCCAATAAAATATGTTTGTCACTAGAGTGGTGGTCTTATCCCTACCGAAATTGCCAACGAGGCCACCAGCATGTAATTCACAAACGAGAAAATCTCGAACTGAAGTAGAAGGGATGCACAACTGCGTACCACAAAAAAGAAATCTATCACGTAGACTAAAATCAGAAGCATGGTCGGGTGTGCTACTGAGAAGTTAAGAATGAATAGTCGCAAAATCAGGACAGGTGGGATATTGTTTTTTCAGTCGGTCGAAGCCCACAACTTCAACGTTCATACACTGTAGGGTGGTCAAGCAACGACTGAGAGCATCTGCGGCCTTGTTCTCAACACCTGAGCGATGCTTGAGGACAAAAGTGTACTCCTGAAGAAATTCACACCACTTGGCGTGACGCACATTTAAGTTCTTTTAGGAGTTTAGAAATCGAAGGGCTTGATGGTCAGACCAAAGGATGAACTCTTGATGGAGAAGGTAGTACCTCCAATGACATAGGGATTGCACAACAGCGCAGAATTCTTTATCATACGTGGAATATATGCGATTTGCCTCATTGAGTTTCTCACTGAAAAAGGCAACAGGGTGCCCTTCTTGACTCAGAACGCCTCCAATGCCAATACCAGAAGCGTCACAAGATACTTCAAAAGGGAGGGGAAAATCGGGAAGGCGAAGAACCGGAGCTTCGGTCGACTTAGTTTTGACTGGCTCAAAAGCACGTTTGGCTGATGGTGTCCACTCTAATTTGTCACACTTCATTAACTCAGTGAGAGCCATAATGGTGCTAAATCCTCGAACAAATCAACGATAAAAAGTAGCCAGCCCGTGAAAGCTGCGAAGCTCAGAAATTGAAGTGGGTTGAGGCCAATCAGTGATGGCCTTGACTTTGGCTAGGTCAGCCTCAATGCCGGTAGCGGATACAAAATAGCCAAGGAATAGGACTTTATCTTGAAGGAGCGAGCACTTCGTTAGATTGATGTACAATTTCTCAGTACGAAGTGTGTCAAAGATGAGTCGGAGATGAGTTAGGTGTTCGTCTTTGGTCTTACTAAAAATCAGAATGTCATCAAAGTATACTACTAAAAATTTTCCAATGAATGGTTGTAACACATGGTTCGTGACGCGCATGAAGGTGTTGGGTGCGTTCGAAAGGCCAAAAGGCATGACTAGCCACTCATATAAACTGTTTGGGGTTTTGAAGGCAGTCTTCCATTCATGAGACTGCTTAACACGGATCTGGTGGTAACCGCTACGAAGGTCAATCTTGGAGAAATAGCGGGATCCCGTCAATAGATCAAGCATGTCGTCAAGGCGTGGAATAGGAAATCGATATTTGATAGTCGTCTTATTGATGGGTCGACAATCTAAACACATACGCCAACTACCATCCTTCTTGGGAGCAAGTAGTGCAGGAACCGCACAAGGGCTCTTGCTCTCACGAATGAATCCTTTGAGAAGGAGGGCATCAACCTAACGTTTCAATTCAGCATGCTCAGTCGGGTTCACACGGTAATGAGGTCGGTTAGGGAGCAAAGAATCAGGAATCAAATCACTCTCGTGCTGAAAATCACGCATAGGAGGGAGCTCATCCGGAAGGTCGGTGGGTGTCATGTCCTTAAACTCGTCGAGAAGGGAGGCAAGTTCTGGTGGGGGCTGACAATCAGACATGGGAGTGGATTCTTTGATGTATAGCACATACAAGCATCCAGATTCTGGACTGGCTTCCTCAAGCTCTCATCGAGTGACAAGGTGTAGAGAGTGTTGGGATTTGGAGGATTAGGCATCAGGCGGTGGACTCTTTTTGATAGGGGAAATGAAACGAGTAGGTCCTAATTGAATGTGTTTGCCTTTGTGCTTAAAAGTATAAACGTTGGAGCGTCCCTCATTGTGGGCATCTAAGTCATATATCCAAGGACGTCCCAAAATGACATGGCCAACATCCATGGGCAACACGTCGCACCAAACGTGGTCCGAATAAGCACCTACAGTGATGGTTACAAGACAACGTTGGGTGATGGGCAAACTAATCTGGTTCACCCAATGGACTTTGTGTGGTTGTGGATGTGGCTCAGGGCGCAACTCCATGCGCTTCAATCCATGGTGTGAAATGATATTTTGAGAACTACCCCCATCAATGAGGAGTTTACAACTTTTACCAACGTGTTTGAAAAAGGCTTGGAAGGGGGTGGTACATTTCCATTCATCCCCTTCTGAAGGAGCAACAAGAACACGCATGACTTGAAGATAAGAAGGATCATCCTCATAATCGGCGTCATCATATGAGGGTTCAGAGGCTGGAAGAACATCTTCATACTCAATGTCATCCTCTGGGGTGGTATCAGGAGAGTCCAAGGACACAAAAAGAGCATGACGAGGGCATTGGGCAGCTAAGTCAGTCGTGCTATGATAATGAAAGCATTCACGGACTCTTGGAGGAGGTCGGATTGGAGTGGACATTATCTCCTTACCTTTACTGGATAAAGGGAGTGAAGAACCCTGGGGAGATGGTTGGAGCGGAGGATAGGCCGAACAAGATGAGGTGGTGATCGGATTACTGGTTGATCGAGTATGTTGGTCAAAACAAGAAAATGAAGGACCACGAGAAGCAGGTTGTAGGTAACTCTCGACATGTTGGGCGCGGTGAAAAGCATCGTCTAAGGAGTCATATTGTTGCAATTGCATTTCTCGCTTAATATTGAGGTGTAGACGATGCCCAAAGCGAGCGGCTAATTGCCAGTCTGAGTCATTGTGAGCGCAACGGTTTTTAGCCTTTTCAAACCGTTCCATGTACTCCTGAACAGAAGATGTCCCTTAGCTAAGGGCCATCCAGTCGGAAAGAAGTTGTCTTTGGTATTGGGAGGGTACATAGCGTTCACGTAGCTTGGTTTGATCTCATCCCAAAATAGAATAGGTGACTGACCACTACGCTCCATGTCACGTTGGACGCCTTGCCAATACCTCTTGACAGACCCTTCGAGTTTCATTTTGGCAAACCTAATTCGTTGAGCATCTGTCATGTTATACCAGTCGAAATAATCTTCCAAACTGGCAATCCAATAGAGAAAATCCTTAGGGTCAAGTTTTCCATCAAAAGTAGGTGCATCTACCTTAACTCGGCAGGTGAAATCATCCTGAGGTGGGTGTTCTGGGTGGTAGTGACCGTAAGGATTTTGGGGAAAGGATGGGCCACGCGGGGGGGGGGGGGGGGGGGGGGGGGGTGAAAAGCATCATGTCCAGGGGGGGACGAGGACGTAGCGCAAGAGGGTGGATGGGATGATAAGGCGGATCCATTGGTCGTTGAGGATGTGGATAATGATTTGCAGGAACGAATTGGGGGTCAGGGGCATTGCGTTGAGGGGGGTATCTCCGTGCAAGGTTTGTATGTGGAGCAGTGGGTTGAGGCGTATAATTGGGAGGTTGATAATACGGTGGGTAGTAGTGGTGGTTTTCCTCATAGGCATGTAGGGAGTAAGGGTCATGTTCAGCGAAAGGGTCAGTGGCCCCTAAGTTTTGATAGTCGGGGATCTCTTGGGGTTGTGGTGCACAGATTTGCAGGGGAGTAAGAGCTAATGGGTATCGAGGTGCATTCCCTATATTTGGTGGCATGCCATATCTAAAATAAGGTGTGGGGTTCTGACCGGCCTGGAGGGTATGTGTTTGGCGGATTGTGCGAAGCTCAGTCATGATAGAATTGAGTGTTTGACCAAGAGTATCCAGGTTAAAGGGGTTTTGGGAAGACGCAGGGGTTGCTTCCGGAGTGGGTTCCAACACAAGGCTATGAGACCTATGATCCAACATAATGAATTGCAACGAAACAGCCAAAAATTATTGTGCCAAAGGAAAACTTAGTTTCTGAGATGTACAACGCGGAAAAAAAAACTTCAAAAAAAAAATGTGGACGGATATATCAAAGTAAATAGTGCGTTGAACAAAGAAAAATCTCTCACAAAAATAGGACTTGGCAATTTTGCAGTGGAAGAATCAAAACTCCCTATGGACCCTTTTGTGAATGTACTAGAAATGCAGAAGAACGAGGTACAATAACAATGGAAAGACCTTACCCGAATTGTAGATATTGAATACCCTTTACTTTGTGTAGAAGAGGTTGTCATCTTTGTGGAGGACGTCGATCCGGCCACAACTTCCGCCAATCCAACTCGACGGTGAGTTGGATGGGGGTTGCAGGGGGCCAGCGGCCCCATGCTCAGGGGTTCGGGGGCGAGAGCCCCCAGAAAAAAAAATTGGGGCTGCTTACTAGTGGCCTGGGCGATCGATTGTCACAGACAACAGCAGCGGCGGCGGTATGTCAGCAGTGGTCGGCAACGGCAGCAGCGGCGGTGGACGACGGCGGTAGCAGCAGCCGGTGACGGCGGCGGTGGCAGCAGCAGGGGACGGCGGCTGCAGCAGCAGCAGGGGACAGCGGCTGCAGCAGCAGGGGGCGGCGGCGGCAGCAGCAGGGTTGACAGAAGAAGCAGCAACGGATGGCGGCGGCAGCCGTAGCAAGGGTGACAGAAGAAGCAGCAACGGACGGCGGCGGCAGCAGCAGGGGTGACAGAAGAAGCAGCAACGGATGGCGGCGGCAGCCGTAGCAAGGGTGACAGAAGAAGCAGCAACGGACGGCGGCGGCAGGCGGAGAGGGTAGTGGGTAGGGTTTGGTAGCAGCGGCGGTGGCGGGGGGTTTGGTGAAGGTGGAGGATGACAGCTGGAGGGTGACAGTTGGAGGATGGAGGATGACGGGTTGGGCAGGACCTAACCCTAATGCTTTTAGGGTTAGGCTCTGATACCACTTAATGTAAAACTACGGCTATTTAAAAATAATCTAGGCAATGACTAAAATGATAATTCTCATTCATAAATTGTCTCTACATGGATGCCCATAGAACCTTCATAAAGGCTTCTAAAAGAAAGACTAAACACACGATAGCCAATGTGGGACTAAAACCACATGACTTTACAAAAACCCATAAGAAGAGAAAAGACATAATAAAACAAAACATATGCCAACAAAGCCTAACTAATGACACGGCGACGCCTACGCTCATAAGTGCGTAAAGGTGGGGCATGTCCTACATCACAAACTTATGCCCAAAGGTCCAAAGACGACTCTGGTGTTATGTCTTGGCTTCTTAATAGCATCGAGTCGCGGATCAGTCAATCCATGTTATGTCTTCATGATGCTTAGGCAATGTGGGACCAGCTTTCACATGTCTACTCCCATCAGCAAAATCCTAAATGTGTTCTTGAAATTTTCAAAACCTGACCAAGAAGGGAGTTTTCTTCTTATGCTTCCATCGAAGACTTCTACAACCAGTGCTCTACTCTCTAGAATGTGTATGAAATCTACCATCTGTTGACAGTTGATATCAAAGAAGCCCAGAAGCAGCGCAATGAACTCCAACTGGTTCAATTTCTGGCTGTCCTCCCTGCTTCTTTCTCCGGCGTGGTCGATCAAATTCTGTCAAGTGACCCTCTGTCTACTCTTCGAGACGTCCTCAAGCGAGTTCAAAGGCTACCATCTATGACCTCCACTCCTGCTATTGAGCATCCTGCTCTAGTTGCTCGCACTGCTGATTCTGGACGTGGTCGCAGTCGTGGCGGATGAGGCTCCTCTACTGCCCCTGGACGAGGTCAAGCTACTGGTCCTCGCTACTGCAATTGGTGTGTTCATGGCAATCATACTGAAGATAGGTGCTGGATCAAGCACGACAAGCCTGCCTGCGCTAACCAGGCCTCCATAGAAACTGCTACTGATGTTGCATCCGACCAACCGGCTGCTCCTCCGACTACTGAATGGCTTCGCTCTGAATTCGAGAAGTTTTTTCCAGGAGCGCATGACTCAGCTACCTTCGACATCTGCTGCTGGTTCTTCTGTCATGCCTGCTTCTCCTTCTGCTGGTAACAACAAATGGTGCATTGATTCTGGTGTGTCTGTCGATATGGCTGGCGACATCCAATTATTTTTTGCTCTGTCTAAAACCTCTAATATTCCATCTATTGTTGTTGTAAATGGCTCTAAGACTCATGTTCATGGCATTGGCACCGTTCCTCTATCTCGCAAGCTGAATCTCTAATTTGTTCTATACATACCACAATTTCCTGTTAATTTACAATAAAACTATAAAACAGCTTCAGTGCTCCATTAAATTTGATCCCTCTGGTTGTATTTTGAAGGATCTTCGCACGAAGACGAGGATTGGTTCGGGCCATGAAGGACCAGATGGACTATACTATTTGGATGGACCGCCTACAGCTTCTGCTCTTCTGTCTACATCAGTCACAGGGCTTTAGTGGCACTTCCGGCTGGGTCATCCGTTTGCTGCAAAGTTGAAGCATTTATTTCCTGCATTATCTGAAAACCATTTTTCTTGTTCATCTTGTGTTTTGGGAAAACAAACGCAGTCTTTTTTTCCCGCTAAAAAAGAACTTGGTTTTAAAGAAATTTTTTATATTGTTCATGCGGACATCGGGAGTCCATACTTTGTTCCGAGTCAATCTGGAGTTAGATAGTTTCTGACTTTTATTGATGATTATTCCCATACTACTTGGTTGTTTTTGCTCAAAGATTGTGGCACTGTTTGGACAATATTCGTATTTTCTTTTCTGAAATACAAACCCAGTTCAATAAATCCATTAATTTTCTGTACCGATAATGCCCTGGAATTTATGCAGAAGTTTGTCACATCCTTTTGTTCTAATCGTGGCACTATCCATCAAACCACTTGCCCTTATACTCCACAGCAGAATGGTGTTGCTGAACGGAAAAATCGCCACTTATTAGAGGTTGCTCGCACTCTTCTTATTCACTATAAAGTTCCTCACCATTTTTGACCTGAGGCAGTTTCTACGGCATGCTATCTTATCAACCGTATGCCATCTTCTGTTTTACAAAATCGTATACCTTACTCCATTTTGTTTCCTGATGCACCTCTGTTCTCCGTTCCTCCTCGCATTTTTGGGTGTACTTGCTTTGTTAAAAATTTACGCCCACGAATGACGAAACTTGATCCTCGATCCACTAAGTGTATTTTTTTAGGTTATTCTAGAACCCAAAAAGGTTACCGCTGCTTTGATCGGGTACTCAAACATTGGTTTGTCAGTGCGGATGTGATCTTTTTTTAGCATATGCCCTATTTTCTGATGATGGAGCAACACTATCCAGTGATATGTTGGCACCCACGCCTCTACCGGATATTGTTGAAGACTTACCTTCTTCTAACCAGCCTGAAGATTGTCTGTTGCAAGTGTACAAACGCCGGCCAAAGACAAGCACTCCTTCCATGGCCCCTACCCAACCAATTCCTCCGTCTGTGGATGATCAAATAAACATTGAGGTAACTTCTGACTTGCACCTTCCTATCAATCTACGCAAAGGTGTTCGCTCCTGTACTAAACATCCTATCAGTCATTACTGCACTTCTGTCAATCTGCATAACAGTTTTGCCTGCTTTACTTTTACGATTTCTGCTATCACCATTCCAAAGACTGTTGCAGAGGCTCTAGTTATTCCTGCATGGAAACAGGCAAAGGATCAGGAAATGCAGGCGCTCTGTGATCGCAAGACATGGGAACTTGTGGATCGCCCTTCTTCATGCCCTACTATTGGCTGCCGATGGGTCTTTACCATTAAGTATCAACCTGATGGGACTATTGAACGTCTGAAAGCTCGCCTTGTTGCAAAAGGCTACACACAAACATATGGTGTTGACCATTTTGAGATCTTCTCTCCTGTTGCACGATTAAATTCTATTAGAATTCGGATTTCTGTTGTTGTTAATAAAGATTGGTCTCTCTTTCAGTTAGATGTTAAAATGTATTTCTTTATGGAGATCTACAGGAGGAAGTGTACATGGAGCAACCATCCGATTTTGTTGCTCAGGGGAGTCTGCGTTTAAAGTTTGTAAACTGAACAAGGCCATCTACGGTCTCAAACAGAACCCACATTCGTGGTTCGACAAGCTCAGTCAGATCTTTGTCACTTTTGGCTTCCGTCGCTCTCACTCTAATCATTCAGTCTTTATCCGCAAAACAGTGGTTGGACTTGTCATTCTTATTGTTTATGTTAATGATATTATTTTATCTAGCAGTGATACCGTGGGTATACAAGCAACTAAAACCTACTTAAAAAACATTTTGTCACTAAAGATCTCGGAAAGCTGAGGTATTTCTTAGGCATTGAGGTTTCCAAATCATCTGCAGGGTTGTCTCTCTCTCAGAAAATATGTACTTGATCTCTTGTAGGAAACTGGTATGCTGGGCTGCAAACCAGCCAACACTCCCCTTGACCCAAATATGGATTGGGACGATGAAAATTATCCTCCCTATGTTGATCATCACCAGTTTAGAAGGCTGGTAGGCAAGCTTATCTATCTGACGGTCATAAGAGCTGACCTCACTGTTGCTGTCGGTTTCATCAGATAAACCCCGACAGTGTCATTAGGATGATATATGTCACATTCTGTGGTATCTTAAAAGCTCTCCAGGAAAAGACTTGTTGTATAAGAAGCATGGTCACAGCAATCTATCTGGTTTCTCAGACTTTGAGTATGCAGGAAGTCGTTCTGATCGTAAGTCAACATCAGGATACTATACATTTGTTGGCGGAAATCTTGTTACCTGGCGAAGCAAAAAGAAGACTGTTGTCACCAGATCCAGTGCAAAGGCAGAATATCGAGCTATGGCTCATACTGCACGTGAACTTCTATGGGTCCAGAGTCTCCTCCAAAAGTTTGATATATCCTATTCCAGCCCTATACCGATGTTTTGTGACAACAAGGCCTCCATTTTTATTGCAAGCAACCCCACTTTTCATGAGAAGACGAAACATATTGAGGTCAACTGTCACTTTGTTCGAGAGACAGTCCTTTCTGGGCGGATTTGCACTCCATATCTTAGCACTAGAAGCAAGTTGCGGACATCTTCACCAAGATACTTCCTTAAGCTCGGTTTCAGACTCTAGTTGACAAGTTGGGCATTTTCGACATCTACGCTCCAGCTTGAGGGGGAGTATGGAGATATGTTGTGTTACGTTGTGTTTTGTTGAGTGTCATGTGCATAACATGTGCCTCACTTATGCTTTCGCTTCAGTAGTTTAGTACCATATTTCTCATCTCTGCTCTAGTCTCTATTCCAATCTGTTATATAAGAGACTGTATTGTACACTGGTTTATTCATTCAATAAGCAATTCCTAGTTTATCTATAGCCTGCTACCGCTGCTTTCCGCGTCAACTGTCACGAGATGTTGCTCAACGACACAGTGTGTCTGCTGCTTCCTATTGCTACATCTTGGCATGCTACATCATCTACTCATAGCGGAACTTCTAAAGTTCTATAGATGGCGTGTTTCTATCCCTTTCTTACCAGCAACAATTATCTTTCTTTTCCAACAATTTCTTTACACCCCCCCCTTTCAGCCCTATTTACCTTTTTCCTACCTCGTCAATCCTTGCTCCACCCCCATACACATATTGAACCATTGATCCTATGATTTTTTGACCTTGTCCAATTTTTTTTGCAGGGGCTCCGTCCCCACCCCCTAGATTTTCCGACCTAAGGCCGGATAAATCTCTTTTCGAGACGTAAAAAGATCCATTTATTTTTCTATCCGGATCTATGTAATTGGGTCATGTTGCATATTGACTCGCATTATCGGTTACCTCCTCCACATTTTTAATTACACAACCCTACCTCTACCGTTATTTTTGGCTTTCCACCCCAACCACGCTCTTGATCAAGGAAGCATGGACACGTTTGTAGACACGGACACGAGACACGACAATATTCTAAAATATAGGACACGGACGTGGCGCTGATGAGGGCTATTTTTTTTCTAATATATACATATGTGAGTGTATAATACATGTTTGTATAATGGTATGTGAATATGAATACAAAGGTGTGTTTATGTGTAGTATAAAAAATATGAAGCCGACAAATAAACCTGCTACGTTTTTTAGATAACTACATTAGATTTTCAGAATAAATAAACATTGGTCTAATTAGTTTATTATGCCAAAATGTGACTCATGACATAGAACTCATCTTGGATTTTGCATTTGGGCTCTTTTCAAGACATTTTATTTGTAATTTTATTAGATCTCGGTGTGTTATATGTTCACAATCACAAGAGCACTTAGAAGTAGTTGTATTTCCATTAGGACGGTTGAGTTAGCTAGCGGCGCTCGACCCTGCAGCGAGCGATTCTAGGGCTCCTTAGCGGCGCGATACATGCTCGCGGGGGAGGTCGGCTTCCGGTGGGTAGCTCCCTTCTCCCCTAGGCTTTCTCCTGCTCGGCTTTCAGTGGAAAGCGTCTTCTTGAGGCGCTTGCCATCTCTACAACTCGAAGAGTGTTGGTTTTCTGCCTTCGGGCCGAAACGCAGGTGGAGCTCAAGGGTTGGCGCTCTCCCCGGGCACAAGTGGGTGGCCTAACGGTGGAGGCTTGATTCCTAGGAGGTTGTTCCCAGGAGGTCGACACCCCCCTTCCCTTTTCCGTTTCGTTATTTTTTGGATTTTAGTCGTTTATCACTTGTCTTCGTTTTGTGGGGCTTTTCCTTGGTCTAGCGGCGGTCCTCTGCACCTCCGTGTGCTTGACAAGGGCAGGGGACAATCAGGGGTCTTGTTCCTTGAATTGGTGCTCCCATCCCCACTGCCCGTCCCTTTACACCTCAAGCTGTTTGCTTGAGCTTGGAAGGGGAGCATTGTGGTGATTGGGAGTGGTGTGGGGTTCCCTGTGCTTTGTACCCTCCATCCTTCACTCACCAAGGTTTTTGTTGTTTTTCTGCTTGCACCGGTTAGGGGTTGGTCTCCAACCAGGCTGGTACCTTGGTGGCGCCTCCTTTCTATTTGTGTTTTTGCTGTGTGAGTCCTTCTTGTAGGTGAGTAGTCTATCGAGTCTTCTTTTTTTCCTAGTTATGCTTCGTGCTTTTAGTCGCTATGCAGTAGAGAGTAGCCGTAGGTTTCTAGTTGTGTGTGGCCTACCCAATTTATTTCCTTGTTGGTGGTCCTTTGGCATGTATATGATGGTTATCACGTTTGGTAGAGTTGTTCACTCCTCTTTCGGTTATCTCATGGGCTCGTTTAGATTGAAGGCATCTCTTGTTGATAGTTGCTTTATTCAGCCACTATGTGGAGAGATCTTTGCTGAAATTTACCTATCGCCTCCCGATATGAGCTTGCGTGATATATCGGACTCAAAAAGAAGTGTTGGATGGTCCTCCAGTGTGATCTTACTCTCTTGTAGATGTTGTATGGCTTGTCAGTAATGATATTTTTCCGTTTTCAACAAAAAAAGTGGTTATATTTCCAGAATTTACACTCTAAAACAGGTTACTACTGGAGCAGTTGTTGCACGAAGTGTTCGGGGAGTGTCTGTGCCTTGTCCAGTTGTGTCCAAGCTGCAAAAAATGACCAAAATGGATAGGACACGGCATAGCCGTGTCCAAAACGTTTTGAACTGCGTCCAGGAAGTGTCAGTGTCCAAAATGTGTTAGACACGGACACGACAGCTTTATAGAAGTGTCTGTGCTTCCTAGCTCTTGACTCTTTTCGTGGTTAGCGTGAGGGGTAGAATAGAGGATGAAGAGTAGAGGGAGGAGATGAGATGGAGGAGAAATGAAGAAAGAAGAAGACTTTGAATCTGCTGCTAAATAGATCTTCATGCCACTTTTATTGCTAATATATGAATCTTCATGCTACCTTTTTGCTGCTTTGTGGTGTTGTTCTTGTTGCTATATGGATATGTTTGCTACTATTATTGATTCATCTACCTTATGAAGAACCTGAGAAACTTATTCATCGTCATCTCAACTGCTGCTCTACTTTACTTCAGCTATTTGTTGATAGTTTTTCTGTCCGGTGACGTCATTGTTACCTACTTGTTCTATGACTAGCACATTTTACTTGTTGTTTTGTGAGTTTGCACTATTGTTGTCCGTGCTATGTTTGCACGTTGACTCTTTGTAAGTGCCTTGAACAAATCTGCTGCGACTGTGACCCAACACTCTTCGAACTTTGGACGTTTGCTACACGATGGAAATTATATGAGATGATGATGGCATCTTTATTGACTTACATGCTATGATGGGGCGTCATGCTTTTCTGCTACTATTTTTCATCTTGGAATTCTTTTTGTTAATTTCTAGTTTGGACACTGGTCTTTTATCCGGCTACACATCTATAGTCTGTTATTGTATTCCAGCATTCTTTGGCTTGTTCGTGCCTTGAGCATGTTGACTCTTTTCTTGTTCATGCCTTGTATGCGCACTATCTACTGTTTCTTGTGTTCCAACACTCTCCGGCTTGTTCATGCCTGGAACATGTTGACTCTTTTCTTGTCAATTCCTTGTATGCACGTTATCTACTGTTTCTTGTGTTCCAGCACTCTCTGGCCTATTTGATGATCATAAAGACTGTGATAAAGATCATGATGGCTACCTATTGATGTTTAATCTGCTCCAGATGCTACTACACACTGATCAAGAAGCTCCTTCTACTTGCCTATGTACCCGCTTTTGGATTATCTGCTTGAGGGAGAGTATTTGAGTGCTTGAGTGACTTATTGTAATATTGAGGGGGAGAAATTCTTGTCTGGGCTTGGTTATCTTTTTATTTTGTTTAGTCTCTGTCAGTTTGCAAGCTGACTTAGGATTCTCTCAACCTCCAGCTTCAGGGGAAGTGTTAGAGAGTCTATTTATCGATGTTGTTTCTATTTTGCATAAGTTGTTTAGTCTATCTATAACATGGGCCCAAGTGTGCCTTGGCCCATTAGGGTTTGTCTGGAGTCTGTATGCTTCCCCTTTAACCTATATATAGGAAAGGGGGGCTACCCTTTTGTCATTAAGAAACACTCTACACATGAAGGGGTTTTCCCCCACTCATATCGTTTTCTACAAAACTTTGACTGAACTTCTATATTATGTTGTACCTCTATCATATATATATGTTAATTTAACACCAGACATATTCCAACTCTTCGGCCCCTAGGTAGGTTGATAATACTATAGAGATATGGTGTGTTCTGTTATGTTTTGTTGTGTGTCATGTGCATAGCATATGCCTCACTTATGTTTTTCACTTCTGTAGTTTAGTCCCATATTGCTCACCTCTGATTTAGTCTCTATTCTCTTCTGTTATATAAGAGACTGCACTGTACACTATTTTACTCAATAAACCATTCTCATTTTCTCTATATGGTATCAAGAGCAGGTCCGGTCCTATTTTTTTCTTCCCACCCTGCCCCTATGCCATGAGCCTCCCCCCCCCGCTGTCGCCGCCACCCACCTCTCCCCTCCCCCCCCTCCGCCGCCGCCACCCCCCTCTCCCCTTCCCCCCCGCACCGCCGCCAGCCACGGCTCCCCTGCCTGCCGCCGTTGTTGCTCCCGCAACCCTCTCCCTCCCTTCTCCACCCACCGCCCACCCCTCCCCTCCCCTTCCACCACCCGCCGCCACCCCTCCCTGCTGTCGCCGCCTTTCACTCACCTGCTGTCGCCGCCCATCCTCCTCTTCTCCACCTCCGCCGCCCCTCTTCACTCCTCTGCTTCCCCCACAGCCACCACCCTCCCTCTTCTCCTTTTTGCTGATCCATTCTTCCGGACAGCCATAGCTATCCCACATTGAGAGTCTCTTAACTCTCTGGTTCTTTTTCTTCTTGCACCTCATGATGGGATATTGATTTCCTCATGCCGGCGTAGGTTCCTTTATCCATCTATCTGCCCGAAACGGGTTCCTCTGGTCTGATGCGTCAGATCCCTGTTGCTGCTACTGCCCCATAGTGGGTTAATTACTTACTGCCTGTTGCTGCTACGCCACCACCTCGTTCCTGCCTGCTTCTGCTCAGTATGGCTTCAGTTGAGCCTCCGCGCTCTCTGTGTTACCACTGTCAAGCTCGATGGTTCGAACTACCATTGTGGTTGGCGTCATTTGTGCTCTATGTAAAGGCTCAAGGCCGATACTCCCATCTTACCACCGATCCTCCTTCTGCCCCTGCTGCTACTGCTGACGAAAAGACCAAGCAAGTCTATGCTCAATGGTCCAAAGACGACTCGGGTGTTATGTCCTGGCTTCTCAATAGCACCGAGTCGCTCATTAGTCAGTCCCTGTTGTGTCTTCATGATGCCAAAGCAATGTGGGACCAGCTATCTCATGTCTACTCACATCAAAAAAATCCTAAACAGTTCTTTGAAATTTTCAAAAACCTAGCCAAGGAGTACTCTTCATATGCGTCTATTGAGGATTTCTACAACCAATGTTCTGCTCTCTGGAATGAGTATGAGATCTACCATCCGCTGACTGCTGACATCAAAGAGGCTCAGAAGCAGCGCAACGAACTCCAACTCGTTCAATTCCCAGCTGCCCTACCTGCTTCTTTTTCGGACGTGGTTGATCAAATTCTGTCAAGTGACCCTCTGCCGACTCTTCGTGACGTTTTCAAGAGAGTTCAACGACTACCATATGTATCTTCTACCCCTGCTATTGAGCATCCTGCTTTGGTTGCTCGCACTGCTAAATCTAGACATAATCGCGGCCGTGGACGTGGTCGTGGAGGACGTCCACCCCCTTCTGGCGGAAGAGGTGCTTCTACTGCTCCTGGACGAGGTCAAACCACTAGACCTCGCTACTGCAACTGGTGTGATCGTGACAATCACACTGAAGATAGGTGTTGGATCAAGCACGGTAAGCCAGCCTAGGCAAATCAGGCCTCTACTGAAGCTACTACTGAAGCTGCATCCGATCCACCAGCTGCTCCTCCGACCACTTACTGGCTTTGCTCTGAATTTGAGAAGTTCTACCAGGAGTGCATGACTCAGTTGCCTTCGACGTCTGTTGTTGGTTCTTCTGCAATGCTTGCGTCTCCCTCTGCTGGTAACCATAAGTGGTGTATGATTCTTGTGCGCCTGTCCACATGGCAGGCGACATCCACTTATTTTCTGCTTTGTCTAAAAATTCAAATATTCCATCGGTCACGGTTGTTAATGGCTCGAAAACGCCTGTTCATGGCGTTGGCACAGTTCCGCTATCTCGCAAGTTGAATCTTCACTCTGACTTATACATACCACAATTTCCTGTTAATTTATTATCTTTCAGTAAGACTGTTAAACAACTTCAGTGCTCTATTAAGTTTGATCCCTCTGGTTGTGTTTTGAAGGATCTTCGCATGAAGACGAGGATTGGTTCGGGCCATGAAGGACCAGATGGACTTTACAACTTGGATGGACCGCCTGCAGCTTCAGCTCTCTTGTCTACATTTGTCTCAGGACTTCAGTGCCACTTTTGGCTGGGTCATCCGTCTGCTGCTAAATTGAAGCTTTTATTTCCTGCATTAGCTGAAAACATTTTTTCTTGTGAAACTTGTGTTTGGGAAAACAAACGAGGTCTGTCTTTCCTGCTTAGAAAGAACTTGGGTCTAAAGATATTTTTGATATTGTTCATGCAGACATCTGGGGTCCATGCTCTGTCCCGAGTCAAACTTCTGTTAAATATTTTTTGACATTTACTGATGATTATTCCCGTGCTACCTGGCTATTTTTGCTCAAAGGTCGGAGTACTGTTTTGGACAATATCTGCATTTTCTTTTCTGAAATACATACCCAATTCAATAAAACTATCAAAATTCTTACCGACAATGCCCTGGAGTTTATGCAGAAATATGTCACTTCCTTTTGTTCTGATCATGGCACCATCCACCACACCACTTGCCCTTATACTGCACAAAAAAGGATGTTGCTGAACGCAAAAATCGACATCTATTAGAGGTTGCTCGCACCCTTCTCATCCATTATAAAGTTCCTCACCGTTTTTGGCCTGAGGCAGTCACTACGGCATGTTTTCTTATAAATCGCATGCCCTCTTTTGTTTTACAAAATCGGATACCTTACTCGATTCTTTTTCATGATGCACCTCTCTTTTCTGTTCCACCTCGCATTTTTGGGTGTACCTGCTTTGTTAAAAATCTACGCTGAGGAATGTCGAAACTTGACCCTCGGTCTACTAAATGCATTTTTTTGGGTTATTTGAGAACTCAAAAAGGTTATAGCTGCTTTGATCTGATACTCAGACAGTGGTTTGTCAGTGTGGATGTGATCTTTTTCGAGCATATGCCCTTCTTTTCTGAGGATGGAGCAAGCCTATCTCATGATGTGTCGGCACCAACACCTCTACCAGACATTGTTGAAGATTTGTCTGTTTCTGACCAGTCTGAAGAGCGTCTACTGCAAGTATACAAACGTCGGCCGAAGACAAGCACTCCTTCCATGGCCCCTCCTCAACCAATTCCTGTGTCTACGGATGATCAAACACACACTGAGGTAACCTCTGACTTGCACCTACCTATCAGCTTGTAGAAAGGTGTTTGTTCCTGTACTAAGCATCCTATCAGTCATTTCTGCACTTCTGACTGACTGCATAACAACTTTGCCTGCTTTACTTCTGTGATTTCTGCTGTCACCGTTCCTAAAACTGCTACAAAGGCTCTTACTATCCCTGCATGGAAGAAGGCAATGGTCTAGGAAATGCAGGCACTATGTGATCGCAAGACGTGGGAGCTTGTGGATCGCCCGTCTTCGTGCCCTACAGTGGGTTGTAGCTGGGTCTTTACTATTAAATATCAATCTGATGGGACTATTAAACGCCTGAAAGCTCGTCTTGTTGCAAAGGGATACACATAGACATACGGTGTCGATTATTTTGAGACCTTCTCTCCTGTTGCACAATTAAACTATGTTCGCATTCTGATTTCTGTTTCTGTTAATAAAGACTGGTCTCTCTTCCAGCTAGATGTTAAAAATGCATTTCTTTATGGAGATCTACAGGAAGAAGTCTACATGGAGCAACCACATGGGTTTGTTGCTCAGGGGGAGTCTGTCTTTAAAGTGTGTAAGTTGAACAAGGCTATCTATGGTCTCAAACAAAGCCCGCGAGCTTGGTTTGACAAGCTCAGCCAGATATTAGTCACCTTTGGCTTTCGCCGTTCTCATTCTGATCATTCAGTCTTTATTCGCAAGACAGTGGCTGGACTTGTCATTCTTATTGTTTATGTGGATGATATTATCTTATCTGGCAGTGATACTGTGGGTATGCAGGAAACTAAAACCTACTCTTAGAGAAGCTCTTTGTCACTAAAGATCTCGGAAAGCTTCGGTATTTATTAGGCATTGAAGTCTCCAGATCATCTGCAGGACTATGTCTCTCTCAGAGGAAATATGTACTTGATCTCTTGCAGGAAATTGGCATGCTAGGCTGCAAACCGGCTAACACTCCACTTGACCCAAACATGGACTGGGATGATGCAAACTCTCCTCCCTATGTTGATCATCACCAGTTCAGGAGGTTGGTAGGCAAGCTTATATATTTGACTGTCACACGAGCTGACCTTACTGCTATTGTCGGATTCATCACAAACCTCGGCAATGTCATTGGGATGCTATATGCCATATTCTGTGATATCATAAAAATTCTCCAGGAAAAGGCTTGATGTATAAGAAGCATGGCCACTGCAACCTATCTGGCTTCTCAAACTCAGACTATGCAAGAATTCGTTCTGATCGTAAATCAACATCAGGATATTGTACATTTGTTGGCGGAAACCTTGTCACTTGGCGAAGCAAAAAGCAGACTGTTGTCGCCATACTGCAGAGGCGGAATACCGAGCGATGGTTCATACTGCATGCGAACTTCTGTGGGTTCAGAGTCTCCTTCAGGAGTTTGATATATCCTATTCCAGCCCTATACCGATGTTTTGTGATAATAAGGCCTCCATTTTAATTGCGAGCAACCCCACTTTTCATGAGAGGACGAAACATATTGAGGTCGATTGTCACTTTATTCGAGAAGCAGTTCTTTCTGGCCGGATCTGCACTCCATATCTCAGCACTGACAAGCAAGTTGCGGACATCTTCACGAAGATACTTCCCAAAGCTCGTTTTCAAACTCTAGTTGACAAGCTGGGCATGTTCGACATCTACGCTCCAGCTTGAGGGGGAGTATAGAGATATGTTGTGTTCTGTCATGTTTTGTTGAGTGTCATGTGCATAGCATGTGCCTCACTTATGCTTTTCACTTCTGTAGTTTAGCCCCATATTGCTCACCTCTGCTTTAGTATCTATTCTATTCTGTTATATAAGAGACTGCATTGTACACTATTTTACTCAATAAACCATTCTCAGTTTTTATCATTAAGAAACACTCTACGCATAAAGGGGTTTTCCCCCACTCATATCGTTTTCTACAAAACTTCGACTGAACTTCTATATCATGTTGTACCTCTATCATATATATGTTAATTTAACACAAGACAGATTCCAACTCTTCGGCCCCTAGGTAGGTTGACTAACAATATGTTGCTTGTAAGGATTAGATGTGCAATACATCTATACAAAGACATGTCACCATATGTCTTATACACAATATGCAGTCAAATAGTAGTTATAACATCTCTAGAAAAGAGTGGTAGCTAACAAACATAGAAATTGATAGTAGAAGTTGTGAAGAGGGTTAGAGGCACCACTTATGCCTTATATGGTGTTAACATATATTCCTGTTTTATATATTCTGTTAATTGTTTTGTTATTTCCATATTATATGTGGACCTCTCTGTAATTGTTTCAATGTTATATATATGAGGGTGCACACATTGTGCAACCCTACGCTTCCCAAAACTGCTTTGTCTCTCACATGGTACCAGAGCAGTAGATCCAGTCGGCCGTCATCCTCCCTTCCCTCCCCTCTCTCTCTCTCTCCGGCCGCCGCCCCCCCCCTCCCCGCGGCACAGCCGCCGCCGCCGGGCGGGCAGCCGCCAGTCGGCGGGCGCCGGGCCAGCCGCTAGGGCCGGTCCTCCTCTCCGCCGCAGGGGGCTCGTACGCCTCCGCGGCCGTTTGCCACCGGGCAGTTGGCTACGTGAAGGTCCGGTGGCTTGAACTGACGTAGACCGTTTTTCGGTTCTGTGCCTGCCTGCCCGTGTAGACCTTTGTGTCGCCGGGCTCTGTTCTGCGCTTCGGCGTAGACCGTATGTGAGAGGTCTTCTCCGTGTTCTTTGTGCCTACTGTGCCTGTCTGACGGTATAGCATGTCTCCTGCCTGCTCGTGCCTGTTCCTACTGTGACTTCTGCTCCCATGGCGTCCTCGCATGATGACTTCCGCCGTCAGGTTACCACTGTGAAGCTTGATGGGCGCAACTATCCACACTGGGTCTGCTCCATGACGATCATGACGATCTATGCCAGATCCCAGGGCAAGTACTCACATCTTATCTGTGCGGGTCCGGCAGCCCCCGCAGAGGACGCAGATGCTAAAGATGTGAAGGTGTATGACGACTGGGTTCGTGATGACTCCACCGTGATGACCTGGATTCTCAACAGCAGCATTGAGAAGATTAGCGTCACTCTTCTTCACCTGCCTACGGCGAAGCAGATGTGGGATCAGCTCGCCGGTACTTACTCGCATAGTCAGAACCCCAAGAAGGTGATTGACATCACCAAGCAGCTGGGACGTCTACAGTTCACGGGGACAGACATTGCGGATTACTTCTCTGACTTCACTGGATTATGGGGTGAACTGGAATCCTATCACCCTCTCTCCACGGACCTGGCTACTATGCAGCGTCAGCGCCAGGAGCTTCAGTTGGTTCAGTTTCTCTGTGGATTGCCTGAGTCATATGTTGGAGTTGTGGACCAGATCTTAGCCAGTGACCCTCTGCCGTCACTACAGAGTGCCTACAAACGCCTTCAGCGTTTGCCTTCGTCTTCCTCTTCTCTGACATCTGATGTTGGAGACTCTTCGGCCCTTGCTGCAGCTTCTGGTCGTGGTCGGGGTCGTGGCCGGGGTCGTTTTACTGAGAGTCGTCCTCCCCTGGGTGGCGGACGTGGACGGGCTGCTCCTGGACGTGGAGCCTCTTCTACTGCCCCTACTGCTGGTGCACGTCCTCAGTCAGGACAGCGCCTTTGTACCTTCTGTGGCCGGTCCAACCATATTGAAGAGAAATGCTGGGAGAAATATGGTAAGCCGGCGTGGGCCAATGCAGCTGTTGATTCCACTACTACTGCTTCAGAGGGCACGACTCAGCCTACTGATTCTGCCTCCTCGGGTGCGACTGCTGACTACATCCGTGCTGAGGTGGAATGTCTTCTTCTTGAGCGAGCTGGTGCGTCGTCTCAAGCTTCGACTAGTGGAGCTCATGCTGCCACTTATTCTGGTTATGACACTGCCTTCCTGAGCTCTTCTTCTACTCCTGGTAATACTAAGTGGGTCATCGACTCCGGTGCCTCTTCGCATATTTCTGGAAATAGATCACTGTTTCACAAATTATTTAAACCTGCTAGACCCTCTTCTGTCATGTTGGCTGATGGTTCCAAGTCTGCAGTGTCTGGAGTAGGGGATATTGCTTCTGACTTTTTGCTGAAATCTGCCTTATATGTGCCGCGATTTCTTTTGAATCTGTTGTCTGTCAGCAAGATATTGCGGAGCTTACAGTGTAGTCTGACTTTTATTCCTGGTTCTTGTGTTTTTCAGGACCTTCGTACGAGGATGAAGATTGGTGGGGGGTATGAAGGTGCTGATGGACTCTTCTATCTGGATCATTTGCCCAAAGCAGCTAAAGCATCTGTGACTCCTGCATTGTCTACCTCAGTTTCTGCATTACAGTGGCACTACCGGCTGGGCCATCCCTCATCTGAGAAGCTTCGATATTTAGTGTCTGATCTTGGCATTTGTCATTTTCAGTGCGAGTCATGTCAACTTGGCAAACAGACTAGAGCTGTTTATCCTAGACGCAGTCAAATTAGCAGTAAAAATATATTTGATATAGTGCATTCTGATGTATGGGGACCATGTCATGTGCCTAGTTTATCTGGTCATAAGTATTTTATTCTGTTTATTGATGACTTTTCACGGGCTACTTGGTTGTTTATGATGAAAAGTAGGTCCGAAGTCTTGTCTGTTATCAAGTTCTTCTTTGCTGAAATAAAAACTCAATATGGTATGCCTGTCAAAATTTTTCGTACTGATAATGCACTGGAATTTGTTAAAAAAGATGTAGATGTTTTTTGTAAATCTGTGGGTACAATACATCAGACCTCCTGTGCTTATACACCCCAACAAAATGGTGTGGCTGAGCGTAAAAATAGACATGTGTTAGAGGTTGCTAGAACTATTATGATGCATGCACATGTTCCTCGCTCGTTTTGGCCTGAGGCTATATTAACTGCTTGCTTTCTGATAAATCGAATGCCATCATCTGTGATTGGAAACAAAATACCTATTCAGGTTCTTCAACCCGATATTCAGCTTTTTACTGTGCCTCCTCGGATCTTTGGATGTACCTGTTTTGTGCGGTTAGTTGGACCTACTTCTGATAAACTGTCTCCTCGTGCTGAGAAGTGCATGTTTTTGGGATATTCTCGTACCCAGAAGGGATATCGGTGTTACAGTCCTACTGCAAGAAAATGGTTTACTAGCAGTGATGTTGTTTTCTTTGAGGATACTCCTTACTATTCGGCTCGTGGTGACAGTTTACAGTCTGATCTTATTGCTTCACCTCTACCTGTTACTTCTGAATGTGTGCCTGACACTACTGACAAAGTCCCTACTGAGGCTGATAAGCCTCCTCTTATAGTTTATCAACGCAGGAACAGAGTGCCTTCTACTCAAGAAACCCCCCATGAAAACCAATCTTCACCTCTAGAAGGTTCTGCTACACCTGAGGTACATTCTGATCTTGATTTACCCATTGCTCTTAGAAAGGGTACTCGTTCCTGCACATCACACAGTATTGCTCAGTTTGTTTCTACTGATCATCTGAATGTTCATTCTAGCAATTTTGTATATGCCTTATCTGCTGTTGCTGTTCCAAAGAATATCCAGGATGCTCTACAGAGTACTGGATGGTTGTTTGCTATGAAGGAGGAGATGTTAGCTCTTGCTGAACGAGATACTTGGGAGTTGGTGGATCCTCCTCCTCAGTGTAAACCTGTAGGTTGCAGATGGGTGTATGCTGTGAAATATCAACCTGACGGCACTATTGAAAGACTCAAGGCACGCTTGGTTGCTAAAGGCTACACCCAGACATATGGTATTGACTGTTTTGAGACCTCTCCTGTTGCTCGCCTTAATTCTATCAGAATTCTTCTGTCTGTTGTTGTTAATCTTGACTGGCCTCTGTTGCAACTAGATGTGAAAAATGCCTTCTTGTATGGTGATTTACAAGAAGAGGTTTATATGGAGCAACCTCCTGGGTTTGTTGCTCAGGGGGAGTCTCACAAAGTTTGCAGGTTAAAGAAGTCTATTTATGGGCTTAAGCAGAGTCCCCGGGCTTGGTTTGATAAATTGAGCAAAATTATGATTGATTTTGGGTTTCTGCGATCTCAAGTGGATCATTCTGTTTTTACCAAGAAGACTTCAGCTGGTATTATTATTCTGATTGTCTATGTTGATGATATTATCATATCTGGCAGTGATTCCCTTGGTATTCAGGCTACTAAATCTCATCTGGGCAAGCACTTTGCTACTAAAGATTTGGGCAAACTTAGATATTTTCTGGGCATAGAAGTTTCTAGAAATTCTAATGCTCTTGTGTTGTCTCAGAGAAAATATGTCCTAGACATACTGCAGGAGACTGGTATGCTGGGGGCGAGACCTGCTGATATTCCTCTAGATCCTAATGTAAATTGGGATGATGATTCTTCTCCTCTGTTTGCTGATCATAAAAAGTACAGGAGGCTGATTGGTAAACTCATTTATTTGACTGTCACCAGAGCTGACATTTCTACTGCAGTGGGTCTTCTTAGCAGATACCTTGATAAACCCAGACAGTGTCACTGGGATGCTCTTTGTCAGATTCTACGATATCTGAAGAAGTCTCCTGGCAAGGGACTTCACTACAGGAAGCATGGACACTGTTCTCTTGCAGGGTACTCTGATTCTGATTATGCAGGTAGCAGAGTTGACAGAAAATCTAATTCTGGGTATTGTACGTATGTTGGAGGAAATCTTGTTACCTGGAGGAGTAAAAAAACAAAATGTTGTGGCCAGGTCCAGTGCTGAAGCTGAATATAGGGCCATGGCCCATACTGCCTGTGAATTGTTGTGGGTGCGCTCTTTGTTAAAAGAGTTCGGGGTTGACTCTTCTTCTGCTATACCTATGCACTGTGATAATAAAGCTGCTATCTTCATTGCGAATAATCCAGTTTATCATGAGCACACTAAACACATTGAAGTAGATTGTCATTTTATTCGAGAATCCATTCTGACTGGCAAGATCTGCACTCCCTTCACTCGTTCTGAAGACCAAGTTGCTGACATCTTCACCAAGCTGCTGGCGAAGAAGCAATTCTGCATTCTGATGGACAAGTTGGGCATGATTGATATCTATGCTCCAACTTGAGGGGGAGTGTTAACATATATTCCTGTTTTATATATTCTGTTAATTGTTTTGTTATTTCCATATTATATGTGGACCTCTCTGTAATTGTTTCAATGTTATATATATGAGGGTGCACACATTGTGCAACCCTACGCTTCCCAAAACTGCTTTGTCTCTCACATATGGCATTTAGGTCATTATCTAGGATTGATGTTTTTGGTCATATCAACTTTGCCAACTTCGAGGAAACATCGACAACCTTGGGTGTGTTGGAACAAAAATGTTAGAGAGTTTATTTGCTTAAGTTGTTACTCTGTTTTCTTAAGTTGACGAAGAGCCTTCATGACTAAGGATTTAGTGTCCTATTCGCTCCTCTTGTGCTTAGGAATCTAGGAAGGCTTGTGGACTATCCCCTAACTTCTCCATTTCTCATGAAATGACTCCTAGCACACCTATGGTTGATATGACAAGGAGGAGATTCTAGATGAAACCTACCCCTCTTTGACTGATCCCAAGGGTTAGAACCGACCCTCCTTGGCTATAAATAGCTACCCAACATCCCATGCTCGGGTTATGAGTCCACGACACAAAGTGAGCAAAGACCATGGCCACCTCTTCCCTTTCCTAGTGATGCATCTTGCCTAGGACAAAATATACCTCTATACTCCCTTCCCCATCAACCACAACACTCTAGCCATCGTCCATAAACCCAAAAGTCTCATCTATAGCTTGCTCACTCATCATACACATCAAAGACACTTGCTCCTCCATAAAGAGTTCGAGGCAAAGCATTCACTAGGCTCAACACCATCACTTGGGCGTGCTCTCATCCTCAACAAGACACCTTTACATTGAGTTCTCCCCGTCAACATCAAACTTTGTAAAGGTAGGGAGTAAAACGTCTTCTTCTGAGTCCATACTCAAATCACCCTCCACTAGAAATTTCAAATAATATATCTGGATCATGATTTTTATACAATGTTGAGATTTCATCCGGATACTTATGGACTTTATTGGTATAATTTTAGTATAAAGGAAGTCTTTTATCGGCTTTCATATGAAAATCTTTTTCCTTCCACAAACTACACCACTTTGCAATAATAGTCAATATGTTTCTCTCTCTTCTTTTTCATAAAAAAATAGTATGTCAAGGAAGTTTTGGTATGACTTATGATTACGCCTTACAAAATCACAGTATTGTGAATATCGATGACTTTTCTCATGTTTTGTCAACATCTATAGTTGAGAAAACGATAAAAGGTTTACAATGTTGAGATTTTTACCATGACTTGTGATGCACTTAGTTTGTTCTGATTAAAATGCTTATGGTTGAAATTCCACCACAGGAGAGTTGTTTATACAGTCCTAGAGCCGGTGAGGACCGGAAGATCGAGATTGATATGTTATTTTATCTTATATTTGGATTTGAATCGTATCCTTGGGATGGTTAAGGGAGAAGGAATAGCCTTTCCCTTACACCTAACCCACCTCGGGGGCAGCCCAAGGGTTTCTGGTCTATGAGTAAAATCACCAAAGGTTGTGTGCAATGGCTGTGAGGTGACAGTACCTACACTAGGCTGCCAGACTATGGAGCGATATGGTCTGAACACTGACCCCGCCTCGAGGGAACAGCATGGGTTGCAGGACTACCCTTCAAGTAGGCATCGAATCAGGGGCCTACAAACGACACTAGCTATATGTGGTGGGACAGAGGAAGCTGTAAGGGTAGAATTAGCACATGTGAAATGTCAATGTCTATGTGACAGGGCAGTATGCGATGTAAATATATATGACCTACTTGTTCATGGTCTATGTGGCCTTAGCTACAGGCTTCGTATAGGCTGGTTTTAGCTGCTCCATGGACTTTATCAGCGTATGGCAGGGTTGAGAAGACATTTTGGGCAGTGGTAGACTATAATATGTGGACTGGGGAGCTCGTCGGAATATTTTCCATCATCTCCGACAGTATGGGAGTGCAATTGTGGCAAATGTACAGATGTTTGCATGAGCGGTGCAGATAGGGCCAATTGCATCCTCCATCTTCATACGGTCCTAACGAACCTTTCCCCATTGATCTTGGTGTACTGTGCGCGCCGCAACCCAGGTTGCACTGTAGCAGCGTGGTTACCGGACTGTCGAGGATGAAGGCAGGGAGGAAGGAGAAGCAGCAGCGTCAGTGCTCGAAGAGGAGACATTGTGGCCAGTTACTTTGCTGGTGGTGGGTCCATAGGCTGGAAAGGCGAACGTGGAGAGAGTGTGAGGGAGAGGCGTTGGTCATGTTGCTTATTGATTTTGATGTCAGCCTGGAGTCTGTAGAAAAGAAATACGAGAAGAGAAGGATGATCACCGAGCAGAGGAAGCGTAATTGGTACGTGGTTGGCTGTTGTGTTGGCAGTGTTGCGTTGAGCAAGCCAAAAAACAAAGAGAATGGATGACTAAGTGAGGTGGTAGAGGAGTGTTTGGGTTCTACCCAATTGGTTGGGTTATAGCCAATAGGGAGGAGAGAGGGAGGGTGTATAAAGATAAGAGAGGGTGTGGAAGGTATGTGGGGGTGGCGTTGAGAAGAGAAAGGGAGGAATATGTGAAGTGAAGGAAAATGTGGATGATATGTCTAAGTGGTGAAATCGTGGAGAGCATCATTGGAAAATTATCTATTACTAATAGGTCTTTGTAGTTTATTTAATAATTACAAATAGTTCCTTTTCACCCTTGTAGGCCTAATAAATTAACAAAATAATTTTTTGTTGTACATTAATATTCATGTAAAATTTTTGTACAATCTCTTTAACCCTTTATCAAGCTATTTTTAAGTTATTTATTTAAATTTCTACCTTAATCACAAAATTTATGTTTGAGAAATATTTTTGTAAGAAGAAATGAAGGAGGAAGAAGATGGGAACACAAATCACATGTCGGCTGCTAGGTGCAGCAAACGTGAGTAGGGCTTGAGCCTACACACTTTTATTTATATATTAGGGTAAATACATGAGGTACAAAGAGAGAAAAAGCATAAAAACAACATTTCATAAACAAAATAGGTCAGCCGCCGGTTTGCCGTTCCGCCACTGTGCCGGTGTCGATACCATCGACTTGTGTCGATGGTATCGACGGAGTATTCTCTTGCGCCTGAACCAATCTCGATACTATCGACATGTGTGTCGATAGTATCGACCGAGATGCAGCTGGCTTCAACATGAACCTGGACAGATCTCGATACTATCGACAGAGTGTCGATAGTATCGACCGAGATGCAGGTTGCTTCACACTCCCCCTCAAGCTGGAGAGTACACATCGTGGATGCCCAGCTTGCCACAGAGTTTCTGATAGATTGCTGAACCCAAGGGCTTTGTCAGAATCTCTGCTAGTTGATCTTCAGACCTAACATATGGAGTCACAATAGTGCCGTCTTTTATTTGATCACGAATAAAATGGCAATCAACCTCTATGTGTTTTGTACGCTCATGAAAGATAGGATTCTTGGCGATGTGCATGGCAGATTGATTGTCACACTTGAGCTCCATAGAAGGTAGAAGAGAAATTTGTAATTCAGATAAAACAGATTTGACCCATTTTAATTCACAGCATGCATGGGCCATAGCACGATACTCAGCTTCAGTGCTAGATCTAGCAACCACATGTTGCTTTTTACTTTTCCATGTGATAAGATGATCACCTAGAAAGGTACAATAGCCTGATGTAGATCTCCTATCAGTATGATCACCAACCCAGTCAGCATCTGAATATCCTGTGAGAGACAGAGTAGATGGAGATGCCTTTGGTCTAGAATATGTGATACCTTTACCGGGAGCACTTTTTAGATACCTCAGAATTCTGCAGACTGCTATCCAGTGTGATTGTCGCGGAGAATGCATATATTGGCTGACTACGCCCACAGCAAATGAAATATCCGGTCGGGTGACAGTTAGATATATCAACTTACCCACTATTCTCCTATAATATTCTGGATCTGGATACTCAACATCATCAACCACCTCTTTGATGTGATAATCCATTGGAGTATTTACCGGTTTAGATTCAGCCATGCCTGTCTCCTGTAACAAATCAAGCACATACTTTCTCTGAGATAAATTGACACCTGCATGAGATCTAAGCACTTCAATGCCTAGAAAGTATCTTAGTTTGCCCAGATCCTTTGTATGGAAATGTTTTTGCAAACCCTCTTTGACACGAGATATTCCCATTGTGTCACTGCCAGTAATCACTATGTCATCAACGTATACCAGAAGAATAATGGATCCACGGGAAGAGCTGGAGTAAAATAAGGAATGATCAGTCTTGGAGCGAGAAAAACCCATCTGAAGAATAACTTCACTGAACTTGTCAAACCAAGCTCTAGGTGACTGTTTCAGCCCATAAATAGCCTTTTTTAATTTGCATACTTTCTGACACTCCCCCTGAGCAACAAACCGTGGAGGTTGCTCCATATATACTTCTTCCTGTAGATCACCATGGAGAAATGCATTCTTTACATCCAGCTGAAATAATGGCCAATCAAAGGTAGTAGCAAGAGAAATAATGATCCGCACAGAATTCAGGCGAGCAACAGGAGAAAATGTTTCAAAAAAGTCAACACCATAGGTTTGGGTGTAGCCCTTTGCAACCAATCGGGCTTTCAACCTTTCAACTGATCCATCCGGATTGTGTTTAATAGTGAAAACCCATCTACAGCCTACTACTTTCTTTCCTGCAGGAAGATCAACCAGATCCCAAGTACCATTATTCAAGAGAGCTGACATTTCAAGTTGCATTGCCTGTGTCCAGCCACTGTTCTTCATTGCATCAAAATGGTTTCTTGGTATAGACACAGAATCAATCCCAATAGCGAATGCACGGGCCTGCTTAGACAGATGAGACAGGCAACATACATTTGTAATAGGGTGTTTAATAGTACAGGACCTAGTACCTTTCCGAACAGCAATAGGAAGGTTGAGATCAGATGTCTATGTAGGATTCTCTTGAGTAGAAGGCGATGATGAGGGCTCAGGGACTGGTGCCGCTACTTCTTCTGGATCCTGCCTGCCTCGCCTATGATATACATGTGCGTAATGCTCAATGGTAGGTCTATCTCCTACTTGTTCATCCGGAATAGAAGTAAAATCCGGAATGATAGGTGGCACTCCCTCACTCTGCACTGATGGTGGCAGTCTCTCATTTTGTATTTTTGGTGGCTCTCCCTCTCTCAAATGCTCCCCCTTGCTAATAGCATTGGAGAAATATGGAGTGGTCTCATGGAAAGTGACGTCCCTAGACACAAACATGCGGCGAAGACTAGGACAGTAACACTTGTATCCTTTGCTCGTAGTAGAGTAACCTAGGAACAGTGTTTTAATGGACCTAGGAGACAGCTTGTCGGTCTTAGGGTCAAAGTTATGGATAAAGGAAGTGCAACCAAACACTCTAAGAGGAATAGGATAGGGAGAGTCCTTGGGACGCAAAACAGAAAAGGGAGTCTGTCCTTGAAGAACAGAGGAAGGTTGTCTATTGATCAAGAAACAAGCAGTTAAAAGAGCTTCAGACCAAAACTTCTTGGGCACATTAGATTGAAACATAATAGATCGAGCAATATCAAGAAGATGGCGATTCTTCCTCTCTGCCAACCCATTTTGCTGAGGGGTGTGAGGACAAGAAGTGCGGTGAATCATACCAACCGAGCTACAAAAATCAGACATAGCCTTTTGAACATACTCCAAGGCATTATCAGACTGAAGAATTTTTATATTGCAATCAAACTGGACTTTAATTTCAGTATGAAAATGTTTCACAATGGACAACACGGACTCTCTACTTTTAAGAAGGTAGATCCATGTCATGCGTGAGAAATCATCAACAAAAGATATAAAATAACGAAAACCATTATAACTTTGGTCTTTTACAGGACCCCACACATCAGTATGCACTAACTCAAAGGGACAAGAAGCCCGCTTATTGACCCGACTGGGATAGGATAACCTATGGTGCTTTCCCAGTTGACATGACTGACACTCTAAGGAGGATAATTGGGATAACTCTGGTTCCAACTTCTGCAGGTTCTCCAAAGAAGGATGTCCATACCTGCAATGCCATAGTAAGGGGGAACCACTCAACAGGATGGATGGAGCAGGAGCAGGCATTTGGCGAGGTAGACTGTCACCGTTGAAAAGGTAGAGATCACCCTTCCTAGGCCCCCCATCAATCGTCTTCATACTCTTGAGATCCTGTAACATAAAACCAGAAGGTCCAAATATTACCCAACATTTTAAAGTGTCAATCAATTTTGCAACCGAAAGAAGATTAAAAGGAAATTCAGGCACAAAGTGAACTGATTTAAGATCAATCTTGGGTGTTAGGGAGACAGATCCACTAGCTAAAACTCTTTTCACTGAACCATCTGCCAATGTAACAGATTGGTGAGGAATTGATGAGTCAATAGTGTGGAGCAATCTCCTCATACCAGTCATATGCTGTGAGGCGCCAGAGTCAACCACCCAAGATGAGGATGAGCCAGATGCTATGAAAGATGTAGCCTGATTACCAGTTGTAGATGCCAAATTTGCCGATGAAGAAGATGATGATGAACCCATACTCATATGATGTGTCGCCTGAATGAACCGATCATATTCTTCTTGAGTGAGAGTGATGTCTGTGACAGAAGATGTACCCACAGCTGTAGAGGATGAGGATCCTATAGTGGTGGCACAATGTGCTGCCCCCACAGGTGGTGCAGCAGGTCTTCCATGTTTCTTCCAACACTTCTCCAGTGTATGTCCTGGTCTATCACAAAAGGTACATTTCGGACGTGTCCCACGCCCTCTACCCATACCAGGGCGTCCTCCTCGTACTGCAGCGGCAGTGGCAACAGAAGCATGAGATTCTCCAGAAGGTATATCAGGCACAAAGGAAGCAGACTCAAACAGTGATTGTTGGATTCTTGAATAAGCCTCCACAAGACTAGGTAGTTTATCAGTAGCCAAGATAACACTCTGAGCGGAGCTACAAGTCGAGTTAAGCCCAGATAAGAATTTGGCCGTAACAAGATCATCTCTGTCCTTTATCTGTTCTGCAACAGTCACAGGATGATAAGCTCTTGAGAAAGAGCCTGAATAGCCCCAAAATACTCCTCAAGAGATCGGTCACCCTGTTTTTCAGCAAACAAACGATCATAAATCATAAACTGACGGAGAGCATTCTTCTCTTGAGAGTAATGTTGCTTCACGGCGTCCCATATTTCCTTGGTCGTAGAGTAGAACATGAACCTTGCGGCGATTGCAAATTCCATACTATTCCACAGCCAAGTCTTCACAAGACTAGCATGTCGCTTCCACTCAGCATATCCTTCGTCAGTAGATGCCTTGGGACCCGAGTCAACATGCCTTGCTCTGTCACGAGCCTCCAAGACGGTGTGGATGGCATTCATCCATAGAAGATAATTTTTCCCGTTGAGTTTGATGGAGGCGATAGGTGACACCTCGTTGTAGGTCATAGGTGTCTTGATATCCTCCATTGTAGAACGGAATATATGACGGATTGATACACGTCAAAGAGAATGTGGTGACGGAGAGATACACGTCACGCACAGACGAAAAGAAAGAAGAAATGCGTTACTGACGCATTCACAGCCTCCAAAGAATATTCCTAATCACACATGGAGGAGGTGTGACTAGGATGATGATTGAGATGAAACTAGTCCTCCGGCGGTGTTTTTAGATGATCGTTGGATCACCTGGAGATCCTCAACTGCTCTGTGATAGTGGCTACGGTAGAGTTAGATATCTACCGCAGACCCAGAGTAGCCAACGGTGGTCCTTTGCAACAGGTGGATTACGCCAAGGAGACGGGTGGGAAGCAGTTGGCCGTCAAGGAAGGAGAGACCTGGAGAGATCCTCCGGAGAGAGAGAGAGGTGTGGATATTTTTCTTTTATCTCTGATTCTAGCTCCCACATTGCCTCTTCAACTCCGTGGTGTTTCCATAACACCTTTAGATTGGGATGGTCTGATTTCTAAGTTGTTGCTCTTTGTGGTCAAGGATCTGAATGGGTTGTTCTTCACATGACAAGTCCTCGACAATTGGGAGAGGTTCTTCAATAATGATACATGAAAAACGTCATGTAACTTTTAATATTCAGGAGGTAGTGCGAACTTCATTGGTCAATCATTCATATCTTTTATGATTTTGAAAGGTTCCACATATCTAGGGCTTAGTTTTCCCTTCTTTCCCTATCAGGTAACACCTTTTATGGGAGAGATCTTGACATAAACCCAATCTCCTATTTTGTATTCCACGTGCCTTCCTTTCCGATCTGCAAACTATTTTTGTCGATCTTGTGCAGCTTGTAACCTCTTCTTGATCAACTTTACTTTCTCCGCACACTGGTGAATCAGTTCGGGTCCCAAAATTTTAGCTTCCCCAACTTCATCCCAATACAATGGAGATCTATAAGGTCTCCCATATAGTGTCACATACAAAGTCATTTGAATACTAGCATGATAGTTATTATTAAATGAAAACCCCATTAGAGGGAGATGTTCATCCCAATTGCCCTTCCAGACCAAAGAACAAGCTCTTAGCGTATCTTCCAAGACATGTATTACTTGTTCTGATTTGCCATCAGTTTTTGGATGAAAAGTAGTGCTAAAATTCAATTTGGTCTCGAGTGCTCTTTGCAATTGTTGCCAAAACTTAGAAGTAAAGCGAGGATCTCTATCTGATACAATAGTCACAGGAACACCATGTAACTTGACAATCTCTTTCATGTATAGGTCTTCCAGACTGTTCATATTAGCAGTGATCTTGATTGAAAGGAAATGGGCATATTTTGTTAATCTATCGACTACTACCCACACACTATCATTTCCCTTTCGAGTTCGAGGAAGGTTAGTCACAAGTCCATTGTGATATGTTCCCACTTCCATTCTGGGATTTATAAGGATTTGAGAAGGCCTCCAGGTCGTTGATGCTTCGACCTCACTTGTTGACACGTAAGACATTTGAGTACATATTCAACAGTCTCCTTCTTCATGTTAGGCCACCAAAAATTCTTTTGCAAGTCTTTGAACATTTTGGTGGTCCCTCAGTGTATGTTGTATCTTGATACATGTGCTTCTTCTAGGATCTTTTGCATAATTGGGGTTCTAGAAGGTACCCACAATCGTTCTGCAAACCAGATGGTGTCCTCTTGTTGTAGTTGTGATTTGGGGTTTTGAGCTACTCCATTCCAATAATTATAGTAGGTGTCTTGCTTTTTAGCAGCCATGACCTCCGCCTTTAAATTAGCATTAATGGTCAATGGATTGAGCACAATCCTAACTGCTTTCCGTTCTTGTACGCTCATCATTGATATATGCATTACTCTTTTTCGGCTAAGTGCATCAGCCACCATTTTAGCCGTACCAGAGTGATAAGAAATAGTAAAGTCATAATCCTTGAGATATTACAACCATCGCCTTTGCCTTAGATTGAGATATTTCTGAGTATAATATACTTGAGGCTTTTGTGACAGTCTTTACCCCATATAGTAAGTGCCTCAAAATTTTCAAAGCATGCACTACTGCGGCCAACTCCAAATCATGTGTAGGATAATTTTCTTCATGCTTCTTCAACTGGCGTGAGGCATAGGCTATTACCTTACCTTCTTGCATTAAGACACAACCAAGGTCTATTGTGGAAGCATCAGTAAACAAGGTGTATGTCTTTCCTTCTTGTGGTAGTGTTAATATTGGGGCAGTAGTTAGTCTCCTTTTAAGTTCGTGGAAGCTATCATCACACGGTTGGCTCCACACAAAAGATACTCCCTTTCTCGTTAAATGTGTTAGAGGGCATGCAAGCCTTGAGAAGTTCTTGATGAATTTTCAATAATATCCTGCAATTTCCAAGAAACTTCGTATCTCTGTTACTATCCTGGGTGCTTCCCATTTAAGCGGCGCTTCAACTTTGCCTGGGTCTACTGATATTCCTCCAGCAGATATTACATGCCCCAAAAAGCTTACTTTAGTTAGCCAAAACTCACACCTTGAGTATCTAGCATAAAGTTGTTGGTCCCTTAGAGCTTGTAACACAATTTTCATATGAACTTGATGATCCTCTTCAGTAGGGGAATATATAAGAATGTCATCAATAGAGACAATGACAAATTTATCAAGATGCTTATGAAACACACGATTCATTAGATCCATGAATGTTGCAGGGGCATTAGTTAGCCCAAAAGGCATAACTAAAAGTTCATATGAAGCATATCGTGTTTGAAAAGCATTTTTCGACACATCTTCCTTAGCCCTTAGTTGATAATACCCAGATCTCAGATCTATCTTTGAGAAGACTCAAGCAGACTTGAGTAAGTCAAATAAATCATCAATCCCGGACAAGAGGTATCTATTTTTAACAGTGGCATCATTATGTCTACGATAATCAATGTGCATCCTCAACCTTCCATCTTTTTTTTTAACAAAAAGGACAAGTGCTCCCCAAGGAGATGAGCTAGGGCGAATAAATCTTTTTTCCAATAATTCTTCGAGTTACTTCTTTAACTCTACCAACTCTATTGAGGCCATTCTATAATGTTGTCGAGATATAGGAGCACTCCCTGGTAAGTTTTTAATCTCGAATTCTACTTCTCGGTGTGGGGGCAATCCATGCAACTCTTCTGGAAAGACATCAGGAAATTCCTAAATTAAATTCACTTCTTCTAAAGGCATCTCATTCATATTATCTTCCTATAATACTGAAATAAAACCTTCGCATCCTCCCTTTAATAATTTTCTGGCTTGGATTGCAGAATAACTAGCCTCCCTTTGGAGATCCCCTTTACTATGGACAACCCAAGGAGGCATGCTAGCATGTTTTATTGTTATCATTTTTCTTTGACAGTCAATAATTGTTCAATACTTTTCTAGCCAGTCCATTCCAAGGATAACTTCTAGGTCTGTTAAGTTGAGAATCATAACGTTAGCAGATAGTGTGTGCCCTTCTATTTGAAGGGGCACAATGTTTATTATCTAATGTTCCATCTCTGGCTTCCCTAGAGGTGTAGTTATATCTATTCTACAATATAGGTTCTCAACTTCTAGGTTTATTTTCTTTAAGCATGCAAATGATAGACAAGAATGCATAGCACCTGAATCAAATAAGACCTTTAAAGTTTTATTATGGATAAGGCCATTACCTTCCATCAAACGATCATCCTTTTGAACCTCCTGTTAACTCAAGGTGAACACTCTTCCGGTCCTCTTCTGTTGATTTGGATCTCGACGTCCCTGTTGAGGGTGTTGCTGAGGGCGTTATTGGCGGGCATACTAGTTGAGGTCTTCTAGTAGATGATTGTTGTCGATGGAACCCTGGCCTCATAGTAGGCATCAGTGGGTTTTGTTGATAGAATCTTGAGTGAGCCATGGCATTGTTGTTGGGAGGGTGCATATGACAATTTCTTACTACATGTCCCCTCATGTGGCAGCAATAGCAACGTGGTTTAGAGTCACAAGTTCAGTCCCCTAAGTGTGACCTCCCATAGCGTAAGCATATATTGCCATTTCTCTTTGGAGAGGGGGAGTATTGTTGTCCAGGTACAGCAATCCTCCTTTTTGTTGGAGGGGCTCGGGTAGTTCAACCTTTTTGTCTTGTATGTGCTGGAGTTTTGTCTCCAACACAATAGCTTTTTTACTATTTCATCAAAAGAGGTAATATGAAGAACAACAATCTTTTCTGCAAGATATGGGGCCAATCCTTTTTCATACCTCGAGACACGGGTCCTTTCATCCCGTACTAGTTGTGCAACATACTTTTCCAATCTACAAAAACGAGTGGTGTTTTCAACTACAGACTGTCTACCTTGTTGTAGATTTAGAAATTCCTTGAATTTGTGACCTCGACTTGTTCAGTGAATTATTGATCATTAAATGCATCCTGAAATTTCTCTCATGAGATGATCGGAGTATCATGGAAGGAGATGGTCCAAAGGTTCTCCTACCATATTTTAGCATTTCCTTCCAGCTTAAAGGTGGCATAAGTTGGTTTTAGCTTCCTCAGGATAGTATAAGCATCAAAAAAATTCTTCTATTTTTAGGATCCATTCTTCTTCCAGGTCCGGATTATCCCTTCCAGCAAAGATGGGTGGATGTAGTTCTAAGAACTTTTCACTGATATGCTCCTCAGCATGACCCCGTAGAGTGGGAAGAGACTGCCTCATTGGATTTATTTTTCCGAATTTCTTCGGTAATCATAGTTAGCTGCTTCATGATTTCAATTGCCTCTGGGACCCGAATCAGATTGACCATGCGACATCTAAAAATTTCCACAAAGACAAGATAATTTCAGATCATTGACTTCTAACATGATCCAATTTCATTCTACATATAAGAATTTGGTAAACCAAACATTCATAAAGTTTCTTCCACAACTAAATTACTCACTACATGGTTTGACATTACACTCATCAAACACATATACTACACTATATCTCATCTTATAATCTATATTCCTCAATCCATCCTCCACCTGGATCTTGATGCTTGCTACGTAGCGGTCCCATGGCAATCTCATGAATGTTTTTTCCTGCAGAAGTTGACCTCCTTAGCATTGATGTGTTGTCTTCCACTTGTTCTCCATACTTAAGTGTATGAAAGGGGTAGTCCATCTTGATTTCAGGTATACGATTTTCATAAGGTAGTGTGGGCGATTTAGTTTGATGTGGAGACTCAAGGACTGGAAGTAATCGGGATATAAAGCATTCACATCTCTTTGGACAAGTTAGAGGTATCTCGTATATGTAGGTGATGGGTGATTCTACGGTCTCTTCTGAGTGGGTTGAATATTCACTATCAAGGCTTTCAAATGTGATTTTTGTTTCTTCATGGGTTGGGTATTTCATCTTGGCGTAATATTGATCATCTTGTGGCATAAGAGGTTGAGGTGGTGAGTATGGAGGATAGGGTTAGGGACTAGGTCACCAGTATACTCCTCTGGTAGTGCATGCTCTTCTATGTGTTGGTTGGCAAGGTTGTAGTGAATGCAGGAAGGTCTTCTCTTGCCTAGCGTCGGTTGATCATGGTAAGTCCATGCATAGCTTCCTCATATGAGTTATCCAGTACAATAAGCTCTTTCCCTTTGTAAATATTCATCTGAAAGATAAATATCATTAGTGACCTATCCTCATTGAAGTATATTTTATGTCCTTTAGGTATTTTAACCGTGTGGTGTACCTAAAGGACATAAAATATACTTCAATGAGGATAGGTCACTAATGATATTTCTCTTTCAGATGAATATTTACAAAGGGAAAGAGCTTATTGTACTGGATAACTCATATGAGGAAGCTATGCATGGACTTACCATGATCAACCAACGCTAGGCAAGAGAAGGGCCTTCCTGCATTCACTACAACCCTGCCAAACAACACATAGAAGAGCATGCACTACCAGAGGAGTATACTGGTGACCTAGTCCCTAACCCCTATCCTCCATACTCACCACCTCAGCCTCTTATGCTACAAGATGATCAATATTACGCCGAGATGAAATACCCAGCCCATGAAGAAACAAAAATCACATTTGAAAGTCTTGATAGTGAATATTCAACCCACTCAAAGAGACTGTAGAATCACCCATCACCTACATGTACGGGATACCTCTAACTTGTCTGAAGGGATGTAAATGTTTTATATCCTGATTACCTCCAGTCCGTGGGTCTCGAACGCAAACTGTACCCCACACACTACCTTATGAAAATCGTATATCTGAAATTGAGATAGACTACCCATTTTATACACTTATGTATGGAGAACAAGTGGAAGACAACACATCAATGCTAAGGAGGCCAACTTCTGTAGGAAAAAGCATTCATGGATTTGTCATGGGACCCCTACCTAACAAGCATCAGGATCGAGGTGGAGGATGGATTCAGGAATAGGGATTATAAGATGAGATATAGTATAGTATATGTGTATGATGAATATATATGTCAAACCATGTAGCGAGTAATTTAATTGTGGAAGAAACTTTATGTAGCAACTTGTAATGTTTGGTTTACCACATCCTTATATGTACAATGAAATTGGATCATGTTAAAAGTCAATGATCTGAAATTAACTTGTCTTTGTGAAAATTTTTAGATGTCGCATGGTCAATCTGATTCAAGAAATGTACCAGAGGCAATTGAAATAATGAAGCGACTAACTATGATTACCGAAAAAAAATCAAAAAATAAATCCAATAAGGCAGAGTCTTCCCACTCCAAGGGGCATGCAGAAGAGCATATCAGTGAAAAAGTTCTTAGAACTACATCCACCCAGCTTTGCTGGAAAGGATAATCCTGACCTGGCAGAAGAATGGATCCTAAAGATAGAAGAAATTTTTTATGCTTAGACTGTCTTGAGGAAGCTAAAGCCAACTATGTCACCTTTAAGCTGGAAGGAAATGCTAAAATATGGTGGGAGAACCTTCGAACTGTCTCCTTCCATGATACTCCAATCATCTCATGAGAGAAATTTAAGGATGCATTTAATGATTAATAATTCTCTGAACAAGTCTGAGGTCACAAATTCGAGGAATTTCTAAATCTACAACAAGGTAGACAATCTGTAGTTGAATATACCACTCGTTTTTGTAGATTGGAAAAGTATGATGCACAACTAGTACGGGATGAAAGGACCCGTGTCTCGAGGTATGAAAAAGGATTTGCCCCATATCTTGCAGAAAAGATTGTTGTTCTTCATATTAACTCTTTTGATGAAATAGTAAAAAGAGTTGTTGTGTTGGAGACAAAACTCCAGCACATACAAGACAAAAAGGTTGACTACCCGAGCCCCTCCAACAAAAAGGAGGATTGCTGCACCTGGACAACAATACTCCCCCTCTCCAAAGAGAAATGGAAATATATGCTTATGTCGTGGGAGGTCACACTTTGGGGACAGAACTTATGACTCTCAACCACGTTGCTATCGCTGCCACATGAGGGGACATGTAGTAAGAAATTGTCATATGCACCCTCCCAACAACAATGCCATGGCTCACTCAGGATTCTATCAACAAAACCCAATGATGTCTGCTATGAGGCCAGGGTTCCATCAACAACAATCATCTACTACAACGCCTCAACTAGTTCTCCTATTGTCCCCACCATCCAATTAAGAATATGTCAATAGGGAGAGAATTCAGGTATGGCTTACGTAAAATTTCAAACATATTTTGACAAAGCACTATATGCATAATGTATTTTTGATCCCTCGGTGATTGAAAGTCTTCATCACATTCACTGAGGCAAATGGGAATCCAGTCTCCAAGGGCTTCAAGCCCAATGGGTCAAGACAAGGTTTAGCCCCAATTACTAAGGCAATGGAGGAAGTTGCAGTTGTGTAGGAGAAGCGCACTTCGTAGGAAAGGGAACCTTCCCTACCATTGGAAAGGGTAATAAATAAATAAAATATTAAGAAACATAGAAATGAACAATATATTTTTTTGAAAATCCTTCAGTTGATCACTGACCTGATTCCAACCAGGCATTCAATCATTATCCAGACTCAAACATCTACATTGAGAACAGGTCACAGTTTTATACATTTGTATGAGTTCAAATCAAGATCACCATGACCTAGACCCAATCTGTGAACTGGCTAGCAGTTAGCTAGGAAAAATAAATAGATTTCTTCAAACACCCTTCTTTCCCCCTTCACATGAATTTTTCCATTCCATGATCATCAGCAAACTTATAAACCAGAAAGAAATTGCAAGACAAGGAACGAGATCATACCCCTTCCATCAATTGCCTAATTTCCGGTTCTGTAACTTCAGTGCCCAGCTTTGGTACAGCAACTTTGAGTTCATCAAAAGTAATTGTCCCACTGTTATCGGTATCAATGGATTTAAATATTTCTTTCAGACCAACAATCTCATCTTCTGATAGAGTTTCTGCAATGACCTTTTGCAGCAGAAGATTTGTAAGTGCTGACAATAAATTCACTACAGTTATGTATTATGCAACGAAATTGAACTGAACTTACAAACCTTCAGTGCTAGTTTCTTAAGTTTGTTTGCATCTATGAAATGCTTCATTCTGATCAAAACGGAGACGTGAATCGGCAAATCTGAAGCTAAGCCATCTATTCTCATCCATGGATGATCTACAGATATGTTTTCATCATAAACCAAATCCGATGCCACCAAAAAGCAAAGATTATATAACATTATGGCAAACAAATGTAGAGGATCAGGTAAAGTATCTTTGACAAATGTATATAGTAGTGGCAACAACCTTTCATCATAGATATACTCAAGAATACATTAAAAAGCATTTCTATGATTACAATTTAGAATATTAACAAATTCATCAAGAAAATACCACCTGTGGGATCTTTAAATATATTGGATATATTGTTTATCCATCTTAAAATGAGGGAAAATCTAAGGAAATTTCTAGGGCACAGTGCTTTCCGAGTAGCAGTGGTCTATTTCATTCATCCAACCGTCACTAAAAATTCTGACATGGTACCGTATATCTGCCACAACATGATACGAGATACTCTACGATGATGAAATGTAATATAATTGAATCAAATATTAACAGGTATTGTACATTAACTGTTGCTTAAGGCTTGAGTTGTTAGTATTGAGTGTTGTGTGCGCTAAGATTGCACAGAATCGAGACTAGGATCTGTTTTCATGCATAATCATGCTCCAACATGTATCTATAGTTGAGAAAGTTTAGTCTATATTAAAGCTAATAGGTACAAGAAGCATAGGAGGCTGTTTGATTTCATATATCGTATTTCACAGACGTCAGCATCAACAAGAGAATTGATGAACTCTACCGAAAGAATAGTTCAAATGATTAGCAGAAGTTGGACGATGATATGCTAAAAGCCTAAAATCCCAAAAACATTAAGACTGCCTCAATCATAATGCCCTTAAAAAACCATGCTGCTAAAATGTATACCATGAAACAGACTGATGATATGGTATGCATCAAGAGGAGAGGTATTTATATTATTTCTCAATATCAAATATTCTACCTGGAACAAGCCTCTGGGCTGGTATATATAATAAATGACCAAAACCCTAGACTAAGGCTATTGCATAAATTTCCAATTAAAATAAACATCCAAATAAAATTGTAAGACCCTGCAAGTAGAATAACTAGAAAAAATTCACTTAGATCCCTGGCTATAAGAAGAAAGTAAAATTACAATAAAACATGCTGATAAAATGTGTTGCAGTCACAATGCATCAACTTCCCCCATGGTTCAAAAGACGAGCAGTAGACGTTGGTCCTGAAAAACTTCTCCAAGTGGCAGACCTGGTGGCTGGTCGAGTGTCAAGGAACACCTGTAGGAGATGGGCTAGTTGGGGAGAATCTGAAACGGTGGCCTAACACGCAAAAAGAGTAGGTGTAGCAGAATCCACATAATTGGCGTGCCATTCTTACTGGCATAGATGACACCTCACACAACGTGGGAAACTTGCAAAGGGGCGTCGTAATATACATCATCTTTGTAGACATCGTGATAGGAAAAGAGGACCACACATTATCAATCAACCTAGAGTTTGGAGTTGTCATACCAAGGTGGTTGGTAGGGCCAAGATAGTGGCTCTATCTGCAGCCATAGCACCTCCACTGGTGTCCTCGAAACCAGGTTGTTGGTGCATCCACAACCAACACTAAGGGCACATATGTAGTAGTGGCACTTGACATAAGATAACAACAAGAAGGATTGATGCAGCTTAGGGATGGTACCACCATTTGCAAAGAGTAACAGAGAATGTTGCATGTGGTTTTCTTCATCACACTGTGCTCACTAACCGGGAGCATATCCTAATATTTGATACCATCCTCCTTGTTCTCCTCTACAGTGATCATGATGAGGTCGGGACACCACGAACAACAGTGGCCATAACTCTGACAGCTGAACATTGTACCAACTTTCGTACCACAGGCACCTTGGAGGAGGATGTCGTTCTCGTGGAGAACTCGAGGAACCCAAGGGTGGTGGTAGTGGCAGAAGAAACCAACGAACTTGAGGAATAATAGTAGCCAGAGGCATTGTCATACCTTGTCCTTAATCTACACTGTGACCTATATTGGTGCATGAGGAAGATAGACGGTGACAACTTTGTAATTTTATTATTGAATCATCTGCAAAAGTTGGTGATCCTTACAGCTACTTCGTCGTCTGCTCCAAATCGCTGGAATAACTCACAACATTGTTGAGTTGTACTTCAAGACAGTGTCGGTTCCCTTCTTCGATACATGGAACTAGACATAAAAGCAATGTCTACAGTTCTAGATCAAGAAGTGTCCCATAATAGTGCACTTGAGCATGGCCCACAATTCTAGAGGGTAAGAGAGGGATTTTCACCAAGCTAGCACACCAACCTTCAGCTTGCCTGCAGCAATGAGCAAGGATCTGTGCTTCTGCCAATATGTGATGCAGCCAAAAGTACTTGTCTCAAGTAGTACTTTAGGGCGACAATCCCAAATGTAATACGGCACGTGCGCTTAGACTATGCACTTTGGATGGCACACAACCTACAGGGGTGGCAATCACCCACAGATGCTGGAAATTTTGGTTTAGTTATTGTTCAACGTTTTGAAGTGTGCGTCGACATCTATTTGATGTCACAAAACCAGGTCAAGGTGTTATAAGACTGCTATCAGTTGCTCCTCCATGGTATTTATAGAATGGGAAAACCTTTATTTGATGTGTCTAAAACAAATATAATGCACTCTATTTTATAGGATAAGAGAGTAAGTGAGAAATAATATTAGGCAATATGCAATAAAATAAAAGCTAAAGACAAGATAAGTCTAAAGAACACAATAAAACATAAAGCATAAAGCAGATATACTAATACTCCCCCACAAGTTGGAGCATAGATGTCAAACATGCCCAGCTTGACCAATGTAGCAAGCAAGTCTTGTGAAGTATCTTAGTAAAGATGTCAGCAACCTGATCTTCTGTCCGGAGATTGAGTACAGATACAACCAAAGAGAACAGATTCGCAAACAAAGTGGCAATCCACCTTGATAAGGTTGGTGCGCTCAAGAAAGGTGGAATCGCTAGCAATAAAAATGGAGACTTTTTTGTCGCAGTACATAGGAATATGATCAAAATTAGAGATATCAAATTCCTTGAGGAGTCCTTAGACCCACATTAGTTCATAAGTAGTATGAGCCATAGCTCTGTATTCTGCTTTAGCACTAGAACGAGCAACCACGATCTGTTTCTTACTGTTCCATGTAATAAGATTCCCTCAACAAAAGTGCAGTAGTCAGAGGTAGATTTCCTGTTACATCTACTACCGACATAATCAGAATCGGAATATCTAGCAAGTTTGTAGTGTACATGTCTACAATATAGTAATCCATTCCTTGGAGATTTTTTCAGATATTTAAGGAAATGACAGACAGCATCCTAGTGAGATTTTTGAGGTTTATCCAAATACCTACTTACAAGTCCAATAGCAACAGTAAAATCAGCTCTAGTCACATTAAGATAAATAAGTTTACCAACCAATCTTCTGTATTGGTGGTTATCAAGATAGGGTGGTGAAGATTCATCATCCCAATTGGTATTGGGATCCAGAAGAGTGCTAGCAGGTTTAGTTCCAAGCATGCATGTTTCAGTCAGAAGATTTAGAACATATTTGTGGTGTGAAAGACAGACGCCTATTGAAGATCTGGAAACTTCAACTCCCATGAAGTACCTGAGTTTGTCGAGATATTTAGTAACAAAGTATTGTTTTAGATATCTTTTAGTAGATGAAATACCATCAGTATCACTACCAGACAAAACTATATCATCCACATAGACAATGAGAATAACAAGCACGCAACTGGTTTGTTATTGAAAATAGAGTGATCTGAATGTGAGCGTCGAAACTGAAACTTTAGAAGAATCTTGATCAACTTATCAAACCACACTCATGGGCTTTGCCTTAGGCCATAGATCGCTTTCCCAAGTCTGCAATCTTTAGAACAGTCCCCCTGAGTAACAAAACCAAGTGGTTGCTCCATGTAGACTTCCTCATGCAAGTCACCATACAGGAAGGCGTATTTAACATCAAGTTCAAAAAGAGGCCAATCATTATTTACAACAACATATATAAGCACTTGTACAGAGTTAAGTCTGGAAAACGGGGAATAAGTTTCAAATAGTCAACTCCAAAGGTTTGAGTATAACCTTTTGCTACGAGACGATCCTTTGACCATTCAATCGAACCATTTGGCTGGTATTTTATAGTGAAAATCCAATCACAGCCTACAGTATGGCAGTTTTCAGGGCGACCAGCTAGATCCCAACTCTTGCTATAGTGAAGAGCAGCCATTTCAGCTTCCATAGCTTAACGCCAGGCAAAATGCTAAAGAGCTTGTGTAACAGTCTTTGGTAGACCTGTCAAACTGGGTCAAAATCCGCGGGCACCCACGGGTCGACCCGTTTAAGTTGGGTTTGGGTGACGAAATTTGCCAACTGCTGAAAATCACCCAAACCCATACCCACCTGTTTATTTAGCGGGTTTCGCGGGTGCCCGCGGGTGACCCAGTTAACTGAAGCAGATATATTTATATATATAATATATGCATACACCTATTAAAAGAAGTTACTTGTTTCATACAAGTTAACTCGTTACCTTTACCAATAACAATTGTATTATCTTTATTTTGTGTTTGCAATAGGAAATAACAAGTACTTATAATATTAGAGATGTCTAATGTTACATGATAAAATTATGTGTTTTTGTGATATTTATCTATGAAAACTACATCAATTTTCCTATTTTACAAGACATACAACAACTAGATGCAATTTTTTCTTTGAGTTTGCACAAACATATGTCGACAACTAATCAAATGGTTTGACGTTGAACATAATAGTTGGTCGGTTTACTTGCACTATATTTGACATAAATACAATAGTTATATTTTGTTTTAAATGTTGTATTTAGTGTTAAGGAAAGTAACTAGCAACTTATTGTTGATTAAACACATTTTATATGGGCACCCGCGGGCAACCCGCAACCCGCTGGGTCGGGTTTGGGTGTGTTTTTCTTCCACCCATTTAGAAGTGTATCTTTTGGACCCACACCCGCAATGACCCAACCCATCCACCCGTTTGACAGGTCTAGTCTTTGGTACAGAAATAGCAACGATAGCAGTAATAAAACAGGCAAAGCTAGCGCCCAGATTAGTTGTAGAGCAGAAATTACTAATCGGATGTTGAGTGCAAGAACGAACACATTTCCTTTGACAAATAGGAAGATGTAGGTCAGAAGTTTCCTGGGGATGTTGTGATCTGTCGACGAAGGAGTTTGTTGTTAAGGGGCCATGGAAGGGACTATAATCTTGGGTCTTCTCTTATACACCTTTATAGGAGGAAGAACTTCTGTTGCTTCAGTGGGATCATGATGTACCACTTGAGGCAGGGGAGTGAGATCCAACACATCACTCGATAAAGCAAACCCCTTTTCATAGTAGTACGGCATGTGTCCAAAGAAAACTACATCTGCACTAACAAACCATTGTCTTTTAGTAGGATCCTAACATTGATATCCTTTTCGAGTTTTGTGAATATCCCAGAGAAACACATTTAGTGGAGCAGGGATCAAGTTTAGATATCCTGGGGCAGAGATTCTTAACAAAACAAGTGTTGCCAGAGATGTGAGGCAGTACAGAAAACAACAACGCATCAAAATACAGAAGAGAGACAGGGACTTGATTGTGCAGAATAGAAGAAGGCATGCAATTAATTAAGTAGCACGCAGTAGAACCGGCTTCGACCAATATTTTGTAGGAACACGATAGTGAAGAAGAATAGTGTGTGTTACTTCAAGAAGATGGCAATTCTTCCTCTCGGTCACACCATTTTGTTGTGGTGTGTAAGAGAAAAAAGTCTGATGAATGGTACCCTGAACAGTACAAAATTGATCCACAGATTTTTGCTTAAATTCTAACGTATTATCAGTTCTAACAATTTTGATAGTTGAATTGAATTGGGTTTGGATCTCAGTGAAAAATATGGCGATAATGTTCAAAATATTACTGTGATCCTTTAAGAGAAACAACCAAGTTGCCCTAGAATAGTCATCAACAAAAGTCATAAAGTAATGAAATCCGAACAGGCTAGTAACATAATAAGGACCCTAGATATCAGCATGAACAATATCAAACAGATTTTTAAAACTAATTTCTTTTATCTTATGAAATATAACATGTCTGTTTGCCAAATCGCAAGATTCACACAAAAATTGTTTATTAGAAATTTTAGGAAATAGACATCATAGTTTAGCAGCAGAAGGATGTCCCAGACGGTAGCGTCATTGGCCCATTGTAGACTAGTCATAAAAGATGATAGCAAAGCGGTAGCAGATTATGGCGCATCCAGGTAGTATAGTTCGTCAGGCCCCTCGCGGCCCAAACCAATCCTCATCTTCATGTGGAGATCCTGAAATAACAACCTTTGGGATCAAATGTGATGGAGCACTGAAGGCTCTTAAAAGCTCTACTCACAGATAACAAATTACGTTGAAATCTTAGAACATATAAGACATTTTTTAATGGTATACTTTTAGAGTGCAGATCGAGTTCCATCAGCCACGGTCACAGGAGGAACCCTATTCGTTTTAGATAAGGCAGTAAAAAGTGTTTAACAGCTATGAGTTGATGCTCCTGAGTCGATTACCCATTTATTTTTACTGTAAGTAGCAGGAAATGCAAGTAAAGCAGAAGAGCCTCCGTCTGGAGCAAGTGTTTGCGAGGATAGACGAGCTTGAAGAAGTTTTCAAACTCTGAGTGAATCCACTCAATTGTGGGTTGAGTTGAACTAGAGGCCGCAGCAATCAAATTGTCAAAGGCATCAGACGTGACCTGTTTTGCCCAGGCGAGTGCGCTATGTTTTTCCCAGCAACGGTCCTCATTGTAGTTCGTGCACCCACAGAAATTGCGGAAACAGTTGACAGTAGAAGGTTGAGGTCGTCCTCGTCTAGGGCCAGGAGGAGGACCACCTCCAGAAGTACCAAAAGCACAACCATCGCGACTGTGGCCATGTCCACATCCTCGACTACAATCATGGGAGAGAACTGCAAGAACCGAGTGATCAGACGATGTAGCAAGTAGGGAAGACATGGAAGGAAGGTGTTAAACGCGCTTGAGAACATCCCTCAATGTGGGTAAGGGGTCACTAGATAAGATCTGATCAACAACAACTCCGGAAAAAGAATGAGGAAGTCTGACTAGAAACTGAACCAGAAAATGTGAGTGAGATGTAGTGGGAAGAAGAGAGGAGGGGCAGGGGCAGCGGGCTAGAGAAAGGGGCTGGCGGAGAGGGGTAGAGGATAGGGATGAGCGGAGACGGTTGGAGAGGGGGTGGGGGTGGGGGTGGGGTGGGGGCAGCTAGAAGCAGGTTTTGGGAAGCATTAGGGTTGGTGGGAGAGAGTAAGAAGGATCACAAACGTCCGATACCATATAGAATGAGAAAACCTTAATTTGATGTGTTCAAAATAAAAACAATGCACTCTCTTTTATAGGATAAGAGATAAGTGAGAAATAGAATTAGGCAATAAGGGATAAAAAAAGCTAAAGACAAGTCTAAAGCACACAATAACGCATAAAGCATATAGAAGATATTAATCTTTGAAGTTATTCAACTCCTTATTAACCATCTATGCAAAAAATCATACGTAATGGAAAGAGTGTGACATTAATGAAGGATGCTCGACACCTTTGCAAATCTAACTCAGTGATAAGATTGGGAGGTTACACGGGGCAGTGCCTACCTAATTGGGGATTTGGCGGTGTAACCCCAAGAAAACTCTATAATGTAAGAGGGGGACCGCTTGGAGCAGCTTGTCAGTGAGGAAGGGGATTTGAATCAGTAGGTTAGGGGCATTGTGGTGCACCATGGGTGGACGCATGTGGCACCCTACATAATGGCGGCCCTATTGTTGTTGACCCCAACCGTTGGATTGGTTGGATTTGTAGTTATTGATGAAGAAGACGACAATTACTAAGAGAAACTCCAGTGGCCTAGATGGTGTGCCTCACTGAGAGTGTAGGAGGGGACAAGGGAAGGCTTGGGAGGCTATTAGTGCTATTGGTGAGACGATGTCCAATTTGACAACACGGGGAAAAAAGCAAGGGGCGGGTGAAGTAGAGAAGGCTGGGAGGCTGGTGGCATGGTCAAGAGGATGGAGGTGAGCAGCCTTTTAGCAATTATGTGCGCACAAGAGGAGAAAGAGAGAAGAAGAACATGAGAGGCAAGGGGAAGGATATAGTAGCATACCCTAGTCAATTAGGATTTGTCTCTAATTCCAAATAACATGGAACGCATTAGAGAAGAGAGGGTCTAAGGGAAAACCAGAATATTCTCTCTCAAAATCAAATAGTGTGTCTAGGTAAAGCCCCTAAGGTCGGTACTTATAGTAAAATGATTGAAACCCTAGACTTCAGGTTATTGTGTAAATTGCCAAAAAAATATAATAACCAAAACAAAACAATTAGAATCTGCAACTAAGTCTAATAACTAGAAAAAGTGCACTTAGGTAGGCACGGAAAAAAGAACCTTACTGAGCCAACCTTCAGGAAAATGTATGGTTTTTTGAGGTATGTCTAGGTTTTGGGTTAGTTCAAAACATGGTTATCAGAATCGAACTGAACTTGCCGGTTGAACCAATTGAACTGGAACCGGTCACTCTTACCGGTTTGGTTCCCTCCCAAAGCTGGAAATGAAGTCTGACCGGCATCAAACCGGTCAATCAACCAATTGAGCCGGTGAACCGGCGAACCAGTCTGGTTTTAGCCCAACCAGTCGGTTCTCTCAATTAGCAAATAAATGTATTGTTGCTGCTATTTTTCGTTAACTAATTTTGGATATTATATTATGTCCATGAATAGAATAATATTTGTTATTTGGTTTGTTTATCAAGTTATTGTGAGAAGTTGTGCAATTATTCATGTTTCATAACTTCTGCAGGGATATTTTCCATGAGTATCAAAGACATTTATATATTTTTAAACTATTAGTGATGCCATGCTGACGTCATCGGTTGAACCGGTCAGACCATTAGTTGAACCAGTGAACTGAGAACAAGAGGTCTCACCGGTTCGCTAACCGGTTCGGTTCTGACAACCTTGGTTTTAAATTATGTTCAACTCGATTCTAGTCGGGTCAAAATTACTTTTGAGTCAGCTCTTGTTCAGTTCGAGCCCAGTTGGTTTGGGTTTTGGGTCGGCCTACATTTTCCACTTATTTGCAAATAAAAAATAATAAAACAAATCGAGTCTGGTTGTCTCAGGTCAAGTCAGTTTCCATTGTTTGCAAATAGAAAAATTAATCGTGTATGGCCATCTCAAGTCAGGTCAATGCCGGTTCAGATTATTTCGGATCAGAGCACTTATATGAAAATAAAATTACGATAAAATGTGTTGTTGAAACGTGTTGCGTTCATGTTGCATCACCCCAGCAAAGGAAATGGTTGTTTTTGCAAAAGGATGAAATTTTGCATACATTATACATTCATCCAATGATATTCAAGCAAGAAAGGGGGGTGATGTGTCATTAGAAATCAAGATATAAAGCCTTATAACGAATCTTACCTAGAATTTCAGTAGCGGGAGGTCGTTCTTTTGGGTCCCTCTGTAACATGCGCATAAGCAATTCTTTTGCACTATCAGATATAGAAGGCCAAGGATCCGATTGAAAGTCAATATACCCATCTAAGATGGCTTCAAATATACCTTTCTCAGTCTCTACATTATCACAAAAGAAAGTCAGAACATCCATTCCAATGATATAAAGAAAGGAAAATCTTCCATTATCTATATGTTAGGACAGACCAGCCCAAAAGGGAGGAACTCCAGAAAGTAATATATACAGTATAACACCAGCACTCCATATATCAGCTTTTGGTCCATATTGTCGCTGCAGCACTTCAGGAGCCACATAGTATGCACTTCCAATTAGCTCTTTGAAAACTTCCCCTGTAACCGCAAAAAATAAATTACAGTCTCTAAATAGGAAAACATACCTAGCTGAAGATAAAAACACTATTAGTTACAGAAATTTATAAACAAAAGTAAGCACACGGATATAGAGGGAGAAAACTAGCCACCAAAACAGCTGTGCATAATCGTTCAAACCAACCATGTGGGGCTTTGTTGAGGCAATGGAGAGAATGACCATGTGTGTGTGTTGGCGGGGGAGGTGGGGGTGACCAAATAAAGAGGGGGTGTTCTTGTTGGGTACCAAATTAGCCACCAAAACAGCTGTACATAATCGTTCAAACCAACCATGTGGGCCTCTGTTGATCAAATAAAGAGGGGCGTTCTTGTTGGGTACCAAATTAGTCACCAGAACAGCTGTACATAATTGTTCAAACCAACCATATGGGCCTTTGTTGAGACCGTGTGTGTGTCTGTGTCCCCGCGCGGGGGGGCACTCGACCAAACAGAGGGATTGTTCTTTACAAAATTAGCCACCAAAACAGATGTACATAATCGTTCAAATCTGTTTCTATTGGGTACAAAATTAGCCACCAGAACAGCTGTACGGAATCGTCAAACCAACCATTGGGGGGGGGGGGGGGGGGGGCACTCAACCAAATAGAGGGGGATTGTTCAGTACAAAATTAGCCACCAAAACAGCTGTACATAATCGTTCAAATCTGTTTCTATTGGGTACAAAATTAGCCACCAGAACAGCTGTACGGAATCGTCAACCCAACCATGTGGGGCTTTGTTGAGACCACAGAGAGAACAATGAAGATTACAAATCCAGTTGGACGGCAGAAGTCTGGGAGCTGTGCATATAAACCCCAATTAATCATTGTGAAGAAAAAGCATTCTTCACACTCATCAGCAACATCTCCCATGGAGGATTAGTAGCAGCAACAAAAGGAGTGCCAACTCGGCATTCATATGAGCAATAGCGACAAAAGTCTCCCGTTATCACAAACTTCTCCCTGCTGAAAACCACAAGCAACCAAACAAACTTTATATCGACCGATAGATTAATTAGAGTGAGTCTTTATTTTGAAGATCCCCTTGTGGATATTTTTAACTAGGAACAACATAGGAAAGAAGAGGAACAATACCCCATATACCAAATGCTCCAAGACACTAAGCTCCTAAGTCATGGCCATCTACCATTCAAGAGTAGTTGCAACCTCCGCTTAAGTACGAACCGCCTCAATACATGAGGATATTAGAGAGATTGAGATGATTAAAACCATTAAAAGATAAATAATCGTGAAGATGATACTTAGCGCAAGAGGATCATCAAGGGCTTGTAAGCCAAAGGGAGACGACAAGAGAATCATCATCTGGCTCACTGAAGGAAAAAGACCAAGTTGCGGTGGTTTGACGTGCAGATCCACCAGTACAATAAAGAGGATAAGGAGAAAAAATGAGGAAGGGGCAGATAGTGCGGGAGATGAATACAGATAAGAGTAAATATTGTGTTGGCTGTGAAAAAACATTAAGGAGACGATATTTACAATATTGTAAGATCACTTGTCAGAGGGGAGGAAGCATAAAAGGGGGATCCTCAACAAAAGAAAAATCTCACCAATATAAACTGGTCAAGTAGAGGGATCACAACAATAACCCTTCTGCTCAGGTCGCAGCCAACAAAACAGCTGTACATAATCGTTCAAATCTGTTTCTGTTGGGTACAAAATTAGCCACCAGAACAGCTGTACGGAATCGTCAAACCAACCATGTGGGGCTTTGTTGAGACCACAGAGAGAACAATAAAGATTACAAATCCAGTTGGACGGGAGAAGTCTGGGAGTTGTGCATATAAACCCCCAATTAATCATTGTGACGAAAAAGCATTCTTCACATCCATCAGCAAGATCTCCCATGGAGGATTAGTAGCAGCAACAAAAGGAGTGCCAACTCGGCATTCATATGAGCAATAGCGACAAAAGTCTTCCGTTATCACAAACTTCTCCCTGCTGAAAACCACAAGCAACCAAACAAACTTTATATCGACCGATAGATTAATTAGAGTGAGTCTTTATTTTGAAGATCCCCTTGTGGATACTTTTAACTTGGAACAACATAGGAAAGAAGAGGAACAATACCCCATATACCAAATGCTCCAAGACACTAAGCTCCTAAGTCATGGCTTTTACCACTCAAGAGTAGTTGCAACCTCCGCTTAAGTACGAACCTCCTCAATACATGAGGATATTAGAGAGATTGAGATGATTCAAACCATTAAAAGATAAATAATCATGAAGATGATACTTAGCGCAAGAGGATCATCAAGGGCTTGTAAGCCAAAGGGAGACGACAAGAGAATCATCATCTGGCTCACTGAAGGAAAAAGACCAAGTTGTGGTGGTTTGACGTGCAGATCCACCAGTACAATAAAGAGGATAAGGAGAAAAAATGAGGAAGGGGCTGATAGTGCGGGAGATGAATACAGATAAGAGTAAATATTGTGTTGCCTGTGAAAAAACATTAAGGAAACGATATTTACAATATTGCAAGATCTTTTGTCAGAGGGGAGGAAGCATAAAAGGGGGATCCTCAACAAAAGAAAAATTCCACCAATATAAACTGGTCAAGTAGAGGGATCACAACAATAACCCTTTTGCTCAGGTCACAGCCAACAAGATATACTTATAAATATGAAGACGGTCATATCACAGTGAGCACAGAAAAAGCATTCACATGCGAGAATCCAGGACGGAGGGAAGAAGGTCGGAAATCAATGAGCTAGACAACAAAGAAATGTCTTCAGCCCAAAAATTTGGTAAAACATGAGATAATAGTACTATAGTGTTCTTGGTTTCAAAGATATAATGAAGTTTGCATTCAGCGCCACCATATTGAGCAGAGCACCAATGTGAATAAGTTGAGGAAGAAGCTCTAATACTAATGGAAACCAATACCCTAAAGCTCGGATTATAATCAAGAGTGTGCCCAGACATATACCTCAGGCTAATATTTATAAAGAAACTGACTGCGACCTTAACGACTCAAACTAGTACCCAAAATTACCTAATTGATAAGCTAATTTATATAAAGCCAATAACATAAAAAGCTCAAACCTTCCAACCAAAACCTCGTGAATACATAATAAGGCTATGAAATTAACTAGAACCCCATAATAGACTAACAAATAGCTAATCATACAAATAAGGATCGTGGAAATGCCAAGCCTGATGATCAAACAAATAGGTAGTATAGAAAACAGTATAGGCTAAAACTTGGATCTGATTAGCAAAGATATGGCCGATTAAGGATCCGGATAGGCATAATGAATATGCGGGGAATTAATAATTGGGAGTAGACATAGATGGGAGGTGATGGTGGAGTGATGAAGATAGCCGGGAAGGTGATGAAGAGCGGCAGCTTGTGGGATGTAGCAAAAAAAAATGGTCGGATTGTCACTCAGTTGATGTAGCACTTGGTCGTAACGGAGGAGATGACAAAGGGTCTCCTGCACGGCTCCGGAGATATTGCATGCCAAGAGGATGCATGCGGAGCCTCTCCACGAGCGACGATGAAGTTTGATGTTGAAGACGTCAGGAGATGGCCTGTGCAGAACTCGGTACTACCGAGTTGATGTTGTGAAACAATCTGCTTCCCGGTCGATACCATCGATAGGTGGTCGATGGTATCCAGACTATCACAGCAACAGAACATCATTCTGTCGATACCATCGACAGAAGGTCAGCGGCGGAATCTGGCGATCTGCCTCTTGTCTCTATTTTTATTATAACACTTGTTTTATTGTTTTTTCTTGGATTTTCTCCTTTGTACCACCTTGTATCTTACCCTAATATATAAAAAGGAGTGAGACGACTATTGCCCTCACACACAACAGTTGTACCTTGCAGCCGCCAACATTGTTCGTCTCCCGTCTCTCTCGTTAACATGGTATCAGAGCAAGGTCTGCTCTAGGCCGCCGTCTCTCTCCACCGGCAGTCCCTCCCTCTTCCTTCTTCTTCCTCCTTGTTCGCCGGATCTTCCCTTCCTTCCTCCCTCTGGATCTTCTCACCGCAGCACCGGCAGCAGCAGCTGCGGCTGAGCAGCCGCACGGCATGCAGCCGTAATCCGCCGCTTTGAGGATCTTCGGGTGATCCGACGGCGATCTAAAATCTGAACCAGAGGACTAGTCTCTCTACGGTTATTATCCTAGTCACACATCCTCCATGTGTGGTTAGGAAAATCGTCCGGAGGCTGTGAATGTGTCAGTAACGCATTTCTCTTTGTTTCTTGTGTGACGTGTATCTCTCTGTCACCTCAGTCTTCTTTGTGGCGTGTATCAATCCGTCACACAGTCCCGTTCTATAATGGGGGACATCAAGACGCCTATGATCTACAACGAGGTGTCTCCTATCCCCTCCATCAAGCTCGACGGGAAGAATTTTATTCTATGGATGAATGTTGTTCACACTGTCCTGGAGTCTCGTGACAAGGCGGTACATGTTGACTCAGGTCCTCTGGCCTCTACTGACAAAAGATATGCTGAATGGAAGCGTCATGATAGTCTAGTGAAGACTTGGTTGTGGAACAGCATGGAACCTGCAATAGCAGCAAGGTTCATGTTCTATTCAACAGCTAAGGAGATATGGGACGCAGTGAAGCAGCATTATTCTCAAGAAAAAAATGTGCTTCGGCAATTCATGATCTATGATCGTTTGTTTGCAGAGAGGCAGGGTGACAAATCTCTTGAGGAGTACTTTGGAGCTATTCAGGCACTTGCTTAAGAGCTGAGCTATTATCATCCAGTGATTGTGGCTGAACAGATCAAGGACAGGGACGATCTAGTTACGGCTAAATTTTTATCCGGGCTTAACCCTTCGTGCGGTTTCGTCCAGAGTGTCATTCTGGCTTCTGATAAATTACCCAGTTTTGTGGAAGCCTATTCAAGAATACAACAATCTATCTTTGAGTCTGCTACTCCTGATCCTGCTATATCTTCAGGGGAGTCTCATGTATCCGTAGCTGCTGCGGTGAGAGGGGGACGACCTGGTATGGGCAGAGGACGTGGGACACGTCCTAAGTGCACTTTCTGTGACAAATTGGGACATACACTGGAGAAGTGTTGGAAGAAACATGGGAGACCTGCTGCACCACCTGTAGGGACAGCACATTATGCCACTACTACATATTCCTCTTCTTCTTCTGTTGTGGGAACTACTTCTGGAACCGGTATCACGCTTACTCAAGAGGAGTATGATCGGTTTATTCAGGCTACACAGCACATGAGTATGGGATCATCGTCATCATCGTCAGCAAACCTGGCATCTACTGCGGGTAATCATGTTACATCTCTCATAGCTTCTGGCTCTACTTCATCTTGGGTGGTTGATTCTGGCGCATCACAGTACATGACTGGTATGAGGAGATTGCTCCACTCTATTGACTCATATATCCCTCACCAATCTGTTACACTGGCAGATGGTTCAGTGAGGAGAGTGTTAGTTAGTGGATCTGTCCCTAACACCCAAGATTGACCTCAAATCTGTACACTTTGTGCCTGAGTTTCCTTTTAATCTTCTTTCTGTTGCAAAATTGATTGACACTGTAAACTGTACAGTAACATTTGGGCCTTAGTGTTTTGTATTACAGGATCTCAAGAGTATGAGGACGATTGGTGGGGGACCTAGGAAAGGTGATCTGTACCTTTTTCATGGTGACAGTATGCCTCGTCAAGTATTTGCTCCTGCTCCATCCGACCTGTTGAGTGGTTCCCCCTTACTATGGCATTGCAGATATGGACATCCTTCTTTAGAGAGCCTGCGCAAGTTGGAACCAGAGTTGTCCCAAGTGTCATCTTTACAGTGTCAGTCATGTCAGCTGGGAAAGCATCATAGGTTATCTTATCCCAGTCGTGTCAATAAACGGGCTTCTTGTCCTTTTGAGTTAGTCTACAGTGATGTGTGGGGTCATGTTAAAGACCAGAGTTATAATGGTTTCCGTTACTTTATTTCTTTTGTGGATGATTTTTCTCGAATGACATGGATCTACCTTCTCAAAAGTCGAGAGTCTGTGCTATCTATTGTGAAACATTTCCATACTGAAATAAAAGTCCAGTTTGACTGCAATTTAAAAATTCTTCAATCTGATAATGCTCTAGAATATGTTCAAAAGGCTATGTCTGATTTTTGCAGCTCTGTAGGTATGATCCATCGCACATCGTGTCCTTACACCCCTCATCAGAATGGGGTGGCTGAGCGGAAAAATCGCCATCTGCTTGATATTGCTCGATCTATTATGTTTCAATCCAATGTACCCAAGAAATTCTGGTCTGAAGCCCTTTTAACTGCTTGTTTCTTAATTAATAGACAACCATCCTCGGTTCTCAAAGGACAGACTCCCTTCTCTGTGTTGCGACCCACGGATCAGCCATTTTCTGTCCCCCTTAGAGTGTTTGGTTGCACTTCCTTTGTCCATAATGTTGACCCTAAGGCCGACAAGCTTTCTCCTAGGTCTGTTAAAACCTTGTTCCTTGGTTACTCTAGTACTAGCAAAGGATACAAGTGTTACTGTCCTAGTCTTCGTCGGATGTTTGTGTCTCGGGATGTTACTTTCCATGAGACCACTCCATATTTCTCCAATGCTATAAGTAAGGGGGAGCAATTGAGAGAGGGAGTGCCACCAATTTTTCAGAGTGATAGAGGCACCATCTGTGCAGAGTGAGGGAGCGCCACCCATCATTCCTGATTATACTTTTATTCCGGATGAGAAAGCAGCAGACAGGTCTGTTATTGAGCATTACCCACATGTTTATAGTAGGCGAGGCAGACACGATCCAGAAGTAGTAGCGACACCAGTCTCTGAGCCTTCATCTTCGTCTTCTACTCATGGGATTCCTGTAGAAGCATCAGATCTTGATCTTCGTATTGCTGTTAGGAAAGGTACTCACTCTTGTACTATTAGACATCCTATTACAAATGTGTGTTGTCTGTCCCACTTATCTAAGCAGGCCCGCACATTTGCTATTGGGATTGATTTTGTTGATATACCAAGGAATCACTCTGATGCTATGAAGGACAGTGGATGGAAACAGGCAATGCAGCTTGAGATGTCACCTCTTTTGCATAATGACACATGGGATCTTGTTGACTTACCTACAGGGAAGAAAGCAGTGGGTTGCAGATGGGTTTTCACCATCAAACATAAACCGGATGGATTTGTTGAGAGGTTGAAGGCCAGATTGGTAGCAAAAGGCTACACACAGACCTATGGAGTTGATTTCTTTGAGACTTTTTCTCCAGTAGCTCGTCTAAATTCTGTGTGAATTATTATTTCTCTGGCTACTACCTTTGATTGGCCCCTATTTCAGCTTGATGTTAAGAATGCCTTTCTACATGGTGACCTCCAGGAAGAGGTATATATGGAGCAACCTCCTGGGTTTGTTGCTCAAGGGGAGTGTCAGAAGGTCTGTAAATTGAAGAAAGCCATATATGGTTTGAAACAGTCTCCTCGAGCGTGGTTTGACAAGTTCAGTGAGGTTGTACTCCAGATGGGCTTCTCTCGTTCCATGACTGATCACTCTTTATTCTACTCTAGTTCTTTCTGTGGCTCTATCATTATGGCGGTATATGTTGATGACATAGTAATTACTGGAAGTGATTCTACAGGCATATCTCGTGTGAAGGAAGGGTTGCAGAGACACTTCCAAACGAAGGATCTGGGTAAACTGATATATTTTCTAGGCATTGAGGTGCTTAGATCTCATGCAGGTATCAATCTATCTCAGAGAAAATATGTGTTGGACTTACTACAGGAGACAGGCATGACTGAATCTAAACCGGTATCTACTCCTATGGATTATCACATCAAGGAGACGGTTGATGATGTTGAGTACTCAGATCCAGGATATTACAGGAGAATAGTTGGCAAGCTAATATATCTGACCGTTACACGACCTGACATTTCTTTTGTTGTAGGAGTTGTGAGTCAACATATGCACTCACCACGACAGTCACACTGGACAGCAGTTTGCCGGATTCTGAGATATCTGAAGAGTGCTCCTGGTAAAGGGATCACATATTCTAAACCCAAGGTGCCTCCATCTACTTTGACTCTCACTGGGTACTCAGATGCAGATTGGGCTGGTGATCATGTTGATAGAAGGTCTACATCAGGCTATTGTACTTTCCTAGGTGACCATTTGATTACCTGGAAAAGCAAAAAGCAGAATGTGGTAGCCAGATCCAGCACTGAGGCTGAATACCGTGCTATGGCACATGCACGTTGTGAACTACAATGGGTCAAATATGTTCTTTCTGAGTTAAAAATCACTATTATGTCTTCTATGGAGCTCAAGTGTGACAACCAGTCTGCTATACACATTGCCAGGAATCCTATCTTTCATGAGCGTACAAAGCATATAGAAGTTGATTGCCATTTTATTCGTGATCAAATCAAAGATGGCACTATTGTGACGACATACGTCAAGTCTGAAGATCAACTGGCGGATATCTTGACAAAACCTTTGGGTCCGGAAGTGTTAGCGTACGGGAGACGGATCTGTGTGTGTTGCACTAGGCAACGTGAGAGACCCAATAGGGTTCTCCTCTCTATTTATAGTAAAGGGAAAATTACATGTAGGTACAGCAGTAATATGAAATATGAAATAAACACAAAGTAAAGATATATTAACACTCCCCCTCAAGCTGGAGTGTACACATTGTGGATGCCCAGCTTGCCGCATAAATTCTGGAACACTGCTGGACCTAATGGCTTTGTCAAGATATCAGCTAGTTGATCTTCAGACTTGACATATGGCGTCACCACATTGCCATTCTTTATCTGATCTCTGATGAAATGACAGTCAACCTCTATATGCTTTGTGCGCTCATGAAAGACAGGATTCCTGGCAATATGTATAGCAGATTGATTGTCACACTTGAGAATCATGGGAGTTTGAATCAAAATCTTCAACTCAGATAAGACAGATTTGATCCATTGCAGTTCACAGCATGCATGTGCCATAGCACGGTACTCAGCCTCAGTACTAGACCGTGCTACCACTTGTTGTTTCTTGCTCTTCCAAGTAATCAGATGATCACCAAGAAAGGTGCAGTAGCCAGATGTGGATCTTCTATCACTTTGATTACCAGCCCAATCTGCATCTGCATAACCTGTGAGAGTCAAAGAAGATAGAGGACTCTTGGGTTTATAATAAGTGATCCCCTTTCCAGGAGCACTTTTCAGATATCTCAGAATCCTGCATACAGCTGTCCAATGTGACTGTCGTGGTGTGCACATGTGTTGACTTACTACTCCAACAGCAAAAGAAATATCAGGTCTTGTGACAGTTAGGTAAATCAACTTCCCAACTATTCTCCTGTAATGACCTGGATCTGAATATGCAGTATCATCTTCCACCTCCTTGATGTGATAATCCATAGGAGTGGATACAGGCTTAGAATCAGTCATACCCGTTTCCTGTAGCAAGTCAAGCACATACTTTCTCTGGGAGAGATTTATACCTGCATGGGATCTAAGAACCTCAATCCCTAGAAAGTATCTCAGCTTCCCCAGGTCCTTTGTGTGAAAGTGTTGTTGTAGTCCTTCCTTCACACGTGATATGCCTGTAGAATCGCTGCCAGTAATCACAATATCATCAACATAGACAGCAATAATTATGGACCCACCAGAAGAATTTGAATAAAATAGAGAGTGATCAGTCATGGAACGAGAGAAGCCCATCTGTAAAACAACAGCACTGAACTTGTCAAACCAAGCTCGAGGAGATTGCTTTAACCCATAGATAGCCTTCTTCAATTTGCAGACTTTCTGACACTCCCCCTGAGCAACAAAACCTGGTGGTTGCTCCATATACACCTCTTCTTGAAGATCCCCATGAAGAAAGGCGTTCTTGACATCCAGCTGGAAAAGAGGCCAATCAAAAGTAGTAGCTAGAGATATAAGGATCCGCACAGAATTGAGACGAGCAACTGGAGAAAAAGTCTCAAAGAAGTCCACTCCATATGTCTGTGTGTAGCCTTTTGCTACCAATCTGGCCTTCAACCGCTCAATCGATCCATCAGGGTTGTGTTTGACTGTAAAGACCCATCTACAGCCCACAACTTTCTTGCCCGCAGGTAAAGTAACAAGATCCCATGTGTCATTGTCAATCAGAGCAGAGATTTCCACCTGCATTGCCTGCTGCCAGCCACTGTCCTTTAGAGCCTCTAAGTGGTTTCTTGGTATCTTAATGGAGTCCATCCCAACAGCAAATGCACGAGCCTGTGTAGATAAGTGTGACAAACAACATACATTCGATATGGGATGTCGAATAGTACATGAACGTATACCTTTCCGGACAGCAATAGGAAGATCAAGGTCAGAAGCCTCTGCAGGAATCTCTTGAGTAGAAGATGGCGAAGGAGGCTCATGGACTGGTGCCGCTACCTCATCTGGATCCTGTCTACCTCACCTGTGATAAACCTGGGTATAGGGTTGAATGGTAGGTGGATCATGCGGTATGTCCTCAACAATGATAGGTGGCACTCCCTCACTTTGAATTGCGGGTGGCACTCCCTCACTCAATTGCTCCCCCTTGCTCATAGCATGTGCAAAATATGGACTGGTTTCATGAAAGGTGACATCCTTAGAAACAAACATACGACGCAAACTCGGGCAATAACACTTGTAACCTTTACTCGTACCAGAGTAACCAAGAAACAAGGTTTTCAAGGACCTAGGAGAGAGTTTGTCTTGTTTGGGATCAAAGTTATGAACGAAGGATGTACAACCAAAAACCCGAAGCGGAACATGAAACGGTTTATCCATAGGGCGTAAGACAGAGAAGGGAGTGCGTCCATGCAAAACAGAAGAGGGCTGCCGATTAATCAAAAAACAGGCAGTGAGAAGAGCTTCAGACCAGAAACGTTTAGGCACATTGGATTCAAACATGATAGACCTAGTGATATCCAAAAGATGGCGATTCTTTCGCTCAGCAACACCATTCTGCATAGGAGTGTGAGGGCAAGAGGTGTGATGAATCATACCAACCAAACTGCAAAACTCATTCATCGCTTTCTGAACATACTCAAGGGCATTATCAGATTGAAAAATTTTGATATTGCAGTTAAATTGAACCTGAATTTGTTTATGAAAATGTTTGATAATGGAAAGCACAGATTCACGACTTTTTAAAAGATAAATCCATGTCATGCGAGAGTAATCATCCACAAAAGAAATGAAATAGCTAAAACCATTATAACTCTGGTTTTTAACAGGACCCCATACATCACTATGGACTAACTCAAACGGACTAGAAGCCCGATTATTGACACGAACAGGATAGGACAACCGATGATGTTTGCCCAACTGACATGATTGACACTCTAAAGAGGACACATGAGCTAGATCGGGTTCCAACTTCTTCAAGCTTTCTAAGGAAGGATGGCCATATCTGCAATGCCACAGCAGGGGGGAACCACTCAGCATGGCGGAGGATACTGGAGCAGGAGGTGGATGGCGAGGTAGATAATCACCAGGAAAGAGGTAGAGATCACCTTTCCTAGGCCCCCCACCAATCATCTTCAAACTCTTGAGATCCTGTAAAACAAAGCAAGAAGGCCCGAATGTTACTGTGCAGTTTACAGTGTCAATCAACTTGGCAACAGAAAGCAAATTGAATGGAAATTCAGGTACAAAATGAACAGATTTCAAATCAATATCTGGTGTAAGGGACACAGAACCACTAGCGACCACCTTCCTCACAGAACCATCTGCCAAGGTAACAGATGGGTGAGGAATATATGAGTCAAATGTGCGGAGCAATCGCCTCATACCAGTCATGTGCTGGGAGACACCAGAGTCAACCACCCAGGGAGTTGCGGATCCAGAAGCCATAAAAGATGTAGCCTGATTACCCGCTGTAGAGGCAAGATGTGCTGTAGAAGCAGATGAGGCGCCCATACTCCAATGTTGAGTTGCCTGAACAAACCTGTCATACTCCTCCTGAGTAAGTGTGATGCCAGAGGAACTCGAGCTCGCAGTAGTAGAGTCTGAAGTAGCACAGTTGGCAGCTCCAACAGGTGGGGCGGCAGGTCGCCCATGTTTCTTCCAGCATTTCTCAACAGTGTGTCCCGGTCTGTCACAGAAAGTGCATCGAGGACGAGTCCCACGTCCTCTGCCCAAGCCAGGTCTGTCAGCAGGTGTAGGAGCAGGTCGTCCTCCGCGAACTGCTGCAGCAATGGAGACATGAGAATCTCCAGAAGGGACAAAAGGAGTAGGATCAACTGACTCAAAAGTGGACTGCTGAATCCTAGAGAAAGCTTCTGCAAGGCTCGGTAATTTGTCGGATGCAAGTATCACACTTCTTGCTGAACCATATGAGGAGCTAAGGCCAGATAGAAATTTAGCAGTGACAAGATCATCTCTATCTTTAATCTGCTCAGCAACCTTCACTGGATGATAGTAGCTCAACTCCTGGGAGATAGCTTGAATCACCCCGAAATACTCTTCAAGGGTTCTATCACCTTGTTTTTCTGCAAACAGACGATCATAGATCATAAACTGGCGAAGAGCATTCTTCTCCTGAGCATAGTGCTGCTTAACGGCATCCCAAATCTCCTTAGCGGTGGAGTAGAACATGAACCTAGAAGCAATAGAAGGTTCCATGCTACCCCATAGCCAAGTCTTCACTAGGCTGTCAAGACGTTTCCACTCGGCATAGTCTTTGTCAGTGCTAGTGAGAGGTGCAGAATCAACAAACTTTGCCCGATCGCGCGATTCCAAGACAGTATGAACCGCATTCATCCATAGCAAAAAATTCTTCCCATTGAGCTTGATCGGAATAGGCGAGACCTCATAATAGGTCTTGTTCTCCATGATGCAACTGGGATATGGGTGACGGAGTGATACACGTCACAAAGAAGGCTGAGTGGACGGACAGATACGCGTCCCGTGACGGAGAGATACACGTCACAACAGAAACTGAAAAGAGGATGCGTTACTGACGCATCGACAGCCTTCAAACGAGAGGTTCCTAATCACACATGAAGGAGATGTGATTAGGAAGGCACGGTGGAAGAGACTAGACCTCCGGGTAGGGCTTTAGAGAGCCGTTGGATCACCCGGAAGTCCTCAAACAGCAAGATTGTCCGCCAAAAACGAGCCGAAAAGTTGCTGGAAACTTTCCGAAAAACGAAGACGAAGCCCCGGTTCCGAGCGAATGAGCCTACGGTAGCATAGAGATGGCCACCGGAGGCCCAGCAGCAAGAGACGGGGTTGGAGACTCCTAGCCGGGCAGGATCTGCGTCACCGGCAGTCCCCCTGCGGCTGCCGCACGCCGGCGGCTAGCCGAGAAGCCGCCCGGGCAGCGGCGGCGGCGGCGGCCTGAAGTAGAGGGCCGGCGGCGCCCTGTGGTGGAGAAGGGAGAGAGAGGGAGGGGGCGGCGGCGCTAGGGGGGAGAGGAGCGGAAGCGGCGGCGTCGGATCAACTTGCTCTTGATACCATGTTAGCGTACGGGAGACGGATCTGTGTGTGTTGCACTAGGCAACGTGAGAGACCCAATAGGGTTCTCCTCTCTATTTATAGTAAAGGGAAAATTACATGTAGGTACAGCAGTAATATGAAATATGAAATAAACACAAAGTAAAGATATATTAACAGGAAGCTTTTCAGAGATTATGTGACAAGTTGGGCATACACGATGTGTACTCTCCAGCTTGAGGGGGAGTGTGAAACAACCTGCTTCCCAGTCGATACCATCGACAGGTGGTCGATGGTATCGAGACTATCACAGCAACAGAACATCATTCTATCGATACCATCGACAGACCTGTCGATGGTATCGACAGAAGGTCAGCGGCGGAATCTGGCGATCTGCCTCTCGTCTCTATTTTTATTATATCACTTGTTTTATTGTTTTTCTTGGATTTTCTCCTTTGTACCACCTTGTATCTTACCCTAATATATAAAAAGGAGTGAGACGGCTATTGCCCTCACACACAGCAGCTGCACCTTGCAGCCGCCAACATTGTTCGTCTCCCGTCTCTCTCGTTAACAGATGTCGCCATCGATAATTGCGTCTGTACCGAGTTCAGTACTATCGAATTGATGTCGGTAGTAGCGAGATCTTTCTAGGTGGCGAGTAGCAGGTTGACGGCGGTTGATTGTTGCTTGATGGCAATTATGGTTGCTGCTTCTACGGTTGGCGGCGCCTACAATGCTGCTGCTAGATGGTGATAGTGGCGTCGATAGACGGCGAAGGCGCGGAGATGGCTGCTTGGAGGTTGGCGGTTATGGTTGTTGTTGGACGGATGTCAATCGGAGGCGCTGAGAATAGTGTCATTGTTGCTGTTCGTAGAATACGGGCATCAGAGGTGGAAGGCGGGTAATGATGCAACGATGGCAATGATATGTGATGGCCGGAATGGAGATCACCGACTTTAAGGTTTGGATTTGGAAAACATAGATTACAAGTCGGGAATTAGCGCCGACGTACTGATCTATGTGAAAGTGGAAGGAGAGTCATGGAGGCCAGAATTGCATAGCGGGCAGCCGGCCTAAGCCATGGCAACGACGGTGGCCGCCCGCAAGCGGGGGTTCTTCCCCTCGGTTGTTCTCTGAAAAAAGACGAGCGGCGGCTAGGGCTGCGTGCGTGCCGAAAAGGATAGGGAGGAGGGACGGCGGCTAGGTTTCCCTCAGGAGCGAACGCGCTCTGTTCACGCTGTGTATTGTTCACACCGGAGTTATTGTTCACGTCGTTGTTATTGTTCATTGCTTTGATACCATGTTGAAAATAAGATTGGATTGAATGCAATGGGATGAATACAAGACTGCACGCCCTCTCCTTTATATAGGAGAGGGGAGACGCCCTAAGACTTAGGACGCACGTAATCTAAACGGGATGTATTAGTATATAGACTTTCCTGTGTTTTTTACTTAGTCTATTTTTCTCTACTATGTTATTCTTGTGTTTAGTTTTATCCCACATTGGTTATCTCTAAATCCTGTGGTCTTCTCTTGTCTTATAAAAGAGAACCTTGTACTCCTTTTTTTATCATCTCAATAATAGGATTATTAGCCACAACTTCTATATGGTATCAGAGCCTCCCGATCCTCCCTAACCCTGATCCTTTCCCATCAACCCCAGCCGCCACCCCCTTTCCCTTCTCCCAAGCCGCCGCCCACCCTGCCCCCCTCCTGCTGCCGCCGACCAGCACCTCCCTTGGTGTCACAGCCACCACCACCAGCCCCTCCAGCCGCCGTCACCCCCTCCCCTACCTTTCTTTCTTGCTGCCCACCTCCTTCCCTCCCTTCTTCTCCACCGCAGCCCCCCCCTTCTGCCTCCGTCTCCACCGCCGCCCCCCCCTACTGCCCGTCGCCACCCCACACCCACCACTACCATCTCCCGCAGCCACAACCACCCTCCCCATCCTCTCTTCTCTCTTGTTTCTCTTCCCTAGTTCTTCGCTCACCATCTAGTTCGGCTACAAGATTCCGCTCGTCTCCGTACGCTCTTCCGAAAAAGCTTACGTACAACCCGTGTCTTTTCAGTTCTGGCACGTTGAAGGCGTAAACCAACTTTTCGCTTCTGCCTGCCTACGCCTCATGGTGGAGTGATCTTTTCTCCATGGTGGCGTAGGTTTCTTACATCTTTATTTGTCCCGTGAGGGTCTTCTGAGGTCCATGTGGATCTCCTACTTGCTACGACTACTAGTCCATGTGGTGGACTCCTGCTACTGACTACTGCTACTGCTGATCCTTGTTGTGCCCGTGCTACTGTTCTGCTCTGGTCTGATGGCGACTCCAGATCTCCCGCGCACTCTCTGTGTTACTACGGTGAAGTTGGACAGTTCCAACTATCACCTATGGGCTGCCTCCTTTGAGTTGTATGTCAAATCCCAAGGTCGCCACTCTCATTTGACTACAAAAGGCCCGTCTATTCCTGCTCCTGATGCTGACGAGAAGACGAAACAAGGCTATGATCTCTGGTCCAAAGCGGACTATGGGGTCATGACATGGATGGTCCACAGCGCTGAAGCCAAGATCAGCCAGTCCCTGCTCCGTCTTCAGACTGCCAAAGAAATGTGGGAGAAACTCTCCCATGTTTACTCGCACCAACAGAATCCTAAGAAGGTCTTTGAGATCTTCAAGCAACTTGTCAAACAGGAGTATTCTGCTACTGACTCCGTCGAGGATTACTACAACTCTTGTTGTGTCCTCTGGGACGAGTTCCAGGTGTATCATCCTCTTTCTACTGACATCGATGAAGTTCATCGACAACGGAACGAACTTATGTTAGTTCAGTTCCTCGCGGGCCTACCTGCTTCCTTTACTGGTGTTGTGGACCAAATTCTCTCCAACGACCCTTTACCTACTCTCCGCGATGTGCTCAAAAGGGTCCAGCGCTTACCTTCTGTGTCCCAGTCCGTGCCTGACTCTTCTGATGGGGCAGCCCTCGTTGTCCGCTCTGGTGATTCCTTTCGTGGTCGCGGTCGTGGCAGAGGTCGTGGTCGCAGAGGACGTTCTTCTGCTCCTGGCCGTGGCTCTGGAGCTGATCCTATCGAGTCCCGCTACTGCACTCACTGCAAGCGCACCAACCATACTGAAGATCGTTGCTGGATAAAATACGGCAAACCTGACTGGGCCAATAAAGTGACTTCTGACCAGACTGAACCTGCTTCACCAACAGCTGACTGGATCCGCTCGGAATTTGAAAAACTGCTTCAAGCTCGCCTGGCTTCCTCTATTGATGCTTCAAATGATGGTAGCGCCGCCCTTTTGACCAAGACTGGTAAACCTTCATGGGTGATTGACTCTGGTGCGACCTCTCATATTTCTGGCAATCCTACTTTATTCTCTAAATTGCACAAGACATCTTTTATACCGCCTATTACTTTAGTTGATGGCTCTAAATCACCGGTTACTGGAATTAGTGATATAAGTTCTACTGGTAGTCTGCCACTGCAGTCCACTCTTTATGTCCCTAAGTTTCCCCTTAATTTACTATCTGTCAGTAAAGTTGTGAAGAGCCTTCGTTGCTCAATTACGTTTGATCCGGATGGTGTTCTGTTTCAGGATCTGCGCACGAGGATGACGATTGGTTCAGGCCATGAGGGACCGGATGGACTCTACTACTTGGACGATCCGAAGCCAGCTGCATATTTGACATCATCTGTGGCCGACATTCAGTGGCATTATAGATTGGGGCATCCCTCTGCTGCAAAATCAAAAGCTTTATTACCTGATGTAGTTAGTTCTGTTTTTCATTGTGAGACATGCCAGCTTGGCAAGCAAACTCGTGCTACTTTTTCACCAAAATTTTGCATTAGTTCTAAAGCTATCTTCGATATTATACATGCTGATGTTTGGGGTCCATGTGTTGTGACGAGTACTTCTGGTTTTAAATATTTTCTGAGCTTCATTGATGATTTCTCTAGAGCAACCTGGCTGTTTTTACTGAAAGATAGATCTACCATTCTTGAGAAAATTACTGACTTCTTTGTTGAAATCCGTACCCAGTTTGCTAAGCCCATTAAAATTTTGCGCACTGACAATGCTTTGGAGTTTATGCAAGCCTCTGTTAGTAGTTTTTGTCGTCGCCAGGGCACCATCCACCAAACTTCTTGTGCCTATACCCCGCAACAAAACGGTGTCGCTGAACGCAAAAACCGTCATCTCCTTGAAGTTGCGCGTACCCTTCTTTTTCACTACCATGTTCCTCAGTCTTTTTGGCCTGAGGCGATATCTACTGCTTGCTACCTCATTAATCGTATGCCATCCTCTGTGCTCGGCAATAAGATTCCATATCAGGTCTTGTTTCCTGATGCACCTCTTTTCTCTGGGCCTCCTCGTATCTTTGGGAGCACGTGCTTTGTTAAAAATCTCCGGCCTGGCCTTACCAAATTGGATCCTAGAGCAACTAAGTGTGTTTTCTTGGGATACTCTCGCACTCAAAAAGGGTATCAATGCTACGATCCTGTTTCTAAAAAGTGGTTTGTCTCTACGGATGTAGTATTCTTTAAGCACATGCCTTTCTATTCTCCGGCTGGTTCTGCACTCACATCAGATTTACTGGTTGATACGCCTCTACCTGTTGTGGATGATTTGACTGATAATTCTGATGCTGCCTCCCCACCTGAAATGCCACCTCTGAAAGTGTATCACAGAAGACAGAAGCCGACAGCTCCCTCTATGGCCTCTCCATCGTCTTCATCCTCTGTGCCAGATCAAACACCTCCGTAGGTATTTTCTGACCTTGATCTCCCTATTAGCCTGAGAAAAGGGACACGGACTTGTACTAAGCATCCCATTGGGAATTTTTGTTCTACTGATAATCTGGGTGCTAATTTTGCTAATTTTACTACGGCTCTTTCTGCTATATATGTTCCTAAAACTGTTGCTCAGGCCATTAAAAATCCTGCATGGCGTCAGGCTATGGAAACCGAAATGCAGGCGCTCACTGAGCGCAATACATGGCAACTTGTTGATCCACCTGCTAATTGCTCTCTTGTTGGTTGTCGTTGGGTCTTCACAGTCAAGTATCAACCGGATGGAACTGTTGAACGACTTAAGGCGAGACTAGTGGCTAAAGGCTATACACAGACCTATGGGGTCGACTACTTTGAGACTTTCTCTCCGGTGGCATGGTTGAACTCTGTGAGAATTCTTATTTTTGTTGCTATTAATTCTGACTGGCCTCTGTATCAGCTTGATGTCAAGAATGCTTTCCTGTATGGTGACCTTCATGAAGAAGTCTACATGTCACAACCCCCTGGTTTTATTGCTCAGGGGGAGTCCTCTAAAGTATGCAGACTGAAAAAGGCGATCTATGGCTTGAAACAGTCCCAGAGCTTGGTTTGATAAATTAAGCACTATTCTTCATAATTTTTCATTCAAGCGCTCCCAGTCTGATCACTCAGTCTTTGTCAAGAATACTCCTGTTGGCATTATTATTCTCATTGTTTATGTTGATGATATTATCCTCTCAGGAAGTGATCCTGCTGGTATTCAGTCCATCAAGCACTATCTAGAAAAACATTTCGTCACTAAAGATCTTGGGTCTCTCCGGTATTTTCTTGGGATAGAGGTGTCCCGGTCTTCTTCTGGCCTCTACTTATCTCAGCGCAAGTATGTTCTGGATCTACTATCTGAAACTGGTCTTCTAGGTGCTAAGCCTGCTAGCACACCTCTAGATCCGAACACCGACTGGGATGATGAGAATTCTCCTGCCTAACCTGACAATCATCAATATCGAAGAATGGTTGGTAAACTCATCTATCTTACTGTTACATGGGTCGATATTACTGCTGTTGTTGGATTGGTTATTCGTTACCTAGATAAGCCTCGACAATGTCATTGGGACGTTGTCTGTCATATTCTGAAATATCTAAAAAGTTCTCCTGGAAAAGGCCTGCTTTACAAGAAACATGGACACTGCAAACTTCTTGGCTATTCTGATTCCGATTACGCTGGCAGTAAGGTTGACCGTCGCTCTACTTCTGGCTACGTTTGTGGGAGGCAACCTTGTCACTTGGCGAAGCAAGAAGCAGTCTGTAGTTGCTCGCTCAAGTGCTGAAGTTGAATATCGTGCCATGGCGCACACTACCTGTGAACTATTCTGGATTAGGAGCTTACTGAAGGACTTTGGTATCTCTGACTCGTCTCCTATTCCAATGTATTGTGACAACAAAGTAGCTACATTCATTGCCAGTAACCCTACTTTCCATGAGCGGACCAAGCACATTGAGGTGGATTGTCATTTTGTCCGCGAAGCTGTTCTCTCTGGCCAGGTCTCTACTCCCTACATTCATACGACTGATCAGGTGGCTGACATCTTCACAAAGATTCTACCAAAGACAAGGTTCACTGCTCTGACATCCAAGCTGGGCATGATAGACATCTACGCTCCAGCTTGAGGGGGAGTATTAGTATATAGACTTTCCTGTGTTTTTTACTTAGTCTATTTTTCTCTACTGTGTTATTCTTGTGTTTAGTTTTATCCCACATGGGTTATCTCTAAATCCTGTGGTCTTCTCTTGTCTTATAAAAGAGAACCATGTACTCCTTTTTTATCATCTCAATAATAGGATTATTAGCCACAACTTCTAGAGGATGAAATACAAAAGCCCGCTAACTAATTAACCTATTAACTAAATAGGCTAATATAGACTCTTTAACACGCACCATGAGTTTGAGTATATCCTTTCTCCCCCAGGTGTGCTTTCAAATGCTCAATTGCTCCATTAGATTGATATTTGATAGTGAAGATCCATCGGCATCCAACAGTAGGACATACAGAAGGACAATCCACAAGATTCCATGTCTTGTGATCAATGAGTGCCTGCTTTTCAGCTTCCATCGCTTGTCGCTATGCAGGGAATTGTAGTGCCTCTGTAGCACTTTTCAGAATAGACAGAGCAGAGAGTGCAGCAATAAAGCAAGCAAGGCTAGCACACAGATTAGTAGAGGAACAGAATTGACCAATCGGATGTTGAGTATAGGAGCGAACACCTTTCTAAAGGCTAATCGAAAGGTGCAACTTAGAGTGTACTTGGGTCCGCCGCCAAAGGAGGAGCTAGTTGTTGAGGAGCCATGGAGGGGATAGTTTGCTTGGGTCTTCTCTTGTAGACTTGTAACGGGCGGTGTTCAAGTGCTAGTTCAAGAGGTGTATCAATATCCATAATGTCAGGTAACGGAGTAGGTGCCAAAATATCACAGGATAAGGAAGCCCCTTTATCAGAATAGTACGGAAAATGTCCAAAGAATACAACATCTGCACTAACATACCATTGTCTCAGTATAGGATCATAACAGCGATACCCTTTTTGTAACAAAGTTTTACTAGAAGTAACAACGGAAGAGGAGGCAAACCCGAATGATGGTTAAGAAGTGGGGGTATTGGGGGAATAAGCAGCAATGGACTTGGCACAAATGATGGTTTCAACAAAATCAACCTGTCAAAGCCAAATAAAGATTGCACCTCACAAAAGGTGGGGCAAATGATCCTCTGGCAAAGCCAAAAATTGGTTGGATGGCTCCAACATCAAAGACTGAACTGGAACAGCACAGAAATATCAAAGGGTTTACACTAGAGATAGAAGTCAACAAAGATGTTTCATTATTAAAGAAAATGATAAGAGTTAAAAAACAGCACTACAACATTAGGAGGAGGAAAGGCAGGCCCATTCAATCAACGATGGGCCTCAGCCATAGCAAATAATCAAGGGACCATGAACAAGAGACTGTTTCAAGGCAAGGAAATCTTTAGAGACAGCAAGAGCTAGACTCTGGTCACTTGCGAGCGTCAAAAGTATGGATATAGATGCTTTAATACCAAATAGGTAAATAGGAGAGAACTCGATATGTATACTATTGAGCTCATGTACCTTAATTATTGGTGGAATGAGAGTAAGTTTCAGGACATTACATGAATTACATATATGACAATTAAAGCATTAACTAAATGAAACTATATTTATTACATTGGCATGTGATATGACTCATCACATCCTTTAACCATATTAAGTTGATAATATCTTAGTCTCGAGTGACTTGAACACAGTAAACTACTCTCCAAGAATTTATGCTCTGATAGTAAACATGAGGACAAGAGCTAGAACCCATCCTAGGTATAACGGTTGGGGTAGGACGGGTGTGTGGATTTTTTTTTTGTGTGTGGGTGTGGGTGGTTGGGTTGTTTTTTTTTTTTTTTTTTTTTGGGGGGGGGGGGGGGCATGTTTAAGAAACTCTAATAAACATTCAAAAGCTGTGACTACTTGAGGCGAATTTGACTCTTGAAATTTCAAATTCTTCCTTCTTCATTACATACTAATTAGATAAACATTTATCAATCATCTTATACAATGACTATCCCCCCTTATTCATTGACCTCACTAATTAAGTATTCTCCAATTACAACCAAGTAATATAAATTCAAAATAACATAGTCCTATTGGTGTTGCCAACAGCATTATGTGTTGGACTTGAGCTAGAGCTCACATCTGTTGTTATTGAGCTAGCAGATGCTATATTTTCCTTACTCCTCCTGAATGAAAATCTAAATAAGCACTCCAGAACCGAAGAGAAAATCATGTACGGTTAACAGGAATATAGTGGTTTCTGCTCCAAGTAACCCCACGAGCCTGGAAAAATTTAGAGATGAATACGCTTACCAGGCTTGAAAAAGGCTGACAACCCAAAGTCGGTGGCTTTAAGCGGCGACCCCTCGTCCTTGTTCAGGAACAAAAAATTCTCCGGCTTGAGGTCGCGGTGCATCACACCCATAGAATGACACGCGTCCACAACTGCCATAACCTGGCGGAAAACCCCAGCCGCCTCACGCTCAGAGTAGTGGCCCCTGGATACGATGCGATCAAAGAGCTCCCCACCCTCGCAGAGCTCCATCACTAGGTTCACTGACCTAGCGTCCTCATATGCCCCCTTCAGCTCGACGACGTTCCGGTGACCGGTGAGGTGGTGCATTATCTGCACCTCCCGCCGTACGTCCTCCTCGTCCTGCCTAGTGAGCAGCTTCCTGGTCGCGATGGACTTGCAGGCGAAGGACTCCTTGGTTTCCTTGTGCTTTACCAAGTAGGTGACTCCAAACCGCCCTCGGCCAATCTCGCGCTCGAAGTTGTAGATGGCGTGAACATCCTCCATAGGGCGGTGCAGGACGCGGCCAAGGTCGGTGGGCTGGTGCTTTGAAGAGGGAGTAGGTTCGGTAAGGGTGGTGACGATGGCTGCAGCGGCGGGAGAGGAAGGAGACTGCGGAGAGAGGTCACGTGCGCCGTCGGGACTGAGGCTGCGGTGGTCATCGTGCCTGCGTCGGAGGCTGGCCGTGCGGTTACCCATGAAGTCAGCTGGATCAGCGGTGTGGGAGACCAGAGCGACGAGCGTGCGTCTACCGTAGTGAACTGTGTGTCATGTATATCACGCAAAATGTGCTGATAACGTGTCGGCCTAAAAATGTTTGATTTGTCTGCGCCATTACTAAGCACCTACTCTCACCCTCGACAGAGTCGCCCGCTGAAGGAAAACGCAAACACCTGTAGGAGGAATTCAACGGCGATCGTAAATAATCTTGGGACACTCAACATTAAACACAACGTGGAAGTCATCGTCTAGTCAACATTTGAACAAGATGTCAAAGCTCTTGCTTGCAGTCACGTATCAAGTCCAACAAAATTTATAGGGTGCACGCCTATATGCATATTTGTGTATATGAATAAATTTGATTTAGTTAAAAGTTAATATTTTTCTTTTCATCTTCGTATACCTGAAAAATATCAAAAGTCCATTTAAATGATCTTTTATCTATAGCTCTGTATTTCACTTATGTCAGGTCTTTATACTCATAGATGGATGATGGAACCAATGCTCATTGATCCTGTGATTTTTTTTCCAAAAATAAGAAATGCAACTTCAATGGTGGATGTTGTGACTATAATAGTTAACATATGAATTATTCACTCAATATTTAACATGTCATTTGGTTGCTTTCCTTTCTTAAACAAACATCAAACATTATTAGATGAAAGTTATAAAAAAAATTACAATGCGGGTCTTGATATGTTGCATTTTTGACATCATTTGTTTTGCATAATAACTCCTGAATTTATATGATCTTGGAATATCATTTGTTGTGACAAATAGTTTGTGTGAAATTCTTTCATAATAAGTTACACTTCTCACATAAACTTTTGGGTAGCAGTTAATAAGAAAGGCTATGGTATGATTCTTTATGGAACTTGATCTAAGGAGGTTAGCTTCACAATGAAGAGAAGCCTTGGGAAAAGCAAGTTAGGGTCATTAGTAACATAATGGTGATACCCTCCATAGAGGGGGCATATTTGGTTGTTTTAAAGTGTTACACAAAAATCTAATTTCTAAGATTGAGACGGAGTGAATGGAAGTCAGCACAGCCATAATCCCTAGATCATTCCACTATCCATATGGCTTCAACATCCTCTAATATTGTGTTCATTTTCTATATTATGAGGAGCTAAACTTCTACTTCTAGGAGTTTATATGGAGCCCAACTTATAATGGTAAGTTTGTATATAAATTTCTTGCTCTCATTAGTAGAATGCATGTTTAGCAGTTTATTCTTTCATCGCCTTATATGAATGAGGATTGGGCATTCTTGTTCTTCTCAACTAACTGCTTTTTATCCTTGATTTTCTAATCTCTAACCGGGGTTGTCTATTGTGATTTGGTGATGGGGGTTTGTAGTTCTTATCATGATTCATTTGATTGTCACAACCAAGTGCACTTTAGGAACATTGATAAGGATTCCATTGATGACCCTAATCCTTAAACAGCATATCAAAATTATGTAATTGGCAAATGTCTATCAACATTTATTTTATTATGATTCAGGTCTTACATGCATTTTACAAAGTAACTTAGGTTTAAATTACATTCAGATATTTGAAATTGCATATATGTCTCATAGTTACTCATGGAATAGGTACATATTTAGATTCAAATTAAGTTATAGAAACTTTTGAATTCATATAGTTAAAATTTAAGTTAATTTCTACATTAAAAATCATGTATGCAATTCAAAGTAAGTCCTTAATGTGGAACATGTTTATAGACTCAAATATAAGTAAATATGTTGAATGTTGCGGTTACATGGTCTAACCTATCTACATGGTAAAACTTGTGTAGGGCTACAACCCCAAGTTTGATTATATCATTGCTAGATGATAAATTTTCAGATCATCATGATAAGCTTGTATTTATAAAATACGCATGATTAGGTATATTAAGATCAATAAATGACTCGACCATATGATTAAACCTTGAGTAAAGGTTTAGTGATTACACATGATACTGAGTGATGATAATGGTATGTTATACCTAAGTAATGGTAATGTTATGTAAGATAAATAGAGAGCATGGAGTTGGTTAAAGTTGAACTTAGATGGAATTGAAACTCCAATACATGAATCAAAATCTAGTTGAGCACAAAATGTAACCCAAAAGATAAATCTCTATTTTTGGTGAACCAAGTGTGCCTCTCCCATTTTTATTGCCTTTTTTGTGGTGGTATGTATAAGGATATATACGGGAAAGAAAAAGAGACAAACACTAATTTAACCAAAATAAAGAAGATCAGAAAGGGAACAAGATCGTACAAGTAGTATAACCTACTCAAGGAGTAAAAAAGAATCAAAATTGATCTGCGTCCAAGTGGTGATCACATCTATTAAGAACTCAGAGAAGATCCTCTAATTTCTCTTCATCCAAATTACATCAATGACGAAGGCACAAGTGATTTTAGTTTTATGTATGGTGAGGATAAGATATTGCCAACAAACTATATTACAACCAAAGTAGTCCTTGACCTATCTTCAGAGCTCCATGGAAAACAGACAACTAAAGAACAAAAAATGCAAATTATGCTCCTCGTGCTCACAATAGAGCGGACATCTAGATGCATAAAAATAACTATACTTCTTGAAAACAATTTGTGTGGGAATTCTATCTAGAAAACCCTTTCAGAGTAAGAGAATAAACCTTCTTGGAGAACTGTCTGACCATAGCCATTTAGCCCAACCAGCATAATCATATTCAGACCTATAGGAATCCTATGCATTCTTGATCTTGAATTTCCTTCTTGCCCATGAAGTAAACATAATGAGGTTCATTACTCGGTTCATTCAATATATTGAAAAACACATTAGTGGCTTCAAAACCCCGAATAGAGGGAAAGACCAAACTATTACCAGTAATACATTTAGAAGCTTTACAAAATCTCCCTTTGCCAAAATGAAATCATAAGTTGCTCACCAAGAATGCTACTCGGATTCCTCCCATCCCTGCACCAGGTATCAAGACACAATAAAACGAATTGACATTGTCTATTTTGAGTTCAAACTTAGAATTATACTTATCTCTGGTTGAGTGGACTTTCCTCTGCATCCAAGAACAATCAGATTTGGGTATAGAACACCAAATAGAGGAATCTAATATGTACCCATGAATAGTCAGCTAGATCAGCGGTGTGGGAGACCAGAGTGTGCGTCTATCGTAGTGAACTATGTGTCATGTATATCACGCAAAAATGCTCATAACATGTCGGTGTAAAAATGTTTGATTTGTCTGTGCCATTACTAAGCACCTACTTTCACCCTCGACAGAGTCGCCCGCTAAAGGAAAACGCAAACACATGTGGAAGGAATTCAACAACAATCATAAATAATCTTGGACACTCAAACAATTTTTTTATCCTCACACTCAAACATTAAACACAACGTGGAAGTCATCATCTAGTCAGCATTTGAACAATATGTCAAAGCTCTTGCCTGTAGTCACGTATCAAGTCCAATAAAATTTATAGGGTGCACGCCTATATGCATATTTGTGTATATGAATAAATTTGATTTAGTGAAAAGTTAATATTTCTTTTCATCTTCGTAAACCTAAAAAATATCAAAACTCCATTTAAAGTCCATGTATACTCATTGATGGATGATGGAACCAATGCTCATTGATCCTGTGATTTTTTTTCAAAAATAAGAAAATGCAACTTCAATGGTGGATGTTGTGACTATAATAGTTAATATATGAATCATTCACTCAATATTTAACATGTCCTTTGGTTTCTTTCCTTTTCTTAAACAAACATTAAACAATATTAGATGAAAGATACAAAAAAAATACAATGTGGATCTTGATATGTTGCATTTTTGACATCATCTATTGTGCACAATAACTCCTAAAATTATATGATCTTGGAATATCATTTGTTGTGACAAACAGTTTGTTTGAAATTCTTTCATAATAAGTAATTTACACTTCTCACATAAACTCATGGGTAGCAGTTAATAAGAAAGTCAATGGTGTGACTCTTTATGGAACTTGATCATGGAAGAGCTTCTAGCTATGATGATTCAACACTGAGCACAAACATAACAACTTACTTGGTCCCCCTTTTCCACTATCAACTTATGGAAAATTCATAAAGAGAATTGCATGATAGTTGACATGCTCCCACCTCACATTATCTAACAAGGTTAGCTTCACAATGAAGAGAAGCCTTAGAAAAAGTAAGTTAGGGTCATTAGTAACATAATGGTGATACCCTCCATAGAGGTAGAATATTTGGTTGTGTTGAAGTGTTACATAGAAATATGGTTTCTAAGACTGAGACAGAGTGAATGGCAGTACAGCCATAATCCATAGATCATTCTGTTGTCCATATGGCTTCAACATCCTCTAATATTGTGTTCATTTTCTATATTATGAGGAGCTTAACTTCTACTTCTAGGAGTTTATATGGAGCCCAACTTATAATAGTAAGTTTGTATGTAAATTTCTTGCTCTAATTAGTAGAAAGCATGTTTAGCAGTTTAACTTTTGTATATGTTGGGTGTCTCTTTCAATGATTATTTCATCACCTTATATGAATGAGGATCGAGCATTATTGTTCTTCTCAACTAGCTACTTTTTATGCTTGATTTTCTAATCTTCTAGTTAGAGGGGTTGTCCCGTTGTGATTTGGTGGTGGGGATTGGTAGTCCATATCATGATGGATTTGATTGTCACAACTAAGAGCACTTCAGGAACATTGAGAAGGGTTCCACTGATGACCCCACTCCTTAAATAGCATATCAAAATTATGTATTTGGGAAATGTCTATCAACATTTATTATTATGATTCAGGTCTTACATACATTTCTACAAAGTAACTTAGGTTATAGTTAGATTCAGATATTTGAAATTGCATCTGTGTTTTTATAGTTACTCGTGAAATGGCTAGATATTTCGACATTAACAATCATGTGTTCAATTCAAAGTAAGTCCTTAATGTGGAACATGTTTAAAGAGTTAGATATAAGTAAATATGTTGAATGTTGTGGTTGCATGCTCTAACCTATCTACATGTGTAAAACTTGTCTAGGGATACAACCCCAAATTTGATTATAGATATGTCATTGCTAGATGATGAATTTCTAGATCATCATGATAAGCTTGTATTTGTAAAATATGCATGATCAGGTATATTAAGATCAATAAATAGTTGAACCATATGATAAAACCTTGAGTAAAGGTTTAGTGATTACACATGATATTGAGTGATGATAATGGTATGTTAAACCTAAGTGATGGTAATGTTATGAAAGAGAAATAGAGAGCATGGAGTTGGTTAAAGTTTAACTTATATGGAATTGAAACTCCAATACATGACTCAAAACCTAGTTGACCACAAAATGTAACCCAGAAGATAAATCTCTATTTTTGTTGAACCAAGTGTGCCTCTCCCATTTTTATTGCCTTTGTTGTGATGGTATGTAAAAGGATATATAGGATAAAGAAATAGAGACAAACACCTATCGAACCAAAATCAAGAAGATCATAAAATAAAATAAAATAAATTGTACATGTTGTATAACCTACTCAATGAGTAAAAAAAGAATCAAAATTGATCTTCGTCTACGTGGTGATCACATTTTTTGAGAACCCAAAGAAGATCCTCTAATTTCTCTTCCTTCAAATAACATCAATGAAGAAGGCACAAGTGATTTTGGTTTTATGTATTGTGGGGATAAGATACTGCCAACAAACCATATTACAACCAAAGCAATCCTTAACCTATCTTCAGAGATCCATGGAAAATGGACAACTAAAGAACAAATGCAAATTATTCTCCACGTCCTCACAACAGAGAGGACATCTAGATTCATAAAAACAACCATACTTCTTCAAGACATTTTGTGTGGGAATTCAATCGAGAAACCCCTTCCAAAGTAAGAAAATAAACCTTCTTGGAAAACTGCCAGACCACAGCCATTTATCCCAACCCTATAGGCATCCTATGCATTTTTTATCTTGAATTTCCTTATTTCTCATGAAGGAAATAGAATCAGGTTCATTACTTGGTTCGTTCAAGCTATTGAAAAACACATTAGCAGCTTTAGAACCCAGAATAGCAGGAAAGACCAAACTATTTCTGGAAATACATTCAGAAGCTTTTTAGAATTTCCCTTTGCTAGAACAAAATCATAAGTTGCTCACCAGGAATGCTACTCTGATTCTCCCATCCCTACACTAGGGATCAAGACACAATAAAAAGGAATTAGCATTGCCTATTTTGAGTTCAAACTTAGAAATATACTTATCTCTAGTTATGAGGACTTTTTTTCCACATCCAAGAACAAACATATTTGGGCATAGAACACCAAATAGAGAAATTTATTATGTACCTCACGTGGACCCATTTAACCCATAAAGAGTCGTTATTAAGAGCAAGACACCACAAATTCAGAATAGGACCAGCATTGACCCAATCCTCAATGTGCCTAATGCCAAGGCCACCCTCTTATTTCCTCCTACAAATATGATCCCAGGAGATGATGTGCAACTTCTTCTTATCCTCCTATATCCACAAAATGAATCCCTAAACAACTTCTCAAGTTCATTTGTGACTAATTTAGGAATGGTAAAGGTAGTTGTATAGAAGATATAATATGAAGGAGTAGAGTTATTCAGCTCTAATCTTCCTTCCATAGATAGGAGTTACCTTTTCCAAGAATTGAGCTTCATTTTGACTCATCAATAATCATGAGCACCTTCTTTTGGTCAGACTCCCATAAAAGAGTAGCTAACTAAGATATCTGACTGATTATTGACCCATACTCAAAATCAAGGAGTTAATAGTGTATTTTCAATAGCATTCTTGCTCAAGAAAAATCTTACTTTTACTCAGATTGAGTCTAAATCTAGAGACTTCACCAAACTGATGGAGCAATTCCTTGACAACATTTTCATTAGATTGATTACCTTTAGTGAAAATAAGAAGGTCATCATCGAAAATCATGTGGGAAACCCCAAAATCCTTAGAAGCCATCACCATATCAATTTCCTAGATTTCATAAAACTTAACATCATAGAGCTTAAGCCCTACATTGTAATAGTAAACAAATATGGACATATAGTATCTCCTTATGGGATACCATTAGAAACCATAAAAATCCAAGAAGGGATGCCATTAACAAGGACTTGATATGAAGCATAAGACAAACAAGTATATTTCCATTTCATCCAGCATGTAGGGAAACCCATTTTTCTCATCATAAAGAGAATGAAGCTTTGATCAACAGTATCATAGGCCTCGAAGAGATTTTCCTTACCACACATTTTCATACTACCAAATTGGTTAGGGACAGACCTCAAAATCTCATTTACCAACAAAAGTGCATCCCCAATTTTAGTACTTTTTATAAAAGCAACTTGACTGATATTAATCACAGAAGATTAAATATTTTGAAGTATATTCACCAAGATCTTAGTAAACAATCATGTAAACATATCTACATAACAAAATAGGCTTCCAATTCTTAATATTTTCTGCTTCCAAAGTCTTTGAGATCAAAGAAATGAAAATCCTATTACTTTCCTTTAGAAATTTAGAATTATCTAAAAATTAAGAACAACCATTACAACATCATCACCCACAATCTCCCAAGAATATTTAAAGAAATCAATGTTGAAACCGCCAGACCCTGGTGCCTTATCAATAGTAGCTTTCACTTCCTCTTTCGTTACCCATTTATAGATATTATTTTTTTGCTCCATAGTCAACTAAGGGACCTTCCATTCATTTCTACATTTCATCACATCAACAGAGGTCAAATTAAAAAGACTTTCATAAAAAGAGACAATGTGCTCCTTTATGGCTTCTTGATCAGAAGTTACAATATCATCAATATTCAGGATAGAGATGTTATTTTTAAGCCTACAGGTCTTTAGAGAAGTATAAAATAAAATGAAATACCTATCACCCTCCTTCAACCAAATGAATCTTGAATTTTGTTTGAAGAAAGCATCCTCATCTTCTAGAGCACCAATAGTTTCCTTTCTCACAAAAATAAGCCTATTAGCTAGAGCAGAATTTGTAGGAGACTCATCCAGCTATTTCTGTAACTCAAGAGCTTCAACTTCGAGCCTTATTGCATTAGATATATAATTCTCAACAGTTTTCTTGTTCTAATTAATAAGATCTCCCCTAAGAGTATTCAACTTAGTGTGAAACATGTACATGGGTGGGCTTGAGATAATCTTTGAAGACCAACTCTCTTTAACAATATTCAGGAAATCATGGTTCTACGTCCAGACATTAATAAATCTAAAAAGTGTACCCTTGCAACTCACTTTAGATAAGTGAATCTTCACCATGCTATGATCACTATAGATGGTATAGATAACCTACCCCCATGTTTCACTGAAGTTATCACATTATATATTAATGAACACTTTGTCAATCTAAGAATAAGTAGAATTACCAACCCTCTTTCTACTATCCCATGTGAAAAAAGTCCCTGAGTTGGAACTTCAAGAAAATCAGTAGCTTATAGAGTAGCATTAAAGTCCTGCATTGAAATAATTAGAAGATGGATTCTTGCACATACTTAACAACTTACTTGGTCCCCCTTTTTCACTATCAACTTATGCAAAATTCATAAAAAGAATTGCATGATAGTTGACATGCTCCCACCTCACATTATCTAAGGAGGTTAGCTTCACAATGAAGAGAAGTCTTGGGAAAAGCAAGTTAGGGCCATTAGTAACATAATGGTGATACCCTACATAGAGGTAGCATATTTGGTTGTGTTGAAGTGTAACATAGAAATCTAGTTTCTAAGATTGAAAGTCATCACAGACACAATCCCTAGATCATTCCACTATCCATATGACTTCAACATCCTCTAATATTGTGTTCATTTTCTATATTATGAGGAGCTAAACTTCTACTTCTAGGAGTTTATATGGAGCCCAAATTATAATAGTAAGTTAGTATATAAATTTCTTGCTCTCATTAATAGAATGCATGTTTAGCAGTTTAACTTTTGTATATGTTGTGTTGTCTCTATCAATGATTCTTTCATCGCCTTATATGAATGAGGATCGGGCATTCTTGTTCTTCTCAACTAACTGCTTTTTATCCTTGATTTTCTAATCTCTGGTTAGAGGGGCTGCCTATTGTGATTTGGTGGTGGGGATTGGTAGTCCTTATCATGATGGATTTGATTGTCACAACCAAGTGCACTTTAGGAATATTGATAAGGGTTCCATTGATGACCCTAATTCTTAAATATCATATCAAAATTATGTAATTGGCAAGTGTCTATCATTTATTTTATTATGATTTCAATTCTTACATGCATTTTACAAAGTAACTTAGGTTTAAACTACATTCAGATATTTGAAATTGCATATATGTTTTGTAGTTACTCATGGAATAGCTACATATTTATATTCAAATTAAGTTATAGCAACTTTTGAATTCATATAGTTAAAATTTAAGTTGATTTATACATCAAAAATCATGTGTTCAATTCAAAGTAAGTCTTTAATGTGGAACATGTTTACAGACTAAAATATAAGTAAATATGTGGAATGTTGCGGTTACATGCTCTAACCTATCTACACATGTAAAACTTGTGTAGGGCTACAACCCCAAGTTTGATTATATCACTGCTAGATGATAAATTTCTAGATCATCATGATAAGCTTGTATTTGTAAAATACACATGATTAGGTATATCAAGAATTTAATATCAATAAATGACTCAACCATATGATTAAACCTTGAGTAAGGGTTTAGTGATTACACATGATACTGAGTGATGATAATGGTATGTTACACCTAAGTGATGGTAATGTTATGTAAGATAAATAGAGAGCATGGAGTTGGTTAAAGTTGAACTTAGATGGAATTAAAACTCTAACACATGACTCAAAACCTAGCTGAGCACAAAATGTAACCCAAAAGATAAATCTCTATTTTTGTTGAACCAAGTGTGCCTCTCCCATTTTTATTGCCTTTGTTGTGATGGTATGTACAAGGATATATACGGGAAAGAAAAAGAGACAAACACCGATTTAACCAAAATAAAGAAGATCAGAAATGAAAAAAATCATACTAGTGGTATAACCTACTCAAGGAGTAAAAAAGAATCAAAATTGATCTTTGTCCAAGTGGTGATCACATCTTTTGAGAACTCAGAGAAGATCCTCTAATTTCTCTTCCTCCAAATTACATTAATGATGAAGGCACAAGTGATTTTGGTTTTATGTATGGTGAGGATAAGATATTGATGAAGGCACAATTGATTTGGTTTTATGTATGGTGAGGATAAGATACTACCAACAAACTATATTACAACCAAAGAAATCCTTGACCTATCTTTAGAGTTCCATGGAAAATAGACAACTAAAGAAAAAATGAAAATTATTCTCCTCGTACTCACAACAGAGTGGACATCTAGATGCATAAAAACAACCATACTTCTTCAAGACATTTTGTGTGGGAATTCTATATAGAAACCCCTTCCAGAGTAAGAGAATAAACCTTCTTGGAAAACTATCAGACCACAGCCATTTAGCCCAACCAGTGTGACATACCGAATTCTGGAATTTTGTCTTTTGACCCTCTTTCCCATATTTTCCTTTCATTTCTATCCTTATTGGCCTTTTTATTTAATTAGTGGAATTTATAGTGGTTTAGTGAACATTTATTCACTAATTGTACCAATATAAGGGTTTATGCATAAATACCTCAGTGAAAGCTTAATTACCATAATTAAGTGTTCTAAAACTTAATCTCAACTTTTTTATGTGATTTTAAAACATAAAATGAGCCTAAGTTTCAAATTTGGTTCGGTTTGGACGTTGTTTGTGCAAGTTATACAATTTTAGGTACATTCTGGACTTTTATGCAATTTACCCAATTGGGAGGTTTTCTTTGCAAATTATCACCTGAATTTTAATCCTTAGATATTCCCTTACCATTCTCGAGATTTTTAACCATGGGGCACCTGGTTGCACCTTGGTTTGAAGGTGTTTCTCTCCAAGGGCATTATAGGGATTACCCTCTTTAAAAATGTGCTTATATTTAAAAGCTATCAACCAATGGGGTTATTTCTTTGTTTGAAGGACGGTGGGGATGGCCTAGAAGGATCCAAGGGCTTTTATTACCGACCTTGGATATACAAGAAGAGTCTATGAGCTTTCCTCTTACATGTCCATGAAGCCCTAGCCTAAGGACACATGGAAAGTCCCATAGACACCTCATACTTGCCCCCTTGTTTATAAAGCCATGCCTATGCCTTCCCACCTCCCAATCCAAGAAGCAATCCTCTCCTTCTCTTTCCCACAGCTTATAGCATTGTCCTTTCTATAGTTGGCCATGAAGTTGCTATCCCAAGGTAAAAGAGGGTGCCTACCTTGGTGAAGAAGGCTCCTAGGGTTCCAAATTTCTCTATTTAGGATTTCTTAAGCTCCTCCTTGGTGATTTTGACCAAAACTAGTAAGAATCCTCCTTTACTTCCCTATTTTCATGATGTTAGTATTCTTGACACCTTCTTCTAGGTCGGAACCATGACCTTCCTTGGTAAAACTCAACCTAGAACCCTAAAACATCTCATCTCCATGCTCTTTTGCTAAGGTTTGCACCTCTAAAGTGGAGAAGGTGATCTTTGCTCAAGAAAGGATCTTGGCTTGGAGCAACCAGACCTTCTAATCTTAGGATCCTTTCTGTTTGAACCTTCTTACCTTCCTAGAGGTGAGTTTTGTTAACCCCCTTCTCATATATTGCTTACTACATACTTAAAACTCATGCTTCTATGTTTAAAATCGATGATTTTCATCTCTTTTTACCATGTTCTTCTAGGGTCTTGGTTTCTTGCTATTTTACCTTCTCTAGAAGCTCTAGTTTGGTTACCTATGCAACTTAAAACCCTATATTGGGTCAAACGGTGTTTTCTCTCTCTCCCTCTCTCTTCAATTATCTTGATCGGTTTGATGATGTGGCAATTTCCTATTGGTCAGTATTGAAAAATTCATATCTTCTAATCCGCTTATCCAAATTTGAAAAATAAATATGTTTTGGAATTGGAAAATTAATCTCTATCTAATAAAAATATTTTAAAGGTATTATTTTATGGTTTGACGAATGGTCTTTTTTGTAAAATGAATTTAATGCATAAAAACCATAAAAATCACATCTTAATCATCATAAATTCCAAAAATAACATAAAAATATGTTTTCTTCATCAAGAGAACCTAATAAGTTCATTGGTGATATTTTCAAAATCCAAATCTGAGTTTTGCTAAAAAGTTCTAAAATTAAGGTTTCTATACATTAATGTGCACTATGTACTCTAATACATGTTAATACATTGAAAATAGGCAAAGTGGAACTTGGACTCAATTAAAGTGGTGAAAGTTAGTAATTGATATAAGTAAGAGAGGTATGTGCAATCCCTCGTTAGGTATGTGAAATCCATCTTTATGTATGTGCATTTACACCTTAAGTTGGGAATAATTGTGCCTTAACCTATTTTTTTATAATGAGGCTTTATTAAACCCTATTTCATATACTCTTGAATCTTTTGCTATACTTGCCTCATAAATCAATTTTGGAACATTATTCTTGGGTCTTGATACCCCACTGCCATGCTTATTGATTCATATGATTATTCTTTCCATCACTACTTTTTCTAGCATGTGAATTTATGTTCTATTTAATTTAAAGTAGTGGTACTTATGTACAACCACCCATGGAGGGCATGCAAATAATTGCCCTGGGGAATGTCTTATTCTCCCCATAATATTGTAGGTGACTGGGAATGTCTTATTCTCCCCTCACCTAAGGTTAGAGGTCTGGTAGGTGCCTCAACCCTACTTAGTTAGGTAGACATAATTATCTTACATGCAAATCTTTTTTTATTATATTTGTTAAGTGCAAGCTTCTTTGATATATAGCCTAGTACTCTTGTTATCTTCATCATATGATAAACCCTAGCATGTTTTTATTTGCTTTACTTATCTTGATATCCTAGACTAGTTTTGTGACACAAACTTTTCTTCCCTTCCCTTTTTGCTGGGTGCCTTCCCAACCACCCAGGTGTTGAGCAAGGTGATGGATAAGACAAGGAAGATCTTAGCTTTTGGCTTGGACTCGGTTGATGGAGATGTTGCTTGGAGACAAGATTGTAGTAGTCTAAACTTCTCTCTATCTAGATCCTAATTGTGTGTCTTGATGTAAACCCTGATGGGAGAATTTGGTGTATTTTTATAAACCTTTTATCAAAATTGAATATAGTCAGTTATTTTTTATTCCACTGCTTTTTAATGGTCTTTTGCATACCAATGTTTAATAAATTTGGAAAATTTATGCACATTCCATCATACCTCTGAGAGTGTTTGGAATGGATGTCAATTCTTCAAATTTTTAGTAAAGGGGTGATTTCACTCTTTTACAACCAGCGTCATCATATTCAGACCTATAGGAATCCTATGCATTCTTGATCTTGAATTTCCTTCTTGCACATGAAGAAAACATAATGAGGTTCACTAATTGGTTCATTCAAGCTATTGAAAAACACATTAGCAGCTTCAAAACCCCAAATAGCAGGAAAGACCGAACTATTACTAGCAATACATTCAGAAGCTTTACAAAATTTCCCTTTGCCAAAACAAAATCATAAGTTGCTCACCAGGAATGCTACTCTAACTCCTCCCATCCCTACACCAGAGATCAAGACACAATAAAAGGAATGACATTACCTACATTGAGTTCAAACTTAGAAATATACTTATCTATGGTTGTGAGGACTTTCCTCAGCATCCAAGAACAACCGAATTTGGGCATAGAACACCGAATAGAGGAATCTAATATGTACCTTGTATGGACCCATTTAACCCATCAAGAGTCCTTATTATGAGCAAGACACCACAAATTCAGAATAAGACCAGCATTGACCCAATCCTCAATGCGCCTAATGCCAAGGCCACCCTCTTATTTTTTCCTGAAAATATGATCCAAGGAGATGATGTGCAACTTCTTCTTATCCTTCTGGTCTCCCTAAAATGAATCCCTAAACAACTTCTCAAGTTCATTTATGACTGATTTAAGAATGATAAAGGCAATCGTCTAGAAGATATAATATGAAGCAAGAGTAGAGTTAACCAACTCTAATCTTTCTACCATACATATAAGTTTACTTTTCCAAGAATAGAGCTTCATCTTGACTTTATCAATAGTCGTGAGCAACTACTTTTAGTCAGCCTCCCAGAAAAGAGAAGCAAACCAAGATATCTAATCGGTTGTTGACCAATACTTGAATTGAAGGAGTTAACAATATCATTTTCAATAGCATTCTTGCTCAAGAAAATCTTACTTTTACTCAGATTTGAGCCTAAATCTAGAGACATCACCAAACAGATGGAGCAATTTCTTGACAACATTTGCATTAGATTGCTTACATTTAGTGAAAATAAGAAGGTCATCATTGGAAATCATGTGGGAAACCCTAAATTTTTAGAATCCATCGCCATATCGATTTTCCTAGATTCCACAAAACTTATCAGCATAGAGCTTAAGCCCTGAATTGCAATAGTAAATAGATAAGACCTATAGGATCTCCTTGTCATATACCCTTCGAAACCATAAAAGGCCTAGAAGGGATGCCATTAACAAGGACTTCAAATTTCTTCTCATATCATTGATATCTGATATCCAGTGTAAAATATTTGAATATAAAACTCAATATCAAAAATTTGACTTGATTCAGATATATAAGATATTTTAAATTAACAAATCGAGGTCCATATCAAATATGCAAATTCAAGATATCTATTTACATGCACAATTATATGATATATTATAAATAATTAATATTATTAAAGAGAAAAGTAGCTAATATACATGATTATTTGAAATAAATTTGGCTCACTTTGAAACAAAACCAATGCAGGGAGTTGTCAATATTAATATGTTCAAACTCATGTAACTAATATCATTTGACCCAAAAAAAATCAGAGCCTTAGTTTGAGTTTGACAACCCGATCAGTTCTGAATTCAGAAAATCAAATCAAAATTTATGTTTGTGTCAATTCCTCATTCTAGTTTTCACAATTTTGGTTGGTTTTAGGTTATAGCTTTCAGAATTTGGATTAGTTGCAAGTTCTATTTTTAAAGTTTATGTCAATTCCAATTTTTAACACGTCTAGGTTGGGTTAGTATTAGGTGAAACAAATAAAACATCTATTGGTTATGTAGAATTAGAATTTTGACATGCCCAACTTATAGATTCTAATTTTGATGAAATGAGGTCAGATCTAAGACTAATAGGTTGATCGAAGTCTAGGTCTAACCCAATATCAGGTCAATATGGGTTGGTTCTGAATTTGACAGTGACAAAATCTAGGTCCATTTGGTGCCCATAAATATCATCACATTTTCATACTCAGAATTGACATGGAATTTGGAGCCACAATTTGAGTAGCCCTACTAACACAAGTATGAAAAATTAACTCAGTGACCTAGACTATAAAATAAATATTGTTCAATATATGAAATATAAAGAACATTTATATTAATAAGTAACTATTTTGTTGTAATCATATATTCATGTGAAAATCTGGTTGTAAGTTAAAGAAGATAAGAAAAAGTAAGGATAAAATTGTCTTTCACTATCCACATAGAATTTTTTTATAAAAATGCCTTCACACAATTGTGACAAAAAATTAGGATGCCAATATTTTTTGCATGGCAAATCCAATTGATCTAAAAAAAATTGTTAGATGTAGATGATGCCATCATAAGGTTCCTATTAGTTATGTGTTGAAGGCATTACTGAAGAGAGGTTGTGTCATCAACATGCACTCCAAAGGTATCAAACACAAAAGGCAAACAATAATTATGATTTTCCTCACAAGTTTCTCAGTGCTTTTGCACCTTTTGTGCAACGTGTTACAAGCTATCTCATCTAATTTAAAGTTACTTAAAAGAATGCATGTTATGGGAGAGAATCAAATGAGGTGAAGATAGGTGTTCCTACAATTTGTACAATTAAATAACAAGGTGTTAGCAGTATGTTTATAGTGGAGACCATCAGTACATCGTGTGCCAAGGAAGGCCATATGAGCTTCCTTCAGGATCTTTAACACATCTAGGGATATAGGGTCAAAAGTAGTATCATGAACTACGTCATATAAAAATTTATAACCATGTCTTATAGGGAAATGTACATCATGGTCACCAAGGCATCTATGTTTGTGATGTTGCAAATTGGTCAATGTTCATTGCCTGGGTACAAGGAGATCAGGATATGATATTGAAGGATAAATTGATACTCAATAGGTGACATGGACAAAGTAAAACCGTCAAATGGAAACAACAAGTATAAAGTCTTATGCATATTTGGCTTGGAGAGAAGCAAGGATGGATAGGTGTTTCTTGAATTGGCCTCTTGTAGTACATTGTTGGATAACTGTTTTGTGGTAGGATCTTTCAAAACAGAATATATATTTGGAGTGATAAAAGGTGTATGTGATAACTTGGATTAGAAAAAAGATGGTAAGATGGTGACATGTACAGTAATGAAGGAGGCTCATGTAAGCATAGATCCAACCTCAATCACAATATGGTCTTGGAGTTCCTAGTTGAGGATATGAGGGGAAAATATGGGTGAAGTTGCAGAAATCATGGGAAGATTTGATGCCTAAACCTTTGAGGTGCATAGGAAGCATGCCCAAGTGCCACCGTAGCTCACCAAAGCATGGGCCATCACCAACTACAATGTGTTCCAGACAACTAAAAAGCCTGCGATAAAAATCATTCAATGCAAATTCGATAGAAGTTGAGGGTGTTGTTAGAAGAGCCAACAATGATGTAAGAATCACAACACATAGATGAAGCTAACATTATGGGTCCTGAAGCAAAGCCAAGCAATCCATCATGGAAAAATCTTTGACCACAGTTTCATTAAGAAGATCCATGGTAAAACATACATATGTGGAAACATTACCTCCTAAAACCTTCACTCCACACATAGGTTGGGATAAGCTAGCAGGGAACATACACCATATGGGTCTTACATAGGATCATTTGAAGGTTAATATGTATCTATCTTCTTAATATTTATATGAAGACCAAAGTGACCTTGTACTTGGATAATAGATAGCCCCCCGAATGGCGGCCCAGATCCTGGAGGACGGCACGCTAGATGGCGGCGGGTTGTTGGTCGAGTCCCTCTCTTTCTGTCTGGGTCTGGTTGCAAGTCAGAGCTTTGGGTGCTCCTATGGATGGATGGCGAGGTTGTGTGACTCCTTGATGCACCGGTAGAGGGAGAGAAACCAAGTTACATGCTTTGGGAGGATGCTCTCGTCCCCTACTCGCAGGGGTGCTTGGGAGTGTTGGTGGGGTTATCCAAAGCTTTCTACCTCCCACCTTCAATCCTTGCAGGCCCTTTCTCCTCTGAGTATGCACAAATAGAGTTTTTTGCCCCCTTCCCAGATATCTGGGGTGTTGCACCCAAGTTGTTTGAGTAATTGCCTGTGTGAGCATTCTGTGAGCTTAGGCAGCTTCTTGACTGGCCTCAACTTTTGTTCTTTTCTTGGTGTTGTTTTGGTTTATGTTGTTAATAACAAGATGCTCATTTTGCTTGTTGTGGTCTGGGTCAAGCTCTCTAATTGTCTGGTGGCCTCTATCATGGATGAGATAGTGATCTCTGTTGGCAGCTACGCAAACTCCTTTCCCGATAGAATCAAAGGCTCTTGTAGATTGATGAATTACTTCCCAGATAGTTGTTTTAGTCAGCCACCACAAGAGGTGGACGGTGCAGAAATTTACCTATCGCATCCCAATCTGAGTCTTGTGCTATGTCTTTTCGCAATGAGTCACTGCTTGGTTAGTTGATGAGAGATCTTTATCTTATAGATGTCGTATGGCCTTTCTTTAATGATGTTGAGTTATTTTAAAAAAAGATAGCCCTTGGAGATATCCTACTGTCATCAATGAGTGTGCCATCATCAAGATAGAAAACAAGAAGGTCGATGTGGCACTCATCACTCAATTGTAGAATAATATGATGGAGATCCTAAAAAGGGAGTGTCCCTAACGATCACCTTGCTAGAAACTAGTCGTGGAGAGAAGATGCTCGCTTGGATCCATATAGAAAGTGAGCTATAACAGAATTCAACAGAACATGTAATACATGGACTATGAAGGCAAACCTCCTGAAATATAGTAGATATGTTGACCATATTGAAAGAATTATTGAAGTCAACAAGGGCCATTGTGAGAGTAGTATAGTATTCTAACTCATGGACAAATAGAGTGGCAATATGTAGAAAGGCTCAACAACCCCAGAAATGCCAAGACCACCTCAAGATAAGTGATTACATGTGACAATACACTCTTCATTGTGGACTTGGAAATAAGGCGACACCAATTATACCAAATGCAATAGGCAAACTCCATTTTTTGGATTGAGAAGAGGATCCAAAGAGGCATCGGAGACATAGGGTGCAAGGGGGCACAACAATGACCAATATGCCAAATATTGACCACAATTGAGACAACGTCCAAAAAGTCATCTTTAACGAGTGTTGTTTCCATGCATAAGATCAAGCTTGTGAGAGGAGGTCATTGTGTACATAAGTAGTTCCTTTTTGAAAGTATAATATTGTTTCTTCAAACATAACATGGGAAGAAATAAAGGGAGAGCAATACATATCTAACATAGACTACACCATAAGAGGGGGAAGTTGGGGTTTCTTTGCTTCAATATCCAAATGTGTAGAAGAGTTGGAGGAGCAAAAAATTAAAGGAGAAAACTCATATGATAGTTGAAAATTGGCCATCTTCGATATTTGACTTGTTGGGAAGCTATGGCTTTAATAGATTGTTCACACTCAAAAAGGCATTGGTGGATCCACATTTAGGTGAGGAGTTGTTGGATATTGATAGGTCTTGAATTCTATTTTCTAGAGCCAGAAAGATTGTAAGTTGTTGGAGAAATGATTGCTTTCCCATTGAGCATTCTTGAGAAGAATTACATGGGAAAAGAGGTAGAGAATGCATGTAGGGAGCAGTAAATGTGAATCCAATCATCAATGGAGAAAGTACAAGAAGACAATTAGTGTAGGACAACACATAGAGATTCAATGAAGGAAAGACGACAAAGAAGTGGGATGCTCTTTACCATAGGGTCTCCCATAAAAAAGATAGGATCAATAAGATTTTTGTTGAGTTGGAGATAGTTCATAAGAGGTAGTGGCAGTTTAATACTCTGACCGAACATCAAGAATAAGAAACGAGAGCTAAAAGCTAAGTTTTATGGAGATGGGAAAGCCACCAATCATGTCATGGTAGATCTGACTAAGATGGTGGAATAGAGTGGTAGTAGCACCAGAGTTGTCAAAAATGTGGTAGGGACATGCCCTAGACCAAGGTTGGGTGGAAATACATAAGTTCCACATCTAATATTTGCAAGAACGAAAAGTAGTGACCAAGTTTTTCCAAATTTCATTGTATTGCAACACCTTTTGGAGGTCCTCAACTCCACTCAAAGAATGCATGGCTCAAAGATGATTGACAAAACCTACCCAAAGCAAAGGGCTTATCACGTCATGTGTGGAGACTCTTGAAGGGATATGTGACATGAGCACACATGTTGGTCAACTTCACATCAAATATAGAGGAACTTGTTGATTTCAAAGCTTCCTGACACTATTGTGATCAGTGGTGAAGCCAAGATTTTTGGCTTGGAGGGAGAACTTAACATGCATGTAATTTCTACTTGTATAGATCATGTTAGGGTGGACAAAAGGGGTTTTAATATATGAATCAAAGGTAGATCACAAGCTTGACCTTGTCTATATGGCTCCATCACTAGTTGAGATTGTTGTTGATGGTGAAAGTGTGGGTATGTATGCCCATAGAGCAAGTCATATGATGATTGTAATGGGATACATTGTAAATGATTTGAATAATAATAAAGGCAATTTTCGATCTATATGTTTAAACTGTTTCTGAGATGATGGTGTAACATGATAGATGTCTAAAGAATGGTTTTACTCAATGACGTATGCTTTTGGGTTCATGACCTAAACGATGAGATCATACGGATGTTAAGAGTATACATTCTTTTTTAGTCCCTAGTCAGTTGTTATTGTGGAAATAACCATAGACATCAATAACACTGAAGACTAGATTGTGTGTTGGTTGATGACATAATCTCATTAGTCATGATATAGTGATATCAAACCAAGCACATAGGTACTTGTTAGAGAACAAGGTACCAGACAGACCCACCGTGAGAGTGACACATGGAACCTTGACTTGGTAGTCACAATCAGATCTCACAGTTATTGTGGTGAGTGTGATTCTTAGACCTGAAATCACTACACTCAATACATGTCGTTGGGTACACTTTGACATCATCAAACGTAGTCCTGAAACATGGGCTGTTATAAAGGTGATGATTGGGTGGCTTTGACACATGGGGCTTTTGAGGGGTGAGTGATAGATATGGGATTTGTCCCTCCTGAGGGAGTTTGATATCCTTGGCCACTTGATGAGTAGGATTGAGAAAGGCATGCACATGCACGTGTGAATCAATATGTGATATTGATGTCACATACATCTCACTTAGTCTTCTCTGAGATCAAGGAAATGAATGAATGTTGACAGGATGACTGTTCCATGCCTCGAGTTCATTCTGGATATCAGCGATAAAGGAATTATACATTCACTGTAACACCATTCACGGATTGTAGGATTGAAAGTTGTTCTCTAACTTTCTATTTCACTTGGGTAGCACTGATGTGTGACTAGGCACTGCTCTTTGCTTGTGAAGTCATAAATGTTATGGACTTTTACTGCCAACGTGAAATGGACCTGCAGGGTCACACACATTGGATTTAACCTGAAATAGGAGTTTTTCCACAAACATGTTTAAATTGATTACTAAAGGAGTTTAGTAGTTCAATTAAACACTCAATTAATTGATAGCTCAATATCATAGTGTTCAAGGTGTTGGACTGATTGATTAGAGTATCGGATTGATTGAAACCGCAATTGACTGATTCTGCACAATCTGTACTCCCAACTGATCGGCTCATGTGATGAACCGATCGGCTCAGCTTGGTGAACCGATCGGCTCAGGTGGTGAGTCGATCGGCTCAAGGTCAGGGTGAAACGATTGCTTCAAGTGTTGAAACGATCGGTTCAACTGATGCAACTGAGCAAGTTGGGAAAGTAGGATTGGTGAGAAATTTCTTTTCGTTTCACTTGCCCAATTTGATTGGAACAAGGATTGGTATTCGATACCAATTGGAAATAAAAGAAGGAAAGTCAATTGGGAACTGATCAGGACCACGAACCGACCGGTTCAGAAGTGAACCGACCGGTTCATGGGTCCCAACCGATCAGTTGAGGTGTCAACCAACCGGCTCAGATCCCCAACTGACCGTTTCAGTTGTGAAACGATCGGTTCAGGTTGCGAGTTGGTTGTTTTGTGGAAAATCGTGAACCCTTCTACTCCTGCTTTAGTCCCGCATTGCCCGGGATAGAGAACCTTGTCCCATGACCCTCCTATATATAGGGGTATTGGGGGCTTCTCAAAGTACAACCCAGTGCAACCAGTTGCTCTGTGAATTTGTCGTTCTCTCTGGTTTTGGTAACCGAGAGAGCCCGAGCAAGTGCTACCCGATAAGGGAGGCACAATAAGGGAAGACAACTGCAGAAAGCGACTGGTGGCAAAAGAGTGTGTTGGTGACTAGTACGCCAACAGGAGGGTGTGACTCCTTCCGATTCCTTGTGGGACAAGGAGATCAAAGTTCCAGGCAGTCCATGTGGACGACTATAGAGGCGGGAGACCTCTGTCGCTCAGAGGACAACTGTCAATCCCGACAGTCCCGGTGAGACCAGGAGTCTTTAGTCCTGGTGCGACCAGGAGCTACACACACACCGTCCAAGACCGGAGGTGAAGACCACACAAGGCGTGAGGTACAGTCGCCGAGCAAGCCTCGGGACAAGGTATGCACCCACAAACCATCTTTCCTATTGTATAGACGTTGACACGATTCCTTTTGTTCTGGGTTTTGGGGAGAAATTTTTTTTTGTTTCCGCTGCTTCTTTTCCTCCTCTAAAACCCAATAGTGGTATCAGAGCCACGTCAACTGCTCTATATTAGGATTATCGATATGATCGATTTTGGTTTGTCTCCTTTATTTATTGCATGCGATGTGAATAAAATTGGCTTTATTCATGTCCAATCCATAAATCCCAATACATATATGATATGTAATATAATGCACTCGATACGCGTCGCCCTTAAATGAGTTTTGTAGTGGATGTGTAGCATGGTTATGGCCTATAAACCCTATATCTGTGTGTGGTTGTATGTAGTTACTTGCATCTCGGTCTGCGCACTGATTCCCTTTCTCCTATTCCTGATGTAACTCGAAATAATTTGAGATTTCTTTTCCTACCTTTGCTCCCCCCGAATATAACTCGGGGTTTCACAATTCAATTATAAATAGGATAGATTTTATTTCCTATTATGTCAAAGAATGGTGAACGGCCTGGTGGACGACCTGAGACGATCGACTCAAGGAGTGAACCGATCGGTTGGTGTTCCAGACGACCGGTTCAAGGAGCGAGACGAGCGGGTGGCGACCTGAGGAGATGCACGATGACCGGTGAACCGATCGGCTGGAGGCACCAGTCGATCATCTGGTGGCACCCGAGTAACCAACTTGATGGAGAGCAGATCAGTCATGTTGATGAGCTGATCAAACCTAGAAAGGCAGACACAAATTTCATCTTGTACAGGTTGCATGTGATGTAGACCTAGATGACCGTGATTCCTCTTGGCTCGTGGAATCACAATAGGATGGCCATAATCATTGCTTTTATCATTTTGCATGTTTTCTGTGGGATATAGCATGTATATGATACGTACTATATATAGTGGTGATTGGATATGTATATGTATATAAAAACCAAATCCCTCATTAAATATTAAGTTTTAGATGCCTTCCAAATGCAACACACGTGAAAAGCTTGATCGACCAAGTGTGGGCATGCCCTAGCGTGGTGCACCATCTATCTCATGGAAGCGTGAAGGATGAATATGTGGGTCTTCCCTAGCAGGGTGCATATTCATCGTGTTGGCTTTGGGTCGGACTTAACAAGGTGATCTAGATGGGATCTAGTACCTTGAGGCATGGAGATGATCATGGCAAAGAGTTGCATATGAAATCTTTCAAGAGTTGCATATGATGCAATTGGCAAGAGTTGCCTACCTGGGAGATCTGCGTTGTGGGTGACAGCCCTAGCTGGTCCATGGCTCAGAGGATTTTAGGATCTTGACCCACTAGAAGATTGTACGCTGCAATCTTCCAAATTGATGGTGAGGGATATCAATTTGAGGAAAAATAGTGGGAGCGGTAATTAATTAAAGGCCTAATTAACTATTGTCAAATTTTATTCAAATCAAATCAAAAGGAGTTTTGACAAAATGCAATTTTCTCTTGTAGAATGGCAAAGGAATCATCTTTTTAAATGGGCAAATTAATTGAGAATAAATTCCATAACTGGTTGAGGACTGTGAGAAGTGTTCTGCACAATCCAGATATACCAGGAGCCTTTGAATCCATTCTATGTATGCTTAAAGCATTGGTGAAGAAGAAAGAAAGTTCATTGATAGAGATCAATGGAACGAAAGGTGAGGGAGAGAAGGGTTCTCTTGCCAAACCGATTTCTTCTACATGGAGAGGATGGAAGGAATGATGGAAGAAGAATTCAGAGATAGAGATCTCTACTTCTGGTGTATACGTGATAGAGATTAACTTTACTACTTCTTCATCATGGGTACTTGATACCAGATGCGGATCTCACATTTGTTCAAATGTGAAGGATCTTAAGAGAAGTAGGCCTTTGGGGAAAAGGCGAGGTTGAACTACGTGTTTCCAATGGGGCAAGAGTTGCCGCCAGTGCCATAGGAACCTATGAGTTAACTCTACCAAGTGGGCTAATAATAGAGTTGAAGAACTGCTATCATGTACCTGCCATAAATAGGAATATCATTTCCGTCTCTTGTTTGGACAAAGATGGATTTGAATTTCTTATTAAGAATGGAAAATGTTCCATTTCTAAAGATGGGATCTTTTATGGCAGTGCCCCAATGTCTTATGGTCTATACTTGATAGACTTGGAGACAAGTGTATACAACGTAAACACCAAAAAGCAAAAACTCAACAACTCAAACAAAACATATCTTTGGCATTGTCGTCTAGGGAACATAAATGAGAAGCGCATTTCTAGACTCCATAAAGATGGTTATCTAGACTCTTTTGATTATGAATCAATAGAGACATGTGAATCTTGTTTATTGGGCAAGATGACCAAGACTCCCTTTTCAGGTAAAGGTGAGAGAGCTAGTGATCTATTAGGACTCATACATAGGGATGAGCGTCGGGCTAGGCTATATCGGGTTTTTCCTCTCCCAAACCCAAACCCATATTTTAAAGCGGGTTGCGGGCCGGGTTTGGGCCCAGATAAAATTGATAAATGTCGGCCCGTACCCGGCCCATGTAAGAATGTTGGGTTTCGGGCCGGGTTCGGGTTTGCCCACATAATGTCGAATGAGCATACTAAAGTTTGCTAGATTTAACTTGCTAACATGAAGACTAAACTAGCATGATATATAATTTGTGATGAACCTTAAAAAAGCATTATATTTTGTGGCCTATGTAGTCGGATATGTATACCTTAGTTGTGTGATCCCCTATAGCAATGAAATTGGATATTGAAAGAGCAAAAAAATATTTTCTCATACATGTGAATGTATGAGACTTAAAAAGTAATGGAATCTATAATGTTGTGACTTTTTTCATCCTCTATCTGTATGAATATACAATGAAATGGGTGTCAAATTTCATATTTTATTCAGTTGTTAAAATATGCATAGTAAACAACAAAAGGTTCCATTTGAATGACACAATGAGATCAAAACAAATAAATCAAGTATGTCCATCCATGTCAATGATGGTTATCTTACTAGTTAATTCACCAATCATGTAGATTGATTACAAATTATCCATGTTGTCATTGGTTGGATACGTAGTACATATTGCATCAAGAAATCTGTATGTTTTTCTTTCAAGATAAATATAGATGTATGCATGTATAATTTGTATATAAAATCTAATCTGGGTATTCGGGTTTTCGGGCATGGGTTCGCCCCAATCCATACCCGGCCCAAATAAAATATGGGTTTGAATTTTAGACCCAACCCACCCGTATTATAAATCAGGTTCGGATCTGGATCGGGTTATGCGGGCTGGGTAGCGGGTCAGATCGAGCCGGCCCGACCCGATGCTCATCCCTACTCATACATACTGATGTATGTGGGCCTTTTAGAACTAATGCCAGAAATGGGTGTCAATACTTCATTACCTTCACTGATGATTTCAGTAGGTATGGCTATGTGTACCTGATGAAGCATAAGTCAGAAACCCTTGAAAGGTTCAAGGATTTCATGAATGAAGTACAGAACCAACTTGGTAAAAGTATTAAGGCACTTCGATCCGATCAAGGTGGAGAATACTTAAGCTAGGAGTTTGAGGACCTTCTATGAGCCCGTAGTATTGTATCACAATGGACTTCTCCTGGAACACCATAGCATAATGGTGTGTCTGAAAGAAGGAATCGCACATTGTTGGATATGGTGCGATCAATGATGAGTTTTTTCGATCTTTCGATTTCCTTCTGGGGTCATGCTCTTGAAACCGCCGCGTTTACACTTAACCGTGTGCCATCTAGATCGGTTCAAAAGACACCATATGAGATATGGTATGGGAAGCGTCCCAATTTGTCTTTTATGAAGATTTGGGGTTGTGAGGCTTACGTCAAGAAAATGTTTCCTGATAAGCTTGGACCCAAATCCGATAAATGTTATTTTGTTGGATATCCCAAGGAAACGAGGGGATATTACTTATACCACCCTACTGACAACAAAGTGTTTGTTGCCAGGGATGTTGTATTCCTAGAGAGGGAATTTATTTCCAAAGGAAGCAGTGGGAGGAATATAGAGCTTGAAGAGGTTCAAGCCCAACAAGAAAACATTGAACCAGTAGATGTACCAGAGGAAAATGCAGATTCACAAGGTGTTGTGGAATCTCAGTCTCCTCAGGTAACACAAGGACCTCGTAGATCTAGTAGGACCTGCCTTGAACTTGAGAGGTTTGGATACCTTGTGACTCAGGAAGGTGGAGAGTTGATCATAGACAATGATCCAACTACCTACGTAGAGGCTATGGAGGGACCATATTCTGAGAAATGGATTGAAGCCATGAGATCCGAGATGGAATCCATGTACTCCAACAAAGTATGGACTTTGGTGGAACCACCCGAAGAGGTAAAACCCATAGGGTGCAAGTGGGTCTTCAAGAAAAAGACCGACATGGATGGCAATGTGCAAACTTATAAAGGCAGATTGGTTGCGAAGGGATTTCGACAAGTTCAAGGTGTTGACTATGACGAAACCTTTTCTCCAGTTGCCATGATTAAGTCCATCAGGATCATGCTTGCTATTACAGCTTATTATGACTATGAGATTTGGCAGATGGATGTTAAAACCGCATTCCTTAACGGGAATATAAATGAGGATGTGTACATGACACAGCCTGAAGGTTTTTTAGATCCAAAGAATGCCAATAAAGTCTATAAGCTACAAAGGTCAATCTATGGATTGAAGCAAGCATCTCGGAGTTGGAATCTTCGATTTGATGAGGAAGTCAAAGTGTTTGGCTTTATTCAAAATGAAGATGAACCTTGTGTGTACAAGAAGGTTAGTGGGAGCTCGACCACATTCCTCATATTGTATGTGGATGACATACTTTTGATGGGAAATGATGTCTTAGCCTTAGAGAAGGTAAAGACTTGGCTTGGGAATACTTTCTCAATGAAGGACTTAGGAGAAGCATCCTACATTCTAGGAATTAAGATATATAGAGATAGATCTAGAAGTCTTTTCGGACTAAGTCAGAGCACATACATTGACAAAGTTCTGAAGCGGTTAAGCATGGAGAACTCAAAGAGAGGCAACATCCCCATGCTACATGGATTCACTGTCTCTAGAGCTCAATGTCCCCAATCTTGTAAAGAGAGAGAGCGTATGAATGGGATCCCATATGCATCAGCCATCGGATCCATCATGTATGCTATGTTGTGCACATGCCCAGATGTCTCGTATGCTCTCAGCATGACGAGCAGGTACCAGTCAGATCCCGGGGATGCTCACTGGACAACCGTGAAGAACATCCTCAAGTACTTATGAAGGACTAAGGATCAGTTTCTTGTTTACAGCGGCGAGGAAGAGTTGGTTGTAAAGGGTTACACCGATGCAAGCTTCCAAACCGATAAAGATGATTACAGATCACAGTCAGGATTTTTATTTTGCCTTAATAATGGAGCTGTGAGCTGGAAGAGTTCCAAGCAAGAAATAGTTTCTGATTCTACTACAGAGGCCGAGTATATTGCTGCTTCACATGCAACAAAGGAGGTTGTATGGATCAGGAAGTTCATTTCTGAACTTGGTGTAGTTCCTAGTAGTTGTGATGCAATTGAGCTTTATTGTGACAATAATGGAGCTATTGCACAAGATAAGGAACCCAGATCACATCAACGGTCCAAGCACATACTGTGGTGCTTCCATCTCATATGAGAGATCGTACAGCGAGGAGATGTGAAGATTTGCAAAGTACCAACTGAAGACAACATAGTTGATCCACTGACTAAGGCCCTTTCTCAGCAGAAGCATGATGGTCATGCTAGGTCACAAGGACTGAGGTTCCTTGGTGACTGGCTCTAAGTGCAAGTGGGAGTCTGTTGGTATGTATGCCCATAGAGCAAGTCATATGAGGATTGTAATGGGATACTTTGTAAATGATTTGAATAATAATAACGACAATTTCCGATCTATATGTTTAAACTATTTCTGAGATGATGGTGTAACATGATAGATGTCTAAAGAATGGTTTTACTCAATGACGTATGCTTTTGGGTTCATGACCTAAACTATGAGATCATACAGATGTTAACAGTATACATTCTTGTTTAGTCCCTAGTCGGTTGTTATTGTGGAAATAACCATAGACATCAATAACACTGAAGACTAGATTGTGTGTTGGTTGATGACAGAATCTCATTAGTCATGATATAGTGATATCAAACCAAGCACATAGGTACTTGTTAGAGAACAAGGTACCGGACAGACCCACCGTGAGAGTGACACATGGAACCTTGACTTGGTAGTCACAGTCAACTCCCACAGTGATGGTGGTGAGTGTGATTCTTAGACCTGAAATCACTACACTCAACACACGTCGTTGGGTACACTTTGACATCATCAAACGTAGTCCTGAAACATGGGTTGTTATAAAGGTGATGATTGGGTGGCTTTGACACATGGGGCTTTTGAGGGGTGAGTGATAGATATGGGATTTGTCCCTCCTGAGGGAGTTTGATATCCGTGGCCACTTGATGGGTAGGATTGAGAAAGGCATGCTCATGCACATGTGAATTAATATGTGATATTGATGTCACACACATCTCACCTAGTCTGCTCTGAGATCAAGGAAATGAATGAATGTTGATAGGATGACTGTTCCATGCCTCGAGTTCATTCTGGATATCAACGACAAAGGAATTATACATTCACTGTAACACCATTCACAGATTTTAGGATTGAAAGTTGTTCTCCAACTTTCTATTTCACTTGGGTAGTACTGATGTGTGACTAGGCACCGCTATTTGCTTGTGAAGTCATAAATGTTATGGACTTTCACTGCCAACGTGAAATGGACCTGCAGGGCACACACATAGGATTTAACATGGAATAGGAGTTTGTCCACAAACATGTTTAGATTGATTACTAAAGGAGTTTAGTAGTTCAATTAAACACTCAATTAATTGATAGCTCAATATCATAGTGTTCAAGGTGTTGGACTGATTGATTAGAGTATCGGATTGATTGAAACTGCAATTGATTGATTTTGCACAATTTGTACTCCCAACCGATCGGCTCATGTGATGAACCGATCGGCTCAGCTTGGTGAACCGATCGGCTCAGGTGGTGAGTCGATCGGCTCAAGGTCAGGGTGAAATGATTGCTTCAAGTGTTGAAACGATCGGTTCAACTGATGCAACCGAGCAAGTTGGGAAAGTAGGATTGGTGAGAAATTTCTTTTCATTTCACTTGCCCAATTTGATTGGAACAAGGATTGGTATTAGATACCAATTGGAAACAAAAGAAGGAAAGTCAATCGGGAATTGACCAGGACCACGAACCGACCGGTTCAGAAGTGAACCGACCGGTTCATGGGTCCCAACTGATCGGTTGAGGTGTCAACCTACCGGCTCAGATCCCCAACTGACCGTTTCAGTTGTGAAATGATCGGTTCAGGTTGCGAGTTGGTTATTTTGTGGAAAATCTCAAACCCTTCTACTCCTACTTTAGTCCCGCATTTCCTAGGATAGAGAACCCTGTCCCATGACCCTCCTATATATAGGGGTATTGGGGGCTTCTCAAAGTACAATCCAGTACAACCAGTTGCTCTGTGAAGTTGTCATTCTCTCTGGTTTTGGTAACCGAGAGAGCTCGAGCAAGTACTACCCGATAAGGGAGGCACAACAAGGGAAGACAATTGCAAAAAGTGAATGGTGGCAAGAGAGTGTGTTGGTAACTAGTACGCCAACAGGAGGGTGCGACTCCTTCTGATTCCTTGTGGTATAAGGAGATCGGAGTTCCAGGCAGTCAGTGTGGATGACTACAGAGGCGGGAGACCTCTGTCGTTCGGAGGACAACTGTCAATCCCGACAGTCCCGGTGAGACCAGGAGTCTTCAGTCCCGGTGTGACCAGGAGCTGCACAGACACCGTCCAAGACTGGAGGTGAAGACCACGCAAAGCACGAGGTACAGTCATCGAGCAAGCCTCGGGACAAGGTATGCACCCACAAACCATCTTTCCTATTGTATAGATGTTGGCGCGATTCCTTTTATCTGGGTTTTGGGGAGATTTTTTTTTTGTTTCCCCTGCTTATCTGCCTACTCTAAAACCCAACAGAAAGGATATGGATGAAAAGGATGCAATAGAGACCACGAAGATTCATCATGTTTCGAAAAATCAGATCCTACCATTTATCGCAATTAAAGGAGAGGAGCTGCCATCGAGTTCTTAAAAAAATCAAGTAGAAACTCTTTTGATGATATAGGTCACCAGGACGAGAACATGCATAGTTTGTTAAAGGGACATCTGAAAAGGAAGATATATATTTACAATTAAAAATGGAGAGAAATATTTGTATACATCCCTTGATTTGATGGAAAGATAAAAATATGAGCCTTGAATTCCTTTATCCCGCTAACTATATTAAGGTTTTGTGTGTTCTCAGTCTAAAGCGATCATACTTCCTTGCCCCATTAATATCCAAAATGGTGAGAATATTCATATTGTAAATCTAATAGGTGAAAATCCACATATCACACAATCCATCTTCGTGACCTTGCAAACCATCCCACATCATTACTAAACTTAAATACATGAAGAAACCACCTAGACTAGAACACCACAATAAAAGGCATGTATGTATCTAAAAGGATCATCCATAACCTTCATTTCATCTTAAACATGTATGCGAGAAACAACATGATTCTATGAGATAACCATCTTGAACACCAAAACAAGCCAAGGGTCTGACACTCCATTATATCAATCATCCTAGCTCCAAAACAACAACCTATTCCACTCCAGACAATCTAGCCACTACATAAATAAATCCAAAATGATATTGTCCCAACATCATATATTACCGCAAATCAAAGAAGTTCAAGATATGATTGTGATACTCAAGTCAGAAATCATCAAAGAACTTAAAAAAACACAATCCAAACAATCCAGACCAGAGCATGAATATGGAGAACACTATTCGGACCAACAATAACTCAGACAACACACCTGGGGGATAAAAAAGGAAAAATTTCTACACAGCTTATGAAATAGATGAGCCATACACTCCCATCATAGGGGTCATTTTGGTAGACCCATTCTAAGTACAGTAGTAATCCACAAATTCTGGGATTCTAATTCCCTAATTAACAAATTCAACAATTTTTAATTGTCTTGTTTGGATGACGATGAACTTGGAAATACAATAATTCATCATTCTAATAGCCTCATTAATCCATGTGTATACATCATAGTTTCCAATTGTTATTGCAATCTGTGTAAGGGTTGATTAGATGATAAGATTGCACTCTAAATCTAGGAGCAAGAGCTGAGACATTGTTGCCCCCGTTGTTGATGTAAAGGATCAGTCATTGAGTTCCAACCATCTCAACTTCCCTCGCATACCAACTAAGTAGAACAGGAGCCACAGATGCACGTATTTTGCAGAGAGGCCAATGTGGATTAGGTGTGAGGGAGAGGGAAGGGGAAGAATTGGGCTTTCAACCTATACACACCTTATTCATGATCCCAGTACAACTTTGATGGAGAAGGAAATCTTGAAATGTTGGAAGATTGGAGGGCCTCAAAGCTGGTGGTAGAGCCGCACCCACTGTCGTTAGTCCTCCTGGGACACCTTGGGAAGGGCTTGGACAGTAGAGTGGAAGGCGATGAGAAGAAAGACATGTGAGGAGGAATAGGCACAATCTTATTTCCTAGAGCTTTCTTGTGTATCTATCAAGTGGCAGATGAAGACTCAAGTAAATCCTGATGACAGAGACGTGTAAGTGAATCTTGTCGATTCCACCAATTAGCAATTGGAGATTTGGGAAAATCCTGATGATGGAGCAGCAACGACGAATGTGGGTGAATTTACCAAGCAACAATGTTTCTGTGTCAAGGAAGGGTCGACAATGCATCATTAGGAACTCACATCCACAACATAGTCATAGCAGATGGCACCATCAACAGAGAATAGGATGGTGGGGTGGAACCCTAGAGAACCCAAGGAGACTTTCGATGATAGCAAAGATGGAGAGATAGAAATGGAGGAGTGGCGATGAAGAAGTGGTCAAGGGAGGAGAAGCAAGGGATCTGGAGGAGACGATCCAGGGAGGAGAAGTGACACTATAAGGGTGGAACTTGTTTCAAACGAGAGAAGAGATGGATCGAAGAATTCCAAATCTCACCAGTTTCATCATCTTTTGGAAGACTCGTCGACTACAAGGGGCAAGAATACTGTAGTTAGACTGTGAAAATGTATAAAAACACCTACATGTATCCAAATGGTTTAATTAAAAATGTGGTAGTCAGAGTAACGAAATAGAATACAACACCGCATTCAATTACTTCATCTAAATAACCACTAAATGACTTTGAAGCTCCTTTGTCATATCTGGATAACATACAAAATATTGCTCTTGGGATCATGGACTTTTCTTCATTCATTAACTATTTGGCATCCATTTTAACTCATCATTGGACACCAAATAGTACTCACCGAACTTGAAAGGAGTCGGGGATTGAAAAATCACAAACACGGTGCACTTGGGATGGAGCATATTGTGGATTTATCCCTCACATTAATTGTGACAAATCATTTCTTTGCGACATATACTTACATATTTTATCATCATTTTATCTATGATTATTGCTACATAGAATGTTTATGGTGCATATAGTGCTAATAGACGTAGACATATTATATTTTTTGGAAGATATAAAATCAATAATGTAACTATATAAGAAATAAGACACAACTCACGTCCTTTAAGTTAGAGAAAATGGGAGGAAAATACATACATGAATGGATACAAATACATGCAATTGGACTAAGATAAGGGTAGTTATGGATGGTACCCACATTCCCTTAGACATATATGTCACCACATAGACTCTAATAGTATCACCATATGTTTTAGAAACATAAACGATGACCTCGATTCATTTTTACTGGACTATATGGTGAACATGGTTACGGCAAAGAGCTATTCTTAGCTGAACTGAATCATCTAGATAATTTATATGCTAGGATTCCTTGGCTAAAAAAATCAATCTCATCATAAATGCTTACGAAAGACATACACCCAACTCCACTCATTCATACTTATCATTGATATGACATATGAGCAACTTATACAAGAATAGCTTCTCATCGAGTTCTCGTCCACCAACGCTAGCTTCACTTGGAACCATGGTCAAACATGGGATAGGCTAGATCATTTCCTCTAACAAAGTTATGGGACCCCATGTACCCCCCTCTTTCGGGACCACTCTTTTGATTAGAATAAATGCCCATTATTAGAGATAATCCCTAAACCTAAACCCAGATTATGAAATGAAATAATGAATTCTTGACAAAGATAATTAAAATAGTATATGAAAATCACAGATAATTTTTTCCTTTTTCTTTCTTCACAATTTTCACAAACCAATGTCACATAAATGATCTCACAATAAGATAACACAAATCTTATTCAACTCTGTCAAAACTAGAATCAAACCTCATGGTTCATGTGTGGTTCAGTTTACAATAGATACATGCACATGAATCAACAAACTTAGTCTACAATGCATCCCAGGAAAGAGAGAGTACATGGACATTCTAATATATTTAGATTATGTTATTTATATCTTCTTTGTCACGACATCTCTTCTAGATAGCATTATACCTAAAACATTGAAACAACCTCATGAGACTCACATAGATCCCCGGTGAGTGGATACCTCCCACTCAATCTAGGTACATGCATCAACATCAGATTAAGTATAATGAACTTAAAAGAAACTTGCAGATGGTGAAAAGCCTAGAATATAGTTCTAGCATCTAGTCAAATTCAGTATACAATGGTAGACTAATCAAACAAATAAGGTAATCACTTAAACCAAGTCCAACTCTAGAATATATTTTCGAGCATGTCTATGAACAAATTAGTAGATGCTTCTTAGTTCAAATTAGTAATCCTTAAATATGAATAACAAGTCAAGATCTAAACATTCTAAATCAACAAATAATATTAACATCATCTTTATAATACCCCACCAGCCGGACCAAGAACACATCTTGTAGTCCTAAAACTAAAGTACACCTAAGACAAGTCTGCCAAATAGTGCTATCAATTGACAAACAATCAAAATCATATGCAAAGTGGATATAAATCCCCACCATTCACTACTTGTCAACAAGATAGATCAGAATATGAAACTGATAATTTCTATAATAGAATGATTATTTTCCACAACATGAAACATAATCAACAATGGAAATTTATCATCTAGCAGTAAAAGGAATGTAACAAACATTCAAATCATGTTCTACACATCTTGTCATCTTTTATTCATTTGCCCTAAAACTACTTGGCTTGTACCTCACCAAGTAGAAGTTGTCATGCCTGATTCTCGTGTTAACGACTCACTATCACTATCTTAGGGTTTAGCCGGCCACCCTAAGATATCAACTGTAACATCCCTGACCTGGGTTATGAGTTAACCCTAGGTGTTTTGCCTAAATATGTAATTAAGTCTTTGTGATTAACTATGAGCATGTAATTAAGTTTCTCAGAAACATATATTTTAATATTTGCTCCTTTTTATTTAAAGTTGTAGCATTGTTTTGATATACAGGGACCTATGTGCAATTTTCCCAGTTGAAAGGGTTATCTTGCAATTTGCACATGATGAGATGTTTCTCTGATGTTGAGACATCATGAGAAATCTTTTTGGCAAAGTTTGAGGGATTTCCCAAGCTAGGGCACCAAGGTGCAGCTGTGGAAGCAATCCCGGTGCTTGAAACCTTAATTTGGGGTCAAATGCAATTTACCCAAATTAAGGGATGCAATTTGTAAAATATATCATCTAATGTATCTTTTAGAACTCTTTCCATCATTTAGAGAAGAAATGATGAGGAAGTCACCTCAATTGAATTATCAAGTTATGAAATATACCTTGCGATTGAATAATCAGGGTATATGTACAATATCCCTTTTATGTATGTACCTTAGTATTAGATTGATCTTCTTTGCCCTCTTTTTCTGAACCTTAAGAGAAGTTTTGTCCTTATAATAAAGAGGAAGGGACGAGCAAGTAATGAAGGAAGGACCTAGTTGGATTTATGGAAAACTTATGGGCCTTTAATGAAACCTCACCCATGTATATATACACTTTACCTCTCAAGCAAAGGAACCTTTCCTTCGTGCATATCACTGTTTCCCCTTGCTTGGCCGACTAAGGAATGTCTTGTAGCTCAAAGAGGAACGACCAAGGGTGCAAGGTAGGTTTGAATCACTCTTCTTGCCTAATTCCATGGTTAGAACTCGAATTCAAGGTCAATTTGGTGACTAACTCACAAAACCCTATCTTTCTAGCCATCTCTTTTCGTCTTTCCTTGGAGTTTTCACCTTGGCCAACCTGTGGGAACTCAAGGATGCCATTAGAGCTTGGAGATTGAAAGCTTGGAGCTCAAGGAGCAAGCTTTAGGCGGGTTTTATAACTCTAAACCCATGCTTTACTATATACATCTCTTTTATGCGGTTAGATGATAATTCTTCATGTTCCCTACTTTTCTTTGCTACCTTGCAAGCAAATCCGTGGAATATCTGTACTGTTCTTGATCTAGGAGATGAAGGCGTGATTTCCAAGAAAAACCCACCGTTTTCCACTTTCTTAAATGGTCCCCCTAACTTGTTCTCACGGTCTCAGGACCGCGAGGTGAGCAAACGGTCTCTGGACCGCGAAAGGGCAAACGGTCTTCAAGACCGTTTGAACCCGTTGACCGAGTGTGGAACGTATAAGAAATCTGTTCCTAATTATATAGGCTAATCACCCTCAAAAGTTGAGAGGTTAACTCCAAAGGAATCGGGAGATATGACCTTTTTAAGTAACAACTTTAATTGAATTTATTCCTGATTTTCAAACGGTCTGAAATTGCCTTTTTGGGCAAATGGTCTCAAGACCGTGTAAGGTCGTTGACCAAGCGTTGAACATATGAAATTACTGTTCAAAATTATGTTAATTAACAACTCACCAAGTTTAATGGTCTAATTCCAAACGAGATAAGAGTTGAAGGGTGATTACTAGGGCTAACCCTAGATGAGATCAGTACTGAAATTATGGTGACCTAATTAGGGTTTTTAGGGTTGATGGACCTAAACGGTCTCAAGACCGTTTGGGGGTTATCCAAACGGTCTCAAGACCGCGAGGGCAATCAACCATGACCGTTTGGAGGTCTGGGGTCAAGAATAATTGACCAATTGGGGACCCAATTTCAATAAGTTATCAAATTAATCAAAATTCTGATTTTGTGACTCAATCATGGTTCAACCCCTATCAAATCACATTAGATCTTGATGAAATCTTGGGAAAACGGTCTCAAGACCATGTGGGGTCCACCCACATGATCTCAAGACCGTTTGGGCCAAGTTTTGGCCCAATTGGAGCTTAATTGAAGGGTTCAACCTTGTGTTGATGCACATTGTTGAGTGTTGATGGGTGAACATTAATAGACTCTAATTGAATCGATTTCAACCCTAATTGGTCAACAATTGAGGGTCAATTGAATGACCAATTGGTTAAGCATAATCTTAATTGACCCAATCCATAAGTGGTCAACATGGCTCTGACCTTTTGAGGGCTTCAACATGAGTTGACATTATCGGTTGTATCATTGAATCTTGTTGATGGTCCAAGCGGTTGAGACCATGTGAGCTCGCGGTCTCAAGGTCGTGAGGAGGCTCGCGGTCTCAAGGTCATGAGGAGGCTCGCGGTCTCAAAGTCATGAGGAGGTTCGCGGTCTCAAGGTCATGAGAGGGCTCACGGTCTCAAGACCGTGAGGGGCCTCGCGGTCCTGAGGTCAAAGGTGGGCAAACGGTCCACACCATCCTCGCGGTCTTGAAATCAAATGAAGGCTCGCGGTCTTGAAGAAGGTTGAGAGGGCTCGCGGTCTTGGAAGAGGTTGAGGGCTCGCGGTCTTAAGGTCAAAGGTGGCTAAACGGTCAACTCACCCTCGCGTTCCTGAAAGTCACATTGGTTAAAAGGTCAATTCAACCAATGGGTCTCAAATCGATTGAGGGTTGATGGTTGAGATCGATCAAGATAATTCAAGGTTGACTTCATTCAATCAATTGATAATATAAATGATTCAATGATGCCCTAATCTAAAACCCTAATGATAACCTAGGATATTAAGGGGTTAATTGACTAAGGTTTTGACCATGATGATGATCAATGGGGTGAATTACCAAAATACCCCTGAAGGGTCAATTGAGTAATACCTTGCTCGATTCAAACCCTAATTACATGAGAATGATGTTTTTAACCATAATGATTCCATCCAACTTGATTTAGTCTAATGTTATCATCAATCACTAATATGAAGAAAGAGAAAGTATTCTAGAGAGAGAAAGTACTCTAGAGAGAGAAAGTACCCTAGAGAGAGAAAGTAACCCTAATTGGATGGAAACTTAGGTGAAGCATCTTCAATACACATGAATGTGTATAATTAGGGTATGATTCACCTGTGTGAAGTCATAGAAACCCTAATTATGATAAATGATGAACCTTTAACTAATCTGAGAGCATCAATGATGATGTTACTCATACATGATGATGATATGAGATCAACTCACCTTAATGTGAATAGTAAACCCTAATTCAAGGGTGATGATATGTAATGTGAATAGTAAACCCTAATTCAAGGGTAAAGGCATGCAAATAAGTATTAAACTCCAATTGATGAGAATCGGAGGATTTAATTCTTATGACAAGAGTGGAAAGTATATTCCTTATTTTGTATTACCTTTATCAGTTGAATTAACCATGCAGGTTCTGATATGAAGGTGATCATATCCAGGTATGGATGTTGATGTTATATTCATTGAAGGCATGTTGTTAGCCTTATGAATAAGAAAAGTAACTTGATGCCTTGTCAATGGCATCCCATGATGATAATGGGCTGTGAGAGCCATGAATACCATCAAAGTCATGCTTTGGAGATGACTTGTGATGAGTATGATGAGAAATTATGATTGATATGAGTTAGGCCTGTTACATTTAGTATTCTCTTGTTTTAGCTGTTATGCTACTAATTATTGTTTGAAGAACAATGTATGTTGTTAAAGAATACTGAATGTACCTAACTAATCAAGTATAATGTAGAGCCCTGATCATAGATCCATCATTGTCAGAGATTAAGTGATGGTAAAACAGGTTTTCCTCAGGGAACTCCTGGAGCACATACTTTTGAGTATGTGGGGTACATGGATGTGTAGAACCTTACATCCTAGTGTAGGAAAGTGATGTAGATGTGTAATCCATCCATCCTCCACTATAATTCCATACCGTATCAGTGGTAGGTAAACATGAAACCTCCTGATGACGAAGAAAACACAGATATTCGTATCAGTGGAGATAAACATGAAATCTCCTGATGACGAAGAGAGTACAGAACGCCACTGTGACTCTAGAATAGCGAAGGACCAGTTTACCCTGGTGAGCTATATTAGTAGAGACACGAGATGTCCTACAAGTGATCCTCTTACTGACTGAGGAAGGTGAAGGTCATGAGAATCCGGCTCTCTTAATGACCTATGTATGATACTGATGTGACTTCGCAGCGATCAGTTGGAGTATGAGTGGTATACCTCATCTCCACAGGGTATAATGTTGTTTGAAAAACATAATCAACCACGTAGTATACTTGTTAGAGATAACTCCAAGTTAGTTGATTGATGTTACACTGTAATAGTGCTTATATTTCTTCATACCTCATAAATGTTGAGTTCTTGGTTATAGCTGCAACTGTTATCTAATACTTTGAAGGCTTTACTGCTTAAGATATTCTTGAATGGTATATTAAAGCTTCTGGCTGAGAGTTATAACTCTCGCTGGGACAATTATGTAAAATTGTCTCACCCCGTAGACTTCAACTTTTTAGGTGGACGTCGGAGACGAAGGAACCAGCCTACAGGTGACTAGTCTCAGCAGCAGCAGCACCAGGAGCAGCAGTAATCTCAGGTGGAGATTTAGTCTGCCATGTGGTGTAGTTAGAGTCAGTCCTATGTGTCCTCTGTACTCTCAGGTCTTGGAGTCTTGTGTTATGTGATCTTGAGATTTTGTGTCTTGATGTATATAATTACTTAAGAAGTAATTATCCTGAGATGTAAACAAGTTTATCTCACTTTATGAAAGGAGTTTTTATGGATCCAAGCTCTTGTCTTGAAAAGTTTTAATTTCCCGTGATTTTTGTATTCAGCTGATTATCGAATCGCTTCTGCTAAGTTTTAATCGTGTTTATGTCATGGTTTGGAGATCAGAGCCCACAATTAGTGGTATCAGAGCTCTAGGTCAGTTGAGTCTACAGAGGCATAGGACTTAGGATGTCGAGTCTATCTTTAGTACTCCTTCCTTATCTAATAGAATCTTCTGCTCCTCAGGAGGAGAAGATACCTAAGGATGTCAGAACATCATGATGAGTACGTGGCAGAGAGTAGTGATAGTGCACCTCGAGGTGGTACAAGGGTTCCGAGGATAGAACAACCTGCACCTGAGTCGCCAAGAGAGCCACCCCAGTTCGACCCAGCTGACATGAGTAACCCAGCGGTACAGACGATGTTCGGGCAGTTCATGACTGCCATGACACATATAACCGATAGGATGCCCATTCCTGCACCTAGGGCACCTGTCCAGTCTGAAGCACAAGGTATCGGTAAGACATTCGAACGACTTTGTCGTGTCGGAGCTACCGAGTACTTCGGGACTGCCGACCCTGCAGATGATGACTTATGGTTGACAGAGTTGGAGAAGGCTTTCAGGATTCTTATCATCCCGGAAGCTGAGAAGGTTAGACATGCTGTCTATCTTCTCAAAGGCAGTGCTGGTCACTGGTGGAACATGGAAGAGCAGAAGAGACCTGGAGTAGAGTTCTCATGGGAAGAGTTTCGTCGGGAATTTATCAATAGATATTTTCCAAAGACCTTCCTAGATGAGAAGATCTCTCAGTTTGAGAAACTAAGGCAAGGTATGATGAACGTTAGCGAGTATGAAGCTAAGTTCATGGAGTTGTTGCGGTTCTGTCCGCACATGGCTGCTACGGATGAGGAAAGAATCAGAAGATTCGAGAAGGGTTTGAATTCTGATATGTCAACCCCTGTGTCTGCCTTAGAAAATAGAGAGAGATTCTCTACCTTCGTTGAGTCAGTCCGAAGGATTGAGAGATCTGTGGTTGAGAAGAGACAAACCCATAAAAGATATCCACAGTTCCAGGGTTCTCCATCTAAGGATTCCAAGAAACCTAGATTCTCTGCACCAAACCCTCCACCACCCAGATCGAGTTTTCAAACTCAATGGACACCAAGCAGAGGTAGAGGACGGAGTCAACCGCTTCAAGGGACGCACAGTTCTGCATCTGTGTCAGTCACTGGACCACCCAGACCACAACAACAGGAGAGGAGTTGTTACAACTGTGGTAAGGTGGGACACCTGATGAAGGATTGCCGTTCTAGGCCTACTAGTGTGACACAACAACCTCCGAGATAGAATCAACAGAGATCTCAGAGTAGACAGCATCAAGAAGCAGCTCGAGGATGTGGACAAGCGTCTCAAGCTGGATCATCAGCACCACCTCAACACCAGGCGACTGCGAGGTTCTATGCTATGAATCCACCTGAGGCAGTGGTCAATCCACGGGTAGTGGCAGGTCAGATGAAACTTTTATATTCTGATATGTCTACATCCTGTGTTGTATCCGTTCTGATTGATCTGGGTGCTACGCACTCTTTCATCACTCGTGAAGTGATTCGTAACTGCAATGTGACTGTTAGTCATAGAGCAGATAGTTTGTTGTTAGAAACTCCGTTGAGTGGGTCTGCCGTTTTACAGGAGGTATGTTCTCCCTGCATCCTCTTCTTTTCTGACCATCGCATTCAAGTGGACCTTATACCACTTGATATGCAAGGATTTGATATAATCCTTGGGATGGATACCTTAGAAAGGTATAGAGTTGTCTTGGATTGTGAGTCCAAGTTGGCTGTGTTTGCTGATGAAAGCAACACATGGATCTTTCAAGGAGAAAGAAAGATTCTGCCCACCTGTCTTGTATCAGCTATGGTTGCTGATAAGCTGTTGAGGCAAGGATGTTATGCATTCTTAGCCCATGTGGTAGATGTTACCAAGGAAAGTTCCAATCCTACTAAAGTTCCTATAGTCAGGGAATTTGAAGATGTGTTTCCTGAAGAACTTCCTGGTATACCACCACCTCGGGAGATTGATTTTGAAATCAATCTGATTCCAGATACGAAACCCATAGCTCAGACTCCGTATAGAATGGCGCCTGTTGAGATGGCAGAACTCAAGAAACAGCTTCAAGAGTTACTTGAGAGAGGTTTTATCCGACCGAGTACTTCACCTTGGGGTGCTCCAGTCTTGTTTGTTAAAAAGAAAGATGGGTCAATGCGGTTGTGCATCGACTACAGACAATTCAATAAAGTAACAATAAAAAATAAGTACCCTCTGCCGAGGATTGATGATCTCTTTGACCAGTTGCGTGGTGCAACAGTCTTTTCAAAAATAGACTTGAGGTCTGGATATCATCAACTCAGTATTAAGGATAGTGACATATCCAAGTCCGCCTTTAGGACAAGATATGGTCACTATGAGTTCACGGTTATGTCGTTTGGACTAACCAATGCACCAGCTGCATTTATGGAACTCAGGAATAGAGTTTTTCGACCTTTCCTTGATCAGTGTGTTGTCGTCTTCATAGATGACATTCTGATCTATAGTAAGGATGCTCAGCAACATGAGCAGCATCTTCGCCAAGCTTTGACCTTGCTAAGAGAACATAAGCTGTATGCTAAGTTTAGCAAGTATGAGTTTTGGCTACCGGAGGCATCCTTTCTTGGTCATGTAATATCTGCCTCGGGAATTCGTGTTGACCCTACGAAAGTAGAATCTGTTCTACAGTGGGAACAACCGAAGACACCGACGGAGATTCGAAGTTTCTTGGGGTTAGCTGGCTATTATCGAAGGTTCATTAAGAACTTTAGTTCTATAGCCTTACCTTTGACCAAGTTGACTCGGAAAGATGTTCCTTTTTCTTGGAATGATAAGTGTCAACAGTCTTTCCAGTTGCTGAAGGAGAGATTGACAAGTGCACCTGTGCTAGTGCTACCTGAACAAGGAAAAGGATATGTAGTCTTCTGTGATGCTTCCAAGAATGGACTTGGATGTGTGTTGATGGAGGATAAACAAGTGATTTCTTTTGCTTCCCGACAGCTCAAGAAACATGAGGAGAATTATCCGACACACGATCTAGAGCTAGCTGCTGTGGTTCATGCCTTGAAAATCTGGAGACACTATCTCTACGGAGAAACATTCCAGATTTTCACAGACCACAAAAACCTTAAGTATATCTTCTCTCAGCATGAGCTCAACATGAGGCAAGGTCGCTGGATGGAGTTAATCAAGGACTATGACTGTACAATTGATTACCATCCAGGCAAGGCCAATGTTGTTGCAGATGCCTTGAGTAGGAAATCAGCAACATCAACCATGAATAGAGCACAACTAAACTCTTTAGTATGCTCTAGGAGAGATATGCTTATCTCTTTAAGGCAAGACAATGTACAATTGAAGGTGTCATTGTTAGCCGGTTTGTTAGCTGAGATGCATATTAAACCTACCCTAAGAGAGCATATTAAGGAAGCACAGCTAGGTGATGCTGTAGTTCAACAGATTAGATCTGAGTATGGAAATGAGAAACAAGATGGTTTTCATGACTCAGAGGATCAAGTAGCTTATTATAATGGAAGGATGATAGTGTCGGATGTGGACAACTTGAGAAAGTTAGTCCTAGAAGAAGCCCATTCTTCCATGTATGCTATGCATCCAGGGAGCACCAAGATGTATCGAAATTTGAAAGATCTGTATTGGTGGCATGGAATGAAGAAGGATGTTGCAGAATTTGTTCTGAGGTGTCCGGTGTGCCAGCAGGTTAAGGCTGAACACCAGAAGCCTGCATGAACAATGCAACCTTTGCCCATACTACAGTGGAAGTGGGACCATGTGACCATGGACTTTGTTGTTGGCCTACCTAGGACAAGCAAAGGACATGATTCCATTTGGGTAATAGTTGATAGGTTGACAAAGACAGCTCATTTCTTACCTGTCAAAACAACCTATTCTGCTGATAAGCTATCACAGTTGTATGTCCAAGAGATAGTGTGTTTGCACGGAGTTCCTATCACAATAGTTTCTGACAGAGGTCCTCAGTTTATGAGTCGTTTTTGGGAACAATTGCACAGAGCCTTAGGAACCAAGTTAAGGTTTAGTACAGCCTTTCATCCGCAGACTGATGGACAGTCAGAAAGGACCATACAGACCTTAGAAGACCTATTGAGAGCATGTGTTCTCCAGTTCACCGGAAGTTGGGATCTACACCTAAGCTTGATAGAGTTTGCCTATAACAATAGCTATCAGCATAGTATTGATATGGCACCTTATGAAGCCTTGTATGGTAGACGTTGTAGATCACCTTTGTGTTGGTTTGAGACTGGCGAACATCAGTTGTTAGGTCCTGACCTTGTGCAGCAGACCACAGAAAAGATTAAAGTAATACAACAAAAGATTAAGACTGCTCAGGATAGGCAGAAATCTTATGCTGACAAACGTCGTAGACCCTTAGAGTTCCAGGTTGGAGACAGAGTGTATCTCAAGGTCTCACCTTGGAAAGGAGTCCTCCGTTTTGGAAGGAAAGGGAAGTTAGCTCCTAGATTTATGGGGCCTTATCCAATCATTGAACGGATTGGAAAGGTAGCATATAAACTAGAGCTGCCCCCAGAGTTACAGAGGTTACACCCTGTGCTTCACATTTCTATGTTGAAGAAATGTCACCCAGACACCGAGTCAGTTCTACAACCCATGGAAGTATAATTGAATGATGATATGTCCTATGAGGAGGGACCAGTGTCAATCCTTGATAAAAGAATTAAAAAGTTAAAGAAGAAAGATATAAGTCTTGTAAAGGTCCTCTGGAACCACCGTGGTGTTGAAGAAGCCACTTGGGAGTTAAAGAATGAGATGAGAAGGAGGTATCCTGCCCTTTTCTCTTAATATGTCTTATCGATTTCGGGGACGAAATCCTTGTAAGGGGTGGATAATTTGTAACATCCCTAACCTGGGTTATGAGTTAACCCTAGGTGTTTTGCCTAAATATGTAATTAAATCTTTGTGATTAACTCTGAGCATGTAATTAAGTTTCTCAGAAACATATATTTTAATATTTGGTCCTTTTTATTTAAAGTTGTAGCATTGTTTTGATATACATGGACCTATGTGCAATTTGCCCAATTGAAAGGGTTATCTTGCAATTTGCACATGATGAGATGTTACTCTGATGTTGAGACATCATGAGAAATCTTTTTGGCAAAGTTTGAGGGATTTCCCAAGCTAGGGCACCAAGGTGCAGCTGTGGAAGCAATCCCGGTGCTTGAAACCTTAATTTGGGGTCAATGCAATTTACCCAAATTAAGGGATGCAATTTGTAAAATATATCATCTAATGTATCTTTTAGAACTCTTGCCATCATTTAGAGAAGAAATGATGAGGAAGTCACCTCAACTGAATTATCAAGTTATGAAATATACCTTGTGATTGAATAATCAGGGTATATGTACAATATCCCTTTTATGTATGTACCTTAGTATTAGATTGATCTTCTTTTCCCTCTTTTTCTAAACCTTAAGAGAAGTTTTGTCCTTAGAATAAATAGGAAGGGACGAGCAAGTAATGAAGGAAGGACCTAGTTGGATTTATGGAAAACTTATGGGCCTTTAATGAAACCTCACCCATGTATATATACACTTTACCTCTCAAACAAAGGAACATTTCCTTCGTGCATATCACTGTTTCCCCTTGCTTGGCCGACTAAGGAATGTCTTGGAGCTCAAAGATGAACGACCAAGGGTGCAAGGTAGGTTTGAATCACTCTTCTTGCCTAATTCCATGGTTAGAACTTGAATTCAAGGTCAATTTGGTGACTAACTCACGAAACCCTATCTTTCTAGCCATATCTTTTCGTCTTTCCTTGGAGTTTTCACCTTGGCCAACCTGTGGGAACTCAAGGACGCCATTAGAGCTTGGAGCTTGAAAGCTTGGAGCTCAAGGAGCAAGCTTTAGGCGGGTTTTATAACTCTAAACCCATGCTTTACTATATACATCTCTTTTATGCGGTTAGATGATAATTCTTCATGTTTCCTACTTTTCTTTGCTACCTTGCAAGAAAATCCGTGGAATATCTGTACTGTTCTTGAGCTAGGAGATGAAGGCGTGATTTCCAAAAAAACCCCACCGTTTTCCACTTTCTTAAACGGTCCCCCTAACTTGTTCTCACGGTCTCAGGACCGCGAGGTGAGCAAACGGTCTCTGGACCGCGAAAGGGCAAACGGTCTTCACGACCGTTTGGACCCGTTGACCGAGCGTGGACTGTATAAGACATCTGTTCCTAATTATATAGGATAATCACCCTCAAAATTGGAGAGGTTAAATCCAAAGGAATCGGGAGATATGACCTTTTTAAGTAACAACTTTAATTGAATTTATTCCTGATTTTCAAACGGTCTGAAATTGCCTTTTTGGGAAAACGGTCTCAAGACCGTGTAAGGTCGTTGACCAAGCGTTGAACATATGAAATTACTGTTAAAAATTATGTTAATTAACAACTCACCAAGTTTAATGGTCTAATTCCAAACGAGCTAAGAGTTGAAGGGTGATTACTAGGGCTAACCCTAGATGAGATCAGTACTGAAATTATGGTGACCTAATTAGGGTTTTTAGGGTTGATGGACCTAAACGGTCTCAAGACCGTTTGGGGGTTATAAAAACGGTCTCAAGACCGCGAGGGAAATCAACCATGACCGTTTGGAGGTCTGGGGTCAAGAAAAATTGACCGATTGGGGACCCAATTTCAATAAGTTATCAAATTAATCAAAATTCTGATTTTGTGACTCAATCATGGTTCAACCCCTATCAAATCACATTAGATCTTGATGAAATATTGAGCAAACGGTCTCAAGACCATGTGTGGTCCACCTACATGATCTCAAGACCGTTTGGGCCAAGTTTGGGCCCAATTGGAGCTCAATTGAAGGGTTCAACCTTGTGTTGATGCACATTGTTGAGTGTTGATGGGTGAACATTAATAGACTCTAATTGAATCGATTTCAACCCTAATTGGTCAAAAATTGAGGGTCAATTGAATGACCAATTGGTTAATCATAATCTTAATTGACCCAATCCATAATTTTTCAACATGGCTCTGACCTTTTGAGGGCTTCAACATGAGTTGACATTATCGGTTGTATCATTGAATCTTGTTGATGGTCCAAGCGGTTGAGACCATGTGAGCTCGCGGTCTCAAGGTCGTGAGGAGGCTCGCGGTCTCAAGGTCGTGAGGAGGTTCGCGGTCTCAAGGTCGTGAGAGGTCTCATGGTCTCAAGACCGTGAGGGGCCTCGCGGTCCTGAGGTCAAAGGTGGGCAAACGGTCCACACCATCCTCGCGGTCTTGAAATCAAATGAAGGCTCGCGGTCTTGAAGAAGGTTGAGAGGGCTCGCGGTCTTGGAAGAGGTTGAGGGCTCACGGTCTTAAGGTCAAAGGTGGATAAACGGTCAACTCACCCTTGCGGTCCTGAAAGTCACATTGGTTAAAAGGTCAATTCAACCAATGGGTCTCAAATCGATTGAGGGTTGATGGTTGAGATCAATCAAGATAATTCAAGGTTGACTTCATTCAATCAATTGATAATATAAATTATTCAATGATGCCCTAATCTAAAACCCTAATGATAACCTAGGATATTAAGGGGTTAATTGACTAAGGTTTTGACCATGATGATGATCAATGGGGTGAATTACCAAAATACCCCTGAAGGGTCAATTGTGTAATACCTTGCTCGATTCAAACCCTAATTACATGAGAATGATGTTTTTAACCATAATGATTCCATCCAACTTGATTTAGTCTAATGTTATCATCAATCACTAATATGAAGAAAGAGAAAGTATTATAGAGAGATAAAGTACTCTAGAGAGAGAAAGTACCCTAGAGAGAGAAAGTAACCCTAATTGGATGGAAACTTAGGTGAAGCATCTTCAATACACATGAATGTGTATAATTAGGGTATGATTCACCTGTGTGAAGTCATAGAAACCCTAATTATGATAAATGATGAACCTTTAACTAATCTGAGAGCATCAATGATGATGTTACTCATACATGATGATGATATGAGATCAACTCACCTTAATGTGAATAGTAAACCCTAATTCAAGGGTGATGATATGTAATGTGAATAGTAAACCCTAATTCAAGGGTAAAGGCATGCAAATAAGTATTAAACTCCAATTGATGAGAATCGGAGGATTTAACTCTTATGACAAGAGTGGAAAGTATATTCCTTATTTTGTATTACCTTTATCAGTTGAATTAACCATGCAGGTTCTGATATGAAGGTGATCATATCCAGGTATGGATGTTGATGTTATATTCATTGAAGGCATGTTGTTAGCCTTATGAATAAGAAAAGTAACTTGATGCCTTGTCAATGGCATCCCATAATGATAATGGGCTGTGAGAGCCATGAATACCATCAAAGTCATGCTTTGGAGATGACTTGTGATGAGTATGATGAGAACTTGTGATTGATATGAGTTAGGCCTGTTACATTTAGTATTCTCTTGTTTTAGCTGTTATGCTACTAATTATTGTTTGAAGAACAATGTATGTTGTTAAAGAATACTGAATGTACCTAACTAATCAAGTATAATGTAGAGCCCTGATCATAGATCCATCATTGTCAGAGATTAAGTGATGGTGAAACAGGTTTTCCTCAGGGAACTCCTAGAGCACATACTTTTGAGTATGTGGGGTACATGGATGTGTAGAACCTTACATCCTAGTGTAGGAAAGTGATGTAGATGTGTAATCCATCCATCCTCCACTATAATTCCATACCGTATCAGTGGTAGGTAAACATGAAACCTCCTGATGATGAAGAAAACACAGATATCAGTATCAATGGAGATAAACATGAAATCTCCTGATGACAAAGAGAGTACAGAATGCCACTATGACTCTAGAATAGAGAAGGACCAGTTTACCCTGGTGAGCTATATTAGTAGAGACACGAGATGTCCTACAAGTGATCCTCTTACTGACTGAGGAAGGTGAAGGTCATGAGAATCCGGCTCTCTTAATGACCTATGTATGATACTGATGTGACTTTGCAGCGATCAGTTGGAGTATGAGTGGTATACCTCATCTCCACAGGGCATAATGTTGTTTGAAAAACATAATCAACCACGTAGTATACTTGTTAGAGATAACTCCAAGTTAGTTGATTGATGTTACACTGTAATAGTGCTTATATTTCTTCATACCTCATAAATGTTGAGTTCTTGGTTATAGCTGCAACTGTTATCTAATACTTTGAAGGCTTTACTGCTTAAGATATTCTTGAATGGTATATTAAAGCTTCTGGCTGAGAGTTATAACTCTCGCTGGTACAATTATGTAAAATTGTCTCACCCCGTAGACTTCAACTTTTTAGGTGGACGTCAGAGACGAAGGAACCAGCCTACAGGTGACCAGTCTCAGCAGCAGCAGCACCAGGAGCAGCAGTAATCTCAGGTGGAGATTTAGTCTGCCATGTGGTGTAGTTAGAGTCAGTCCTATGTGTCCTCTGTACTCTCAGGTCTTGGAGTCTTGTGTTATGTGATCTTGAGATTTTGTATCTTGATGTATATAATTACTTAAGAAGTAATTATCCTGAGATGTAAACAAGTTTATCTCACTTTATGAAAGGAGTTTTTATGGATCCAAGCTCTTGTCTCGAAAAGTTTTAATTTCCCGTGATTTTTGTCTTCAACTGATTATCGAATCGCTTCCGCTAAGTTTTAATCATGTTTATGTCATGGTTTGGAGATCAGAGCCCACATCAACTATATACCCTGGCCACCTCAAGGTTTCCTAAAGAGGCTCATGTCCTCATATCGGGTACAAGAGATAGGAACTAGCAAAATAGTATATTACATATCACAACATTTCACATATTTTAACATTTTATGTGTTTCATTTCATCAAAGTCTATTTCATCTGGACATAGACTTTCACAACAAGGATTTAGGGCCAGAGCCACTCCTGGATGACTCACTCCTAAATCCTGGTGGTCTAACCTTTAAGGTCAAGATCCACACTCTGGAAATCCATCTCATAGTTCATGAATTACTACAAGGAGGTCCATTTTGTTTCCCCAATGTGGTCCTCGGGGGAACTCACAATGTTTGGGGCACCTAACTAGATGTTTCATCATTTCACTTGTTATTAATCTCTTCTACTCATCTTAAAAGAATTCAAAACATCATATATCTATCTATGTATTCTCGTGTAACTTTAATAACATGAAATAGATTAAGCTTATCAAGAAAAAGACAATGATTAAATAAAGAAGCATAATAAATCTATAGATTGCAACACATGATTATTTCTATCTTCTACATCAAACAATTATCAACAGTGGGTCTTCAGCCCAAGACATAGTCTTATTGTCCAGCATTTACCCCATCAGGGTTTTATCATCATCAGTGGGCTTTTAGCCCTAGTCATCATCTCATTATGCAATATTTACTCTCATCAGGTTTTTGCAAATGTAAGCATTGCATGTTAAATTCAATCTCAACATATTTTGTATCAATTCATTTTGTGTTACAATTCTCAATAAATATTCATAGAGACAATTGAGCTAGCAATGGTAAAAGCATATAGGTATCTTATATCATTTGTCATACTCAAAATAATTTTTTCATACAACATACACTTATTCCATCCAATTTCAATGGATGCAAATATATTTCATGCATAAATGTGCATAACACAGTTAATACTCTTCTTCTTTGTTTCATATTCTTCAGTTAGGGTTACTGATCAACACCTTTTTATTATCATTTTGATCCCATAAAAACAATTCTTTCTCATAGTACAAGTATTCTATCAAACAATCACAATACTAATAACATTCTAGTAAATCGATTCAAATGCTTAGACCTCATCTTTTAATTGAATTCAACTACAGTTATGTACATTCCTTAATCCCTCTTCTAAGATCATTATTCATTAGCATCGTCTAGCTCATCATTTTAGGATCATAGTTTGGTTCTTAGATTCGTCCACTAATTATCATATTTTTCCTTCATTTCATATTCATCAGTCTCAACTTATTTCATGTCATGTTCACTACATTATTGGAACAATCATTTTAATTCACTTGATATACAATTCTTCTCTTCTCCTTAGCATCCATCAAAACCTAAACTATTATATTTTATTCAATCTAGATAAAATATTAAAGACTTCATCTGAATAACTTCATTAGTGTCGTCTTTAATTTGCCATCACCATTCAATATAATTTTCTTCATATTGTTTCTTATTTTAGATAAGTGTACCTTGTTAATGACTTCTAATGTCATTCCCATAATAAAAATGATCATTCTTTATTATACAACTCACTTTATCTTAAAAGAATGGTTTAGGTTACATCTTCTTACACCATAATCTCTAATCATCCTTCACGATTCATTGTGATATAGCTTGTATAAAAGGACACACATTCATGTGAGGGCTACTCAGTATTCCATAAATATGCTGAAATAGATTGTTTAGGATTAGATCATATTAGTAAGGCCCATCATCTTCAACTGATTTATTAGAGCTTACACTTCAACATCTCATCACATTTTTAACATTATATACAATTTCTAGCTTTATGACTCATACTTGTATTATATTAAACATCTAAGGTTTTTAAGAAGTCATCCTTAGTTCAATACATCATAAGAATTGTATCACTAAGTAATTTCATCATGACACATAGGGTTTCATTAGGTCTAATCACACACTTGGAAGTCCTAGTTTCCATATTCACATATTCTATCCATCAATCATAAGTATACATTGATTAATTGACTCATTTTGATTCACTTACTCAACACAAACCCTAATTAGAAAATGTGGTTACCTTATACTGATCTTTATGTGTATATCATATTCAATTCCATTAGCATTCAACAATACAATTGTATAATACATTCTAGTTTGATTCAAATGTGATTCTATACATGTCAATTCAAATACAAGCATATCAGCCATTGGGTTGATTTTTAGGCAAAATTCACATGAAATAACATAGTCATATTTTCATAGGATTCTCCATGGATCCTCAATAAATATATCAAGAATTAATCAAGTTCTAATCAATGAGAAAATAATCATAATCAGTAGAAGTTGATCCCGTAATATCTTTCTCAAATCAATATCCAATCACATACATATACAAGCAAGGTTTGTGATTATTTTAGCCAAATAGAATTATGTTTTCAAGATGAATACAGAGCTTATAAGGGAGAAAAACACTCACCTCAGGTTCCAAACACCATAAAATGTAGGTCCAACTCTGAATTTTTAGAAAACCAATCAAACTCTAGCAATCGAATCCATTTCTTCCTCCTCTCAACTCAAAAACCCTAGAAATAGTGATTAGGAGAGAAAGAATGAGAAGAGGGGATGCTTTGATGTGATTTCAAATCAATTCATAGGAGGGACAAAATATTAACATGTGAGAGAAGATTCACCATGAAAGACTATGCAAAGAAGCTAGACTTACTTGATTTCATCATATCTTGGATAGAGAAACCCTAGGTCAACATCTCCACCACTTTCTCTTCTCAAAACCCTACCTCTCCTCTCTCTATATAATTTAATTTATTTGACAAGAATGACGAGTTTTGAGATCTACTTGTGTGTTAGGTTAGTCATATATATGAATTAAGGCGCTTAAAACAATTACAAACAAGCCCTTCATTGTATTTTTATTTTTCCCAGACTGGTTGATCGGTTGAGTTATAAACTCGACCAACACCACACTCTTAAGAACTCAAACATAATCCAAAAATTACGAAAATTTAACAAAATGTCTAAAATTGAATTTATAAGATATAGTTAAAATTTCATATCATTTAGAGTTATGAATAAATAAATAAAAATCAAATACTAGACTGTTATATTGTAGTCTGCAGCATGGTCGGTTGAGTTTGTCTTGGGAAGAACTTGACCGAAACCTCTCTTTGTATAGATAAAATATCATCCAAAAGTTACACCAATTTAACAATAAGTCTATAATAGAGCTTTACAATTACAATTAAAATTTGAGATCAGTTGGATGTACCAATAAAAATATAAAATTAGAATACCAAACTTCTATATTTCAATCTGAATACATGATCGATTGAATTTCTCCTGAGAAACTCGACCAAGGAACATGTTAGAGAATTATTCTGATATTTTTCAAGAGTTCTCACGTTTGAGATATGCAAATATTACACAAATTCCAACAAATCAGAGTTACACATAAAATACTAAAAATCATTTAGTACACCACTATACTTATCAAATTCTATATTCATATGCCATCAGCACCTAATTTTGGTCGATTAGGGTTTCCATTTCTTGAACCCTAATTGTGTGAATCAAAGTATGATTAAAGATTCTCATTAGGTTTAAAACATAAAAATTAAACTACCATCATTAATCAAGCTTTAAACAATGATCAACCTGGTTAAGCATGCAATCAATCAAGTAAACCCTAATTAGATGACTAATATGAAATTGGGTCATTACACCCTCTCTCAGGTTCTAGCACATTATTGACCCATATTAGATCACTTATTTTTAACACTCAACACTTCAATTATTTCATGGGTACCTAAATCTTTCCATTCAACAAATTTTGGATCAAACATTTGTCTTTCTCTGATTTCGTCTGTAATATATGTATCATTCATCTTGATAATATTTCCCTAGATCACACCATCATCAAAACCTTAAAACCATTAGAGAACATCTATGCAGATGGAATAAAGCAAACTACATAAATATAGATAGGAAACTTATAGAGATCCAAGATAAACTTTTCATTGTACATATAGACCCCTTGATAGACCCAACCTACATACAAATGCTTAGGGCTGATTGGGAACATTCAAACCCCATAAACACTTTGATGTGGAAATAACATTGCAAGATTAAATGGATTCAAGAAAGAGAAAAAACACAAATTCTTCCATTCTATTTTCTATCACCATAAGAATAACTCGTGCACCATATCCCTTTGATAAATGGGGTTCAAATAACAAAAAAGAACCTCATTATTGAGGCATTCTATTTGTTCCTCTAGAATCTTTTCAACCATGGTAAGAAGCCATATGCCCTCTTGCACTTCAATTAGAACGTCCTCTGTCCAAACAAAATCAAAGGTGCAACTTCTCTTATGAATCCTTCCATAGAATTAGAGATCAATCTTGCAATAAATTTTCTTAGAATAATAAATCCCTTGGCCCCGATGGTACCAACAAAGAATTTTATGAACACCTTTGTGACCACATTAAATCATATTTCCATGAGATTTCCAAATATATACACATGCATGATGACATTTCTTATCAAATTAGACCCCTCAATAAAACCTGCATAGCTTTGATAAAAAAAGTCAAACAACCAACCATTGTCTACTGTTTCAGACCTATTAGTATGATCAACACATCGTATAATATTGTAATCAAAGATCTCACTCTACATTTGAAACTTACCCTGATGGATATTATTACTTTGCAACAATCTACTTTCCTTCGAGTTAGGATTATTAATGATGCTTACATTATGGTTAGTGAAACCATTCACACATGTAAGACCAAAAATGTACCCTTACCTTGATATTTGATTCTGAAAAAGATTTTGACAATTATAATTGAAGATTTACTCTGAACTACTTGATTGGTTGTGGCTTCCCTGCCAAATGGACGCACTGGATCAAATCATGTATCAGTTCCCTCTACTGTTCCACTCTTATAAATGGTCCAACATTTGGATACTTCTCTATATCAAACGGCCTCAGACAGGGTGATCCTCTATCACCTTAACTATTCATAAGTTCCACCTCCATTCTTGCATAGATGATCTTCATTGCTTCTAGTGTTAATATCTTAAAGAGTCCTATACTGGGCATAAGGCAAATCATCCAATATGTTGAAGACCCCATCATTTTACTTAAACTTGATGACTCACATATTATTTGTGATGCTCATCGTCACACAAAGCGAGATTACTCAAAACAAAGTGTGGGACTAATATTAAACATCCATGTTACCATAAAATAGGGTAAATTAAAATGATTCCACATAGGCACAAAAGCGGAAACATATTACATTGGAATCTGCAAAACTACACCACATATGTCATATATCATGTCAAATGATATTACATATCATTGTTCACTTGGCCATGTTGCCACAACCTGTTACATATACAAGCCATATTTGTGCAACCACAGGATACTGCCAAAAACGCGTATCAATGTACAATGCCTTACAAAACAACCCCAAGGACCCGAGAGTACATGGATGACACATAGGACTTTACTATAAAGTATTGTCACCTTATCTAACCTTAAGCATATAGTGCTCCTCTTGTTTCTCATCCTCAATCGCATGATCTCTACCTCGTCGTGTATGGCCACATAAAATATGTAGAAACCCACGGGGTGAGAACAACTTCCCAGTGAGAGATATAACTTTCAGATAACAACCATTATTAACACAAATAAGCTAAAGCAGGAAGATAACATTATTTTTAGGTTGAGCAGATTCAACTAAATTATATGAATAAAGCAATTAATGTTGTTTTAAGCAATTTAGGCATCTACAACTGAGTAATAGAACATCTTATTCATTTATAAGGAATATGAAGAACGTGTATAACAATTGACTTCTCTTACCACAATATAAATCAACTAAATAGTACAAGTGACAAGGCAAAAGGTCATCCAATGTGAGTCGTTTTTAACCCTAAGCAAATAGACTACACGGCTATTTTACGTCTTTTATTATGCCCTGAGGAGATGAGGTATACCACTCATACTCCAACTGACCACTGCTAAGTCGAAATCATTGCCATACAAGATCTAGTAGGAGTCAGACTCCTATGATCTCTCATACCCTCAGTTAGTCTGAGTCTATCGCAGTGACATATAAAGTCCAACTGCAAAACAACCTAGTTTGCCTTGGTATATAGGCACAACACTAGTGAAAACTAAGCTAAGACCGCAGCCGCACTCCTGTCGAGGTATGACCACATCCATCCTCAAAATATATCATATATAAACTGAATCACATCATTGAGATATGGACTCGACCATTCTCCTGCCAGGGTATGACCACACCCAGTCCTGTGAAATGCATATACTCAATAGTATATGACTCTGAGCTTCCACTGAGAGAGAACTCATTTCACCATCCAGCAAGTACTGACACTGGAGATGGATCTATGGCATAGGGAAACTACATGATTAGGGTTTCACTTGATTAGTTAAGCCAAATGAGTGACTTTTATCATCAATCAAGTTACAATGTACAAACCCTAAACAAACTCTACAAAGATAAGGGTATGATACAACTCCAAAAGATATAAAACATATGAGAATGAAACTTGTCACATAATCACTTGATACCACTGCCATACAAGGCCATCAATATTGTCACATCACTAGGGGGTAACAATCCTTCATCACATCACTGGAGGATACCACCTCACATTTAGGCATTGAGCCTCTTCTCGGTCATAAGACCAAATCACATAGTTCCTGCATCACATCATTATCTCATCACACGTCATAAGGGCACATAATCATCATTGCGTGTCATATCAAACACACCATATCATTCACTAGCTATGTTATTTATTTCACTCGCAATGTTAAGGTTACATAAGTAGGAGAGAGAGAATATCATCACATGCTAATCATCTTAAGCATGATCAACGTTATTTCATGTACTCATAATTAGGGTTAGGGTTCTCATATAGTGCTTAGCATAACACACCATAACACATCATTCACACATTCTTGGATTACATTAGGGTTTGGCATTCATATCATTAATACTCAAACATGTACATAGCAACATGTGTCAACCATAGGGTAAGGTACTGTAGAGACCATATAAGGAAACATGTGTATCGACCACTGTTGCGACCACATGACTCAATACACGTAGTGACCAACCAAACTAGACCAGAACTCTATTGCGATTGCAACACATAACAAGGTAGCAACTGCCACCACACAATCATAGCGTTGCGACCTCAAAAACATCCCCTTTGACCGCAACCAAGAACCTCCTCTAGTGCCTGCAATAACTCCATATGTATCATGACCATAAACAACATGCAATGTAGTGACCAATTTTGTGATCAACACTCAAACACAGCATTACGACCAACGTTGCGATCACCATACAAGCCACAAGGCATATTAGGGTTAGATTTTAGTAACAATCAACCCACCCTCAACACGAGGTTGATAATCATGACCACAACATGACCCATCATGGGTAGCGACCACAAAAGAGCATTAAAATAGGTAGCAACCTCAAGATGAGTCCAAGTGTTGTGACCAACACAAGGATCAAAACATGTCAACCGAAATAAACCTCATCATCAAGAAGCTCAAGCGTTACCAAGACGATAACTCAAGAAAGGAGGAACATTAAAACCATAGAAACGATCACCATAAAGATCAATAAAGAAAACCATGCTAAGAGGGGGAAACCAACGTCCATCACATGCACATAAGAACCAAAACCACCATCTAATACATAATGGCCGGAAAAAAAACTTGGCGAGAAAACCAAGATCAAGATGCAGGTAAGGAACGCTAACTCACCATCACTTAGAATTCAGATTCATGAATTAGGGTTAAGAGAAAGAGAAATCTAAGCAAGAATATTACATAATATTGAACCCTAAAACAAGATAGCATCATCTAGCATCTTAATATCATGTTTTAAATATAGAACAATAACATGCAAGCATGATATTAGTGCAATAATAGAAGAGGGGGAAAGTTATATAACCCGCCTTAGGAAGAAGATCAAGCCTTAAAGCCACGAGCTCCAAGGGATAAGAAGAACTCCTACTTGGATCAACTCCATGGACAACAAGGTCACCTCAAGAACAAGAAAAGCATACCAAGGTCAAAGGAAAGTTCAAGGTAAAGAATGCTCAAACCCTAGGCCGAACAAGAGAGAGAAGAAAGAAGAAATCTTCACCTCACATAGGTACTACTATGGTCAAACCATAGTCTTTGACCTATATGGAGGGAAGTTTCCTCAAGATAGCCACCATGGTGGTCCATAGTCTCACGACCAAGAAAAGAGTAGAAGGTAGGGTTAAAAAATAAATGACATGGAGGGTGAGAAACCACATACCAAGAAAGAAGATCACCATAAGATAAATGATCAAGCTCAAGATTACCACATGCAAGGATGATCGGTCACCAAATCTCTAAGATCACCACCTTCTATATCTCCACCAAGATCAAGGCCAAACACAAGGAAGGTGAGAACAAAAAGAGCTAAAAGAGATACTTGCATGTGAAAAAGAGGGCTTATATACTCAAGAGGTAGGAGATAGGTAAAGATATGAGGTGTCAAGGTATTAGAGCACCAAAAGGACAGTTGTCCAACCAAGACACGACCATGCATCCACTCTAGACTTGAATGCAAGAAAGGGTAATAAGAGAAAAGTAGTGTAGCGACCACTTAGGTCCACTACACCACAAGGCCACAACAAAACCAAGGGAAACACCATGTAGCAACTGCTACACTAGGTCACCAAAGCCAAACGGTCGCAACACTCCACTCAAGCCAACCCTAGTGACCCAAAACACTTGCCCAAGGTACTAGGTCACAACAAACATCAACCAAGTGAAGTGTTGCGGTCGTAAAACCTCAAAAACCAACAAAAAAGGTCGATACACCATCAAACTCAAGCATCCATGCCAAGCCCTGAAAACTCCACTATCATCTCATGATGCCATCTCATCAGCCAAGGCCCAACAAGGTCCCCCTAAGCATCATTCTCTTTCCCATGATGCTAAGGCACAAAATGCACAACTTACATGTGCCAAATTTCAAGATAAACCCTTAACATAGATAAATTGCAAATAGTCCCACAACAAGCATAACTAGCTCAAACATTAACTAAACAAGACCAAACTAAAAACATAGACGTGTCACATGTTATTAAGGAATCTCATGAGATTATATTAAGGTTAAATCAACTTATTAAGAAAAGCAAGCACATCAAGCACTAAGTTAGGTCAGGGGCCTTACATTATCAACATCATATGTATCCTTGGTATCTTCTCATATCTTTCAAGTCTCAAGATCAATCTTCACAAATCTTTGATCATCAGTACATGTATGAGTTGAAAGATCTAGAGGTGGGGGGGGGTTAATAGAGATTATAGAAAATTTAATCAAATAAAATTACTTAACACACAAAAATAAGAGAAAATCAGGCAACTAGAAGAGACATGATTTAGAGTGATTCCTTCTAAGACGTCAGTCCACTACCTACTTGTTTCTAACCAGGATTTGTAATAATAAATTTTATTATTCATCTATTAGGACAAATTACAAAATACAATTGCTTCAATTTCACCCTCTTCTTTTACCAACATGAAAGAGTACATGCTAAACCTCTTCTTTCACAGATGCAGAAGAGCACCACACCACCTCTTCTTTCACGGACTTAGAAGAGCACCAGATCACCTCCTCTTCTTTTATGGCCATAGAAAAGCACCTTTGAGAAGAATCCTTCTTCTCCTATGAGGTCCTAGATAGCCTCCTTTTCTTGGAGTAGTCCAACCACAAGACAAGAGCAAAGAATGGAGATTGAAAAAGAGAGTACACCAATTTAGCTCAATAATGTCCTATACCAAGCTTATGGACCAAGACCACAGTGGATATGCCAATGATGATTGGTGGTGTTGGGAATCTATGGATAGGACATGAAATAGCAGTTGTAGAAGATTGCAAGTAGAATGCTAAAGCTCAAATTGCTCAAGTATTATATCTCAAGTGTGTAATCTATGTTTTGGGTGTCCTAAGACCATTACTATTTATAGAAATGGATTATAAGTGGCTAGGGAAACTTAGGGGAGTCTCTAGAGTATTCTAGATCGATAATTATCTACTATAATTGAGTCAATATAGTTGCAACAACTAATTTGGTCGTTAATAAATTAGCATTCCAGAACCATTCTCGGTCGACAAATTGTTTGACTGAAAGTGTCTCGATCAAAAAGTTCTTTGACAGATTATGGTATGAGTGTGCAATTTGTCTCTAGAAGCTATATGTAACTCTAAATTCTTGGTCAACGGGTTTAACAGTCTACTCTCGGTCCACATAATTTTCAATCAGAGTTGTCTTGTTTGATGTAAAGATTTTGATCGAGAATGGCTAAGAGCTAACCATATTTGTAAAAGTTCTTCCAACGCTCTGAATTCTCGACCGAGGGCAGTCTAGGTCAAAAATTTCTTCAAACGAAGGCGTATCGGTTAACATGTTTCTTGACTGAGAAAAATCCCTATAAATAGGTGTACAAATTTTTGGAAAACTTATCTAATGGTTTTTCTAATGTGACCTCTCTATCCTAGACACTTAGTTTTGACATATGAATAGGTTTGGGATAGGTGGGGTTGGTCCATAGCTTGATTTTACATGAGTTCTAATTACTTGTACATTTGTACTACAAATAAACACATACACAATAATTCAAGAATTTTAAGCTTCGATTTTTATTAATCCTTCCTAAAATGTGCTTACTTCTTGAAACACTTACATAGCACATTAAATCTAAAAATAAGATATGTTTGCCATCATCAAAATATAAAATGAGTTAAAGTCCAATTTAGCCAACAATCTATCCCTTTTTAAAGATGGCAAACATTTCTATAAGTAAAATATTAAAATGAAATTTACATACCTTGGTGAGATTTTCCTTTAGTGTCAAAATAAATGTGTGTACATTTATTCAAAATATATGGAACATATCATCTAGATCTTGAAGTAAAGTGCAACAATTAATTTATGGCAATGTGTCTCTCAACTCAAAAACTCAATCAAGATCATAAAAACTCAAGGAATTATGATTTTTTTTAAATTATTTCTCCTCATTTGTCACCTCAAAAAGTAAAAGAATACTCCCCCTTAATATGATTCTTAAAAAAATGTGAAGTTTAGCCACAATAGTCATGAACAAGTACTTAAGTAGGCTCAATTCATTGATAAAAGAAACCATTACACAACTTTATTGCTCAAAAGAAAATACACAAGGATAGCCATACGATTTACAAAAGGTCTCACTTGAATGAATCAAGGATCACATCTACCTACATATCTTTCCTATAGAAAGGTACAATGCCATAGTATTTCACAAGAATTCGCCAATGCAGTGTGATAGTTCTGGAAAGAGAATATGCCTAAAGAAAGGTGGGTGCTCTGTCAAAATGGAAATGGGTGGATATGTCTTGGAGTTATGTAGTGGAGTATCGACTATGGGTAAGCTCAATGGATGGTGGAGGTGGTACTTGAGTGTACTTGATGTATGGGTTAGATAGATAGATACTCTCTGGATATGAGGCATATGGTTAGTTATCAGGAGTATTTGGAGTCAAAGATTGCATTTTTTGGTTAAGAGAGGTCATTTCATTATGATTGTATTCAAAATGTCTCCCAACTTGATAGGTCACTCCTTTAAGTTAGGAAACATAATTTGGTAGAGAATCCATAGAATAACTAGTGGGTGGAGATGAAGGTGGGGGTGGCATCTTGGGATGTCCATTCTTCAGTTCTAGCCCGTTTGTGCCCAAAGTCAATTCCCATTTTGTCAACTATATTTTGGGTTATTCTTTGGGGACTCTGATGAGGGGTGTATCCTAAATCAACTAAGTGTTTGCCAATGGAATTTTCAATGATTTGGCAAACAAAATTAGAGTAGGGTGGACTTCTAGAGAAATCAATCATATTTGAGAGAATAGTGTGAATAAAGTTGACAGAAATGCCCATAAGAAGCATCCTAAATTGAGGTATTTCAATTTTGTTTGCTCTAGGAAGAATATTATGACTAAGGATGAGGTTGACTATCCTATCTTCAGGGTTTAGGGATGTGACATGATAAGTACCACTTTGTTCTTGAGGAGAAGTTTTGGAAACAAAAATGGTTCTTTTAATGACACTAAGGCTGACTACATCTTGTTGATTGGTGGAAAGCTTGTTGAGAGGGTTTCTAGATGTGAGATCTACATATTCAACATATTCAACAGTGTCTATGTCTAACATTTTTTGGATGTTTGTTTCGGAAAAATTAAATGATAACCCATTAACTATGGAAGTGAAGGAATAATGATCATTTGTGTAGGGAACAAGGTTGGAATAGAATTCATGAACTGCTTGTATAGACCATGAATAGAATGAAGGAGTAAGACATTCTTGAACTCTTTGGAATTGAAAGAGGCGAGGAAGGTTTATGAGCTTGAAGAAGTCATTTATTTCCGCCAGTCAACAAAGAAGAGGTGTCTTGGAGGTGAGGTGCATGTACTTCTCTCCAGTAGTAGTGTCAGTGAAGGATATCTCGTTGATGATCATCAATGTTGGAGCCACCAAGATGGAATGCCCCTTCTTGAATGCAATCTGCTTCTTGCCATGACAAGCTGAATATGAAGCCATCTTGAGGTAGTAGAGAAAGAATTGAGTGGAAGAAGATGTGGAGAATATGGGGAATGAAAATTGTTGAATAAATGCTCTAAGGAGTGCTCAAAGGATGATGGAGAAGTTTAATCAATGAGTTGTGAGAAGAATGGCCAAGTTGGTGTCTATTTATAACAATACAAAATCCTTCTCAGTTGACAAAATCATCAATCGAGTTTCCAACGGTCATATTCCAATGGTAACAAATGACTAGTTCGGTCAACGTCATTCAAAATTTTGGCAACAGTCTTACATACGCTTAGTTGACCCTCTTAGTCTAGGTTTTGTTCAACTGAGACACAGACTGGAAAATTGTTGACTAATATGCTAACAATGGACCAAGGGTCCCACTGGGAGATCGTCAGTTGAGGATTTTGTCGATTGAGATGATGCGCAGTCCATGTTTTTGTCGACCAAAGGTGACATTTTGAGTAATATTATGCAATGAAGATTGAGTGAGGTTGACTAAGCAATTCTTGTTCATGACATTAAACCATTATGGATAGACATTAAATTTGTATATTAGTGGTGTATGCAATATAAAAAAATGAGCAAAGAGATCAAAATATGCATCTTTAAGAAGAACAATGCTTAATTATCCCTAACTACTCTAAATTAATCTAAAGAAAGGGAATTTGTGAAAATGTTAGCTAATTGATTTTCAATATCAACATGATGAAGACGTTATTTTTAGTAATATGATCATGAAGAAAATTATGTATAACTTCAACATGTTTAACATGATTATGTAAAATAGGATTATGAGCTAAATTGATGGCACTAGTGTTATCACCAAAAACTGGAGTTAAATATAACAAAAACCATTAATCGTCTAAGACTTGTGTGCAACATGAGCCACCTGCTAAATATTCTGCTTCAGTGGCAGATAATACAACAATATTTTGTTTCTTACTAAACCAAGATATGAGTGATTTTCCAAGAAAGAAACAACCACCACTAGTACTTTTATGATCAAAGCGACAACTAGTATAGTCGACATCAATATAAGCCTTATAGTCAAAAAGTTGATCTTGTGGGTACCAAATACCATAGTTGGCTATACCATCTAAATATCATAAGATCTTTTTGACAACGAACTAATGAGAATTCATAGTCTTTGATTGAGATTGTGCACATAAACCAATGACAAACATAATACCTCTATATAAGGAGTTTCCATTGGGTTCACCAACCTCATCTTTGTCAATTTTGGTGAAGGTGTCCATTGTAGTAGAGGCATGCTTGCAATTTTCCTTATTAAATCATTTCAATATCTCTTTTGCATATTTTTCTTGATTGGAGAAAATATCGCAAGGATCTTATTTAATTTTAAAACCCAAGAAAAATGTTAACTCACTAGTGAGACTCATTTCAAATTCCTTTTACATAATATCACGAAATTGTGTGCAAAATGATTCATTTGAAGCACCAAAAATAATATCATCAACATATATTTGAATGATTAGAAAATTAGATTCATACTTTTTGATAATCAATGTAGGATCTGATTTTCCCGTAGAGAAATCATTTCTAAAAAGATAATTTTTGAGATGTTCATACCAACTTCTTGGGGCTTGCTCTAAACCATATAATTATTTCTTTAATTTTTAAACATGTTTAGAATGTTTTGTATCTTCAAAATTGGGAGGTTGAGCAATATATACTTCTTCTTGTATTATTCCATTTAAAAATGTACTTTTAATATCCATTTGAAAGAGTTTTGTAATGACCCTGACCTGGGTTTTGGGATAACCCTGGATGTTTTGCCTAATTAAGATGATTATAACATTGTCTTAATCTTTTGAGAAGTAATTAAGACTTAAGGAGAGTTTAAGTTCAAGTTTGGTCCTGTTTGAATGTTGTTTGAGCAATGTTTGCTTGTTTTGGACCAAAATGCAATCTACCCAAGATAAGGGGTTATATTGCAATATATCTCATGATGGGTGTTCCCTTAGTACTCTAGCATCATGAGAGATATCATTATGCTAAGGAGTGCCTTGTGGAAAGCCTCAATTCCAAATTGAGCTTATATGGTTGATGGGATTAAGAGAGAAAGATTTCTCCCCCCCCCCCTCTCCCATGCCCGTGGCGGAGGCCAAATGCCCGAGAGGGTGGTAAATCAAGGCGGCAACTGGGATTCGAACTCAGGTCCCTTTGTTAGGGGACATCGTGCTTGACCACTTGAGCCACTCCTTGTCGGCAAGCTTGTATGGTTGATGCTTGTGCTTTATGTGCTAGTTTTGGTGTAACTTGCAACTTAACCAATATATGGTGTTGATGTGCAATTTACCACCCCTAGAGTATTCCTACTCTCTCCTAGTATCATATAGAGTAGATATAGATAAGGGGGCACCTTTTTTGAGTCTTGGTTGAGTGATAATACTCTCGGTGATGATAGAACCATAAAAAGTTGAGTACCTTGAACCCTAGTTGAGGTTATGTTGAGTTGTGAAGGGCATATTGGGGTGCCTACCAGTTTATAAACCATAGGATATGTTCCCTATAGGTTTGAAAACTTTTTGAAGCATTCATCTCAGGCTAAGCACCAAAAATAAGTGAAGCCAATCAGTTTGAGACTTCCTTGCAAAAGTGGTATCAGTTTGTACACAAAGTGATAACAAGTTGTAATATCTTGTCAAGGAAGCTACCCAATGACTGATACCTTACCCTTGGATTATCCACAAGAGTTTTTCATGTCAAGATAAATGAGGTTTCATGGTGTCACCATGTATGGACACGTGTCACCCATGTACATATGGTGATGACACCTTGCATATACTCTCTTTCATGAGCCTTAACTATATATACCCCTTTTTTCACCTCCTAGTAAACCTTTTGACTTATTTACTATCTCTTTCTTGGTAGACGACCCTAGGATATCAAGGAGGAAGATTAAGGCCAAGAAACTTGCCCAAGGTAAAGCCATGGTTATTTCCTACCTTGGATGGGCTATGCTACTCGAACCATGATTCTTTCTTTCTTTCCTTCTTCATCAAGTTCCTTACTATGGCATCACCTTTCATATAAAGGTGTTATGATCAAGACATGGACTCTTGATAAGTCATATTCAACCTTGGGAACGTGGATCTTGGAATCTTGAAGCTTTAGTGGTGACTTTGAGGCGATTTATATAACTTGAACTCAATTTTATTATTATTCACCTTCTATCATGCAATACTTGGTGATTCTTTTTCTACTTCGACTTTCCTTGATTAAATGATGGTTCTATGAATTCTATTGGATATATGGGGTTGTTTCCCACGAATTAGAGTGGTAATGGATGAAAAGTTGGAGGTTGAAGATGATGAAACCGATATGCACAAACCGATATTGGTTTGTGGGAAACCCTAACCCGATACAAGGTTATAAGTATGGAAACTGATACATATGAACTCCTAACATTTTGGTTTGTTTTTTAACCAGTCATCTAAAATTAAGAAAAAGGCAGGATGATATCTAGAAGATATCCAAGCTGACACATACATACTTGCAACATAGCATGGATGGATGATATGACTTGAGATACTTTAAAGCAATATGATGTTGTTAGGCCAATATGTTAAATGCTCTTAAAATAATATTCCTCAAGGCACTAACTTTCCATAACCAAGGAAATGTCTATTGAAGACGGGATATAAAAATATGATGTCTTAGTTGATTATGGAGGTCGACATGGCCAACTCTAACCCTAGTAATCTGATACACTCACAATCCGACACCCTCTAGCCCAATGCATCATGTGAAGATGGGGGCAATATACTCTTTGAAGCCTTGACCGATATACCAATTAATGATAAGGCCAGTAGGTGAGAGAACTAAAGTATTGAACAAGGGTTCATCCATTACAACTCAAACCCTAGAGGTCGATATCCCATAATGTGTTATGTGACTGATATACTAGCTAATGGTGTAGTCGATATCTTAGTAGATTGAGTGACTGATACTCAAAGGGATAATCTAGGCTGATACCCTATTAGATGATGAGGCCGACACACTAATTGGTTGAGTAACCAATACCCTAAGTAGATGGTGTGGCCGATGTACATAATAGGTTGATGTGGTCGATACATAATGAGTTGAAATGGATGATACATAATGAGTTGAAATGGCTGATACATAATGAGATAGGGTGGTCGATACCCTAAAGCACACTACAGTCGATATACCTTTTCAAGCATCTCTAAACCGATGCCAATTGATATGCTTTGGCCGATACAAGGGTACTTTATCCGACACAAACACATGTGTCTAGGATGACATAAGGTGTAACATGTAGGTCGATACACCTAGGCCGGCACACCTTGATGAGTGTAGGCTGATACACCTTGAATATAATCAATGGATATACTTAAAAGTAATGAGATGGATATACTTTGAAAAGTGTAGGCTAGCATACCCTAGAGAGGGTCAAGTCAATACAACAAGTTAAAGTTGAATCTAATATCATAGCAAGGATGAAAGAGAAACTTATACTACTTATATGAGAAAGGTAATACCTTATGTTGATAATCAATTAGTGATAATTGATGAGAGTAATCAAGTATGATTGGATACATATAGCAATGAATTAAACTCCTAGATGTGAGCGGTTATGAATTAGGGTTCGGTTGTTGAATAAAACCCTAAAGACCCTAATTAGTTACAATAGAAGTCCTAACCCTAATTATGAAAAGGTTGTAACTTGATTGATAGATTATCTGTGATACAATTGAATGTAAAGATAGTAATATAAGCTCCTACAAATAAGGATTTATGATCTAGGGGTGATGATTGAATATAATCCTAGAAACCCTAATCAAGTTGAAAAGAGAAACCCTAACCCTAATCACAAAAAGGGAAGGTAACTTGAAATGGCATGATAATAATATTCAGTAGTAACCATGAATGCCTTAAGATTATATCCAAGTGAGGGCTATAGTGGTTATAATCTATTATAGCTTGATTATGCCTCATGAGACCTATGGAATAATAGTTTCATAGAAAGAATGTATATAGGTCTGATGATCTGGAAAAAACATAACTGCCTAAAAGGTGATGTATCATCCAATGGTGAGTTTAAGGGATTGATATCTCATGATGAAAATGATAGGGTAACACAGAGGTGTTCTAACTGTTAAAAAAACTTAGACAAAATGATATACCTTTCATTTTATTATATTGGCAAATTGATTAAGGGATTATTCTTTTACAGCATAGTGTTGACATTTAATTGATATCTCTTTTATCATGAGACCCTAATCATGCAAATGTATTGAGATAATAAGCATAGACAACTATGGGCTATGGTGATATGACATTATATAGATTGAATGGGCCTTGTGAGCCATGCAAAATACTTGAACAACATATATAATGTTTTTATGGGTCTTATGATTTAGTGTTGGTTGTTGCCTAATGAGAGGTGACATTGAATAATGAACTAAAAAGATTGAAAACTTGTAGTATGTGATAATCAAGTATATGGATCTAATCACCTATAGATGATTGTTGCATGGTAAGATGTGACATTGTTCAAAGATGAACTGAGGGTTTGATACCCAAAACATGTGATCATGATGAAAGTATTTAAGGGGTGGGATTTTCAGTAATGTGTTCAAGGGATTGAGATTTCAGGATAAGTGTAACAAGATATGTTCCAATTGATACAAGATTTATTGAAAAGATATGTTACACCTTTATATGTAGCCTTTATTTACAATTCATGCTTGTAACTTGATCTATGCTAAAAGATGTTGTAATGCACTTAATCTATCAAGTAAACTAAAAATGTAGTCGCCCTGGCCATTGATCCATTCAGTGTCAGGATTTGCTGAATGGTGAAATGAGTTTAACTCAGAGCACATATTGTTGAATATGCAGGGTACAAATTCTATCTTGAATTCACAGGATTGTCTTTGAGCCATTTCCTTAAAAGAGTGTGGTTGAGGCTGTAGCTCTAGCACAAAAGAAGAGTATGGTTGCGGCCATGACTCAATATACATAAGTAGGATTGACTGAAGGTCATACCCTGAACCGAGAACATGCCACATGATGTATCTCTATAGCGAAGAACCTCTATACGCCAGGCTAGATAAAATGTAGATTGACTCAAATGTCACTGCCACTCTCATACTAACAGGGGAAGATGAGGTCACGGATTTCATCTCTTCCATAGACCTATATGGCATTGATGCTAGCTTTGCAATGGTCAATTGGAGATGAAAGGTATATTCCCATCTCTGTAGGTTATAAGATGGATTGTTCAAAGATGTAATCGGTCATTTAGCATATTTTTTTATGGATCAAATATGAAAACATTGGTTGAAGCCTTGCTTTTTTTATACTATTTAGATTGTAACAGTTATACATGTTCTTCATATTCCTTTTAGAAGTGATTGAATGATCTATTGCTCAGTTAGAGATAATAGAACTAATGAGATATTGAGATTGCTCTATCATATATATGATCAACAGTTATATATGTTTAATTCAATAAAGGTTTTTCTGCACTCTTTTATAAAAGTTTAACTGTGATAATAATAATGTTGGCGGAGAGTTATATCTCTCGCTGGGACTCATTGTTTCATCCCGTGGTTTCCATAACTTTTTAGGTGGACGTGCACAAGAAGATAGTGATCGTATAGCTGAGAGCGAGCAACAATAGTAGGAATAGTAGTAACAACTTAGGCTGAGTGTGATGTTATGTGTCTAGTATAATAGAGTCCTACGAGACATCCCTGTACTCTCAGGTCCTTGGGAGATAGTTTTCTTATTTGATTTTATGATCGATTTGAGATTTTAGCTAGAAATGTCATGATGTATGATGTTGCTTTTTTGAACACTTTTGGTAAAGCAACTGTTGTCTCATATCCTTGCTATATGAAGGAATGGTGTATGTATGATATGACAATGATGCATATGTAAATATGGCCTTGGGCCTTTTGTGAAAAGTTTCTGGCAGTGAATCTTTGTGGAAAAATGGTTTTAATTTTTTAGTGATTTTTGGTAGTCCGCTATCAATGATTAACTCTGTGTTGTTCTTTGCGATTAAGTTGTCGATTTGATAGCGGTCGTTACAATTTTTGGTATCAGAGCTATAGGTTCGATGAGTCTACATGGACATAGGATTAAGGTTGTTGAGTCTATTCTAAGTGTCTTCCAGTAAGTCTAATAGTGGCTTCTACTTATGCAGAAGAAAGTATAAAGCCTAAGGATGTCTGGAGAACACGAGGAACATGCTACTGAAAGCAGTGTCGCTGCACCAGGAGAAGGTGCAAGAGATCAGGCAAGAGGAGAGCAAGTGCCTGGCAATCCCCAGTTGGATCAGTCTATGCTAGAAAATCCTACATTTCACACTCTTGTTGTGCATGTTATGATGATAGTTCTACATATAGTGGACAGGATACTAGAAATGCCACCTTGGACACCCATCCCTAATACAGAATTTTCAAATTCTAGTAAGCCCTCTAGACAACCATGCTATGATAAAATAGTGAAAAATGTGGGAAAGGTTAAAGTAGGGCAAGAAAACATAATCTGCTACCAGTGTAGATAGGTGGGGCATCTAAGGAGGCAATGCCCAAAAAGGGACAATGAATCGAGTATTAAGGAAAAATCTACACAATATCATGGACAATTGACTAATAGATCTAAAAAGCTCAAGTTTTCTGTGCTACCAGTACGACAAACCCCGAGTACACCAGAGCAGAGATCGTCAAGTAAGGGCAAAGGTCCTAACTTTCAACATGTAAAGGCTTTTGACTTAGTCTCTACATCAGTAACAAGACCAGCCAGACGAGGGTGTGAGATCAGGACATGTTTTAGATGTGGACATATTGGGCATATTAGACCATTTTGTCTAAGGAGAGAGGTTGAGATGGCTCAACAGTCTAGGCTAGCTCAGCAGGACTTACAGAAGTCACAGTCCAATAGTGCTAAAAGGCAAAGACAATGAAGGGAAACGATTAGACTTCATGTTGAGAGTCAACCAAAGATGGTAGATGACCCACAAGGGGTGGCAGGTCAGATAGAACCTTTTTTATTTTGAATTTTTATCTCCTTATTTTACTTGTTAATCATAAGAGGATTAGTTATTGTTTGAATTTCTTTTGGTTAATCCATGGAGACATGGGAAAAGATGAAGAGGATTAGAATTTATATTCTATCCAATATTATGTAAATGGTTTTATAATTTCTTGAGCCCATATAAAGAGTAAGAGGTATGAAAAGATATCTGGAAAGAACCAAAAATACTAAGTTTTACAACTCAAAAGAGATGTTTAAGATACAAGACATGGTATTAAATGAAGTGCATGCTACCTAATCTCAGTATTTAAATACCCTGGCCAGGTATTCAATTACTAGAGACAAGGTAAGTATGGAACTCTTACATTACTATCTTTCTAATTACTCTGATCAAGTAGTCATTTTGATATAATCTAAAGAGCAATATGAAATTGAAAAAATGGCAAAGAGATTATTATCACATTCTAAATGATAATAAAGTGAAACATGAGTAATCTTAGATTAACACATGAATAAAAGAAAGTATGAAATGTAATCACCATGAGATATGAAAAGGAAACAAGGAAGATAATCCCTGCTCAACAAAGAAAAAGAAGAGAATAATGATCTTTGTGGTAAGACAAGGAAATGTTTAAAGAAAGGGCGATGACATATAATAATCCTTGTAGTTCCTATGCCAATGACAAGGAAACCAATATGAAAACAAATTAAAGGACACATGAGTAGTGAAAACTTGTATAATAATCAAGGTAGATTGGTAATCTCCTTCTCCCTATTGAGAATTCTTGGATTCTGCTATGGTAATAAGAGAAAGCATGTTTCCTTTATACTTCCTTTCTAGGGATATAATGTTCAAGTGAAGTCTCATATCACTTGATATACATGGTTTTGAAGTAACTATGAGATGGATACTTGAAAAGTATCAGCTAGGGCTTTGACTTTAGCTCCAAGATGATGACATTTGAGAATAGTGATGTTTATTGAACCTTAAAAGATGTTGGAATGCTTTTCTGATATTTTCGGTCTAATAAAGATGTAATGTATCTTTGGCACGTGTGATAGATACCAATGTGAGGAATCCTAGTATCTAAGAAATGCCAGTTGTGTATGAACCTAAGAATGTAAGATGATTAAGTGTTTTACTAACTAAGAAGGATTGACTTTGAGATCAATCTGGCTACAGGGTATTCCACCTACAATATGGATATCACGTGTTAGGGGTTTATGTACCGCATAAGATGATGATGACAAGGACACACAAGTTGAAGAAATAGTTACAAGATCTGCTTGGGTAAAGTTCATTAGGTTGAGTGTAAACCCTTGGAATACACCTATTAGGTTTGCAAGTAAGGAGGATTCTGAAGGGATATACACCGACGAGTAGAATTTCTAATCTCTATCTAGATCAGTGAAAAGAAAAGTACAATTGGAAGTGTATATCATAGCAAGCTAGTTGGTATGAATCATATGTGCACTTTGTGTTGAATCAGTAGATCAGAGTAGCACAACAGAAGCATGGTGGGTCTTGTAATCTCAAGTAAGTAACATATACATCATTAGTCTTTCTTTGGAAGAAAACATGATGAGGTTTGAAAAGGATATGGTAAACCTTCAAGTCTAAAAATCTTAACATATGATATGGTACGTTAAGAAGGTGATACATAAGAAGGAGTTGACCTCTGAGATATATAAGGATAAGTATGTATAGTGCTTTTACAGCTATGAAAGTATCACCTAGCATATGGTTGATTTTACCGCCAGTAATGGAGAAGACAAGTTGACTATGAGCCTTGTGAAATAGATCCTATGATTAACCTTGGATGGATGAACAATATGTTGGTCGAGTCTTATGATATTACCCTAACATCAAGGAACTATGTGAAAGTTTGAAGGTGCAATGCATAAGTAACATTTATCTCCTTTCGCCTGGGATTTCGGGGGTGAAATCCTTGTTAGGGGTTTATTACTTGTAATGACCCTTACTTGGGTTTTGGGATAACCCTGGATGTTTTTCATAAGTAAGATGATTAGAACCTTGTCTTAATCTTTTGAAAAGTAATTAATACTTAAGGAGAGTTTAAGTTTCAAGTTTGGTCCTGTTTGAATGTTGTTTGAGCAATGTTTGCTTGTTTTAGACCAAAGTGAAATTTACCCAAGATAAGGGGTTATCTTGCAATATGTTACATTATGGGTGTTTCCTTAGTACTCTAGCATCATGAGATAGAGCATGATTCTAAAGGGCACCTTACGTAAAGCCTAAATTCTAAATTGAGCTTGTATGGTTGATGCTTGTGCTTTATGTGCTAGTTTTGGTGTAACTTGTAACTTAACCAATATATGGGGTTGATGTGTAATTTACCACCCCTAGAGGTTCCTACTCTCTCCTATTATCATCTATAGGAGAGAGAGAGAGAAGGGGGTGCCTTTTTTGAGTCTTGGTTGAGTGATAATACTCTTGGTGATGTTAGAACCATAGAAAGTTGAGTACCTTGAACCCTAGTTGAGGTTATGTTGAGTTGTGAAGGGCATATGGGGGTGCCTATAGGTTCATAAACCATAGGATATGTCCCCTATCAATTTTTAAACTTTTGGAAGCATTCATGTCGGGTAAAGCACCTTAAATAAGTGAAGCCTATCGATTTGAGACTTCCTTGCAAAAGCGGTATCAGTTTGTACACAAAGTGATAACAAGTTGTGATATCTTGTTAAGGAAGCTACCCAATGGCTGATACCTTACCCTTGTATTTCCACAAGAGTTGTTCATGTCAATATAAATGAGGTTTCATGATGTCACCATGTATGGATACCTGTCACCCATGTACATATGGTGATGGCACCTTACATATACTCTCTTTCATGAGCCTTAACTATATATACCCCTTTTTTGACATCCTAGTAAACCTTTCAACTTCTTTACCATCTCTTTCTTGGTGGACGACCCTAGGAGCTCAAGGAGTAAGAGGAAGGTCGAGAAATTTGCCTAACATAAATCCATGGTTATCTCCTACCTTGGATGGGCTATGCTACTCGAACCATGATCCTTTCTTTCTTTCCTTCTTCACCAAGTTCCTTACTATGGCATCACCTTTCATATAAAGGTGTTATGATCAAGAATTGGACTCTTGATAAGTCATCTTCAACCTTAGCAGAGTGTAGCTTGGAAGATTGAAGCTTTAGTGGTGACTTTGAGGTGGGTTATATAGCTTGAACTCAATTTTATTATTATTCACCTTCTATCATGCAATACTTGGTGATTCTTTTTCTATTTTGACTTTCCTTGATTAAATGATGATTCTATGAGTTATATTGGATATATGGGGATGTTTCCCATGAACTAGAGTGGTAATGGATGAAACGTTGGAGGTTGAAGATGATGAAACTGATATGTACAAACCGATATTGGTTTGTGGGAAACCCTAACTCGATACAAGGGTATAAGTATGGAAATCGATACATATGAACTCCTAACCTTTTAGTTTGTAACATGAGTATAACTAATTTCCTCTTAGTTGTTTAACACGTCATCTAACATTAAGAATAAGGCAGGCTGATATCTAGAAGATATCCAAGCCGACACACACATACTTGCAACATAACATGGATGGCCGATATGACTTGAGATGCTTTAAAGCAATATGATTTTGTTAGGACGATATGTTAGATGCTATTAAAACAATATTCTTCAAGACACAAACTTGCCATAACCAAGGAAATGTCTAGTGAAGATGGATTATCAAAATATGATGTCTTAGTTGAGTATGGAGGCCGACATGTCCAACTGTAACCCTAGTAATATGATACACTCACAATCCGACACCCTCTAGCCCGATACATCATGTGAAGATGAGGAAAATATACTCTTTGAAGCCTTGGCTGATACACCAATTAATGTTAAGGTCAGTAGGTGAGAGAACTAAAGTATTGAATAAGGGTTCATCCATTACAACTCAAACCCTAGAGGCCGATACCCCATAATGTGCTATGTGGCCGACACACTAGCTAATGGTGTAGCCGATATCTTAGTAGATTGAGTGGTCGATACTCAAAGGGATAAGCTAGGCTGATACCCTAGTAGATGATGAGGCCGACACACTAATTGGTTGAGTGACCAATACCCTAAGTAGATGGTGTGGCCGATGTACATAATAGGTTGATATGGTCGATACATAATGAGTTGCTATGGCCGATACATAATGAGATAGGGTGGCCAATACCCTAAAGCACACTATAATCGATATACCTTTTCAAGAATCTCTAAACCGATGCCAATTGACATGCTTTGGCTGATACAAGTAATGGTACTTTGGTTGACAAAAACACATGTGTCTAGGCTGACATAAGGTGTAACATGTAGGTCGATACACCTAGGCCGACACACCTTGATGAATGTAGGCCAATACACCTTGAATATAATCAATAGATATACTTTTAAGTAATGAGATGGATATACTTTGAAAAGTGTAGGCTAGCATACCCTAAAGAGGGTCAAGTCAATACAACAAGTTAAAGTTGAATCTAATATCCTAGCAAGGATGAAAGAGAAACTTATACTACTTATATGAGAAAGGTAATACCTTATGTTGATAATCAATTAATGATAATTGATGAGAGCAATCAAGTATGATTGAATACATATAGCAATGAATTAAACTCATAGATGTGAGGGGTTATGAATTAGGGTTCGGTTGTTGAATAAAACCCTAAAGACCCTAATCGGTTACAATAGAAGTCCTAACCCTAATTATGAAAGGGTTGTAACTTGATTGATAAATTATCTATGATACAATTGAATCTAAAGATAATAATATAATCTCCTAAGAATTAGAAGTTATGATCTAGGGGTGACGATTAAATATAACCCTAGAAACCCTAATCAAGTTGAAAAGAGAAACCCTAACCCTAATAAAAAAAAGGGAAGGTAACTTGAAATGATATGATAATTATATTCAGTGGTTACCATGAATGCCTTAAGATTATAGCCAAGGGAGGGATATAGTGGTTATAATAAATTATAGCTTGATTATGCCTCATGAGACCTATGGAATAATAGCTTCACAGAAAGAATGTATGTAGGTCTAATGATCTAGCAAAAACATAATTGCCTAAAAGGTGTTGTGTCATTCAATGGTAAGTTTAAGGGATTGATATCCCATGATGAAAATGATAGGGTAACACATAGGTGTTCTAACTGTTAAAGAATCTTAGACAAAATGATATACCTTTGATTTTATTATATTGGCAAATTGATTAAGGGATTATTCTTTTACAACATAGTGCTAATATTTAATTGATATCTCTTTTATCATGAGACCCTAATCATGCAAATGTTTTGAGATAATAAGCATAGCCAACTATGGGCTATGGTGATGTGACATTATATAGATTGAATGAGCCTTGTGAGCCATGCAAAATACTTGAACAACATATACAATGTTTTTAAGAGTCTTATGATTTTGTGTTGGTTGTTGCCTAATGAGAGGTGATATTGTTCAATAATGAACTGAAAAGATTGAAACCCTGTAGTATGTGATAATCAAGTATATGGTTCTAATGACCTAGAGATGATTTTTGCCTGGTAAGAGGTGACACTATTCAAAGATGAACTGAGGGTTTGATACCCAAAACATGTGATCATGATGAAAATATTTAAGGGATGAGATTCTCAGTAATGTGTTTAAGGGATTGAGATTTCAGGATAAGTGTAACAATATATGTTCCAATTGATACAAGATTTCTTGAAAAGATATGTTACACCATTCTATGTAGACTTTATTTACAATTCATGTTTGTAACTTGATTGATGCTAAAATATGTTGTAATGCACTTAATCTATCAAGTAAACTAAAAATGTAGTCACCATGGACATAGATCCATTCGGTGTTAGGATTTTCTGAATGGTGAAACGAGTTTAACTCTGAGCGCATATTGTTGAATATGCAGGGTACAAATTGTATCTTGAATTCACAAGATTGGCTTTGAGCCATTTCCTTAAAAGAGTGTGGTTGAGGTCGTAGCTCTAGTACAAAACAAGAGTATGGTTGCGGCCATGACTCAATATATATAAGAATGATTGACTACCTTGAACAGAGAACATGTCAGACGTTGTATCTCTATAGTGAAGAGCCTCTATACGTCAGGTTAGCTAAAATGCAGATTGACTCAAATGTCACTTCCACTCTTGTACTGACCGAGGAAGATGAGGTCGCAGATTTCGGCTCTTCCATAGACCTATATGGCACTGATGCTAGCTTCACAGTGGTTAGTTGGAGATGAAAGATATATTCCCATCTCCACATGGCATAAGATGGATTGTATAAAGATGTAATCAACGATGTAGCGTATTAGTTTAAGGATCAAATACAAAAACATTGGTTGAAGCCTTGCTTTGTTTTTATATTGTTTAGTTTATACATGTTCTTCATATTCCTTTTAAAAGTGATTGAATGATCTATTTCTCAGTTCGAGATAATCAAACTAATGAGATATTGAGATTGCTCTATCCAGTATATGATCAGCAGTTATACATGTTTAATTCAATAAAGGTTTCTTCTGCTCTCTTTTATAAAAGTTTAACTGTGATAATAATAATGTTGGTGGAGAGTTATATCTCTCACTGGAACTTCTTGTATCACCATGTGGGTTCTACAACTTTTTGGGTGGACATGCATAAGAAGATAGTGATCGTATAGCCGAGAGCGAGAAACAACAATAGGAACAGTAGTAACAGCTCAAGTTGAGTGTGTTGTTATGTGTCTAGTAGAATAGAGTCCTATGAGACGTCCATGTACTCTCAGGTCCTTGGAAGATAGTTTTCTTATTTGGTTTTACGATCAATCTAAGATTTTGGCTAGAAATGCCTTGATGTATGATGTTTCTTTTATGAAATCATTTGGTAAAGCAATTGTTGTCTCATATCCTTGCTATATGAAGGAATGATGTATGTATGAGCTGACAATGATGCATATGTAAATTTGGCCTTCGGCCTTTTGTAAAAAGTTTTTGGTGGTGGATATTTGTGGAAAAATGGTTTAGTTATTAGTGATTTTTGGCAATCAGATGTCAACGATTAATTCTGCATAGTTTTGTGAGATTAAGTTGTCAGTTTGATTGCGATCGTCACAAGTTTGATGTTTTTATGTGTAATTGGAGCTAATAACATATGAATTGACTCAAGTCTAGCTACTGGAGAATAGGTTTCATCAAAGTCAATTCCTTCTTGTTGATTATACCCTTGGAAACCAATCTAGCTTTGTTCCTAACAACTTCCCCGATTTCATTTAACTTGTTACAAAATACCCATTAAGTTCTGACAATGGTTTTATCTTTAGGTCTAGGAACCAAATACCATACATCATTCTTAATGAATTGATTTAGTTATTGCATAACAATTATCCAATAATCATCTTTAAGAACTTCATCAACCATCTTAGGTTGAATTAAGGATACAAAGGTGGTGTTAGCTATATCTCTAAAAGAAGATCTAGTTTTTAATTTATCAAAAGGATCACTGATTATTAGATCTTGGTGGATGGTCTTTTATTATTCTTGGAATGGGTTGATGTTATTCTTCACTTTGATTTTGACTTTTTCATATTTATCATTGTTATCTTCTTTAGGTGATATGATTAAGTCTTCAATTAATGGCGGAAGATCATTTTCTATTTTATTGTTTATTTGATTTCCATGAAATGTTACATGCATCGATTTTTCTACTTTCTTAGAGACTGTATTAAATATTCTCTAGGCCTTACTTGAGGTTGAGTAACCTAAAATCACCATTTTTGTGATTTAGGATCAAATTTATCTCTATCATCTTTGGTGTTTAAAATATAGCAGTTCCAAAGGTGTCAAAGTAATCCAATCTTGGTTTCTTTGAAAATAGAATTTCATCAGGAGTCTTTTTAAGTTGTGGATGAATTGAGTTTTTATTTTGAGCATAAAATGTGGTATTAACGGCTTAATCCCAAGAATTTTTAGGTGTTTCATGTTTTGATAGCATGGTTCTAACCATTTCTAGCAAAGAGTGATTTTTCCTTTCAACCTAAACATTTAGTTGTGGAGTGTGTGAACTAGAAAGATTGTGAGTATAGCCTTTAGTTGAGAAAAAAATCTTCAAAACATGGTTTTCAATCCTCCCCAGTAATCACTCCTAATGGCTCAAATTTTATTTTGAAGTTGATTTTCAATATTTTAGAAAAACTGAATAAATATTTTGATAGCATCATCTTTTCCAGAAAGAAAATGCACCCAAATATATCTACTATAATTATCAACAATTAGAAAGCAATATTTCTTTTCACCTATAGATTATGTTCTCATGGGCCTGGATAAATCCACATGTATGAGTTCTAGAGGTCTATATGTACTAAGGATTTGTTTTGTTTTCAAAGAAGTTTTAATTTGTTTTCCTAAGATGCAAGGTTTACAATTTAACCACAAACTAGATAATGTTTAGCTAACTTTTTAATAACATGAGTGCTTGCATGTATGAATATTATATACCATATATTTTGAGTATTATCATTTCAATAAGACATTTTCCAATAATTGATTTCATAGAATTAGACCTAATAACATTAAATTGCCTACTCTTTTTCCTCATATACTATATCATTAGTTTTTTCTTCAAGTTATTTATAGCAAGATTTATTAAAAAGAACATCATAACCACTGTCACATAATTGACTAACACATAGCAAATTATGATGCAAACCATCTACAAATTATGATGCAAACCATCTACTAATAGCACATTCTTGATTGTGAGATCAGTTCGGATATTACACGTTCCCATGATGGTGCCTTTGTCATTGTATCCAAATGTGACTGATCCTCCCTTTTTGTTTTTGAGTGAACTGAAAGCCTTTTTATCTCTAGTCATATGCTTGGGGAATCCACTATCCACCACCCAATCATGCAATTTTAAAAAGGTTTTTGGTGTCCAAGTAGAGTCCATGATGGTTATTGTAGAATAAAGTAGATATGCATGAAACTTATATTATCAAGCCAAGAATATTTCTATAGGTATGATTTGAAATATTCTTATTTAAATTTCTGGAAAATTTTCGGTCAAACTATTTTTCAGTTGATAGGATACTTGGTGGAAATTTTTTTCGACCTAAAGCAGTTCAAGGCTTTCTATTTTAATAATTTACACAAGATCTACAAATGAATCTTTGTTTAAATAAAAGATATGCACATAAATTTTTGTTTAAATAAAAGATATGCAAATAAATGTCAAATTAGGCTGAGATAAGACATAAATGTGTTTATCAAGATTAACCATATGTTAAATCTCAACAAGTTCCTATTTTGTTTCAAGTTGGAGATTTGGGAACCCAAACCATGTCAATTGCTCCTTCATCCAATATTCACATGAGAAAGAGTATTGACCAAAACGTTGACGGTAATAACATGAGATAAAAAAATATTTCATTTCTCTTTCAAACATTTTGGGAATTTACAACTTTAGCTTTAGGTACATATATAGTTGTAGTCTTAGGAACACAAGTCCTTTTTGTTTTAGGTTGGTTTTAAGGTACATATCCTAGACCTCTTTTTCCTACTTGTTTAGAAGAATCATCTAGGATATTAGCAATACTTTTATTTCCTTGCATTAATCTAGAGACTTGATTTTATAATTCAACATTTTCAGCAAGCTTTTTAGTTATATCCAAATTTAATTGAGCAAGATTTGAAAGTAAAGTATCTCTTTATTGTACCAAAACATAACAATCTGCATGTGTGCATAAAATAAATTGAGTTTCATAATCATTTAATTTAGCAAGCATATCAATATTTTCTTGAGAAAGAAGATTATTGTAATTTTCAAGAACAAGTAATTGTGCCTTATAATTTTCAATAGATTCTTTTCGTGCATTATTTGAATATTTTAGAGTATCATTTTCAGAACTAAGTTTATCTATATTAATGTGAAGTTCATCAATAAATTCAGTAAGTTTCTTCTTTTGTTTCTTGTGGTCCATGTATTTTGCATGAATTTATTCAAGACTAATAACTGATTCTTCTTTAGATAATTCAAAATATCTACCCATCGATTTCTTTATCATCTTCTCTTGCCACGAGACATTATATCTCCTCTTCTTCACTACTTACACTCTCATCACTTGATAGATCCCAAGTGGCTTTGTAGGATTTTTCTCCCTATCTTTCTTCTTGACTGAGGACTTCTTCTTGAGATTTGGGCACTCATTCTTTAAGTGACCCTTCTTTCTGTATTTGAAATACCTAGAAGAATGAAGACATTTATATTTCTTACCATTTACAATTAGAACATTTTTTACATTGTCATTGCTGTGTCGTTACTTTCTTGAATGGAATTTCTTGATGATATCTTAGAGGTGTCTTAAGCGTGAGGTCCTTTTTTCTTCACATTTGTTGTTCAAACTCAATCCTTTATTCTTTTTCTTCTAGAGTGACTTCATGCGTCTCTAGGTTCCTGATGAGTTGCTCCATCTTTAGTGATGTGAGATAGTTATCTTCCTTGATAGCAGTAATGTTTGACTTGTATATGGGAGGTAATGATCTAAGTATATTGAGTACTTGATCATCCTTGCGTATATTCTTCCCCAATACACTTACAATGTTCACAATGTTAGAAAATGTAGCATATATTTCTGCAATACTTTCCTTAGGTTGCATACAAAATAATTCAAATTTATGTTTTAACAAATGAGTTTTAATATTCTTAATTTGGGTAGTTCCTTCATGTATTACAATGAATTTGTACCCAATTCCATGAGTTGTTTCACACGAGGATATCTGATTAAATTCACTAATAGATAAAGAACAATAAAGATTGCTTACTGCCTTTGCATTGATTGTGGCTTGCTTTGTTGTATTAAGATTCCATGTTTTTAACTCAGTGTTTGGAAGTACGTATTGACGATCTATCATATTCCGCATTTCAAAGTTGATTCCTTGAATGTAAAACTACATCCTCCTCTTCTAGTAGGTGCAGTTAGACCCATCGAGCACTGAAGACCTACTCATGTGCGATCCTTCTAACTTGAGGTGGCTTAGTACATTCTCCCCCATGCTTCAAGACCTATTAGGGATCCTTGACGACCTTCTCTCATACCAAATGAAATATCTAGATGGAGTGAATAGAGCTTATAGAAAATTTTAATCAAACAAAATTAGTTAACACACAAAAAATAGAGAAAAGCAAGCAACTAGAAGATATATGATTTAGAGTGATAGTTATTTCCAACTAGGAGTTGCAACAATCAATTTTATTATTTATCTGTTAGAACAAATTACAAAATAAAATTGCTACAATTTTGCCATCTTCTTTTACCAGCCACTGAAGAGCACCTGCTAAACCTCTTTTTTCACGGACGCAGAAAAGCATCGTACCACCTCTTGTTTCACGGACTTGGAAGAGCATCAAATCATCTCCTCTTCTTTGACTGCCACAAAAGAGCATATGTGAAAACACTCCTTCTCCTATGAGGTCCTAGACAACCTCCTCTACTTGTAGTAGTCCAACCACAATGTAAGAACAAATAATGGGGATAGGAAAAGAGAGCACACTAATTTATCTCAATAATATCCTAGATCAACCTTATGGAGCAAGACCATAGTGGATTTTGCCAATGATAAGTGATGGTGTTGGGAAGCTATGTATAGGACACGAAATCATAGTTGTAGAAGATTGCAAGTAGAATGCTAAAGCTCAAATTGCTCAAGTATTGTATCTCAAGTGTGCAAGTTATATTTTGGGTGTCCTAAGACCACTACTATTTATAGGAATATATTATAAGTGTCTATGGAAACTTAGGAAAGTGTCTAGAGTGTTCTAGATCGAGAAATAACCGTTATAATCAAGTCAATGTAGTTGCAACGACTAATTCATGAATAAAATTAACATTCCAGAACCATTCTTGGTTGACAAATTGTTCGACCGAAGTGTCTTGGTCGAGAAGTTCTTTGACCGAGTATGTTCTGAGTGTACAATTTGGTTCTAACGACTATATGTCGTTCTAACTTCTTGGTCAACTGGTTTAACGGTCTACTATTGGTCCACAAAATTGTCGATTGGAATTGTCTAGGTCAACAAATATTTTGACCGAGAATGACTTAGATGTAGATGTATTGTGAAAGTTCTTCCCATGCTCTAAATCATCGACCGAGGGGAGTCTCGATCGACAATTTCTTTGACTGAAGGTGTCTCAGTTGACAAGTTTCTCGATTGAGGAAAATCCCTATAATTAAGTGTGCAAATTTTTGTTAAATCTATCTAATGAATTTTCTAATGTGACCTACCTATCATAGACACTTAGTTTTGACATATGAATAGGTTTGGGATAGGTGGGGTTGGTCCATAGCTTGATTTTACATGAGTTCTAAATACTTGTAGATTTGTACTACTGATAAACACATATATACAATAATTCAAGCATTTGAAGCTCTGATTTTGGTTAATCTTTTCTAAGATATGCTTAGTCTCTGAAACACTTAGATAACACTTTAAATCCACAAATAAAAAATATTTGTCATCATTAAAAGATAAGATGAGCTAATGTCCAATTTAGCCAACATGAGTAAAAATCATACTGAGAGGTAAATACACTTCAGTTCCAAAAGGAGACCTTCCCCATCAAGCACCTAGGGTTACTACTTTCATAGAATCCTATGCCTACAAGTTGCCATAACAAATTGTTAAAAATAGCAAAGAAAACTTAGTATCTAGAAAACACATCACCTAAGTCTTGCTCGACAACCCACCCTCATTAACACCTCTCTTTCCCCTGTTGCCACCTTATACCTTAGCTCAATCCCTTTACTATCTAAGGTCGCAAAACATATAAATAAAATCAAGAGGCATTTTCTTTGGAGAAGAATAATTAATCATCAAAAACACATCTAGTAGGTTGCGAACACATCTGTAAACCTAAAAGAATATAGTGGATGGGGTATCATTAATTTGAAACTACATGCACTTAGTCTGATTTGTAAAATAAGAACATAATTATGCAATAAAAACATATTGTTTAGAGTATATATGTCACTGAGAAATACTATTTATGACAAAACCTTGGTAAAAAAATCTCCAGAAATGACTCCACTTTGGAAACATATAAATGACACTTTGCATATTATTCGTTACAACATCAAGATCCCTTCCTTTTGTGCTCCTTACATATCTTTTTGGTTTGACCCATGTATGAAAGGTTGCACCGTCGCTAATACAAAAATAGTAATGAACATCCTTGAAAGCATTATTAATATAACTACAGTAAAAAACATTGATCATCCTTAACTCTCATAGAAGGAACACCATTAGATTTCTGACTGTATCTTTTTTTGTGGATGAAATTGAGGATATAAATCACATTCTAGAGTTTGATACCGGAATAAGGCGATATGGAAATGGGCTAATACATATAAACCTAAATCCACATGTGATATCTTCAACGAGACTGAGTTGTAAATTCAAATAGATATAAAATATTACGTGTCCCACCAAACACATCATCCTCATTTGTCTTATAGGATATAATAAAATCCTCACTCTACAAAACTAATGGAAACAAGGATCTATAGTCCTACCATGTGAATACTATGTAGAGAGGATGTCGTAAACAACAAACATATTTTCTAATGTATTTTGACTAGACAGATTTGGCAACTTCATTCACATCCCTCATCTAAAAAATGATATCAAAAGGGATATTATTCACTGGACCATCAAAGTTGTACATGTATCTCCACAATACACACATACAAATGTATTAATAATTATTATTATGTAGGCAATATAGAAAGAAAGAAACTATAGAACTTTTGAAATTAAAATTACTATTTATCCTTTATAAACGATTATATCCAAGACACTTATATTAATAGTCTATTATTGTACAACTGATACACGTATTGAGGCCTTAATTGTAGAAGCAAAGGGCACACACTTGCTAAGTTTCAAAGATGTGGACTCATTTCGAGGCAACTACTCTGTGGAAATTTTTTGAATGAATAACATCCAGATTCAGATTGAGATTACCTCCATATAGCTTCTTCTATGCAAGCTCCTATCTAGATTATTGAGGCTTGTTATAGGCCTCCCCCTAATAGAGTATTTTTCTCATTTCCTGCATCCTATCTATATTTATGTGTTACTAATTACCTTGGTAATTGTAGTAACACACAATAAGTTGTCCATCTTTTATTTTGTAACTGATATTTCGGTTGTGATCTCAATTCTCATCTATCCATATAAATACTTAAACCCTATAAAATGGGCGAATGGGTTGGGTTTAGGTTGGGTCATTGCGGATGTCGGTTAAAAATACCCAATATTAGATGGGTGGAGCAATATCATACTCAAACCTGAACCAGTGGGTTGCATATGCCCAACAATTATTTATACAATAAAAAGATGTTGACAGTTGTTGCTTTACGTCAAAAAGTAGAATGATTCATAAATATTTTTTAGTAAAAATATAGGAAACTGAGAGCAACCATCCACTATGTTTGGTGTCAAACACAATGTAATCCCTATTCCTTCGTTTCAACTTAAAATTTTAGAAAAGGAAACCAATCAATTGTTGCAACGTAAAATTTAAAAAATACTCAATATAGATGTTGCAAATAACATATTATATCACCATAAAAATAATATAGTTTATCATATAACATTATAAATTCCCAATTTATCATATATTTATGGTTAATAATTGTACAAGTGAGCATAAGAAGAATATAATTGCTATTAAGGAATGTAAAGTATACAACACACTATATGCTTATGAACATATAAACAATATACATGATAACTACTTTGTTTTCAGTAGCATCAAAGATTAACAAAAGATATCAATCATGATCTTTAGGATTTGTCTTTTTATATTTTATACGTTATATATTACCAATTTAATTGTTTGATAAATGTGTGTTGTGACATGTCTTAAGAGTCATATTGGTATTATATTTATGTTAATAAAATATTTAATGTAATTAACTGAGTCTCACACGAGTGTCTGGGGTCACCCATGAAATCCACTAACTAAATGGGTAGGTACGGGTTTCTGTGATTTATTTCATGTGATAAATTTTATTACCTAAATCCTACTTAAATTGATCGATCCATGGGTATTCATGGACTTTTGACCCAATGTGACAGGTCTATATATGCTTCATAAAAAAAGAGCTGCTTTTTTTTACTACCATGAAAAGAGAAGTGACGCCATCGAGCAGTAACCCAGGTGATCAAGCACGGATGCCCTCATGAAGAGTCTCAAGTTCAAACCATCATGTTGGTAGTTAGACTCCCATGCAACATCAACTGGCCTATGATATAATAGTTCTAGAAAACCGGTGTGCGGATGCAAGAGCTCTCCCAGATTTACCATCCTTGTAAGGAATAAAGTGGGGGTGATGAGCATTGAGTAAGTTGTGCGAGGGCCGACTCAGATGGTATGAACATGTGCAACATAGAGTGACTAATGCGCCTATACGAAGAAATGCTATTGAGACAAACACAATCAATAGAAGAAGAGGAAAACCTAAATTAACATGGGAAGAGCTTGTAAAGAGAGATTTTGAATCTCTACAACTCATCTAAAATATGACAATGATAGAGCTAAATGGAAATGAATGATCCATGTAGCTGAGTCCAACATAGTTGGACTTAGATGATGATGATAATGATGACGATGATGATTGATGCGATGATTTTGAGTCGCATTTATAGGCCTGTTTGATATGTGTTTTGTGCTTTTATTAGTCATTTCTATGGTTAATATCGCATAATTCATCCATTTTGGTCTTTGCCATTATTTTATGTCAAATTCCCTTTATTTCATTGTTTTGAGCATTAATTATCACATTATTATTATTTGTGTGGATTTATGTGATCTTGTCTTTGAATTTCAGGAAAAACGAGTATTTGCTCCCGTCGATACCATCGACATGGTCACAGGTTTCCAGCCGAAAGAAGCAGCAAAGAGTCGATACCATCGATGCTGATGTCGATGGTATCGAGACGTCTTCAGGTTGCTGGCGGAGAAGCAGTCGATAGTATCGACACCAAGTCGATACCATCGACACATGGAGGCTACAGTGTCGCAAAATGACAAAACCGACGCCAAAAGGAAGTCGATACCATCGACCCGAGTCGATGGTATCGAGATGATGTCGGGCACGACAAAGGAAGGGTTTGCAGCTAGCCGCTATTGTAGCGGGTCGATACCATCGACTCGCGTCGATGGTATCGACGCCGTAGGATATGAGTTTGCTTTCTAATGATCTCAATCGGACGGCTGGAGTTAATTAGCGACCTAATTAGGGACTTATACCTAATGACGGCCACCCAGACGAGGGGGGTCTCTGAGTAGATTGTGTTGCACAAGTGCCGAGGAGTAAAAAAAGGAGAACGGAGGCCAGAAGTTCAAACCAGTCGATCCGAACGCTGCCGAAGACAGATTTCACCACCGAGAGGCGGGAAAGCAAGTGTTCTACGCAAAGGATCAATCGGTTCTTCTCCGTTCAGGGGTTTTCCCATTCAATTCACGTTTTTCATATGATTTCCCCTATTTCTACCATGTACTTGTGTAAGATGAACATGCGGGGCTAATCCCCTCCATATTTAGGACCGGGAGTAGCCCTGGAATTCATTGTATGACAGTTTTATAATAGTAATTCATATTTTCTCTCTTAAATCTATGGCATAGCTTCGTTTTCTCCATATATTGTTATGCTTGATCACCATAATAATAATCTAATGCCCTTAATCACTTCGACAGAAGGATTAACGGCTGAAAAGAGGCGAAACCTACATTAATCGATAAATCCCTTGAACAAGGTGGTGTAAAACTAATGGTGGATACTGAGAGATCGTTCGTAATGCACTTAGTTTAGGGGATAGGTTACTACGACGGTGGAACCGACCTAAACCTAAGTAGTGAATTGCACCACGACAGTGGGCAATTCTGTTTTCAGGCCACTACCCGGATAGAGAGAGAAGATTGAGGCATTATATAAAATCTGATACAATAAAAACCCGCAGTGAAACCACAATCCTAAAGATGCCTTTTGAATTGATTAAACCAACATTTAATCGATTGCTTCTTTTGTTTTGTTTTTATTTTTCTTTTAGTTATAACAACAACTCTCAACTTGTTAATCGGCTTAGCTGATCGCGACTAGTTAGTAGGACTCACCAACAATTCCGATTATCCCTGTGTTCGACTCGGGCCTCACAAGGCCTGTACTACTCGACGCGTATACTTGCGTTTTTAGCGCGTAGTAAAATACACGTCAAGTTTTTGGCACCGTTGCCGGGGATACGGCGAATTGTTGGCACTTCGAGTGCTACGAGCGGCCACTCTAGGCCACAAATTTCTTTTTGATTTTCATTCAATTTCAAATATTTTTACATTGTGCTTTAATTGTTTATACTCGTCTAAGCTTAGTACTGAACTTGAATTTTCTTATTTCAGGTACTGTGTATGGTGCAGACGCGTAGTACTGACTACGCGGAACGCGCACCCGAGGTTCCGTTTCTGGGACCTGAGGGCGAGGAGTATTACGAGCAAGAGCACCAAGAAGAGATAGATTCGGAATCTGAACCAGAAGACATGGCCGAGCCACAGACCATATGGGAGAAGATAAAGGCTTCTTCCTCATCAGCTTCAAAGGGGCCTATAAAGAAGCAGGCGATCAACATACCGACATATAAGATCAATCCAGTGTTGATAAATTTGGTGAAATCGAACGCGTTTCATGGGCTGAAGAATGAGGATCCTGTTGCACACATCAACCAGTTCGTTGAAAACTGTGACATGGTAAAAATAGACAGGTTTCCACAAGATGCATTGTATCTCAAGCTTTTCCCAAGTTCCTTGGCGGGAGCAGCACGAGAATGGTTACATAATCTAGACGATGAGTTCGTGGAGTCTTGGGACCATATGGTGGAGGTCTTCTTTGAGAGGTTCTTCCCTCCTGAGAAGACTAACGACATGATCCGGAAGATTCACAATTTCACCCAACAGGCCGGTGAAACATATTCTGAGACCTGGGAGCGATTTCAGGTTATGTTGAGGAGGTGTCCACATCACGGGATGGACAAAGAGATGCAGGTGAAAATCTTCTATTTTGCTCTCTCCGAGCATGATAGGAGTAATCTGGATTCATCCGGGTCGGGATTTTTTCTAAACAATACTGACACCAGATGCTGGGAAATACTCAAGAACATGGCTAGAAAGCAGTCATGGGGTGAAAGAGAAAGAGGCCCAGTAGAGCAAGCGCGAGTCGTCAGTGAATCCAAGGCAATGAGAGAGCTGAATGAGAAGATGGATCTTCTCGCAAAGAAGCTACTGCAAAAGGAGGATAATGAGTCAGAGGATGAGGCTCAAGTCAAATACATGAGACAACAGCAAGGGTATAGGAACAATGATTACTCATGGAGAAAGGACAAGAAGTTCTCGTGGAAGGATCTGAACAATTTTCTAAAGGATCCGGAGGCCAAGCCCGCGCCAGTTGTAGAAGACAAGAGCACGGAGTTGCTCAATCAGGTCATCAAGCAAAATCAAGAGTTAATGAACACATTCGGGCAGCAAATCAAGCAGCAAGAAGAATACATGAATCACTTCGGGCAGACATTGCAAAGCCATGGGGCTCAAATGAGGACTATTGAGACATCCATGGCACAGATGGCAGCTGAGATAGCTAGTTTGAAGAAACCGGCACATCCGGGTTTTCTGGGGAATACCAATGTTCCCGGGGGAAACCAGCAAGCTAAGGCTATCCTGCTTAGAAGCGGTAAGAAAGTGTTGAATCCAAGAACTGATGAAACAAGCACACCGCGAGATGAAGTTGAAGGTGAAACCAATGTGGAGCAGCCCACACCAGTCTCAGGGCAAGCTGAAGACATAGCCATGGATGGTACTGAAGAACAGGTTGTAGAGGAGGAACCGCAGAAAAAGACGCCTTATGTGCCACCTCATCAAAGGGCACAAGCTGTTCCGGTCCCGTATCCGAATGGCGTGAAGGCAAGGAAGGTAGATGCACAGTTCAAGAAGTTCTTGGACAGTTTTAGGAAGCTTTCAGTTAATATTCCGTTACTGGAAGCCATTGAGCAAATTCCTTCATACGGGAAGTTTCTAAAAGATGTCATTACCAAGAAAAGAAAAATTCCGGATACAAAGGTCGTTGTGCTCAAGGAGCAAGTGAGTGCCTTCATCATGGGCACTTTGCCGCCAAAGAGACAGGATCCAGGGTGTTTCAACATTTCTTGCTATATCGGGAAGGTTAAATTTGGCGAAGCATTGTGTGATTCAGGGGCAAGCATCAACTTGATGCCCCTTTCGACATTTAAAAAGCTGGAATAGAAGGAATCACGGCCGAGCAATATGACGATTCAATTGGCAGACAACTCTGTGGTGAAGCCATATGGAATCTATGAAGACGTCTTAGTAAAGGTGGATAGATTTGTCTTTCCGGCTGATTTTGTGGTTATGGAGATGCAGGATGAGCATGGCAACGAGCTGTTACTTGGACGTCCCTTCCAAGCTACAGCCGACATGATCTTAAAGATGGGGAGAGGTCGCTTGACCTTGGGCATAGCAGATGACCACTTTGAGATGGTCATGCCTTCTAGCACTGTGTCATCCAAATCAAAAGAACAATGTAATATGGTGAAACATCTGGATTGCAATATTTCACTTTGCCTTGGAAAACCATTTCTTGACATGGCTCATGTGATGAGCAAGGTGGACAATGGAACCTTAGTTGTGGATATCATGGAGCAGACTAAGGTAGTTTCTTTGTGTAAAGCTGTGGGATTTCCGAATGATGAGAATGAGGACATTCCACCTTCTTTGGAGGATGATGTGATTGCTCTTTATGTTTCTGATGCATATCCGGCATTACCGTTGGAGGCTTGTTTGTTGAATATTACATATGATTGGATGCGGAGTAAATCACTCAAGGAGTGCGCTAAAATGCTTCAGATGTTTCCATACTTCTATGCGAGGCACTATGAAGATTTATGTGCACTTCCCCCGCCACTGCAATCATCTCTTATCAACCCGCCGGATTTGGAATTAAAGTCGCTGCCCCCACATCTCAAGTATGTCTTTCTAGCTGAGACAGACAAGTTACCGGTGATCGTTTCTGCTTATTTGAGTGCGGAAGAGGAGGAGCAACTGTTGATAGTGCTGAAGAACCACCGAGGAGCTTTTGGGTGGTCCGTTGCAGACATCAAGGGGATTTCCCCTACTCTATGTCAGCACAAGATTCGGCTCGAGGAGGGAGCCAAGCCTGTGATTCAACCTCAAAGACGTCTAAATTCGAGCATGATGGAGGTCGTGAAGAAGGAGGTTATCAAACTTCTTGCTGCAGGTATTATCTATGCCATATCAGACTCGACATGGGTGAGTCCCACACAGGTAGTCCCTAAGAAGGGGGGAATTACTGTCACTCAAAATTTATTAAATCAACCTATCACCACCCGATTGGTAACCGGGTGGCGCGTTTGTATTGACTACCGTCGTTTAAATGCCTCCACACTTAAGGATCACTTTCCTTTACCGTTTATTGATCAAATTTTAGAGCGTCTTACCGGTCGATCGCACTTTTGTTTTCTAGACGGGTACTCGGGGTACAACCAGATCTCGATTGATCCTTTGGATCAAGAGAAATCTACGTTCACTTGTCCCTATGGGACTTTTGCTTACCGCCGAATGTCATTTGGTTTATGCAATGCACTGGCGACGTTTCAACGCTGTATGCTCGCCATATTTTCTGACATGGTAGAGCGCTGTCTTGAGGTTTTTATGGATGACTTCTTGGTTTATGGTGCATCATTTGATGAATGTCTCTATAACCTAGATAAAGTGTTACAGCGTTGTGAGGACACACACTTGGTCCTAAACTGCGAGAAATGTCACATGATGGTGACCGAGGGAATAGTGCTAGGACACAAGGTGTCTAGCAAAGGTCTTGAGGTGGACCCGGTGAAAATTGAGGTTATTTCCAAGTTGCCCCCACCTAATTCTGTAAAAGGGGTGAGAAGTTTTCTGGGACACGCCGGGTTCTATCGGCGATTCATAAAGGATTTTTCTAAAATTGCAAAACCTTTATCCGAGCTTTTGGAGAAATATGCGGTTTTCGATTTCAATGATAAGTGTCTACATGCATTCGATGTTTTGAAAGAAAAATTGATTTCTGCCCCGGTTGTTCAAACGTCGGATTGGACAAAACCGTTCGAACTGATGTGTGATGCTTCGGATTTTGCGGTAGGAGCCGTATTGGGGCAACGGGTAGATAATAAGCCCGCTGTAATTTTCTATGCTTCAAAAACTCTGAATGATGCCCAATTGAATTATACAACTACTGAAAAAGAATTACTTGCCATTGTGTTTGCTTTCGAAAAATTCTGGAAGTATTTAGTTGGATCTAAAGTGGTTGTATAGACTGACCATACTGCAATAAAATACTTGATGGAGAAAAAAGACGCAAAGCCTAGACTCATTAGGTGGATTTTGCTCTTACAGGAATTTGACATTGAAATTAAGGATAAATCTGGGATTGAAAATGTAGTGGCTGATCATTTATCTAGGTTAGATAGGGTGGATGGAAAAGATTTGCATATACCCATAACCAAGACATTTCCGGATGAACAGCTTTTGAAAATTAACTCTAAAGAGCCTTGTTTCGCTGAAATTGTACATTATTTAGCTTGCGGGATCATCCCGGAAGATTGGTCATATCTGGAGAAGAAGAGATTTTTTCATTCTTTGAGATACTATTTTTGGGATGATCCAATTCTTCTTAAGCAATGCAAGGACGGTATTTTACGCAGGTGTGTGCCTAAAGTGGAGTACGAGAGTGTTCTCCATCATTGCCATGCATCCCCTACGGGAGGACACCACGCCAGCTCGCGAACGGCAGTGAAGGTTTTGGAAAGCGGCCTTTATTGGCCAACTTTGTTTCGGGATGCCTACGAATTTGTGAGGCAATGTGATCCTTGTCAGCGAGTAGGTAATATCTCAAAGCGACAGGAGATGCCCCTGAATGTATTTCAGGAAGTTGAGGTATTTGATTTGGGGGGCATAGATTTCATGGGACCCTTTGTGTCCTCGAACTCCAATTTATATATTTTGTTAGCAGTTGATTATGTGTCGAAATGGGTGGAAGCAATCCCCACAAGGACTAATGATTCCACTGTAGTGTGTAGGTTCGTGAAGGAGAATATTTTCTGCAGGTTTGGGATACCCCGAATGATAATCAGTGATGGGAGTACACATTTTAGGAATCAGAAGTTCTCGAAATTATTGAAGAAATATGGGGTCAAGCACAACATTGGCACCCCATATCATTCGTAGACTCAAGGCCAAGTGGAGGTCTCCAACCGTGAAATTAAGAAGATTCTAGAGTGAACGGTGGCATCCACGAGGAAGAACTGGAGTGCCCTACTACTGGATGCATTGTGGGCGTACAGAACGGCCTACAAAACACCTATAGGCACCACGCCTTTTAGGTTGGCGTATGGATGGGCTTGTCACCTACCGGTGGAGTTGGAGCACAAGGCCCATTGGGCGCTTAGAAGGCTAAATCTAAGTTATGATGAAGCTGGGAGAAAGAGAATGTTCGAATTGAATGAGCTAGATGAGTTACGGATGACGGCATATGAGAATGCCCGGATATACAAGGAGTGCACAAAACTGATCCACGATCGCCACATCGAGTTGCGTATGTTCAAGAAAGGAGATAATGTTTTGTTGTTCAACTCTCGACTCAAGTTGCATCCTGGGAAGCTCAAATCCCGGTGGAGTGGACCGTTCGTGGTGGAAGAGGTCAAACCACACGTCGCGATTTTAGTGCGTGATGGTGATACCACGTTTTTGGTGAATGGACAATGGCTGAAGCTCTATTTTGGGGAGAGTTACAAGAGGAAGGTGAATGAGGTCAAACTCATTTCACTTTTGGATGATTGAGATGCCCGGAAGCCGTCTAGCCTAAGACGTTAAATAAGGGCGCTTGTTGGGAGGCAACCCAACCATCGGTCCATTAGGATAGAGTATTTATAATCATAGGTTGCTTTATTTTTGTTTAATTTTTAGTGTAAAAAAGATACCTTGATCCGTTTGTTCATTATGCAGGCTGAGGCAGAGTCGATACCATCAACACCCTCGTCGATGGTATCGACAAGGGTATAGGTTGACGACTACAGATTTCATTCTGAGTTGATACCATCGACGGCCTCGTCCATGGTATCGACACACCTATAGGTGGTCGAGAAGGAAACGTCGATAGTATCGACACAGGCGTCGATACCATCGAGATCTCTGGATAAGTTCAGACCAATTTGTCTCAGTCAACTCGATACCATCGACGGCCTCGTCGATGGTATCGACATGGTTCCAGGTTGAAATGCAAAAAGGCGGTGTCGCAATGAAGCCAAGTCGATACTATCGACACCTGTCGATGGTATCGACCATCCATGTCACCGATCCGAGCAAAGAAATCGACGGCGATCGCGGCTTCCACGTCATCGATCTGGGTGCAGCGTCGATACCATCGACCCAAGTCGATGGTATCGACACGACAGTGATCCAGGTTACAAGATCCAGCAATCGACGACCGTCGATACCAGTGAGGGGCGGATAGCATCGACCCAAGTCGATACCATCGACTCGCGTCGATAGTATCGACGGGCTAACAGTGGCGCCGGCCAAGTCTATATAAGGAGAATCATTACGTCATTTGACGTTACACCTTCAGAGTGATCTCCACCCTTTGTGCCGAGCACTCCCCCGAGCCATCCAAGAGCGAAGAGCAGTGTCACCGAGCGACGATCTTCCCCGAGCGGAGATTCATATCTCCATTCTGCACCGAGCTCCCTTTCTAATCCCTTTCTCGTCGCCAACATGGTTCACGTCGCTGGAGCATCTTCTTCACGTGCAGACCCGGAGGAGATTCAGGAGTTTGTGCCACCTCCTCCTGGGTCGGTTGCACGGCCGTGCATGATGCATCCTTCCACAGAGGTGAAGAAGATCTATGAGGAGATCTTAAAAAGGAAGATCGAACCCACCCGGTATGTGGACCGGGAAATGATCCGAGACCTCAGATTCGAGGCCAATTTGGCCTATGTTCTGCAGGGGCAGGCGAAACATACAAGCAGGAGGCCCGATGAGTTACAGTACCATGCTGATGGCCAGCCATTTTTCGGCGAGTGGCCAACCTACAAGGAGTTGGTGGAGAAGTTCGTGGCGTCACTTGACGTCTGCGTCGTGCCCAACGACGTCGTCGCCATCGATCGTGAATGGATAAAGGGCCGGGTGTCTTTCCGGCTGTACAACCGTGACTATACCCTTACGCTTCGCCAATTCAACAAAATCTTCAATTGGAATCATTCTCCGTATGACCACCGATGGCCGGATAACCGCACCAACTACGACACTCTCTTCTCCGAGTTGGTGACGGTGCCACAAGGGAGGTCAGTGAGCTACCACAACGCTGCGGTAGCCGACTTCGAGCACCCGTTTGTTCGGGTCTTGCACCGGATGTTGAGTTCCACCATCTTTGCTCGAAGTGATCTGGCGCTAAGCAAATTTCAGGAGACGGATCTTTTCTTCTTATATCAGCTCCTGAAGCGCCAAGAATGCAACTGGGGTGCATTCTTTCTACAACGAGTGTTGGCGGTGAAGAGGAGCACGAGAAAAGCCCCGATTCATTTTGGGGGGCTTGTCACCAAGGTAGCCCTCTACTTGGGCTTAAACCTCGATCAGTTGACTCCTCTTTCTACGAGAAGTAAGGTCAACTTGCAACATCTACACCGAGCCAATCTCGTTCTTCTCCGAGCTGGCGTGGCTTTTGCGCATTGCCACGTAAATCAAGCGTACCAGGAGTGCGCACTGCCGGATCCCGTCTTCAACATCGAGGGTGCACAACATTTCAGATGGCCGATCATAGCCATCGACTCCGATGATGAAGCTCCGATGATGAAGAAGGCGGCAATGACGGCGGCGACGACGGACAGGACGACGAGGCTGAGGAGGAAGAAGAGGCATTTACACCACTTCGAGCATGAGTAGCACCCCGGAAGCGTCCTCGGATGCATCCGGGTGCGTCTTCATCATCACAGCCTACGCCGCCATCACCACAGCCCTCGCAGCCCAGCGAGGATGCCTATTCCATGCAAGGCATGTACAATATGCTGCAGGACATCCACCAGACACAACAGCAGCATACATCCACCTTTACCGATATTCAAGAGACTACCAACCGACTATTTGTCAACCAGCAGGCGATCTTCGAGAATGAGCGCCTTCTCTTCGGGAATCAACAAAATATCCATGATCGGCTGCACAGGATGGAGCAACAGCATCAGCCGTTTTACGATCATTACTGGAGCCAGAATTATTTTGGGGGGTATCCACAGCCTCCTCCGATGCCCCAGTATGATCCGACTTTCCAGGGGCAATACCCATCTTGGGACCCCACGGCGCCGCCATACCCGCCTCCACCTCCACAAGAGTGATTGGGTATCCCTGTTCCAATCTTTAAGTTTGTTTTTGACTATGAGGCCATAGTCGAATTCAAGCTTAGGGGGGTAGTTGGAACAACTCTATCTTTTATTGTTTTTAGTTTTTAACATTGTTATTTGTTTCTTGCATTTTTAGTTTTTGTAGGATCCACATGCTATCTAGTGTAATTGTGGATGTCATAAAAGTGTGTCATCTTGTTGTTAGTGCATGGGGAATTTAAGGGAAATTTGAAAATTTTTGTGTCTTTGGATAGCTTGTTTTGTTTTGACCTTGGGCACACATCCTACGAAAATGATTGATTATGTCAACTTTAAAACAACATTTCATACCTGTACTCCTAATGATTCATGAAAGTGGCCGGAAATGGTTGTGTGAGCCTAACCTAACCAAATGGTAATGAGACCTTAATTAGATGTAAGAGAGAGAACCCTCTAAACTACTACATAGGTTAGTAAGGAGGGACGCATAATATCTTTCTAAGGTTCAGTCATCTAGTCTTGTGATCGTTCCACTTCATTTTTTTCTATAATCCACCTAAGAATTGGAAGCAAAGTGCAGTTTTAATTCCTTTTTGTGTGCATAGCATTTAGATAGGACTTGCATTGGTATTTTCCATATGTTTGCATAAAAAGAAAAAATATAGTGATTCAGGCACATTACCTTTAGGTGCATGCCATGTAGTTGCATTCATGATTTTCATGCATAAAGTATATAATGTATCTCAATTTTTCCCCAATGGTGAATTAATTGTTCCATACCTTCTAAATAGTGCAAAAATTTCTGACTATGAAGAAAATAGCCCCACAAAATTATCTTTAAGCAATTATGGATATGTGGGCTGAAAAAAATCTGAAAATCTGTAATAGAAAGAAAAAAAAAAAGAATTTATAAGAAAGTGAAATAAGAAGGAGAAAGGAACATGATATTAGTTGCATTTCAGGATAATTGAGTACATGATGTAGCTTGACTAGATATCCATCTCATTTTGAGATGGATGGTTAGTGCATGCATCATTCCACCCAAGTTTAGGCATTAGGGCATTTCTAATGTGTATTTGCATCATATAGGACATTTTTGTATATGCATGTTGAAACTGTACAATACTTCCACGTTCTTCCATGAGCCACCCATCTTCATCCACCCGTTGCTTGGATTGGTAGGCCACCGTGAATTTCTCCTCACTAATGAATATCAGGAGAACTGCTTCCATGTAGATGGTAGTTAGGGCGAGCAACGTAGTATAGGCGATCACAGGATGCACCAAGTCTGAACCGGTGAATCTTTTTATGTTAACTGCCTTATGTGATAGTGTTCAATTGGTTTGGAGGTCAATTTCTTTTATTGATGATTACTGTCGCCTTTAGGGTAATTACCGTTCTGTGGTTAGAGAAGGCCGGTTTGTGAATGATCAGTGGGAGTCATATGGGAGGTTGGGTTGGTTTGTTGTTTTTCAGTTGACATTTGCAATTCTATTCTAAGGATGAGTTGCTCAAGGGCGAGCAATATTCAAGCTTAGGGGAGTTTGATGCGATGATTTTGAGTCGCATTTATAGACCTGTTTGATATGTGTTTTGTGCTTTTATTAGTCATTTCTATGGTTAATATCGCATAATTCATCCATTTTGGTCTTTGCCATTATTTTATGTCAAATTCCCTTTATTTCATTGTTTTGAGCATTAATTATCACATTATTATTTGTGTGGATTTATGTGATCTTGTCTTTGAATTTCAGGAAAAATGAGTATTTGCTCCCGTCGATACCATCGACGGAAGTCGATACCATCGACATGGTCACAGGTTGCCAGCCGAAAGGAGCAGCAAAGAGTCGATACCATCAACGCTGATGTCGATGGTATCGAGACGTCTTCAGGTTGCTGGCGGAGAAGCAGTCGATAGTATCGACACCAAGTCGATACCATCGACACATGGAGGCTACAACGTCGCAAAATGACAAAACCGACGCCAAAAGGAAGTCGATACCATCGACCCGAGTCGATGGTATCGAGATGATGTCGGGTGCGACAAAGGAAGGGTTTGCAGCCAGCCGCTACTGTAGCGGGTCGATACCATCGACTCGCGTCGATGGTATCGACGCCGTAGGATATGAGTTTGCTTTCTAATGATCTCAATCGGACGGCTGGAGTTAATTAGCAACCTAATTAGGGACTTATACCTAATGACGACCACCCAGACGAGGGGGGTCTCTGAGGAGATTGTGTTGCACAAGTGCCGAGGAGCAAAAAAAAAAGGAGAACAGAGGCCAGAAGTTCAAACCAGTCGATCCGGACGCTGCCGAAGACAGATTTCACCACCGAGAGGCGGGAAAGCAAGTGTTCTACGTAAAGGATCAATCGGTTCTTCTCCGTTCAGGGGTTTTCCCATTCAATTCACGTTTTTCATATGATTTCCCCTATTTCTACCATGTACTTGTGTAAGATGAACATGCGGGGCTAATCCCCTCCATCTTTAGGACCGGGAGTAGCTCGGGAATTCATTGTATAATAGTTTTATAATAGTAATTCATATTTTCTCTCTTAAATCCGTGGCATAGCTTCATTTTCTCCATATATTGTTATGCTTGATCACCATAATAATAAGCTAATTCCCTTAATCACTTCGACAGAAGGATTAACGGCTGAAAAGAGACGAAACCTACATTAATCGATAAATCCCTTGAACAAGGTGGTGTAAAATTAATGGTGGATACTGAGAGATAGTTTGTAATGCACTTAGTTTAGGGGATAGGTTACTACGACAGTGGAACCGACCTAAACCTAAGTAGTGAATTGCACCACGACAGTGGGCAATTCTGTTTTCAGGCCACTACTCGGATAGAGAGAGAAGATTGAGGCATTATATAAAATCTAATACAATGAAAACCCGCGGTGAAACCGCAATCCTAAAGATGCCTTTTGAATTGATTAAACCAACATTTAATCGATTGCTTCTTTTGTTTTGTTTTTATTTTTCTTTTAGTTATAACAACAACTCTCAACTTGTTAATCGGCTTAGCTGATCACGACTAGTTAGTAGGAGTCACCAACAATTCCGAGTATCCCTGTGTTCGACTCGGGCCTCACAAGGCCTGTACTACTCGACGCGTATACTTGCATTTTTAGCGCGTAGTAAAATACACGTCAATGATGTCTATGAAATGACCAAATTTGTTGTGACAAATGTTGTTCTGTAACAAGTATATCTCAACCCATGAGTGATGTAGGAACTGATGATTTAGATGTACTTAGAATAGCAATTGCAACAACAATTGTAATAGCCTTTGTTACAACAAATTTTAGACACGTCTAGGAATACCTAGTGGTAGGGTTGTTCTGTGTATCCGCAAATCCTTACCTGTTAAAACCCATCACAAGTCCATATTTCTAGATCCACATGCCTTTGTACCTGCTTATCCACATACTAGTATTATTGCAGGTTCAGTAACAAGTATCGTCATACCCGTACCCGCTATACCCACATACTCGTATTAGTAAATAAGTAAATATAAATTTTATATACACATATCTAACTGCCAATAGATCACTTAGGCATGGTCTAATGGCCTATATTCCTAACTTAATTTAAGCCAAAACTAACAGTGACATTTATTTTCCAGAACTATGCTACCGGCCGTTCTTCTCCCAATATCACTACTCTCGCCTCTTCTTTCTCATTTACTGAGTTGCGAATTACAACTTACGAAGGTAGATGCTGCGAAACTAGGGCTAAGCAGCTGCTCCTAGCCGCTCGGGAGCCTCCCACTCTCCACGATCAAGTACTAACGGAGTTCTCGCCTCCTGCTTCCCCCATCTAGCATCTACCACGCCCCAACCTCAATCCGGTGGACCATGCTTCTGGCTTCCGACTTCTGTCCGTTGCTCCAAAGTACATCGCCACACTGCGTAGGTGACTTCTGTCTACACCCCTCCAGGCTGCCCATCTCCAAGATGGAGCCCAAGTCTGGACGACGCCCACATTTACAAAAAGTTCTCTCAGTCGACGCCCAAGGCCCAACTCTTGCTGGATCTAACACCTGAAATCTGCAGTCACCTCAGCTCAACTGCTCTAGCTCCAGCTCCAGCTCCTCCCAGCTGACCATCTTCTTCTTCACCTCCGTGTTGATCCGTTTGTTTGATTCATTACCCCTTCTAGCTTTCTCAATTTGTTCCTTACAATCTTGTGCTATTTCAGATTTTAGTTTCCAACAATGTGCTTGGTTCCTACTCCGTAATTGTATCATGAATTTTGGTTTCCTGTTGTTATACTGTTAACCCGCACCGCATACCCGTAATTTATGCCGGTCCGGGTATGGTGTGGGTCAAATTTTAAATAATGTGGATCTGTACCCGTATTCGTATCCACTAAATTAATTGGTCATACCCACACCTTATCGTACTATTTAAAGCCCTACCTAGTGGTGGCTTCCCAGTCATAGAGAAGTGACAACAGGGGTGATTTGACATAAGATTAAGTCTTTTCCATGATTAAGGTAAACTTGAGGTGGCTTCATTGGAAAAACACTTTCACCAATCGAGTCTCCACTAGTGGGTAGCACCCTCACTGCCAGACCGCGTGCGACACTGCGCCCGATCAATTGACAAGGCCGCAATCCTAGCTAGCGCCACCCGCTCCGGGTCGGCCAATCCAAGCGACTTGTCACGACGCTCAGCTACCTTGCGAGCAGGAGCTGCTGCTGTGAGAACTTTCTGTCGGAGACTATTGAGGGGCTCCTGACGTCGACAGGTAATTTTCACACTAAAAAAGGTCTTTAACTACAAAAAAAAATTGTAGCGAAAACCCCATATTTTGTAGCTAAAGGCTTTAACTACATATTTCTTTACACGTACAAATTGTAGTATATGCTCGTATAGCTAAAGCCTTTAACTATATTTTTCAAATATGTAGTTAGATAATCTATTCGCTACAAATTCATATGTATCCAGAAACGTAGCTAGATATTGTCCTTACATATTTAAATATAAGTATAATTATAGCTAAATGTATGACTACAATTGTATATATAGTCAGTATGTAGCAAAAACATGAAGTTAATACATTTTATATGTATTTAATGTGTAGGGAAAGGCAGCAGTTACTATATACATACATATGTAGTTTATTATGCATCTAGCTACATATGTAGTCCCATTTAATTAGTACACATACATATATGCTTAGTCGACTATGTATATATATTGTGTAATTTGTTAGTACACAAGCTCTTTTAGTAACAAAATTGTAGTATTTAGAGCAAGTTATGTTCATAATGCCAACAATCTTACTTTCATTTATAATGAAGCGTCGAATGTACATGGGGAGGACGTATACCTTGCCCCTATTACACAATGTGTGTACAAAGAAAAGTATATACATATATCAATGATTCAATGGTCTACTAACATCTTTGCAAAAGTATTTTGTCTTTCTCGGCCAGTTCTAGCATATATCCTTATTGTCTTCTTATTTTGTTCGAGCTCTTGTTGTTGTTGCGCCATCATGAAGAAAAGCATGTGTTAGATTAAAAATTATGAACAAGACAATCTTGACTTGGTTGAGCAGGGTTGCCCTCTTGCGAAGATGTTCTTTCTCTTAGCTTAGAATCAATTATTTCAGCTAAAACTAGACGACACCGATGCGCTGTAGAGGGGTGATGCCAGATTCTTGGCGTGTGATCATTCGTGTGAGTGGGACGAAGCATGTCTCATAGAGTGGGACAAGGATGATGAGCATGATGCATGGGATGGCTTGGAAGGATGCTGGAGGAATCTTGAAGCTATTTGTGAGCCTAGTGTCCATGATGCTGCCTTGTTGGACGACACCATGAGAGATAACATTGGGTTTCAGACACTCACTACCCAAGGCCACCAGGTACAGAGCTGCAAAGAATATGGTGGCCTGGATACCCTTTGCTTGTACACAGCTACTCCCGTCTGTCACCATGTTGCATTTAGGTGGCCGTAGCTGGGAGAGATGAGCTTGCACTGCCAGTTATATAAAACCCTGCATAAGAATTAAATGATTTTTAGATGAGAAAAATGAGCTTGTACTGTGAGTAAAATAAAGTTCAACATAGAAATAAAAAGGATTTTCAGATGAGTGAAAGAAGACGTTACTTGTTTGCAACTACTAACAGTGGAAAATGCATCTCATTAAACACATATGTTATCAGGTTGTTTCCCACAGCGGCAATCACCATAATCTTGAATGAAATAACCACACAAAGAAGTAGCTTAGAAGAGGGATTGGGAGAGGGGTACATAAACAAGAGAGAGGATTACCCAATACAAAAACTGCAGCTCTCATCCCTCTATGGTTGTTCCCTTGACATTCTGGAATATAGCCTCGAATGATAAGACCATCATGATAGGAGACTCCAACTTGCTCCCCAAGACACTACAACAGCAAACAGAGCCTAACAACTCCTTTTAGAGATATTTACTGATAGAGTAAGACCAAGAGTACAACATATAGTATGATGTTCTGCTATATGGTACCAGCAAATAAAATCACGCATGGTACCTTTTTCAAGGTGACTTTTGGTGATCATGGCATTGTACAGAAAGCGACGTCCATAATGGATTCTTCAAATATACCATGAGGTATGAAGTAGAAGGAGCATTAGACTACTAACATTCTTTTAAGAATAGCTGAAAAGAAACACACATCATAAATATATCAACAACCACATGGACCTGAGCATACAACATTTCCCCATAATCAACAAACTCTACCTGAAGAAGTCCAACCTCTTTATGGAAAACATAATCAAGTGAGAACTCAAACCTAGAAGCTGTAATATGCCAATTAATTGGTATGAGTATAAGAGAATCAGCCTTTTCAAAAGATCTGAAATATACCAGGAATATAGTGATTAATATAAACCAATAGAATTTTTTGAGAGCATAATTTAGATTAAGACTTAGTTCCTAGTAATCCAATACAAAATAGTTTGGTCCCAAGTAGTCCTAAACTCAACAGTTTGGTTCCAAGCAATCCAATCAGGTTGTGCAAGGAGTCAACATACAGATTAAAAAGTCTCCCAACTGCAAAAAAAAGCATATCAAAACTGAGGTCCATAAGATGAAAGATTAGAATTGAAATATGGAAATATAATAACATGGAAACCACATGATTAGTAATATGAATGAGTGAGAGTTTATGTCCACAGCAAAAAGAACTTTATATATTTGGTATGTTATAAACAAAAAAAATTGAGATCGCACAAGTTCATATACAATATTCAAAGTTGCAGAATATATATATAACTTTAAAATGATGGCATAACAATGTGAATGATCATAACCCACAGAGTTGAAAATTATGAGGAGCTGACTCTACAGCTCTCGTATCCTCAGTGGAAGAACTTGAAATAATCTACTTAGAGAGGAATGTTGAAGTCAGGGAGGAAAACAAGCACAATAGTTGCTATGTAAAAGAGGTTATACAACAAATTATATAAAAAGATCTATCAATATCCTTGGTTGAACCTACTCTAGATCTTGGAAAGGAATAACTTGAAGCTCTAATTCATTCACTGAAGCAGAATCTTGACAAGAGAATAAACATCATCATAATGCTGAAGACGGCTATAGAGACATGTAGTTCTCTAGTCTAAAGTCTAAAAAGAATTCCATCATGCTTCTCAGGCTCTGGATTCTATGCAATTATATGACATATGCAAGTTGATATTGAGAAAGCCATGCAAACTGTGATAAACCATCTAATATCATTTTAAAACAAAGTCTTGAAGCAAGGATATTCTTACTAAAGCAAGAGAGATTATGATTGTAAGGACCACTTCAAACTGCTTCAAAGTCACTGGCTAAGAAAGCAGATTCACTGGTGAGGGGGTTTGGCTGAGAAAGCTCAAGTTTGCATAGTGTTCTAAAATATGTTGTACCTGATCCGTAATGGGTTGGTGGAAGCTTATTGCACATATCGATAATGATAGATAAAGCTATCATATGAAAAAAAGTATATAAAAATGATTTGGGATTATATCAGATAGGATCAAATATGTACTTGGAAGTCTGGAACAAGTCAGACATCCCTGCAAAAAATAGGAAAGAAATGAGCTCCAACATGTAACCTAGTGGAAAAGAAAAATAGATAGGAAGAATAACTATAAGTTAAACACCCAATAAAGAAGCATTGGCATGCTCCCACCTATCTTTCTTTGCAGTGATATATCAGATCATTTAGAGGATTCTGGGACATGATATTCATCAAGCTGATTATCCATCAAGTAATTAGAGCATAGTACTTAAGAGTAGGAGCATATACCATCACGTAATCTACGAACTAATGCAATCATTTTGGTAACATTATGTCCAAGTAAAGCTATATATATAGTTGTGCAGTGGTGATCATAGGGGGACGAGGTGTGTACAAATGCACTTACTGAATTATAATATATGTGCCAATGCATAAAATGTTATATACAGATGTGGATTCAATTAATGATATTTACATGTTGACTGATTTCAAAAATGTCACTTGCATCGTCAACAGTAGCTCCAAATATATCACTTGCATCATCAGTAGTAGGTCCAAATATATCCATAGTAGATACATATGAAGCACTATTGTAGTAGAATCAAATACAAACTTGTAATGAGCACTAGTATCATCAACAAGCATAGTTAAATTGAGATGAACCAAATGCAAAAAGAACTAGCAAAATGGTTCCTGAAAAACCATTCATGGAGATGGATGCCCACTATACAATGGGTCCAGCTGTTTGCATATATTTTCTTTTAGAATCATATAGGTATAATATGAGAATGAGATCGTTATCAGTGAAAATGTGGATCTTGTCTGCAATGCTCAGGACAGTGCAATCACTGGTATAAAACTCAAGCATATGATAGATACAAAATGAATAATTTTATAGTTTCACTCTAGTAGGAGTCCAATATGTTTTATCATCTGAGAGTTGAGTTATAATATACATTACAACAATAATAATTAATATTATACTCCTATACCAAGACATTCAACAAGTTGATTATCCATAAGAAAAGGATAATAAAACTGGTCAATTTCTATGATCTAAAATCCATAAAATTGAAATCATAAGTTGACACAAATATACCAGCAACTACAATCAACAATGACCATGTTGATAGAAATCAACACCTTCCATGTTGAGTCCCAGGTCTGTATTTAGTAGAAGAGAAAAGCATGGTTGTAAAAATGACACAGATTATTCTGCTCTAAATATCGTGTATCTTGTTTCATATTCTGAGACATGGCATAGGAGCCTTAAATGGGTACAACCACTGCTGTCAGAGTTACAGACAAAGTTTGAAAAATGATACAGGCATCAACGTTGTGGTAGATTCAAATGGAAAAAATAGAACTATTACCTAGGGCTTGGACCACTATGTACCTAACAAGAAAGCTTAGCTCTTTGTCAATCTATATAAACTGCAGTCATTGTAGCAATTGCTTTGTACTTCTTATAGAAATTTTCTTGATTGTATATGATATCTATACTTGGATCTCTATTCATACTAAACTATAGTGATATTACCCCCCTTGCATCATATGAATGATTCATCTAAAAACAAGACTGATATATCTTGATATTGGGTGCATGAGATGTCAATTGATTCCATAGTTTATGCTTAATATGTAGATGCACACCTAACATCAATATCTTCTATTTTTGAACTCATTCTTGTGCAACCTTAACTGCTTGGTTATTCATTCCAACATGGAAGCAAAATCTTCTATGTTGATGTTTGAATGACATTTAGATCTTTAGGAATAAAAAATATACAACAAATTTATGAAGACTAAGTATATAAAATATATGAATTGCTTAAACTTACAAGAAATCTCCAACATGTATGGTTCTCATCTCCATAGCCTGGTGCATTCCTAATTTTTGTTTCACAATGAACTTCTTTGCCCTAACACCAACATATTCTTTCATCACAAGATACACCTGCACGTTAGTTTTCAAATATTTTTTTTTGGGAATTGATGCTCACATGCGGTCAGCTGCAATTGCCAAACATAACCTAAAAGATAGAATTTCTAGAGAACGTATAGAATGGACTATTAAGAAAATTAGTTCACAAACCAATAATGCATTTCACAACTAATTCTGGAGCATAATCAACTGTTCTATGATTTGTTGACTGACTCTGTTCATGATCTGCAAAAACAATATTTCTTGTACGAGGTCAGTTTTATTTAATTGTGTTATAGTTTCCATTAAAATTAATGCAAAGTGATGACTATTTATTGTTTATTTACACATACTACATACCAAAACAAAAGCAAGATCTGATACATGAAAAAAATGTTAATAAAGATAGTAGCGTTAGTGCTGCTAGGAATGTGAAGGCTACCAATGACATTCATTCTATCAATTATCAAGGAGAGTAACTGAAGCCAATCAAGTGTCCACTGAATATCCTTATCTAGTCAATTCTAGTCCATATGATAAAGGATGGATCATGAAGGTTGTTATTAACGATGATGGTCAAACAAGGTATTGTACAAGCTAATGCTGCAAATACTTAAATCTAGGAAAAGTGTATGTCTTAAGGATTGTTTAATGAGTCGTTCTGTCTATTGTTTCTCTAGCACATCATATTTGTTATTTCTTGCAGCCAATAATATTTGTCCCTATAAAGTAACATGATGCATTTAGTAAAATGCCTAGGAACTTTTTAAGCATCGTACAAGTTTTAAAATATTCTCTCCAGGAAAAGGAGTTGAAGACCCAATGACAAAGAAAATGAAAGTTGACAGAGAAATGCACATGAAGGCATTAAGTACCACACGTCCTTGAGGTTTTCCTTTAGGGTGGGCTAAACTTTGAACACGCCCTACTAGATCCCTCGTCTATACTTTAAAATATGAACATTCTTTGCAATGATTTTCTTTATAGGCTATGTACTGCTCTAAATAACTTGTTAATATGTGTTGTTATTTATGTTATGTTATTTTACATTATATCCATACCTCTCTGTAATTGTTACATTAATATAAATATAAGGGTGCACACATTGTGCAACCCTAAGCTCTCCAAATCATGTTCTAATTTTCATGGTACCAGAGCAGGACTGATCCAGTCATCGCTTCTCTCCCCTCCCTCCCTCTCCTTCACTGGCACCCCCCCCGTGCACCCACCGCCGCGCCCAGCCGCCGACCTACCCCTTCCTGCCGCCGCCGACTCCCGCGCGGGGCCTCACAGCTGCCAGCAGGTCATGCACCGTCAGCAGCCGCCGGGCGGCAACCACTGTGCGACACAGCACAGGCTGCTGCCAGCACCACAACGGCAAGCGCACACACCAGTGGTCACACTGCTGTCGGGTACCACCGCCGCCGGGGCCGCTAGCCTCCGGGGTCGTTATCCGCATCGCCGATTCCTCCGGGGGTCCGTGGCTTGATTTTTTGGACTAAGGGACAACCTTGTCATTATTCATTCTGCCTGCCTGTGTGGGTTGTTGAGCCACTGGGTTCCCTACTGCGCTCCGACATAGACCGTATGTGAGAGGTTTCATCTTTCGGTAGCTATGTGCCTACTGATGCCTACCTAACGACGTAGGCAGTCTTCGTACCTGTGTACCTGTGCTTCTGGGCCTTTGCTCTATGTATCCTCATGACGTCCTCCAGTGATGATGTGCACCGTCAAGTTACGACTGTGAAACTTGATGGGCGCAATTACCAGTATTGGGTATGTTCCATGGTGATTTACACAAAATTCTAAGAAAAATACTCACATCAGATGTGTGCCGCTCCGGCACAACCGACTGCGAATGCTGACTCCAAAGATGTGAAGGCCTACGATGACTAGGTAAAGGATGATTCAACCGTGATGACATGGATTCTCAACAGCAGTGAGCCCAGAATTAGTGTCACCTTGCTACGTCTGTCTATAGCTAAGGAGATGTGGGATCAGCTCGTTAGTACCTATTCACATAGCCAGAACCCCAAGAGGGTGTTTGACATCACCAAGCAACTTGGCCATCTTCACTTCATGGGGTCAGATATTAAGGACTACTTCTCTACCTTTACTGGACTGTGGGGGAGCTCGAGACCTACCACCCACTATCCAATGATCTAGCCACCATGCAGCGTCAGCGTCAGGAGCTGTAGGTGGTCCAGTTTCTATGTGGTTTACCAGAGTCCTACACTGGTGTTGTTGACCAGATACTTGCTAGTTACCCGCTTCCGTCGTTGCAGAGTGCCTATCAGATACTTCAGCGCCTGTCTTCTTCCTCATCTGCACTGCCCACTGACTCTGGAGACTCCACTGCTCTTGCTGCCATGTCTGGTCGTGGCCGTGGCCGGTCTTCTGTCAACCGTCCCCCTCTTGGTGCAGGACGGGGGCGTTCTTCTTTTGGACATGGAGCTCCTGCTGCACGCCCTCAGACAGGACAACGTTTTTGCACTTTCTGTGGCTGGTCGAACCATATAGAGGAAAAATGCTGGGAAAAGTATGGTAAACCGGCGTGGGACAATGCGGCCACTGATACTCCTACTGCTTCTGAGGTAGCTACCCAACCCAATGAGTCTGAAACCTCAGGTACTACTACTACTGACTACATTCGTGCTGAGGTGGAGCGCCTGCTACTTGAGCGTACTAGCACATCTTCTACTGCTACGACCAGTGGAGCCCATGTTGTGACTTACTCTGGTTGTGACACTGCCTTCCTTAGTACTCCATCCTCTAGTACTGGTAATACAAAATGGGTTATAGATTTGGGCACATCTTCTCATATTTCTACGAATCGATCTTTATTTAGAAACCTATCTAGACATGTTACTAATTCCTCAGTTATGCTTGCTGATGGCTCCAAGTCTGCTGTTTCTGGAGTTGGAGACATTGTTTCTGAGTTTCTTCTGAAATCTGCTTTATATGTGTTATTTTTATTGCCAACAATTCTGTCTATCATGAGAACACCAAGCATATTGAGGTCGAATGTAATTTCATTCAGGAGTCTATTCTTACTGACAAGATCTGCACGCCTTTTACTCGTTCTGAAGACCAGGTTGCGAATATCTTCACCAAGCTATTGGCTAAGAAGCATTTCTGCACTCTTGTGGACAAGTTGGGCATGATTGACATCTATGCTCCAACTTAAGGGGGGAATGTTAATATATGTGTTGTTATTTATGTTCTGATATTTTACATTATATCTAGACCTCTCTGTAATTGTTACATTAATATGAATATAAGGGTGCACACATTGTGCAACCCTGCTATATCCCTCATCTATACTTTAAAATCTGAACATTCTCTGCTATGATTTTCTTTATAGGCTATGTACTGCTCTAAATACCTCATTAGTGTGGTAGCAAGTTCTTTTATAGCCATGTGATGTTCTGTATACCTTATTAATTTGATGAGTGAACTCTCAAAAGATGATTACACATTTCTTTCACCATTAAGGTATTTTTAAGCTAACTATTTTTGTCAATTATATTTTTCTAAGGATTATTTTCTATAGGAAAGGGCACCTACATCCCACCTATCCATCAACAAGGTTATTTGCTAGAATTCTCCATAAGAGTATTTTTTTGTCAAACTAAAATGATTGTTCCTTTTAGCGATATGTCAATGTTAGAGCTTCAGGGATGTCTCTATATAGCATATAAGAGTTAAATTATCCCATAGTATAATAGCATATCCTTTCCAAAAATTATAATTAGATTGACCTCCTTAAAATTCTGAGGATTTAGGCATGTGGAAGGGTAAGAAAAAACTCCATCCATCTTAATGAGAATTGGATATAGGTTTTGCATGCATAGCTATAGTCCCAAAAATGATTCACAACCATAAAAAGAAATGATGGTAGGATTCAAATGTTTAATAAAGGTAAGATCTAGACTTAATACCCACCCTCTGTAGAAGGCAATAGATTTGACCAAGTAAGAATAGATATTATATGTCCTAATAACATGGTCATTTTACTAGCTTCTCATTTTCATTTTTGGTCTGGAAGTACGTAGCTACTGCTATTCCTGATCAAGCTGTTCATATTTTCTAAATTCTCAGCACGTGTTTAAAATGAGCAAGAAGAATATAACAGAGAAGAGAATTGGATGGAGTCACATGGAATTAGATCCAACATTCCTAAGATGTACCAAGTATAAAGCCTATATACAAGATGATTAGCTAAACATACAAATGAGCTATTAGTAAAACTGAACAAGGATGGACATGCTCATTCCAGAAAATGAAGACCACCCAATACAAAAACATGTACCTAATACCCATCTAACTAACCAACATCTAACTGATCCAACTAACCGACATCTAACCCAACTGTCCCATTAACAATATGACCAATACTAAGTTTGAAGACCAGCCCATCTCTGAGGCCCACACCAATCTATAGTACATCCACATATAGTTCCCCTACTAGCAATTGGTGGAGCAGGAAATGGTTACTGGTCAACATGGACCACAGTCATGCCAAACTAGTATACAATGATGCATATTTTCTACTATTCACTAGGATTGCAGACCACCTAACACATATGACAGCTCCATAAATATAACTCATGTAAGACAAACAATATGAACACATCAGCATACCTGATGGAGAAGGCATTCTTTTGCTTGACCTAACCCAAAACACCACCACAGAAATAGAGCTACCTAAAAAATTTCAGCCACATAAATGATCAGTCACTCCCTTGAGGTACGAATAACACAAACATATTTAAAATAATGTCTCTTGGTTAGCATAGCTCTATTCCAGTCCAACCACAACTGCACAGTCTCAATGTTCTTGGAAGAAGATATGTTTAGTAGCTCAAGCATTTTCCAGGATGCTCATACATCAACTCTAAGAATTCACTATACAATTCATAAAACCACATGCACAGACAAAGAAGACTAAAGAAGAGCTACATCCAAAAAGTCAAGAAGCTAAACATCAACATCACAAATCAAACACTATTTAACTTCTTAATCAACTCTGTAACAAGCTGACAAAAAGATTCATTAGAACTTTTATCAATGCAAGGGAAGACAAGTTCAACCAAAGCTTTGTCTGTTGTGTATTGTTGGCTAGCATTAAACCCCTCCCCATCAAACATTTAAAAAGGAGATTTTCCGAATTGAGTTATAGCTAGTTGTTATAGCTAGGGATCACGATGACAATTGACTTATTGCTAGAAGTTGTGCTAAAGTGGCTCTTGGCATTATTTAGGCAGAGTTATGGGGGATTCTAGTAGCAATTTGTCTGGCTATTGTTATGAAGTATGAGATTGGCATCATTGAATCTGATTCACAGGTAGGCACGAGATTTGCAATGTGGATAGGGATCCTCCTCTCGCATTTTTAGCATTGACTAGAAAGATCAAATCTTTAATGTTGAACATCCCTATATGCAAAATCCATTTCATGGAAAGAAGTGGTAGTTATGTATTCGACTCTCTGGCTAAGCTACACCCACAAAATAATACCACTTTGTTCGAGTTCTATACCTCCCCCTTCTATTGTTAAATTATTTTTGCTTGAAAAACGTGGCACAACTATCACTTTGAGATTGTCCAATAATTACTATGTAGGTACAAAGTTTTCTTTTGTAAGTTTGAATTCTGATATGTCCGTAAGAGAAGCATGGAATGAATAAAGTAGTTTATGACCATCTTTATGATCCCTTCCCAAATGTAGGCAATTTACCTAATAGCAAAACCAACTTGCAACTTTCAGCTAGCTCAAGCTATTAGGCACAGGGAGGATCACAACAAATCCAAGCAGGGAAGTGCCTATGGTTTTATACATCAATTTGGATCTTTCCAAATCCAAAACTCTTGAAATCATTTTGGCAGATTGAATCATGGGTCATAATATATGTTGTTTTGAAATAGTTTTGTATATCTATATATCTAATTGACGATTGATTAGGGCATGTATATAACCTAGTTGCCAATTTGAACAGCCAGTCAAGCACACATTTGCTTCATTCTTTTGGTTCAAAAACATAGCCGTCACACAAAACTTTAATTTATGCATTTTCCAATTCGTTGTTGTGAACGTAAAGGTGATTATACTACATATTATATGTTTGCATTAATACTATAACAAACAAGAACGATGGCTGATTCCATGTCCAACTTATTTTTTTATGAAAAAATATTGATAGGAGAGCATTTCACAAGGGAGGCTAATGATAGAGGGGCGAGAAGAATCACATAAAGCTCAAGAAAAATATCAAAAGAAGAAAAATTGATAGTAACTCACAGAGTCTAGGTAAAAAACGTCCTCATCTATGCCCAACTAAGAAAGTGGGAGTTTCATGTTTAGACTTTATTGTCTCCTATGCACCAGATTTGTGCATCTCCAAAAATGTCCCCTTTGGTTAATAACCTCCACAAACATAGATATGGGTCAATAAATTATGAGGGTACAAATCATGACCAACATGTGGAATGTAATTTATGTGGATTAAGGAGCTCAGACCAAGCAATCTAGATCTTGGTACATCACTACAACCAAAACTATGTTGATTTCTCTTCATGTCGATTTCTAAGATCTAACTGTCTTACCAATTCCTGATGTAACATGGAAGATAGACCACTCCCAAAAAATCTAATCTACCTATGGCAGTCTATGAAGCACGGATACTCCAAAACAGATGTCGTACCCGTGTCCGATACATATTGGATACCAATACTCTGTGGATACGTATCAGATACTCCTAATATGTATCCATGCGTATCCAGGCCGTATCTTGTCAGTAAAAACTAGAAAAAATTCTGAGCATGACATTGCTTGATTAGCATTTGACACCAGCTCATGTTTCAACCCTCTCTGCTAAGTAGTAGCTAGCAGCAAGGTTGTCACAATTGCTTCCTTTAAGTAGTTCAAGGTTAGTCACCATCCCTCTTGCTAAATGTCAATCTTCCTCCTCTTTATTGTTTGTACCTCCTTTGTTTTTTGGGATTTCACTTTTTAAAGAATTTCCAAGCACCGATACTCCAAAATAGGTGTCCTACCAATACTGAATGCATATCTGATACTAATACTCCCTAGATACTCTCTAATACATACCAAATACTTCTTAAGTCGTATTCTTTTTTTATTAGCATGATATGACCTCAATGCAACCAGGATACAACCAACCCATTTAGCAGCCAAGAGAGCACCCCAATCGTGTAATCCCTCAAAATCTCAAAACCATGTGTCTTCCAACTCTAGACTCCCCCTATGGTATTGTGATTTGAGAATAAAATTGGTATTTTCTATTAAAAGTTTACAATAAATATTAGAAAAATGGTTGTATCCATGTTGTACCCGTATCTTATATTTTCAAAAATTGTCGTATCCTCATACCCGTATTCATTTCTATATCTATATTCGCGCTTCATAGTAGCTAGCCATACATGACATAAGATAGTTTGGTATCACAGATGACACAACCATAGTCACAATAATCGTGTTTAAAACGTGAATTATTCAGGCCCCGTATGTTACAGCCGTATTATACTGGCAGCCAAATAAAATGTACTGTTTTAAACGCGTATCTATACTACTATAAAATGAACGAATTCACTCTGAGATCTCCTTGATTCTCTCTCTTCTCACAATTTTTCTCAATTTTTTATTTTTATTTAATTTATATTTTATCTTTCATGATAAAAGAACAAAATAGTTATCATTATCATTTTAGGCCGTTACGAATATTTATCATTATCTTTTAGGAAGTTTTATTTTTCAAATGTTTAATGTCAGATAAACATATTCAATGAAACATTACCGGTATTCTTTTGAGAAGTTGTATTTTTTAAATATTTAAAATAATAGGTACATGTATATGCACGTGTTTGTTGCTAGTTTGGTATTAAACGTGGTTTTCACGTTTTTTCGCGTTTTAAACAGTGAAATACGGCTAATTATTTGTTTCTCTCAGAAACAGGGTTTGACAAAACCCCCGCAACCCCCCGCAGACCCCCGACGTTGAGCCGCGAGTCCCCGACCCAGCGCTGACGCCGCGCGACGACGACGGCCAAAAGAAGCCACCCGACGGCGGCCACAGTAGCACGCCGGCCTCCAGGATCTTCTTCGACGAACGTGTGGAGCTCCTCGTCTTCTCTCTTGGCGGCGGCTTCTTCGTCCAGGCGTGAGGTAGGTCCTCTCATCCTCCATTTCTTTTTTCGTTTACTTCTTCGATTCTTCCCTCCCTTCCTCAAACTTCCTCTTCCCTTCGATTTCCCCTATTCCCATTTTTCGTCTTGCCCTCTTCCACCTGTATCGCTCCATTTACAGGAGCTTCTTCTCTTGGCTGATTGCCACCTTTCCCCAGTCCGATGCTCATCATCAGCGCCAGGTTCCTCCTCCTCACGTCACCCTCTAACCGCCACACCACTTTCAGCCCTCCTTCCTCCCCATTGTCGACAAGTGCAGCTCCCCTAATCCCTTGGCTCGTCACTCTCTAACCCCAACAAACCACCTGCTTCTTTCTCCATCACTTGTGACTGTGTCGTCCATAATCCCAGCCCCTTACTCCTTCACAGCCCACCCAGTTCGCACTCTTTCTTCCTGCTGCTTATTGCCCTTCTCTTATTTTTCTTCTTATTGATTTGTTGCAGCTCAAGAGGCTGCTATCATTGCAGGTGTGACGCAAATCACACACCATCTACCAATTTCGTCCAGTACCTGATCAACCAAAGAGAAGGTGAGTCCATTCACTGACTACCTTGCTGTCCGCTATTACTGGATCATGAATTATTATGTTCTGGTTGAAATATGTGTTAGATATATACAATCACTAAATAAATGTTATTTGATGATCGTGAGATTCAATTTAATTGCAAGATGCACGTAGAAAACTAGCACTCTACAGTCTAATTAATGTTGAATTTGATTCAGACTCTATCAACTTTGATTTTCTATCTCAGTGATGTAATAGACTTAAAACTTTTAGTGTGTGATGTTAATGTAATAGACTAGTATTCCTTGGTCCTAAGTTGTCTTCTTTTTTGTAAGCCAAGATGTGGCAAACTTTGATTTTCATATGTAACACCTTAATTTGCACTCAATATCTCAAGTTTCTTGCCTAATTTATATATTCTTATCATCATCATCATCATCATCATCATCTAAGCCTCAATCCCAACTATGTTGGGGTCGGCTTAATTTATATATTCTTACAAACATGTATATATACATATTATATATATACATCCGTTTTTTTCCGACTTTTTCCCGAATAGTTGACTGTACTTTTACCCTACGTTGACCGCTTTTTAGCCGAATTTTCCGCATATTTCCCGAATTCCGAATTTTTCAACTCGGCCTTACGTATACCGAATACCGAATTTGTGACTATGGACACAACTCACTTTACAACGCAACATTACATGATACATGAAATGTGAAAGGTTAGAATATGATATTATCATGTCTTTTTGTAACTTCTGTCTCACATTAATATGAATGAAAGACCCCATGTTAAATCATTGTTTGATATTATGGTATTGGTTTTCATTTTCTTTAGAAATATTGTGATTTTTAAATGAAATTTGATTGTCTTCATGTGTTTTAAAATAAATATATTGGATATTTTAAAAATATTAAAATAAATATAAAAAAATTGTCGTATCCATGACGTACCCGTATCCTATATTTTTGAAAATTGTCGTATCCCCGTACCCGTACTCGTATCGGATACGTATCCGTATCCATGCTTCCTAGATGGCAGTGAAAGAAATCTTGTTGTTCCATATTAGAATCCCTGCACTTTCAGCACCTTGCTTTATCCAATTATGGGATGTGTTTTTATTACAGTAATATGAAGTGCACCTTCTGCCTGTCTTTGAGAAAATCATCATTCCTTGATGCTCTCTTATATGATGAATATTTCCTCTCTATAATAGCTGATGGAATTTTGTTCCAAGCAATCTTCAATAATCTACTGGCTATTTGTTCTTATGTTTTAGTGGAGTTCCTAATAGGTTTAATTCCTAGTGCTTTTTTGCTTGGTAATAGAAAAGAGTCTGCTCTCTATTCTATAGTTAAGATCTGAACTATTGGCTCCCAAGCATACAGCAAAGCGAGCAGACCAATCAAGAAGTAAACTGCTCTTTCCTAAAACACAGATTGCAATCAAAATTAGACATGCAAGGACAGAAATTTGATAGGAAAAACCAATATTGAAGGTGTATTTCAAAATATAATCACAACAAAAATGTTGATCCTATGTAAGAGGTAGGACATAGGATCATCCTAGATGCATCTTGCATACACCCTGATGTTAAAAAAAAGGAAGTAAGAGGCAACACAGATGATCAACCTAACGTTTATCCCTCAAATGTTTGAAAGAATAAGAGGTATTAGTGGAAATGGAAGCATAGATTGTTTGATGTATGATTTTTGTTAAGTTAGGAACTCTCAAGATGACACTCATAAAAGTAGTCACACATACCTTGCATCAGATGATCTATAATTATATCTCAAGTAAAGAACATTTCTCTAGGAGTTCACAAGATGGCATTTTATATGATCTAGTCTAAATAGGATATCAGATATTGCAAGTTGCAAAGCTAGCCACGAATTGACCTGGCAAAATTGTACACTTGCAAGGTCATCCACACATCATTCTTGTTTTGATGGGACCTAAAATGGGAGCCATCTTTTTGGTACAAGTGAAAGCTCCTGTAATGCAACATATAGTAATGTAGTTCTCTTATGTTAGTATATATTCTTCACATGATCTAGCTAGTGGGATGAAGGGGCAAGAAAAATGTGTTTATGATAGCTGGACATAACTGAAAAGTGGAACCAAACATGAGGAGAAGAAACCTAAAACAAAGACCGAAAGAAACACCCAACTAAGCTAAGGTGACATGGTTCTGAAATCCAAATGAGTTATTCAAGAGGAAAGTTATGTTACTTGGTTGTTGAGGTAATGGTATATTTTCTCTCCAGAAAAATGTGATGTTTACATTTGAGGAGAATATCTGAAGTTTCCACAATCTTTACAATGCTTTCTTATTGTCACCCTTCTAAAAGGCCAGTCCCCAATCCAAGGGTAAGTTGGATTCTTCAATTCAGGACATCTCTAGGATAAAGGCAGGTAAAAAAGAGTTGCTCGGCTTAAGGATTGAGGAAGAGAAACTATATGAAAGACTAAGTATCAAACTGAATCTTCAGAACATAAGACTGAGGATCTTTCTAACCAAGTAAAAAAGGTTTAATATGCAATCTGAAGAGTTCGTTAACTTTTAGTATTGCAAGGTCAAAGCATCTTCTACTGACTATAGTCACCAATCAACAGCTCAGAGCCTTCCATTAGAATAAAAACAATTAATATCAGTTCTATACAATGGATATGTAAAAGTCTGCTTCAATAGTTTTAATGCTTCTCAATGTTTTAATGCTCGTCAATTTTCTTACTTGATTGGATATGACACCAGTTCAATGTCCACATTTGGCACTAGAAACCTACAAGCAATGGATATGGAGCACAAGAACTGTGAATTCAATGTGCATTGAGGAAAGGTCTACCATTAGCATTGAACAAGAACAAAGAAATGTCTTCAAAGCTATTAAAGTAGGAATTCTCAAAATTTTGTTCTGGAAACAAACCCCTTCCATTTCATGGCAAGGAGAGTTCTCCGGAAATCTGATGAACATACACAAATCAATACAGAAATTTAAGGCAAAAGTTGAGGTACAAGCCAAGAACCAGATCCCAAGCACAATCAGTACAAAAATTTAAGGCACAACTGAAATAAGACCGTTCTGCCCCATACCCGCCAAGAATGAGATCCTAATATCCACCTCAACTTTGATTGTACTAGCAAATCTTAAAGCTCTCACAAGCTTAAAGTACAATTTCATCATCTAACCCCAACCCAAAGCTAATGGATCAATGGGCAATCAAAGATATACAAAAGAGAGAAGTCTGACTGTACAACTGTCTACTGATGGGAAATCTTTTCAAGGTTCCTTTAGCAATAATGGAAGCTGCCTGGTTAGTGCCTACCACCTTGTGTTGCAACGTACAGTCCACACCCACAAAGTTGCCTAGATATTTTGTATTACTGAAAGTACAAGGTGGTCTGATTCCTACTAAGCCTCAACTCCATGTTCTATGATAATTTGTTATAGAGAACTACCAAAATACTTTAGCAATTAAAACTACTGCAAAACATTTTAAAATAAAGCATACCTTTATTTAATATGTTGTCTTTTTCCAGCTAATTGTCAACAAAGGTCTACTCATAAGTGTTGGATGGCGCATACCTATATCCCCTCTTAATGCTCCCCACAACTCCTAGATACATGCGTTATCATGATCCTCTCCTATCATATATATTTAGTAGGCTCCCATACATTGCTTCATTAGGCGACATTCCGTCATATAATTACACATCATTGTTCTAAATTTCTAACCATCTATTAAAATTCTGAGATCTTTCAAGTAGTTCAAACTATGAATCATGTATAAAATCTTACTTATCCTCCTCCCAACATCTTTAAACACCACTATACAGATTTCTAGATATGTATTCACTTTTGCAGCATAGATCATATGTGTCTCTGGTTTAATTTATGTCTTAGTAATAGTACATTTATTTCTATAATAAGTTCATGGTTGCTATTTGATGGAACTGGTTAATTGTCTCGTTGGCATTGAATGACCTCTAGTCACTGCATATGGGAGTAAGCATCATAGGTGTTAGGCTTCTCTTTGTCAGGTTTTACTTTCTTGTGTGCTATCTTACAAATATTTATTGCACATGATATGAAGAGTGAAATAAGTAGAGTTTGCAACAAGTGTTCAGAAATTATTTATTAGTTCTATACCAGACCCTAGGAAGATATATGGCTAGAGAACGCTACCTTAGGAAAAATTAGTCCATCACTTGCTATAGAAGACCATTTGGGAAAAGCTCCTACATTAGTATTGGGTTGCATGTCTATAAGAGCACATCTTGTCTCTTCATAAACTCATGCTTTGACTTTGGTAGTGTCTGTTCCTTCTCTACCAGAGTCACTATGGTCCGATTCAATTGATGTAAAGGAGGATTACAACTCTACAAACAATAGTAGAAAGTAGCAGTCAGTACCAAAAATTGAAGTTAGGAATTGTTAGAAAAAAATCACATATTCAATAGGCTTTCTTTTACCAACATTCTCAGAAGAAGGAAAGTTCATTATGTAAAAGATTATCAAGAGATGCAAGAAGCAGGTCATAGAAAACTATGTAATCATACCAAAAACAAGTTTCTTTACTGTAGAGACCAATACTGCCAAGGATAATGTATATGCGTATAATCATGTCCAAAATTTACTTGGATTCAACTTATATTGGTAACATGTATAGCAAATATCTGTCAACCAAGCAATCGTAAGAATTTAGGAGAGATAGTACAAGCTATATGTTACTTTTACCAAGTGCAATTCATAAATTGCACTAATAAAGCTTACTGATTACCCAGGGCAAAGAAGTTGGCATCATGCTCTGAGTACACCATATGGACCTCAATTTACAAACAAAAAAATAGTCAGTATATCCAACATGGTAGTAAGGCTTGTTATGTGTCAGTTACACAACTTGCTCGACTTTGACATTCATGTAATAATATTTTTATGGCTTCATATTTTCTAAACCCCTTGACATCATCTGTTTGAAGATGCAAAAAAAATCCTCGCTTTGACTATGTACCATGGGAATAATGTCAGATCAAACGTAAATAAGGCCAGTAAAGCACAATCTTTTCTCTAGATATGTCACCCGAAAACAGAGCACCATAGTTTCTTCTATAAAGAGGTTAAAAATAAGTATAGATAATGGGAAATCAATTTCGTCCTGTCACCTCTATGAAAGTGCAATGATCATGAATTACCTTGTCAAAACCTAGAATGCATTTTGGACTGATGCCTACGTAGCCTTCTGGTGCCATTTCTGTCATGATTTCAACGTGCTAATGGTGATGAAGAAAAGCATGAGGAGTTGACTACTTATATCAGAATTACAACTGTTTTGAACATCATAGCATCAAATCAACTCTACTAGACATGTCAATTTTACCCTATTAATGATTACAATAATTCCTGGATCACAATCTAGCATATGCATTCTTTTAAGTGTCTCTGAGGCTGGAGGATTTGACTGAAACAAAAAATCAAAGATGATATAGCAAGTATAAATTGAAAGATAACCATGGTCACAACTCACAAGCTGACTTAGCTACAGAGTTAGCATCACATTTCATTTTGAACCAAAATACTTTTTTGAGTGTGGTGAATATAAATAATGATTCAAATAACAGAAAATGATATTTTGACAAACAATATTTCCTACATCCCATCATCTACCCTCCGTCTAATATTGTCCTGTAGATGTGGTGGTACAGGAAAAAACCCCAATAAGCCATTTGATACAAGACAGATGCACAGAAATTGGCACTCCCTTATATACTACGGTAAAATGTTAGTCCACCAACAAATGTTACATTGTCATACATTCCTACTCTCCATCCCTTACAAAGTGTTACTACTACACCTAGGCTGTCTACTAGGGACTACCCAGATCTTCTCTCCATATACCGTCCTCTCTATCTTGTCACCAACTCACACGCCCCAGAGACATGTTCATTTTCTCAAGGTCCAAGGAGAACCCTTGGAAATCTTTTCCTATTTCATCTAATCATCTAGGGTCGTCATCCTTTCTCTGACGATTTAGTCACTTTCGAGGTCCTTGGATCGAGACTTCAGATTCCGGGTAGTCTTAAAACATAAATGGTACTGGACTCAGTGTCACCAGATTGCAAGGGGCAGATGCCAGACTTTGTAACCGCTGGTCAACAAGCAGACTGTGAGGCACCAGAATCAGAAGCACAAGTGCTAAATCCCCTAAAACGGGGGGGGGGGGTATCTAAATCTCACGACTCTACCATAGTAGCTGTATTACAACTTATTAAATACAACCAATTAACATGTTGCAAATGAATAATTACATAAAATCAGTAGGGTGATACTGAGGTGTCTTTTCAAGGCTTGAAGCCACTGCAAGACAAGGGCCACAACCACGTCAAAACAGTCCACTAACAGTCTGAGAACTACTACAGAGATTTTCATGAAATCCTAGAAAGAAAGATATTAAGCATCAGAGTATTGCAAGTACTGTAGATTATAATAATTGACTTCATTGTTTAACGGTTATGGTAACCAAACCCAACATGCTTGGGAATGATTTACAGCTTTTTAAGTTACCAACACAAAAACAGAATAATCTGACGTCAAATACATAAAGATAAAATATTAAATATGAGCACAAGTAATATGACTAATACATATACGAGCACACAGCAGATTTATGATTTATGAGTACTGTTTCTACCTTAAAATTCATCTATGAAAGTATGGTGGCGGTAGTCACACTGGAAAGAATGGTGATGGTTTCAATTTTCGGATGCTTTTTGGTCAGTCTTTGCAGCAATATGGATTTTAATTTCCAACCCATTCAAACTGATTTTGCAAGGGGAAGGTGGGATGATGAGAGCCGCCTTCGTTAGTAGATTGGAAGATTGGTTCGTGGTCCATGCTAGATAATGGCACAAAGCCAGCACAGTTAATGGCACTAAAATGTTCTACCTACAAAGAAGAGAAAAATTAGATGATACACAAAAAGTTTACACGACACTTCATCTGCAAATCCTTAGGACATGACCAACCTATGGGCTTCTATTTCATGATTAATCAGTTGTATCTCGTATTACTATAGAAACTATGGTGCTCATTAAATATTGTTTAAATCTGAATAACAAAAGATTGTCATGAGGACATATATGACAATAGAAATATTCAAAAGAAAGATAGGTAAAGGAATTCACGAATAAGACAATGCTGGGTAATAACAGATTTGAGTCTGCAAATAAACTAGCTCCCCTCTCCGTTTTTGCTGAGCTACTAGAGGTTAAAAATTGAATAAGTTCAATGCACCATGCATGCATGTAGTAAAGGCCAGTTCAAGTAAAACATAAACAAGGATGCCAGTATGCCTAATCTTAATACATGGAGTTAGAAGACGTAGGAAGAGGTTGAAAACATTTTTACCCAATTCTGAAATCTGCATGCATCCAGGTTGCCCTACATAATCAATTAATACCTTCACTTCCCCAATTTCAAATAAGAACCAACATTGTACGTTAACAATAAGAAGACAACTCTAAATGTAATCCTATAGAATGCAAGCGTTCAAAATGAATAAAACAATGAAATTAATACCAATGAAGTTTAAGGCCAATTTTTTTTGTAATATGTATGAATTCTAAAGGTCATACACTAGCCGTGTTATAGCCATTTTTAAGGAAGCAACTTAATTCATTTTTTTACAAATCATCAGCCAATAGAACCATCACTTTTATAGATTTGAATTCACAAATGTTTCCATAAAATTCGGCAGTAACTAATATATAAAGCATATGATAATTTGAAATACTAGATGCTCCGTAACACTTTTCTATGGTTAATTTGAACTAAGTAGAATAACAAATTATCAAACTTAATGTTGAGTTATAGATTCTATACGAATTGTAGGGTAGGGGGCACACTCTTATCTAGGCAGTTGGTCATTTGGGTGATTAGGCGAACTGTAGATGTTGGTTAAATAAATCATGTCCAGTAGTCTCATTTGAAAACCCAAAATTTGGACAACATGCATACTATTGCCGAGAGCAGCTCATCATGCTGTTCAAGGAAGATACTCCTTGCATAGGAAAGGGGTCAAACGTGGAGCCTGCTATGGGGACTAAAGGAAGGTCATAGCAACAAGCAAGACTACAGAGCCAAGCATGACAATATAAATGGTTTCAAGTAGCGGAAACTTCTACAGTGCTACTTATGCTCAGAGGGAGAGGTACGAAAATATGAACTTTCCCCAGTATATCAATTTAATTAGAAAATCTAACACACATTCTGTGAAACCAAGAATTCACAGTTGGTGAGGCCAAGGTATGATACACCCCCAAAGATCTAGTATCCGATAAACTTTAGTACTTAATTCATAGCCATTAGCAACCACAACACAAACTATAAAGAACAAAATGCATCTGAAACAATGATATTAAACTGGTTTGAGGAAGAAGAATCAGATTTTATTAAATAGTTTATCTTTAATCAATACCAAATGCCTCTGATTAAGGACCAACAATGTGATGGACGTGATATGAACTTGGAGTCATTGGGAGCTTGCACGAAAATGTACATATACACAAATGCATGGAGTATTTCCTCATAGAATGGGTTGTATACCTAGAAATTGATGGATTGTACTATAACAGAAGTAACTCACGTTATTGGTCCAACAACAATTAAATTGTGAAAAATAAACCACAAAGGAGATACACTTTAACGTTAAAATTTCAAATGAATGAAAGACACACCACAAGTTGAATCTGCTGACAAGGTGGCACAAAGATGAAGGAAAACATAACATCTAAGTAGGCAAGCAACAACACAATATATATGTTGGTTCAGTGTCCTGTATGGGAAAAAGTTTATATCAGGCCTGATTTAGTGAGCAAATTGGAACAGCGTACAAGGAGCAGTGAGTGTGGTGTGGAAGTGATATTTCATGGGTTGTAGAAGAAGGAAAACAAAGAACAATACTTTTTTCTATTACATTCGTTGTAGATGCGGAAAATACTCACACCCGTGCAGAACTGAGAAACAAAGGGAAATTCTGGGCTACTTACCTGATGATCAAGTGGGATTCTGGGCGGATACTGGGGGAAAAGTGAGGCGGATAAAGGAGCGTGATAGCATTCACACGTGCCGAACACCAGGCCCTCCAACGGCCTCTGCGCGGAGATGGTCAGTGCACGAAGACGCGATGCGGCTCCAGGCATTCTGTAAAATTGGAGAGGGTGCGCCACTGCAGGGGCTAACCCATCGTGCGACCAGGGATGAGGGAGGAGAGCAAACCATGATTCGGGGGTGGAGGAGGAGAGGGAAGACTGGACTCCTGGTTGAGAGAGGCAAAGCGATGGGAGGGTAAGAGAAGAGGACGAAATTAGGGGGACTGACATGATCAAGTGAAATTTAAGTGCGCCAGAAGATTTTTGAAAATCATTCATGAAGCGCGCGAGAAGATGTGTAAGAATTTGGTTTTATTTAATTTATGAAAGGGGTATTTGTAGTTAAACGTAGTTCTTTTAATGTTATACTAACTACATTTCTTTTACCTACATGGTTATATATTGTAAATAAAGGTGGCTTTTCGCTACATGTAGAATAAATGTAATCATACTAATTGTAGTCAAATCATTCTTTTTTTGTAGTGTTTGGCTCTCATACCTGCACCTGCATTTACCCAATCCAACACTTTGTTTGAGAGGTCTAGTTCGTTGAGACCAGATCATATGGTTTGAGGATGACCTGTACTCGTTACTCGACAAATGAGCTCTTATCCAAAAAATTGTATTCTGATTTCCAGAAGATTTCCTAAACTGCAACATAGAAAGGAAGTGATGGGTGGCGATAAATGGGTTTGTAGTCCGTACCCATTAGATGCCTCGTTGTGTACTATAGAAGTTCAATTTCATTGAAAAGTCTGATGGGAGACAAGTTCAAAAACTGGGCTTCTACCTCAAAAGATCGTGTTTTTAAAATAATTTTATGGCTTGGTATTCTTATCTATAACTTTTTGTCCATTTTCCCCCAAACGCTGTCCATTTGTTTATTTTTTCAGGAGCAACTATATTGTAGTTGACAGTTTGTTATCCATTAAATATGTCATCCTTGAAAGGTTGTTTTCCAGCTTTTGACAGTGCAACGCCTTCCTTTTTTAAAGCAACAAAATAAACAACTTTTTCGCTAATTTTCTAGCTTCTTTTAATAAATCACTTAATGTTAATTTCATATGCAGGATTCAGGTAGCTGATTATCTTGTGCTTCCATTCATTACTGGCACTTTTAAGCAAAGCGTTCGTTATTCAAGATGGCTACAATTTGAGCTGCCATAAGTGGGAGCTCAAGGCTAACATTCTCTTTTCTACTATGCTGATTAACTCTCTTATCCAGCTCTGGAATAGGCATTATACACTCAACTAGATCAATGGCCATTGGATCAAAATTATCTGGGATTTTGAGGTATAGATCCATTGCACAGGCAGTTCGATGCTACTGTCATGAAGGGGTTCCTTCCATCTCTCTTATGTCAATGTTTCGTCCTGTTAAGTTCTACACTGAAAACAAACCAATTATACATTGTGTACCATTGAATCAATTCAGTACTTGTAGAACCAATGATTTAGTATTGCTGCAAACGGACGGCAACATAGCAAGATTCTGTTTTGATGAGGCAGGTACCCCTCGGATTGCTAGGAAGGAGAGAAAAACCAATAAGGTAAAGATGTCTAGAAAAGCAAAAGTCAATGAGCTCCGTTTTTATCGTTTGAAGGCCAAGAAAAGGATGAAGTCCTCTAATCCTGAAGTTAGGATCAGGTACAAGCTAGAAAAGGCTAAGCGGAAGGAAGAGTGGTTGATTGCAAAGTTGAGAAAATTTGAAGTACGCAAAAGTCATTATCTCGTACATGACCCTGAAATTTTAACAGAGGAAGAGCGATTTTATCTTAAGCGTACTGGTGAGAAGAAGAAAAACTATATCAATGTGGGAAGGCGGGGTGTTTTTGGTGGTGTTGTTCTGAATATGCACCTTCACTGGAAAAAGCATGAGACTGTCAAGGTTGTTTGCAGACCTTGCCGTCCAGGTCAAGTGCATGAATTTGCTGAAGAGCTTGCTCGTCTCAGTAAAGGCATCATAATTGATATAAAATCAGACAATACCATAATATTTTACCGCGGGAAGAACTATGTGCAGCCGGATGTTATGTGCCCACCTGACACGTTATCTAAAGCTAAGGCTTTGGAGAAATACAAGTATGAGCAATCTCTTGAACACACAAGCCAGTTCATTGAGAAACTGGAGCAAGAGCTTGAGGATTATCGTAGGCACTTGGCTGTCTTCAGAAGAAGTAAAGATGCTGATAAGGTAAAAAACTGAGATTTTTTTGAAGAGGATCCATCAATCTCAAAGACGCTGCTACTGAATGCATCTGAGACTTCTTGATCATGCAGATCTTTTCAATCTCACAGCACAGACAGACAAATTACCTGCAAAGTTCATTTTCTCCTAAAATCTTCCTTTATCATTCCCAGGTGCCTGATTGAGGTAATCGTTCCACAAACAGGCTTGTGATTCTCTCACGTGCTGTTCCGTCCCTGGCAACCAACTCCAACCTACTCTCATTTTCTCCTCCCCCCTACTCACTCTCCCTTGTGAACTATCCCTTATGTGCTCCTCACTTGCTCCAATGCTTACCCCATGACAACTGCCATTTTTCCAGCTGAATTGCAATCTGCATCGTCAAAATACAGTAGTTGTTTATGGTGTTGTGCCACAATTTTCTTTGCAACAGCTATTTCAAAGCTTGCCACTCAGCCCATGGAATATAGGTTAGTACTCATTCTGTCTTCGTGTTAAATCAGCATCCATGCATATTTATAAATTGGTGTCATGCTTGGCGTGTGGTTATAATTATGTCAGCAGAAACAGTAACATTTATAAGAATTGTAGTCTTATATTAACACTTTGTAAAGTTTGAAATCTGTCCGGCTGCATCTTCTTCTTCACATAGATAAAAAATATTTAAATTCTTTTAGTTCTTACTGTTATTTATTTACTTATTGCTAGGAGTTTCCTGTTACTTTCTCTTACTAGGAGTTTTCATTGGTGTGAATGACAACACTGTTTCATATTTCAGGTCTGCTAAACTCACTAAAAGAAGGATTTTCCTCTTTACAGAAATAGAAAACCTATTATAGAACTCAGGCTTTCAGCAGCTCTGTATAGGGCTGTGGTGTATATTGTGAGAGTTGTCTGTGATGCTGTTGGTATCTGGTTAGGTCTGTTTGTGCTTCAGTTTTAGTGAACTCCACATAGAAATTGATTCTGTGGTAGATTTGCTCATATCTTTACGTAAACATCATAAATGTATCTCTTTTTGTACGGCGCTTAAGCATGAGAGAATTATTACAAAGTAAAGTATGACCAAACAGTTATATAATTTTTAAGGAGTTTTTTTCTAGTATGTTCATTTCCTTTTTTCTTTTTGCTAAGTTCAGCCTCGTATTATTTCTTAAATGCTTAACGTCATATTTTTACCTCAAATCCTGTTTTGTCTCTACAGGTTGCCAATACTTGGCCTCCACAGTTACCATTGATTGGTTTCTAGAGACATCTGTTACCGTCTCGCTGAATTTGGCACCTGAGACATTAATGAGTACCTTTCCATTGGACTTGGATCATCATAGTAAGGGGTGGCTTCCTGCAGTTTGAGGTCAATGCAAAAGAAGATTGCATTGAAAATTGTATAAGAAGGCAAGCACAACATGTAAACACCCTTCTGCACCATTTGGTCAAGCTGTAGCTCCTCTGCAAATTTTCTCATCATGCAACAATTCTGTGTTGGGAAACCAACGACCATGAATTGCTAGCCGCCGCTGCTATTTGAGTCAACGTCGGATAACTATGCTAATGGAACTTCATTTGAATCAGGCTCCCAGCAATTAGCAGTGGCAGCTCCTTCTTCACCAGTAACCTGGCGAGTTGGATGAGCAGTAATATTAAAGCAGGAGGAGAGCATCGCAGTTTATTCATGGTAGGATGCTGGATTATTTGGAAAGGGAGGAACATAGTTTCGACAACAAAATGATTGTGGTGGAACAACAAGTTTCTGCTATCTCGGCTATATCAAGGAAAGTGACAGAAGCATGGAAGAGGAAGGTATAAGAAGGCCAGCAGATATGGGCAGAGCTCTCAACACCAGATATGGGCAGAGCTCTCAACTGGTGTTTACCTTATGAAGGCTGGGTAACTCAAACTCGGATGCTTTAGTCGATAAAAGAATAGCTAGACTGGTGGCTGTGGCAAGAAACCACCATGGAGTGTTTGGGGGGCTGGAGTAGATTTAGAAGGATGAGCTCAGTGTTGGAAGGGGAGTTAACTGCAATTCATCTAGCCCTACTGGAGGCCTGGAACCAGGGTTTTGAAAGGATAAACATTGAATCAGATAGCCTAATAGATGTAAGGTCCATACACGACTTGATGAAGAATGCCCCAGCTATAGCTGCATGGTTATGTAGGATTCAGAAGCTAATGAAGCTACTCACTCACGCGAGTAGAGAAGCAAATACCTTTGCAGATGGTCTAGTCAAGCTGCATCTATTAAATATCTCTACTGATTGTTCCTACAGCCATCTTTCAAGTAGATTGGAGAATTTTTATCTTAGTGAATGTACCGGTAGTCGTACTACTAGGTTCCCCCCCTAAGTTATTGTTCTAGCTCTCGTATTAATTCTGTTTGCAATGCTCACACTGTCTCATGAGGGGAGTGGGTTGAATAAAAGTGTCTTCGGGTTCCTCCCCACCTCCTCTGAAAAAAAATCTCTATTACGAGCTTTAGAAATTGTAAATTGTGTGGGCACTCATTGTATGGCTAGCCATATGCTCAATGCCATTTTGACGCAATAAGAGACCAAATTTCACATAATTTTTACAACTCCTCTAAATGAAACAGTTACTTAGGGCATGTTTGTTTTACTGGATACAGCTGGATTGGATTGTTATCACAAACCCATCAGCCAAAAGTTTGTATTTGGTTAACTGGAATGGTAAATGAAAGGAATCTAGCATCCTCGTCGGCATGCTATAACTGCTTGATTACATTTTACTTTTCAAATCGGCTGGACGCCACCATGCAGCATATGAATGGGGCGTTGGGCCGCTCCATCAGCAGGAACTGCCAGGCCGCACCGTCAATATCTCCTGCCGTACGACCCGGTTTGGTCCCCACACGGGAGGAAAATGCAAATGCTATCCGCATGAATCAAACATAAGATTTTACACTGCTGTATTTTTTAAACCTAGCAACTACTTAATCCCGGATGAATCGAATGCAGTATTATTTAAAATCCTGTCGAATCCTTTCAATCAAACATGCCCTTAATGCATTCTGCTTGGCGTAATCTTTAGACACAGAGACACTGAAGTAATACATTTGCTTATGTACATGAGGAGTTTCTAAGCAAGTGAAGGTGGGAGTAGGACCATCTTAGTTTTCAGAGATATTAGTAGCAGTTTAGGAATGACAGAATTATATCAAGCTTATACTTGGTTATAAGACTAGTTGTATTTTCGACAGTATTTGGTAACCTTTCACTTGAATGAGAACGGAAAAAACTGATTCGCAAGTAACAGTCTATCATTTATTGGGTACATACCAGAATATCTGCGTACGTTTCATTACAACAAGATGGTTCAACAAGATGGGTATTCTGCATCTGTTTCCTTTTATTAATAAGGCGGATAATACTTTGTTTTTTCTTGTTCTTTGTGGCATTGTGAGATATATTTATTTCAGTTACATTTCTCAGATGAGCAATGGACTTGCTCTCACTTTTACGGTATTGCGGTGGGAAGGAAAACAACAAAGATTCTAACGTCATCACAACTACAATTCAATACCTTCATTACTAAATCCTATACTTTAGGCATGTAAATGGATATCCGGAATCTGCACATTCAATTCAGATTTGAGTCTGAAATTTTGAAAAAAATCTGACATCTGGATAATTTGGATTAGATTTAGGATATCAAATTTCATATTCAAAAATTTCGGATATGATATTGAATACGACTATTTTTGCTCCGAAAAAAATTCAAATCTGACAAATATACACATATTATTAAATATATATTATCTATATATAAAATATGAAAAATATAAATATTTATCATATATATTCATAATAATATCAATGTTTTTTATGTATAATATATTTATTAATAATAATTTATGATTTTAGGTTTGGATTGGATATTTATCTGAATTCAAATATTATTCATTCGGCTCGGATTGAGATATTATTACATGATATCCATTGGATATCAGATCGAATATATATTTTCAGATTTGAATATCAGATATAATAGTATCCACTCCATATTCGATCCGTTTACATGTCTACTAGACTTTTAGTACCGTCAAGACCACCATGCATTAGTCATGAATGGTGTTACAGTGAATGTATAATTCCTTTGTCACTGATATCCCGAATGAACTCGAGGCATGGAACAATCATCCTATCAACATTCATTCACTTTCTTGATCTCAGAGTAGATTGAACGAGATATGTATGACATCAATATCACATACTGATTCACACATGCGTGTGCACGCCTATCTCAATCTTACTCATCAAGTGACCTTCGATATCATACTCCCTCAGGAGGGACAAATCCCATATCTATCACTCACCCCTCAAAAGCCCCATGTGTCAAAGCCACCCAATCATCACCTTTATAACAACCCATGTTTCAGGACTGCGTTTGATGATGTCAAAGTGTGCCCAACGACATGTGTTGAGTGTAGTGATTTTAGGTCAAAGAATCACACTCACCACCATCACTGTGAGTACTGACTGTGACTACCATGTCATGGTTCCATGTGTCAAACTCATGGTGGGTCTGTCCGGTACACTTGTTCTCTAACAAGTACCTATGTGTTTGGTTTGATATCTCTATATCATGACTAATGAGATTCTATCATCAACCAACACCACAATCTAGTCTTGTGTGTCATTGCTGTCTATCTACCTTCCATAATGACATCCGACTAGGGACATAACAAGAATGTACAAACTCTTAGCATATGTATGATCTCATCATTCAGGTCCTTAACCTAAAAGCATACGTCATTGAGTACTATCATTCTCTAGACATTCAATCTGTTCTATCACTATCTCATATGACTGAACCAGAAAGAATTGGAAGCTTGCCTTTGATGTTTATCAAATCAATCTTAATGTATCCCACCAATCATCCCATGATTGGTTCTCAGGGCATACATACCAACATTAACTGCACTTGTATAATAATTATAGTACATACTAGTTAGCTTGTCTTATATAAGCCTATAAGTTGACATTTTTGTCTATAGTTTGCATAAGATTAGTTACCACTTATGTAATTGATAGGAGGGTGAGTGCTAAAAAACATGTTGTATATAAATGTGACTATAACCTAATATAATGATTCAGTTCTTAAATAATGGTTATATATTTGTATATATGTAACCTAGATATACTTAGACATATGTAACTATATATGGATATTAGGACTAACGTAGATATCTAATGAATCATATGTTCATGTATAATATTAAAAATACTAATCTACCATTAAATGACCAGATCTAGGATAAGAATAAGAAAAAAATATGACTATACTAGGAATATGTTCACATGTTTGGTTTAGTTTGACTAACACAATTAATGTGATCCTACGATGAATACTCGACCGTGAGGACCAAGTATACCTATCAAGATAACCGTTAGTCATGAAGACCATGTATCCGCAATCCCTATTTAATATTTAGGCATTTAATTGACTTTGATGTACAATTTCTGATAATGAGGAAGTTCTTGATATCATTACTCTATCATTGAAATTCCATACTGTTTCATTGGAAATTATCCTAATTAAGGTCGATATTCAGTTATTCATGTTATATTGGTGTATAACCCCTCCTGGCATGTTATTTATTCATGATGATGTAACTGATGGACGTAAGTCTTGCTCTCTATTAATGCATGCGATATTATACAAGATAACTAAAGTAGATGTAATGTCATAACCCTTAGAGTGTGTCTTTCTGTCGAGGGTGCATCTATCTGCTGCTTATATATAAAGGGGCGTGTCTTTCCACTCAAGGTGCATCTTTCCACTCATTTTACTTAGCCAGTGACTTAGTAGGGTCTTGGCAATATCTTTGTTAGTTTTATTCTAATTTATCTACATGAAATTGTTTATTTTGTGCTATTATGGATTGTGAAATTGCAAGACCATTTTATATATTGATCAGTTTTTCATATGCCTCATTCTCTTGAACTTACCTACTTGTCAATATTCTCCTCTTGAATGGTAACTCACTTGATTGCACTCTTCTGGTCTAAAATGTCTAAATATATTTTAATTATACACATACTTAAAAATGTTCTGATGCATACCTTTCATTTCATTTTACTAGTGTCGTTCCTAAACTACCCAGGTCTATTCTAGATGACATGGACTTAGGAAGATCACTGACAAGATGTGGACATGAGGATAGCTTGGAATGACCGAGATGTTCTCTATAGATGGGCTCATGTATTACTAGTTGTACCCTCCTGTACTAGTATTTGTACCCATTTTGTTTGTAGTACTTGTTATGATGAGGAAAAATTGTATATGAATTATCATGTAACTTTATAATAGTTTTGTTTTTGATGTTTTATTGTTACATGGATCTTATATCATGCCATTTAAGTTTATTCCCTCTCGAGTCACACACTTTACAATATGGTATCATAGCCTAAGCAGTTGGTGACTTGACTATTTCAAGTTATCCTATTTTTTCCTTAATTAAGAGGTTGAGTAACCCTATATAGGTTGATAAGCATATCCTAGGATCAGGGAAAACTAATTAGGATTCAATCCTTGACTAAATTGGTCACTTCCCTTAACCAAAACCACTTATGAGGTTGAGAATCAAATTTCAATATCCTTGATTACCCTACACTCTTTATGGATGAGGAAATTTCATCACATAGGAATTGACTCTTGTAGAATTGGATTCTTATTTCCTATTGTCTAGGAGGTTAGCTGAGCATTACAAGGTGTAGGTTGAGAACTCTCACAACTAGGCTTAACATTCATTAACACCCTAGACCCCTTTTCTTGTTGGTTATGTAGTACACCTTGCATACACCTTGAGATACTAAGCATGAATGGATGATAAATGCACAAAAAACTGATGAAATGTATAGATTCAGGATTATTTCATTAATTTTAAGTGATAATATAAACCAACCCATTAGGATATGGCTGACCTTACCTTTGACTTAGATTAGCCAAAAAAATCATCTAAGTGTTGACTACCATTATAACTAAGTTTGATATTTTTCATATATGATGGCTCAATGAAAAGAATTATATGTTTTAGTGACCAATCTTAACATTCATCTTTATCATCTTTGTAGTTTGCTTGGATTATCTAGTGATGGTGACAAAGTGTAGTTTGATCGTGGGATTATCATGTCTTATGAAGATGTCATGGTTGTAAACCATGGTGATGAGGAAACCCAAATTCCTTTCCATAATGGTCGTGTGATTATTTGAATTCCCTATGTTTGGAGATGAGGTAGTGTGAATGACAATTAGAAGGAAATAGGGAAATGTGATGGTGTGCCTTATTAGGATTCGATAGAAATTGTTTATGTGTTATAGGAAACCTTTTTCCCTTCTCCTATTATATTAAGTCGGAGATGATTTTAGTTTGACCTTCTAGATTGTTGAAGCATTTGACTCTTCTAGTGGAATGAAGTGATGATAGAATAAAATTACAAGTGTAGTACAAAGAAAGTGGTCAACTTGATTCTCGAACTGAATTTGGCACAAATTTTGGATTACCTTTACAAAGTTATATCATTAAACTTATTATTATTATTATTAAACTATATGTACAAAAGAAACCTTCTATATTTTATCGATGGTTATTGGAAACAAGTCATCACCACAAGGAAGTTATAAGCAAGTATAGAAACCATGTAGCAAAGAATCCTATGACTGGTTTGGTCTATCCTATGACCTTGGACTTAAGTGAGAAGTAAATAGTATTGAAGAAGAAGTTTTGGACATATATATGCCATCATTGACTTTATACTTGATACCTCTCTATATGGTTATTTGGCTCATAGATGGATCCTTCTAAGAGGTGGAGCCTTATATCCTTATATTTGTATGAGTATCATTCATCTTTAAGGTAGTTTGAGCCAATTATTTGATGTCTTAAGTGACGCTTAGATAATATCTAGACAAATGTAACTACCACCATAATCAGGATAAATGTGTAAACCTTGCTGATGCGACGATTTTGAGTCGCATTTATAGACCTGTTTCATATGTGTTTTATGCTTTTATTAGTCATTTTCATGGTTAATGTGACATAATTCATTCACTTTGGTCTTTGCTATTATTTTATGACAAATCCCCTTTATTTCATCGTTTTGAGCATCAATTGTCAAAATATTATTATTTGTGTGATTTGATGTGATCTTGTGTTTGAATTTCAGGACAAACGAGTATTTGCTTCTATCGATACCATCGACGGAAGTCGATACCATCGACGGAAGTCGATACCATCGACATGATCACAGGTTGACAGTCGAAAGGAGCAACAAAGTGTCGATACTATCGACATGGATGTCGATGGTATCGAGATACCAACAGGTTGCTGGCGAGAAAGTGGTCGATAGTATCGATACCAAGTCGATACCATCGACGCACGGAGGCTACAACGACGTAAAACGACAAAACCGACGCCTAAAGGAAGTCGATACCATCGACCCGCGTCGATGATATCGAGATGATATCGGGCGCGAAAAAGGAAGGGTTTGTAGATGGCCGCTACTACAGCGGGTCGATACCATCGACTCGCGTCGATGGTATCGACACCGTAGGATATGAGTTGGCTTCCTAATGATCTCAATCGGACGGCTACGGTTAATTAGCGACCTAATGACCGAGATATACCTAATGACGGCCGCCCAGACGAAAGAGGAGATGATGAACCATTGCACGAGTACCGAGGAGGAGTAGAAAGGAGAACAGAGGTTAGAAGCTCATACTTGTTGATCCGGAGGCCGAAGGAGACGGATTCCACCACCGAGAGGCGGTAGAGCACACTTTCTACACCGAGGATCAACCGGTTCTTCTCCGTTCAGGGGTTTCACCTCTCAATTCACATTTTTCACATGATTTTCCCTATCTCTACCTTGTACTTGTGTGACATGAACATGCGGGGCTAATCCCCTTCGTCTTTAGGACCGGGAGTAGCCCGGGGATTCATTGTATGACAATTTTATAATAGTAATTCATACTTTATCTCTTAAATCTGTGGTATAGTTTCGTTTTCTCCATATATTGTTATGCTTGATCACCATAATAATAACCTAATGCCCTTAATCACTTTGAAAGAAGGATTAACGACTAAAAAGAGACAAAATCTACATTAATCGATAAATCCCTTGACCAAGGTGGTGTAAAATTAATGGTGGATACTGAGAGATCATTCATAATGCACCTAGTCTAGGGTATATGTTACTACGACGGTGGAACCGACCTAGACCTAGGTAGTGAATTGCACCACGACAGTGGGCAATTCTATTTTCAGGCCACTACCCGGATAGAGAGATAAAATTGAGGCATTATATAAAATCTAATACAATGAAAACCCGCGGTGAAACCGCAATCCTAAAGATACCTTATTGAATTGATTAAACCAAAAACTTAATCGATTGTTTGTTTTGTTTTGTTTTTATTTTCTTTTAATTTTAACAACAACCCTCAATTTGTTATTCGGCTTAGCTGATCGCAAATAGTTAGTAGGAGTCTCCAACAATTCCCAGTATCCCTGTGTTCGACTCGGGCCTCACAAAGGCCTGTACTACTCGACGCGTTCACTTGCGTTTTAGCGCACAGTAAAATTGCGTCAAGTTTTTGGTGCCGTTGTCGGGGATACGGCGAATTGTTGGCACTTTGAGTGCTACGAGCGGCCATTCTAGGCTACATTTTTTTATTATCTTGAAACAACTTCAAATATTTCTAAATTGTTCGATAATCTTTATACTCGTTAGAGCACTGTACTGAACTCGAATTTTCTTATTTCAGGTACTGTGTATGGTGCGGATGTGTAACACTGATTATACGCGACGCGCACCATAGGGCCCACTTATGGGACCAGAAGATGAGGACGGTTATAATCAGGACCATCTTGAGGAAACAGAGTCAGAACCTGAACAAGAAGAGATGGACGAGCCACAAACAATATGGGAGAAGATCAAGGCTTCTTCCGCATCCGCTTCCAAAGGGCCTATAAAGAAGCAGGCAATCAACATACCTACATATAAGATTGATCCGGCGTTGATAAATCTGGTGAATTTGAATGCTTTTCATGGGCTCAAGAATGAGGAGCCTGTCGCGTACATAAGTCAGTTTGTTGAGAACTGTGACATGGTTAAAATCAACATGTTTCCACAGGATGCACTTTATCTTAAGATTTTCCCGAGTTCATTGGCAGGAGCCGCACGAGAATGGCTACACAATTTAGATGATGAGTTTGTGGAGTCATGGGACCATATGGTGGAGGTCTTCTTTGAGAGGTTCTTCCCTCCTGAGAAGACTAACGACATGATCCAGAAGATTCATAATTTTACCCAACAGGCCGGTGAGACATATTCTGAGACCTGGGAGAGATTTCAGGTCATGCTGAGGAGGTGCCCACATCACGGGCTGGATAAAGAGACGCATGTGAAGATCTTCTATTTTGCTCTCTCCGAGCACGATAGGAGTAATCTGGATTCCACTGGGTCAGGATTCTTTCTGAACAATACAGACACCAGATGCTGGGAGATACTAAAGAATATGGCTAGAAAGCAGTCATGGGGTGAGAGAGAAAGAGGTCCGGTAGAGCAAGTTCGAGTAGCAGGTGAGTCCAAGGCAATAAAAGAACTGAATGAGAAGATGGATCTTCTCGCAAAGAAATTTCTCACAAAGGAAGATGCTGAGTCCGAGGATGAGGCTCAAGTGAAATACATGAGACAACAACAAGGTTATAGGACAATGATTATTCATGGAGAAAAGACAAAAAGCTCTCGTGGAAGGATCCAAACAATTTTCTACAGGATCCGGATGCCAAACCCCCACCAGTAACAGAAGATAAGAGCACAGAGCTGCTCAATCAGGTTATAAAGCAAAATCAAGAGCTAATGAATACGTTTGGCCAGCAAATCAAACAGCAAGGGGAGTTTATGAATCAGTTTGGGCAAACATTGCAGAGCCATGGGGCTCAAATGAGGACCATTGAGACATCTATGGCACAGATGGCAGCAGAGATCGCCAGTTTGAAGAAACCGGCACATCCAGGTTTTCCGGGGAATACCAATGTTCCAGGGGGAAACCAGCAGGTAAAGGCTGTCCTGCTAAGAAGCGGCAAGAAATTATTAAATCCAAGAGCCGAGGAGACAAGCACACCACAAGCTGAAGTAGAAGGTGAAGCCAATGAGGAGCTGCCACCACCAGTCACAGGGCAGGTTGATGACACAGCCGTGGATGATACTGAAGAACAGGTTGCAGAGGAGGAACCTCAGAAAAAGACACCTTATAAGCCACCTCATCAAAGGGCACAAGCTGTCCCGGTCCCGTATCCAAATAGTGCTAAGGCAAGGAAGGTAGATGCGCAGTTCAAGAAGTTCTTAGACAGTTTTAGGAAGATTTCAGTCAATATCCCTTTATTGGAAGCCATTGAGAAAATTCCTTCATACGGGAAGTTTCTAAAAGACATCATAACAAAGAAGAGGAAAATTCTGGATACAGAGGTTGTTGTGCTAAAGGAGAAAGTGAGTGCCTTCATCATGGGCACTTTGCCGCCAAAGAGGCAAGATCCATGCTGCTTTAACATCTCTTGTTATATTGGAAAAGTCAAATTTGGTGAAGCATTATGTGACTCAGGGGCGAGCATCAACTTGATGCCCCTTTCTACATTCAAAAAGCTAGGATTGAAGGAGTCACGGCCAAGTAATATGACGATTCAATTAGCAGATAACTCTGTGGTAAAGCCTTATGGAATATGTGAAGATGTGTTAGTAAAGGTGGATAGGTTTGTCTTTTCGGCAGATTTTGTAGTCATGGAGATGCAGGATGAACATGGCAACGAGTTGTTACTTGGACGTCCTTTCCAAGCTACAACCGACATGATCTTAGAGATGGGGAGAGGTTGCTTGACCTTGGGCATAACCGATGACCGCTTTGAGATGGTCATGCCTTCTAGTACTGTGTCATCTAAAGCAAAGGAACAATGTCGTGTGGTGAAACATCTGGATTGTAATATTTCAATCTGTCTTGGGAAGCCATTTTTTGACATGGCTCATGTGATGAGCAAGGTAGACAATGGAACTTTGGCTGTGGATATCATGGAGCAGACCAAAGTAGTTTCTCTGTGCAAGGCTGTGGGATTCCCTAATGATGAGAATGAGGACATTCCGCCTTCCATGGAAGATGATGTAATTGCTATTTCTGTTTCTGATGCATACCCAGAATTACCATTGGAGGCTTGTTTGGTAAATATTACACATGATTGGATGCAGAGAAAATCACTCAAGGAGTGCGCTAAAATGCTTCAAATGCTTCCATGCTTCTATGCGAGGCATTATGAAGATTTAGGTGAACTTCCCCCGCCACTTCAATCATCTCTGATCAGCCCGCCGGAGTTAGAATTAAAGCCGCTGCCACCGCATCTCAAATATGTCTTTCTAGCTGAGGAAGACAAGTTACCGGTGATCATTTCTGCATATTTGAGTGCGGATGAGGAGGAACAATTGTTGATAGTGCTGAAGAACCACCGAGGAGCTTTTGGGTGGTCTGTTGCAGATATCAAGGGGATTTCCCCTACTCTATGTCAGCACAAGATTCGGCTCGAGGAGGGAGCCAAGCCCGTAATTCAACCTCAATGACGTCTCAATCCAAGCATGATGGAGGTTGTGAAGAAGGAGGTCATTAAACTTCTTGCTGCAGGTATCATTTATGCCATATCAGACTCAACATGGGTGAGTCCCACACAGGTAGACCCTAAGAAGGGGGGAATTACTGTCACCCAAAATATGTTAAATGAACCTGTCACCACCCGATTGGTAACCAGGTGGAGAGTTTGTATTGATTACCGCCGTTTGAATGCCGCCATGCTAAAGGATCACTTTCCTTTACCTTTCATTGATCAAATCCTAGAGCGTCTTGCCGGCCGATCGCACTTCTGTTTTCTAGACGGGTACTCGAGGTACAACCAGATTTCAATTGATCCTTTGGATCAAGAGAAATCTACCTTCACTTGTCCCTATGGGACTTTCGCGTATCGTCGAAAGCCGTTTGGTTTATGCAATGCACCTGCGACATTTCAGCATTGTATGCTTGTCATATTTTCTGACATGGTAGAGCACTGTCTCGAGGTTTTTATGGATGACTTCTCGGTGTATGGTGCATCGTTTGATGAATGTCTCTGTAATTTGGACAAAGTTTTATAGCGTTGTGAGGACACACATTTGGTCCTCAACTGGGAGAAATGTCACATGATGGTGACTGAGGGGATAGTGTTAGGACACAAGGTGTCTAGCAAAGGTTTAGAGGTAGATCCGGTAAAAATTGAGGTCATTTCCAAGTTGCCCCCACCAAATTCTGTTAAAGGGGTAAGAAGTTTCTTGGGACACGCCGGGTTCTATCGTCGATTTATAAAAGATTTTTCTAAAATCGTGAAACCCCTATCCAAGCTTTTGGAGAAAGACGTTGTATTTGATTTCAATGATAAGTGTCTACATGCGTTCGACGTTTTAAAAGAAAAACTGATTTCTGCATCGGTTGTTCAAACGCCGGATTGGACGAAACTGTTCGAACTAATGTGTGACGCCTCGAACTTTGCGGTAGGAGATGTGTTGGGGAAGCGGGTGGACAATAAGCCCGCCGTGATTTTCTACGCTTCAAAGACTTTGAATGACGCCCAATTAAATTATACAACTACTGAGAAAGAATTACTCGCCGTTGTTTTCGCTTTTGAAAAATTCCGGCAGTATTTAGTTGGATCTAAAGTAGTTGTATGGACTGACCATGTCGCAATCAAATACTTAATGGAGAAAAAAGACGCAAAGCCTAGACTCATTAGGTGGATTTTGCTCTTACAGGAATTTGACATCGAAATTAAGGATAAATATGGGATTGAAAACGTTGTTGCTGATCATTTGTCTAGGTTAGAAAGGGTGGATGAAAAAGATTTACATATACCCATAACCGAGACATTTCCGGATGAACAGATTTTGAAAATTAACTCTAAGGATCCTTGGTTTGCTGAGATTGTAAACTATTTGTCTTGCGGGATCATCCCAGAAGATTGGTCATATCAGGAGAAGAAAAGATTTTTCCATTCTTTACGATATTATTTTTGGGATGACCCAATCCTTCTTAAGCAATGCAGGGACGGTATCTTGCGCAGGTGTGTGCCTGAAGTGGAGTACGAGAGCGTTTTACGTCATTGCCACGCATCACCTACGGGAGGACACCACGCCAGCTCGCGCACGGCAGATAAGGTTTTGGAAAGCGGCCTTTATTGGCCAACTTTGTTTCGAGATGCCTACGAGTTTGTGAGGCAATGTGATTCTTGCCAACGAGTAGGTAATATCTCAAAGCGACAGGAGATGCCCCTGAATGTGTTTCAGGAAGTGGAGGTATTTGATTTGTGGGGCATAGATTTCATGGGACCCTTTGTGTCCTCAAACTCCAATTTATATATTTTATTAGCAGTTGATTATGTGTCGAAGTGGGTGGAAGCAATACCCACAAGGACTAACGATTCCACTGTAGTGTGTAGGTTCGTGAAAGAAAACATTTTCTGCAGGTTTGGGGTACCCCGAATGATAATCAGTGATGGGGGTACGCATTTTAGGAATCAGAAGTTCTCGACTTTATTGAAGAAATATGGGGTCAAGCACAACATAGGTACCCCATATCACCCGCAGACCCAAGGGTAGGTGGAGGTCTCCAATCATGAAATTAAGAATATTTTGGAGCGTATGGTGGCATCCAAGAGGAAGAACTGGAGTGCCCTATTGTCGGATGCATTGTGGGCGTACAGGATGGCTTACAAAACACCTATAGGCACCACACCTTTTAGGTTGGCATATGGTTGGGCTTGTCACCTATCGGTAGAGTTGGAGTACAAGGCCCATTGGGCGCTTAGAAGACTCAATTTGAGTTACGATGGAGCGGGGAGGAAGAGAATGCTTGAATTGAATGAGCTGGATGAGCTGCGGATGACGGCATATGAGAACGCACGGATATACAAAGAGCGCACAAAGCTGATCCACGACCGCCACATCTAGTTGCGCACGTTCAAAAAAGGAGACAATGTTTTGTTGTTCAATTCACGACTCAAGTTGCATCCCAGGAAGCTCAAATCCCGGTGGAGTGGGCCGTTTGTGGTAGAAGAGGTCAAACGACACGGTGCGATCTTGGTGCGTGATGGTGATACCCCATTTTTAGTGAATGGACAAAGATTGAAGCTCTACTTTGGTGAAATTACAAGAGGAAGGTGAATGAGGTCAAACTCATTTCACTTTCGGATGCATAAGGTGCCCAAAAGTCATCTAGCCTAAGACATTAAATAAGGGCACTTGTTGGGAGGCAACCCAACCATCGGTACATTAGTTTCGTCCATGTACAATCGTAGGTTGATTTGTTTTAGTTCAATTTTTAGTGTAAAAAAGATACCGTGATCGGTTTGTTCTTTGTGCAGGCTGAGGCAGAGTCGATACCATCGACACACTGGTCGATGGTATCGACCAAGGTACAGGTTGACGACTGCATATTTTGCTCTGCGTCGATACCATCGACGGCCTCATTGATGGTATCGAGACACCAGTCGATACCATCGAGATCTCTGGAGATTTACAGACAAAATCGACTCAGGAAAGTCGATACCATCGACGGCCTGGTCGATGGTATCGACACGGCTACAGGTTGAGATGCAAAGCAGAGGTGTTGCAACAAAGACAAGTCGATACCATCGACCCGCGTCGATGGTATCGACCATCCACGTCACCGATCCGCGCAAACAAATCAACGGCGATCGCAGCATCAAGACGGTCGATCCGGGTGCAGCGTCGATACCATCGACCCATGTCGATGGTATCGACACGTCAGCGATCCGGGATTCAAGATTCAGCCATCGACAACCATCGATACTCGCGATGGGGGCGGATAGCATCGAAACGTGTCAATACCATCGACTCGCGTCGATGGTATTGACGGGTCAACAGTGGCGCCGACCAAGTCTATTTAAGGAGAGTGATTGCGTCATTTGACGTCACACTTTCAGAGTGATCTTCCTCCCTTATACCGAGCGACCCGCCGAGCCATTGCCGACTCCGATGAAGAAGGCGGCAACTACGGCGGCGACGACGGACATGACGACGAGGCTGAGGAGGAAGAGGAGGCCTTTACACCTCTTCGAGCACGAGTGGCACCCCAGGAGCGTCCTCGGATGCATCTGGGTGCATCTTCATCATCACAGCCTACGCTGCCTCCACCACAGCCCTTGCAGCCAAGCGAGGATGCATATTCCATGCAGGGCATGTACGCGATGCTGCAAGACATTCAACAGACCCAGCATGGCCACACAGCCACCTTTGCCGGTATTCAAGATACTACCAACCGACTCTTTGTCAATCAGCAAGCGATCTTTGAGAATGAGCGCCTTTTGTTCGAGAATCAGCAGAACATACATGACCGGCTGCACAGGATGGAGGAGCAGCAGCAGCCGTTTTTCTATCATTACTAGAGCCAGAATTATTTTGGGGGGGTATCCACAGCCTCCACCAATGTCCCAGTACAATCCGCATTTCCAGGGGCAATACCTGTCTTGGGACCCCACGGCGCCGCAGTACCCGCCTCCACCACCATAGGAGTGATCCGGTATCACTGTTCCAATCCTTCAGTTTGTTTTTGACTATGAGGCCATAGTCGAATTCAAGCTTAGGGGGTAGTTGGAATAGCTTTATCTTTTACTGTTTTTAGTTTTTTTTAACTTTATTGTTTTTGTTCTTGTTATTTGTTTCTTGCATTTTTAGTTTTTGTAGGATCCACATGCTATCTAGTGTAATCGTGGATGTCGTAAAGTTTGTGTCATCTCATTAATTGTGCATGGGAAAATCAAGGGAAATTTAAAAATTTTGTGTGTTTGGAAAGCTTGTCGTGTTTAACCTTGTGCAATTAACCTACGAAAATGATTGGTTCTGTCAACTCTAAAACAACAATTCACAACTGTACTCCTAATGATTCATGAAAGTGGACGGACGTGTTTGTTTGAGCCTAATCCGACCAAATGGTAATGAGACTCTAATTGGATGTAAGAGAGAGAAACCTCTTAACTACTAGACACGTCAGTAAGGAGGGACGCATAATATCTTTCTAGGGTTCAGTCACCTATTCTTGTGATCTTTCCACCTCATTAATGTTCACAATCCACCGAGAATTGGAAGTAAAGTACAGTTTTAACTCTTTTTGATTGCATAGCATCTAGATAGGACTTGCATTAATTCTTTTTCCGTATGTTTTGCATAAAAGAAAGAAAAAAATTAGAATAGTGATACATGCACATTACCCTTAGGTGCATGCCATGTAGTTGCATTCATAATTTTTCATGCATAATGTACATCATGTGTCTCGATTTTTCTTCAATGGTGAATTAAATTGTTCCATACCTTCTAAATAGTGCAAATTTCTGAATTAGGAAGGAAAATAAGCCCAATAAAATATTCATTATCAATTATGGATATAAGGGTTTGAAAAATGAAAAAAAAGAGAAAAATCTGAAGAAAAAAAAAGTCTTCATGTTAAAAAAAAACAAGAGAAAGTTATTTAGAAGCAATTAGAATAAGAAGGAGATAGGAACATAATATCACCTGCATTTCAAGATAATTGAGTACATGATGTAGCTTAAATAGAGGTCTATCTCATTTTGAGATGGATGGTTAGTGCATGCATCATTCCACCCAGTTTTAGGCGTTAGGGCATTTCTCATGTGCATTTGCATCATGTAGGACATTTTTTGTTTTATGCATGTTGAAACTATACAATACTTCCATTTTCTTCCATGAACCACCCATCTTCATCCACCTGTTTCTCGGATTGGTAGGCCACCATGAATTTCTCCTCACAAATGTATATCAGGAGAACTGCTTCCATTTAGATGGTAGTTAGGGCGAGCAACATAGTATAGGAGATCACAAGATGCACCAAGTCTGAACCGGTGAGTTTTATTATGTTAACTGCCTTACGTGATAGTGTTCATCAGTTTTGAGGTCAATTTCTCTTATGGATGATTACTGTCGCCTACAGGGTAATTACCATTCTGTGGTTAGAGAGGGCCGGTATGTGATTGTTAGGTGGGAGTCATTTGGATGTTGGTTGTGGTGTGTTGTTCTTCAGTTGACGTTAGCAATTCTATTCTAAGGATTAGTTGCTCGAGGGTGAGCAACGTTCAAGCTTAGGGGAGTTTGATGCGACGATTTTGAGTCGCTTTTATAGACCTGTTTCATATGTGTTTTATGCTTTTATTAGTCATTTTCATGGTTAATGTGGCATAATTCATTCACTTTGGTCTTTGCTATTATTTTATGACAAATCCCCTTTATTTCATCGTTTTGAGCATCAATTGTCAAAATATTATTATTTGTGTGATTTGATGTGATCTTGTGTTTGAATTTCAGGACAAATGAGTATTTGCTTCCGTCGATACCATCAACGGAAGTCGATACCATCGACATGATCACAGGTTGCCAACCGAAAGGAGCAGCAAAGCGTCAATACTATCGACATGGATCTCGATGGTATCGAGATACCAACAGGTTGCTGGCGAGAAAGCGGTCGATAGTATCGACACCAAGTCGATACCATCGACGCACGGAGGCTACAGCGATGCAAAACGACAAAACCGACGCCTAAAGGAAGTCGATACCATCGACCCACGTCGATGGTATCGAGATGATATCAGGCGCGACAAAGGAAGGGTTTGCAGACGGCCGCTACTACAGTGGGTCGATACCATCGACTCGCGTCGATGGTATCGACACCGTAGGATATGAGTTGGCTTCCTAATGATCTCAATCGGACGGCTACGGTTAATTAGCGACCTAATGACCGAGATATACCTAATGACGGCCACCCAAATGAAAGAGGAGATGATGAGCCATTGCACGAGTACCGAGGAGGAGTATAAAGGAGAACGGAGGTTAGAAGCTCATACTTGTTGATCCGGAGGCCGAAGGAGACGGATTCCACCACCGAGAGGCGGTAGAGCATACTTTCTACACCGAGGATCAATCGGTTCTTCTCCGTTCAGGGGTTTCACCTCTCAATTCACGTTTTTCACATGATTTTCCCTATCTCTACCTTATACTTGTGTGAGATGAACATGCAGGGCTAATCCCCTTCGTCTTTAGGACTGGGAGTAGCCCGAGGATTCATTGTATGATACTTTTATAATAGTAATTCATATTTTATCTCTTAAATCCATGGTATAGTTTTGTTTTCTCCATATATTGTTATGCTTGATCACCATAATAATAACCTAATGCCCTTAATCACTTTGAAAGAAGGATTAACGGCTGAAAAGAGACGAAATCTACATTAATCGATAAATCCCTTGACCAAGGTGGTGTAAAATTAATGGTGGATACTGAGAGATTGTTCATAATGCACCTAGTCTAGGGTATAGGTTACTACGACGGTGGAACCGACCTAGACCTAGGTAGTGAATTGCACCACGACAGTGGGCAATTATGTTTTCAGGCCACTACCCGGATAGAGAGATAAAATTGAGGCATTATATAAAATCTAATACAATGAAAACCCGCGGTGAAACCGCAATCCTAAAGATACCTTCTTGAATTGATTAAACCAAAAATTTAATCGATTGTTCGTTTTGTTTTGTTTTTATTTTCTTTTAATTTTAACAACAACCCTCAATTTGTTATTCGGCTTAGCTGATCGCAAATAGTTAGTAGGAGTCTCCAACAATTCCCAGTATCCCTGTGTTTGACTCGGGCCTCACAAAGGCATGTACTACTCGACGCATTCACTTGCGTTTTAGCGCACAGTAAAATTGTGTCACTTGCTAAGATGGATATAATGAACATTAATTGGATGACTTAAAATTAATTGACACAAAAGTGGTACTCACAGCTGAGGCAAGCTTCTGGATTGAACGAACTCAATCAAATGATAGTATAAAGAGGGTATATAGGTAACTTAATAATTTAAAATCTCACTCTTAATAAATTAAATAATATAAAAACATATTAATTTGGCTGGTGTCAAGCATATTGGCGGGCTACATTATGAAAGGGTGGATTTGTGGATGAAATGCTCTTTAAGGGGTGGAGTGTTGTAACATACTCAAATTAGGGTTCATATCTTAATGCTCCCTTTCTCTAGACCCCCTTTTTAGTATGTTAGGTTCCTTCCCTCTTTCCATGACTTAGATTAAATTAGGTACAATTAAAAAAAGACCTTAAAGAATACATAAATATCCTTGGGCATAAGGTTTTAGAACCATGTAATTAAGTCTTTAGAGGAGGGTTGATTACACAACTTACCGATTTGATAAGTTTTAAATTTATTTTATACCTGAGATTTAGACTGTGAAGAGAAATGAATTAACCGAGTCATTAACATAAAAATAGTTAATTATAAACTCAATGATATCAAAAGATGAAATGTGTTATAAAATTGTGTTCCTCACAAGTTAATGAGCTTATATGCAAAATCATTAGTGATTTTTATTTCATTTACACCACAATTTCAATGAAGAAATAAAGAGTTGAAGTAACCCTAAGATTTGATGGGTTAATTGATTATCACATTATTTTCCTATTGTTTTTTGCATTTATACATGTAATGTCTCCTTCCTATGCGCTTATCACTCTCATATGCGCTTGTCACTCTCATCTTTTGAAAACGATGGACTTGGTCTACAAAACACTAGTGTGTCTCCCTCACCCCAACTACAGAGGTACCTATATGAACCATGATGATTCTTACCCATAATCTTCCCTTCCTCCCTTCCTCCTTGGATGACTCAAGATGAAAAAACCCTAGCTTCCAGTTGTCCTTCACCCTACGCCATGGTGTAGCAAGTGCCACAAAATCTCTCCTACTCCTTTCCATCCTGACCTCCTCTCTTCACCACCTACTTCACCATATAGAGACAGAAACATTACGACCATAAACCAACCATTTTCTTCCTCCATTGCCTTCTCATGCCCAAGAACCCTAACCCCCACCAATTCATCAATTCGCACCTAGTTTCCTGATTCTCATCTGCAAATGCAAGAGGCCAGCAACGTCTACTATAGATTGGGGTCAGTAGCACTCAATAACTTTTTCACCCTTCAAATCTCCACCACCTAAAGGACAACCTACAATTGCCCCAACTCTTCCCTTGTAGTGACTTCCATACTTGCAATAGGACGTCACACTGAAAAGAACACCCAACATAATGACGTCTGTCTTCTCCTACCTTCATTCACCCTATATGTGCTTCCACCTAGAGTAGTGGATGCCACTAAACCTCTTTACCCATCTCCTATCCACTTCCTTATGGCAGAAACATCAAGTTGGCGTAGGGAACACCATCACCCTAGTTATTCTTCCCTCACAACATCTTGATCCTATGATGGGCTACCAGAATATGATGTTGGATCCCTGCAACCTGACCTATAGAGTAATGTGTCTGACCTTTTGGAGCCTTGGAAAAACTTGGAAAGTAGGAAGTGAGAGTCATTCTCAACAAAGACCTTATCTTATGAATGAAATCTTTTCTCGTGCCCTATAGTTCTTCTCTTAAATCCAATACAAATTCATCTTCTCCTTGCATTTACACCCATTATTGATACCTACATCTAACCACACATTCTTTTTTACCCCAAACCACCCTCTTCACTATTGCTAGATGGACGAAAGTCAACGACTCGACTTCCATTAATCAATGATTGTTGGGCTAGCATTAAGACATCAGTAGAACCATGTATGGTAGGATGTTGGAGGCCCCTAAACAACAACATGTTGAATTTGAATTGACAATGTTGAATGTTTTATAGACCTCTACCTCCTCATGCAAAAAGAAGTGGTCCTCATCAATAAACCATGGTTCGAAAAATTGTAAGTCAATTTGTTCTTGCTTGTTCTTATAGTCTATTAAGAACTCTGTTAATAGGATATTGATATGAAAGTTAATGGAAAATTCAAATAATACATAAGATAGAATGGAGGATAATAGTTTGAACCTATAGTATATATGTATCCACATCTACAATAGAATGGAAGATAATAGTTTGAACTTATAGTATATATGTATCTGCATCTACAACCTTGACCATAAATCATACCAATAAATAACATGAGAGTAAATCCTTGTATACTTGAACAATAATACCAAACTACTGGTTACATGATACTAGGGCTTGTTGCATATATGATGTATTCTAAGACTAATCTAGATTGGTTGGTAAGTATTAACCATACTTGTATAAGTATTATAGTATATACTAGTTAGCTTGTCTCATACAAGCATATAAGTTGATATTTTTATCTATAGTTTACAAAAGATTATTTAATACTTATGTAATTGATAGGAGGTTGGGTTCTAAACAAACATGTTGTATATAAATGTGACTATAACCTAATCTAATGATTTGGTTCTTAAATTAGGTGTTATATATAAAATCCAGACATACTTAATCATATGGGATTATAAATGGATATTAGGAATAAAGTAGATATCTAATGAATCACATGTTCACATAATAATATTTAAAACACTAATATGACATTAAGTAATCAGATCTAGTATAAGAACCAAAATATATTTAATATACTAGTAATGTGTTCATAAGTTTGGTTTAGTTTGACTAACACAATTCATGTGTTCCTAGGATGAATACTCAAACCTGAGGACCAAGCATACCTATTGAGATAACAGGTAGTCATGAAGACCAGGTATGTGTAGTCCTTGTTTTATATTTTGGCATTTAGTTGACTTTGATGTACAATTTCCCATTATAGTCACATGTTGATATCCTTACTCTCTAGCTGAAATCTCATGCCCTTTCATTGGCAATTAACCTAATTTATTTTGATATTTTGTTATTCATATTATGTTGGGTTTGTAACCCCTCATTCCATGTTATCTACCCATGATGATATAGTTGATGAACATAAGTCTTCCTCTCTATTATTACACGTGATATTGGACAAGATAACTAAAGTAGATGCTTCAGCATAACCATTAGGGCAAGTCATTACGCCTGGGTGTGTCTTTCCATTTCTTATACATATAGGGGCACATAGTTTTGACCAGGGCATGTCTTTCCACTCATTTTACTTAGTCTAATGACTTAGTGGGGTTTTGGCCCTACCTTAGTTCTAGTCTGATTTACCTACATGCAATTGTTTATTTTGTGATATCGTGAATTGTGAAGTGTCTAGACTATTTATATATTGATCACATGCTCATATGCATCATTCTCTTGAACTTACCTACTTGCTAATATTCTCTCTTGAATGGAAACCCACTTTATTACACTCTTTTGATCTAAAATGGCTTAACACATTTTTATTAGACACATACTCAAAAGTTTTATGGCGCATACTTTTTGTTTCCTTTTACCGAGTGACATGCTCGAAACTTCCCAGGTCTTGGAAGTGCTAGATGACACAAACTCAGGAAGATTTCTCAGAGGATGTGGACATGAGGATATATTGGAATGATCGAGTTTCCCTCTATAGCTAGGATTGTGTACTAATAGTTGTACCCATTTTGTTTGTAGTATTACCTATTATGACGAGGATCAATTGTATATGAATCATCATGTAACTTTGTAATAGTTTTATTTTTGTTTCTTTATTATTACATGACTCTTATATCATACCATTTGAGTGGATCCCCTATCGGGCCCCACTCTTTACAATATTAGTGTTTTATATGTTGAGAGAGTGATGTAAGAGTTTTGGGTTAGTGTTGTGTTGGATTAACAAATAATCTGTGGTTTTAATAGTCTTGAAGACTTCTATTTGGTTGAACTAAAGTTTGAATGGGGATATAGTCCAACTAAATTTGAATAAGAATTATATCTACCAAAAAGGAACCTGATCAAAGTCATAGATCTATAGAGAACAATTTTATAACAATAATATAATATAGCTCGTGGGTAATTGGGGGATTTCACTAAATCCAAACCCACATCACCTCGTCACCGACATCCATTAACTTCAAAACAACTATTATACCTAGAGGATTTTTGGATTCTCCTTAGGATCTAGGAAAGAATTTATAAGGGGCTAGGAAGTTAAAAGAGAACATTTGTGTAGACATTAGTTTAGAAGTGCAGGTAAAATTTGAACTTAATTTTCCACTGATTCTTCCCTCTTTTTGTATGTATACCTATTTTCTTAGAGAAGGATGAACCTAAATGGTAGGGAGATGGTTATTGATCATCTCTACAATGAAGTTGGAGATGAAATTTGAGAGGTTACATCTAATTGAAGATGTGTAGTCATTGAGTTGGGGAAGGTGATGATCAATTCAAAATTTTCACATCACTTTCTTCCACATGGAAAGATGTTGATAGTGATTGGGATTAAGGGGGTGGGTGCCTTAGATTTGAAGTTACCTAGACAACTACATATCTACATAATTTCTTCATATATTAATAAATTGTGACAAATGAAAATGATTTCGATTAGTATGGTGTGGGGTATGATAGGAGATTGGTATGGTGTGGGGTATGATAGGGTTCGTTAATAGATTATGAGATTATTTATCTTACTTAAATGAAACTGGGTGGACATGAGAAATATGCAGAGAGATTGAAAATACATGATACATAATTTGGTATACATGTAGTGACATACATAAAATGCCGTAGCAATTATTGTTGATAAGAAGTTGAAGGATGATGTTCTCAACACAAGAACGTGTGACAAAACCATAAATATTAAGCTCTTTGATGAAATATTTTTAATTTTGTTTGTGCTTAATACCTCCAAGTTGTCCTTAGAGAGGATGATAAAAAGATTTTGGTATACAGGATGAAATGATTGCAAAGAGTAATGAAAGAGGATATTGTTGTTATTGGGATCGATTTAATTGGCCATATATGGAGTATTATAGTTGAATAATTATGCATACAAAGTGTTTGATCAGTTGAATAATATAATACAACACCCTGTCACCCATAATAGTATTTATCAAAAGTAATATATCTTTCGATCTAAGCCACTTGGAATAAATTGGATTTGGAATTTATTTAGTTTGGGGTATAGAATATTAATTTGAGCTTTGAAGTGAAGTTTTACTTTTACCTATATCTAACTAAATACATATGTTAAGGATAACTCAAGATAAAATCTTAAAATCTATATTAATTGTTGAGGTAATTTTTATGATGATATGATTAGCAAGGCTTGCCTGGAATTCTCAATTTGGTAGCCTCTACATATGTTTGACATTAATACTAGGAGTGGTCTAGGTTTTACTTATTGTAACTGTTATTAATCATGGTCCTTTCTTAAGTAATTAGTTTGGTTCATAATGAATAAACTGTATGAAAATCCACCCCTTAAAAGGTTTAAACTATAACTCAGTGCATAACATGGAGGGGAAAAAGGGTGGATCCACTAGGTCTGATATATATATTTGAAACTAACTATGTCGGTCTTAGGCCTAGGGTATTAGGGTTGAACATGCCAAACAAGGTACTTCACTAAAGAGATTCTCTGCTACTCAACTTTCTTGTGGTGGCGACTTGGTTCCAAAAACCATCGATAAAATCTGAAAACTTTTCTTTTGTACATATAGATTAATAATGAAAATAAATTTGACGATGCAAAACTTGCAGTGAAAAATCCAAAATTGGTGCCAAAATCAACCAGAGAACCAATTCAACCACCACATACTATTATTTTATCACCACATCCTTTTGCTTAAAGGGTCTAATCCTTCAGATACCACATAGGACATTTGACTACACCTCAACTATGTTTTTACATGGAAGGGAGAAGGGTTTCCTATTACGTGTGGTCATATTCATCAAACCTGAATGAGGTAAGACATCCGCCATTCCCCATGTCACTCTTAATCATAATTAACACAGCCTCATCACAAGACCTAAGGGAGTCATAAGATCATCTAACCATTATAGTAAGGTATATGTATTCCTTCTACACTTGACGATTTATTACCATAGTCCCATCACAAGACAAGATGAACTATATAGTAAATTTACCAATAACATCATTCACTAGGTAATCTAATTGCACCAAGGAGGCGAGAGAGGCAAACTCCTAAGAATATTATACAAAACTCAATAGCTTGCACCCACTAAACCTCATGTATGAGGCATAAAAGCTAAACCAGCACAGTATCCAAACTTTAGATAAGTAGTCTTCGGACATACCTATATTGTGATTCTTCACATTGAAGGCAAGGCATGCCTAACAATAACTAAGCTTGTTCATACCATCACTTAGTAACAAGGGAATCATCTAAATTCCTAAGATTTACATAGGATTTTTTTATATATAGCTCGTGTGTTCTCAACACCGCCATAGTAGGGTATTTAAGGCATGCTAGAGAACAACAAAGGTAAAGGGATTTAAGATGAGAACTAGAGTATGCCTATCTATGACTATTTAAGTCAATCTGCACTTCATGGCTCTTAGGCTAATATCTTAGAAAATTATGAGATGTAAACCAAACACTACAAGAGTCTGTTCGATGTGACTTCACCTCCATAAAGAGGGTGTGGTGTTAAAGATTACTAAGGACTAACTCGCGTTCACATAGGTGGGTCGAGTAGTGCAAGTAACCAAATTAGTCAAGGGTTGAAAACCCGAATTGGTATTGACTACTAGGAAATAGGTTGATCAATAACCTCTAAGGGTCACCCATCTAACTAAGGATCAACCAAGGATAACTTGAAATAGTCAAGTTACCGACTGCTTAGGCTATGATACCATTTTGTAAAGAGTGGGACCCGAAAGGGGATCCACTCAAATGATATAATACAAGAGCCATGTAATAATACATCAGCGGAAACAAAACTATTAAAAAGTCACTTCATGATTCATTTATACAATTGTTCCTCACCATAATAGGTGATTTTACAAAAACTGAACTAAGTACAACTAAATCCAGTAACAGAGGGTAACCCAGCCATTCCAAGCTATCCTTAAGTTCATGTCATGTTAGTGATCTTTTTGAGCTCTACTCTTCCAATGTACCTAAACCTGGGTGGAAGGGAACATCACCCAGAACATAAAAAACAATAAAGAGGTCAGCAAAGGCTGAGTATGTACATATATAAAACATTTTGGGCATTATATAGGGTTAAAAAGTGCAAAAAGAGATGTTCCCACAAGAAAAAGGGGCTATTTACAAGTAAGCATGTTCAATAGAAAAGTAACAAAAGAAATGAGGAATATTAAATTTCAGATTACAAACATGATAATAAAAGAGTGTCTTGCCATAACAATCATCCACAAATTCATTTAAAATAAAAAATATTTGCATGCATAACAATGTAGACTAAATATACCTAGAACAGGGCCATAACACCATAGGATCATGGCCTAAAAATAAATAAGGGTGGAAATGCACACCCCGGGCAGAAACGCACGCCCTATATAAGTATGGTTGTACATAAGTACCACTATTCTAGATAATCTAGTCAAACATGCAGCATGCTATAATAGAGTGGCAAGACTATTATATTAGTCAATATCAAATGAAAGACAACAAGCAGGAGGTGCCTAAAGACCCATATAACATGTCAAATTAATAATCACAGCAGTGAAAGAGATTTATATCAGGAATTAGAAATGTCCATGAATATTAGATTTCCAAGAGAAACAATATTTCAAGAGATGCCTCATTAAAAGAAATTAGGTTTTAGTCAAATAATGCCCCAAAATAAAATAGAGGAAGTACATACCTTATGATCAGTCCTAGATATTCAATAACACCTCCTAAGTTCAGGTTCAGGGTTGTCTCAACCTAGTCACAATATATGTGCATACAATTAAAATAATATGCATTAAAACCCTAGCTTAAAAATAGACCCTACATTAGGTTGGAAATCTGGTCATGAAACCTATCCCAATAAATCAGTCACATTTTTCTGATTTCAAAAACATATATATTTATATTTTTCTGACGAACTGATAATTGGTTATGATTTTTATAAGTTAAAAACATTTACTGCTTAAAAGGGAAAATTATGACATGTAACGACCATAATGTCCCTGGATGATTCATGATTATTAAAGTGTGATGTCAAGCGAACTTAGAGAATTCAGAAGCATGTTATTCGGGGTCAAAAAAGTCAAACACAAATCGAAATTCTCATATTACCCTTATGGGTGTGATATAAAAGTACCAAGGGCAAGACCGGGCTTATGCTCCAGAGATTCATCTCCCTGCTTCTCACGACGTTAGCACAACCTGGAGCTCAGACCAGTAGCAAGCGCTTAAGGCTGGCTTCTTCATGGCTAGGGACCATGTCCCATGGCTCCGACTTGCCAAGCTAAAAGTGATGAGCCTTAGTGCAGGTGCTAGGGTTGTCGGTGACTAGGAAGAACACGTCGTCGAGGAGGCGAAAGACATAGAGCAGACTCGTCACAGGGACTGACAACTCCAGCGGACAGGAAAAATTGAGATGCTCATTGGAGCAACCAAGGCACGCACGAAGATTATCTACATTTGTATACATCACAGGGGGTTCGATGGTGAACTCGAGACATCCTGGAGGTCTTTCCAGGACCGAAGCACCAAGGTTGCCATGGCCACTGACCGCCATGGATGAGAGGTCACAGAGAGCCTTTTCGGCCGAAAGATACAGAAGGATTCTGGGTAGGCCAAATACACATACTGAGAGAGGGGTCTTGTAGATGGCTACCTGCGCGGTATTGTAGCGGGGTCAGAGGTCTCGAAGATGGGTCACAGGGGACCGGTGAGGACCAGGTTTCTGTGGCAAAAAGAAAATCCCAAGCATTCGATGTCGAGCAGCTTATCATTGTGAAACACACCAACATTCTATGCCAAGACCTCTCATTGAGGTGGTCAGGGTCTCCGAGGTCCAGGGGTCGGGGTTCCATGCGCTGAGGTGAGCTCAGAATAGGGAGGACGGTGGCGCTCATCGACCGGACAAACCAAACAAAAACACGGCGAGATGAATGCACAGAAAGAAAGAGCGGGGGTCCGAGGTGGTTACCTCATGGACGATTAGACTGAGGTGAAGAGCATAGAAGCTTCTCATAGTTTCTCACCGAAGAAGAAGGTCAACAACGACAGAAGCTCCAAAGCACCCCAGGTGAGCAATTGATTGTAGGGAAACCGAGAAGAGGCACCTTGGATCATTTCTGGAGTGGCGGAGAAGAAGTGGTGGCGTCGAAGTGGAGATTTGATGAGCTAGAGAAATGCAATGGTGGCTGCTCGAGGCCTAAAAAGGGCGTTTTGCCAATGCTTGAATCTAAGGCCCGCGTTAGGGCTCATTGGAAAGGGCGGAGAATGGGGAAGTCATTGGCGAAGAAATCAATCGATTCAGTTGAAGGTAGAGGGAGATATCAGCGATGGACTCCATCGCCAGCCAAAGCCTGAGCTACGCGCTAAAGTCATGGGTTAGGGACGACCAGGTCCCGACCCGTCCCGCTCGCCTGAGAAAGAGAACCGAAAATAAATTCGGTCTGGAAACTTGGTCTGAGTGTGACAAGATGAATCAATTAATCGACCATTGATTTTAGGTAAAAACCTACATAGTTTATTAGGGTTTAATTGGGGGTGCATTTGATGTCCGAATGACCCCAAATTTTGAGGGTTGACTAATTAAGCTATGAGTAACTCAATTATGTGATTAGATTTGGGGTTTTAGGTTAATTTAGCTATTATTTATCTATAGTTCATAAATCATTCACTGAATGTAATGATCATAGCCTAAAGATCAATTATGGTGAAACCTTCCACATTCCTCACTCTAATATTCCACGATTTTTCCATGATGTTAAATAATGGTTGAGGCTATAGTTTAATATTAGTATCCACCAATTCTCATCCTTCAAGTATTAGGGTTATCTCATTCAAAGATTTCATGTTCATGTGATTCGAAAGAGTCAATTAGGGTTATCAGATCCTAATATGGTTTGATCTATGATATTACAAACAAATATAGACATTGAAAGGTAGCCAAGTAAAGAAAAGGGACAAGGGATTTTGGATATCCATCTAATCAATTAGGGGCCTAGAAGAATGGGAAATTAGTCTATGTGTCTAGAATCAAGTATGTTACAACACTCCACCCCTTAAAGAGTATTTCGTCCCCGAAATCCATCCACCGCTAGACATGAGTGCTAGTTTGTTCTACAGATCCTCATCTTCCATCACTTAAGCATGAATAACCAATCTTCATTTACAAATTTCCCAATAGAACCATTTAGATTGTGACTGCTAACTTGGTGAACTACTTTTGCGTATAAACATCAATCCTCAAGCACCATGATTCCTATCATTATTACTACTAAGGAGAATGTCCTTATCAACATTATCATCATCATCATCATCGACGTCATCATCCTCATCATCCACATCATCATGGTCACCAATTTCTCATCTACTCATTATCATCTACTCATTATCATCATCATCATCATTATCATTAACAACAACATCATTATCATTATTATCATCAATATCATCACCTAATTCTCATCATCGTCATAAAAATCATTAATATCTTATTATCTAAAAGGGTCACATGGGAAAAGCTCAGAAATTCCACCATACTGAGTATGTTCACTCTGGCCTATACTATATAGTCATCCTTGCCATTTAATTATTAGCGGTTTGGGGTATAGAATATTAATTTGAGCTTTGAAGTGAAGTTTTACTTTTACCTACATCTAACTAAATACATCTGTTAAGGATAACTCAAGATAAAATCTTAAAATCTATATTAATTATTGAGGTAATTTTTATGATGGTTTGATTACCAAGGCTTGTCTGGAATTCTCAATTTGGTAGCCTCTACATATGTTTGACATTAATACTAGGAGTTGTCTAGGTTTTACTTATTGTAACTGTTATTAATCATGTTCCTTTCTTAAGTTAGTTTGGTTCCTAATGAATAAATTGTATGAAACCCCACCCCTTAAAAGGTTTAAACTATAACTTAGTGCATAACCTGGAGGGGAAAAAGGGTGGATCCACTAGGTCTGATATATATTTGAAACTAACTATGTCGGTCTTAGGCCTAGGGTATTAGGGTTGAACATGCCAAACACGATACTTCACTAAAGAGATTCTATGCTACTCAACTTTCTTGTGGTGGCGACTTGGTTCCAAAAACCATCGATAAAATCTGAAAACTTTTCTTTTGTACATATAGATTAATAAAGAAAATAAATTTGACGATGCAAAACTTACGGTGAAAAATCCAAAATTGGCGCCAAAATCAACCAAAGAACCAATTCAACCACCACATACTATTATTTTATCATCACATCCTTTTGCTTAAAGGGTCTAATCCTTCAGATACCACATAGGACATTTGACTACACCTCAACTATGTTTTTACATGGAAGGGAGAAGGGTTTCCTATTACGTGTGGTCATATTCATCAAACCTAAATGAGGTAAGACATCTGCCATTCCCCATGTCACTCTTAATCATAATTGACACAGCCTCATCACAAGACCTAAGGGAGTCATAAGATCATCTAACCATTATAGTAAGGTATATGCGTTCCTTCTACACTTGATGATTTATTACCATAGTCCCATCACAAGACAAGATGAACTATATAGTAAATTTACCAATAACATCATTCACTAGGTAATCTAATTGCACCAAGGAGGTGAGAGAGGCAAACTCCTAAGAATATTATACAAAACTTAATAGCTTCCACCCACTAAACCTCATGTATGAGGCATAAAATCTAAACAAACATGGTATCCAAACTTTAGATAAGTAGTCTTGAGACATACCTATATTGTGATTCTTCACATTGAAGGCAAGGCATGCCTAACAATAACTAAGCTCATTCATACCGTCACTTAGTAACAAGGGAATCATCGTTACATCGGATTTTTTTATACATCTTATGTGTTCTCAACACCACCATAGTAGGGTATTTAAGGCATGCTAGAGAATAAAAAAGGTAAAGGGATTTAAGATGAGAACTAGAATATGCCTATCTATGACTATTTTAGTCAATCTGCACTTCATGGCTCTTAGGCTAATATCTTAGAAAATTACGAGATGTAAACCAAACACTACAAGAGTCAGTTCGATGTGACTTCACCTCCATAAAGAGGGTGTGGTGTTAAAGATTACTAACGACTAACTCACGTTCACATAGGTGGGTCAAGTAGTGCAAGTGACCAAATTAGTCAGGGGTTGAAAACCCGAATTGGTATTGACTGCTAGGAAATAGGTTGATCAATAACCTCCAAGTGTCACCCATCTAACTAAGGGTCAACCAAGGATAACTTAAAATAGTCAAGTTACCGATTGCTTAGGCTCTGATACCATTTTGTAAAGAGTGGGACCCGAAAGGGGATCCACTCAAATGATATAATATAAGAGCCATGTAATAATACAGCAGCGGAAACAAAACTATTAAAAAGTCACTTTATGATTCATTTATACAATTGTTCCTCACCATAATAGGTGATTTTACAAAAACTAAACTAAGTACAACTAAATCCAGTAACAGAGGGTAACCCAGCCATTCCAAGCTATCCTTAAGTTCATGTCGTGTTAGTGATCTTTTTGAGCTCTTGTCTTCCAATGTACCTAAACCTGGGTGGAAGGGAACATCACCCAGAACATAGGAAACAATAAAGAGGTCAGCAAAGGCTGAGTATGTGCATATATAAAATATTTTGGACATTATATATGGTTAAAAAGTGCAAAAAGAGAAGTTCCCACAAGAAAAGGGGGCTATTTACAAGTAGGTATGTTCAAGAGAAAAGTAACAAAAGAAATGAGGCATATTAAATTTCAGATTACAAACATGATAATAAAAGAGTGCCTTGCCATAACAATCATCCACAGATTCATTTTAAAATAACAAATATTTGCATACATAACAATGTAGACTAAATATACCTAAAATAGGGCCATAATACCATAGGATCATGGCCTAAAAATAAATAAGGGTGGAAATGCACACCCCGGGCGGAAACACACGCCCTATATAAGTATGGTTGTACATAAGTACCACTATTCTATATAATCTAGTCAAACACGCAACATGCTATAATAGAGTGGCAAGACTATTATATTCGTCAATATCAAACAAAAGACAACAAGCAGGAGGGGCCTACAGACCCATATAACATGTCAAATTAATAATCACAGTAGTGAAAGAGATTTATATCAGGAATTAGAAATGTCCATGAATATTAGATTTCCAAGAGAAACAATATTTCAAGAGATGCCTCATTAAAAGAAATTAGGTTTTAGTCAAATAATGCCCCAAAATAAAATAGAGGATGTACATACCTTATGATCAGTCCTAGATATTCAATAACACCTCCTAAGTTCAGGTTCAGTGTTGTCTCAACCTAGTCACAATATATGTGCATACAATTAATATAATATGCATTAAAACCCTAGTTTAAAAATCGACCCTACATTAGGTTGGAAATCTGGTCGTGAAACCTATCCCAATAAATTAGTCACATTTTTCTGATTTCAAAAACATATATATTTATATTTATCTTACAAACTGATAATTGGTTATGATTTTTATAAGTTAAAAACATTTACTGCTTAAAAGGGAAAATCATGACGTGTAATGACCATAATGTCCCTGGATGATTCGCGATTATTAAAGTGTGATGTCAAGTGAACTTAGAGAAATCATAGGCATGCTATTTGGGGTCAACAGAGTCAAACACAAATCGAAATTCTTATATTAACCTTATGGGTGTGACATAAAAGTACCAAGGGCAAGATCGGGCTTATGCTCCAAGGATTCATCTCCGTGCTTCTCATGCTGTGAGCACCTACTGGAGCTCAGACCAGTAGCAAGCGCTTGAGGCTGGCTTCTTTATGGCTAGGGACCATGTCCCATGGCTCCGACTTGCCAAGCTGAAAGCGATGAGCCTTGGTGCAGGTGCTAGGGTTGCCGGTGACTAGGAAGAACACACCGTCGAGGAAGCAAAAGACATAGAGCAGACTCGTCACAGGGACTGACAACTCCAGCGGACAGTAAAAATCGAGATGCTCATCAGAGCAACCAAGGCATGCACGAAGATGATCTACATTTGTATACATCACAGGGGGGTCGATGGTGAACTCGAGACATCCTGGAGGTCTTTCCAGGACCGGAGCACCAAGGTTTCCATGGCCACTGACTGCCATGGACGAGAGGTCACAGAGAGCCTTGTCGGCCAAAAGATACAGAAGGATTCTGGGTAGGCCAAATACACATACTGAGATAGGGGTCTCGTAGATGGCTACCTACGTGGTATTACAGCGGGGTCAGAGGTCTCGAAGGTGGGTTACAGGGGACCAGTGAGGACCAGGTTTCTGAGTAAAAAAGCAAATCCCAAGCATTCGATGTCGAGCAGCTTATCATTGCAAAACACACCAGCATTCTATGCTAAGACTTCTCATTGAGGTGGTCAGGGTCTCCGAGGTCCAGGGGTCGGGGTTCCACACACCGAGGTGATCTCAGAATAGGGAGGACGGTGACACTCATCGACCAGACAAACCAGACAAAAACACGGCGAGATGAAAGCACAGAAAGAAAGAGCGGGGGTCCATGGTGGTTACCTCATGGACGATTAGACTGAGGTGAAGAGCATACCAGCTTCTCGTAGTTTCTCGCTGGATAAGAAGGTCAACAACAACAGCGGCTCCAAAGCACCCAGATGAGCAATTGATTGAAGGGAAACCGAGAAGAGGCACCTTGGATCGTTTCTGGAGTGGCGGAGAAGAAGTGGTGGCGTCGAAGTGGAGATTCAATGAGCTGGAGAAATGCCATGGTGGCTCCTTGAGGCCTAAAAAGGGCATTTTTCCCATGCTTGACTCTAAGGCCCATGTTAGGGCTCGTTGGAAAGGGTGGAGAATGGGAAGTCATTGGCAAAGAAATTGATTGATTCGGTTGAAGGTAGAGGGAGATATCGGTGATGGACTCCATCGCCAGCCAAAGCCTGAGCTACGTGCTAAAGTCGGGGGTTAGGGACGACCATGTCCCGACCCGTCCCGCTGACCTGAGCAAGAGAATCGGAAATAAACCCAGTCCAGAAACTTGGTCTGGGTGTGACAAGATGAATCAATTAATCGACCATTTATTTTAGGTAAAAAAACTACATAGTTTATTAGGGTTTAATCGGGGGTGCATTTGATGTCCAAATGACCCCAAATTTTGAGGGTTGACTAATTAAGCTATGAGGAACTCAATTATGTGATTAGATTTGGGTTTTTAGGTTATTTTAGCTATTATTTATCCGTAGTTCATAAATCATTCACTGAATGTAATGATCATAGCCTAAAGATCAATTATGTGAAACCTTCCACATTCCTCACTCTAATATTCCACAGTTATTCCAGGATGTTAAATAATGGTTGAGGCTATAGTTTAATATTAGTATCCACCAATTCTCATCCTTCAAGTATTAGGGTTATCTCATTCAAAGATTTCATGTTCATGTGATTCGAAAGAGTCAATTAGGGTTATCAGATCCTAATATGGTTGGACCTATGCTATTACAAACAAATATAGACATTGAAAGGTAGCCAAGTAAAGAAAAGGGACAAGGGATTTTGGATATCCATCTAATCAATTAGGGGCCTAGAAGAATGGGAAATTAGCCTATATGTCTAGAATCGAGTATGTTACAGTATTTCTCAACTCGTTAACAATGGATTATAAGATAACTATTGCTTTTACCTCCACAATTATCCTACTCTAACTATATTTCAAAATTAGTAATCTAACTTAAAGCACTTTCATGTCATAAGTCAAAAATAGTTCAATTCATATAAATTATAACTATCCTTGTTTTCCAACTGAAGATATTTTTATTTACATATATATGGGTGATCAACCCCAATAAAAGAAAATGTAACCATGGACTACGAATAATAACTATGAAATCATGAAACTAGATAACTCATGCAAGAAAATCTATCTAAAGTTGATATGGTAGAACAAAACCACTATTCATCCCTGTTATAAGAAGATCCATGGGTAAATTGTGGATTACATTATGTTTGACCATAGAAAAACTATAAAATATAATAAACATGAATAAGGAAGATTTTTAGAAGAAAACAAACAAATATAGTGGGAGTTCTACTGCTAGTTCATCACTCCATGGAGAAAATCCACTTGTAAAATTTACTCTTATTTTCCTTTTCCTCCTCTTCTTGCTTCTTGACCTCCTACTTATTCCTAGACTTATTAATTTATGGGGTGGGAAGGTTTACTTACAGAGCCTTCAAGTTGGCCAATGTGTTTTGGTAAAAATTAAAGAGTTCCCACAAAGTTGGAAAAATACACATACATAGGTGCCACTTTGGTTTACCACCCTCTCAGACATTTGGCCTCCGTCACAAACATGGGAGAGTGGGAGAGAATGCATCTCTTAATCCCATACATACATATATAACTGGGAAGACTTGGCCTAGTGGATTAGCTAATGGAACTCCAATGAAGCGACTCGGGTTTGATCCCTAGAACCAATGATGATTTACTTGCCCACCACTCATTTTGGCATTGGGTGGTTTAAGGGGAAGTATGGGGAGTCACCCCCTTCTATTACCCCCACCCCAACACACACACATATAGATACATACATACATATATACATTGTGTCCAATAACTATATGATATGATGTAACTCATGATAGACATGTCATGTCAAGCATGTTCCAAAAGATTCTCCTTGAGAAATAACAGATTGATATGTGTCTATAGGACCCACTGAACTGTAGGCAACACAACATGTCTGGGAAATGACACATTGGGTCACCTATATCGAAGAGTTTTCTTGAAAATTTTAGATGTTTTAATGTGTGACACGTCATTTCTTGGATGTTGACATCTTGAATCACCAAAATAACACCCCACACCACTACACCTTCAAGATTATGTTGACATACTAATTTATTTATATTATGTCTCTAAAATGACATGTGTCATTATGAAGTCAATCATTTCTATTCATTTTCTTCTCTCTTTTGGATCCATTTTTGCATGCTCTTGATCCTTGATGCATGTACAATGTATCTAGCTAGATATCTGCATTAAATTGCAAAAATATAGTTTAATATGTTATAATTGTGAAGTACAAGATTATATACATATAATTCTAGTAAACAACATGATATGGTGCATAAAATATAACGTGAAAGCATAGTATAAAATGCAATTATCAAATATTAGAGAGTTTAAGGTGGATTCAAATATGAAAGTAAAGGAGGATGAGAGAAGATATTTGTTTTTGCATTTGTTAAAAGATGCTAATTTTTTTGAAAATAGTTTTTCATATGATCACTCTCAAGAATGGGCACAATTGTAGACAAATCAATTATGTCAATACAAGACAGGTGGATTGAAAAGTATTCAAGATTGTAAATTGATCATTGTCACTCACTACCCAAATTAGGTTGGTGGAATTGGATATTGACATAAACATCAAAAAAGGTAAGCATAACAAAAACCAAGATAGAAGGATCAAGTGGAAGAATATAAAGGGGGAAATGATATTGACATTTTATGATAAACTTATCAAGGAGGGATCTTAGGACATGAAGTATGATGTTAATAGTATTTAAAATAATATGAGCTCATGCATAATAATAACATAAGAGGTTCTATATGAGTCCAAAGGGTGTGACCATCTACATAAAGAGACTTGGTGGTGGAATCATGAAGTATGTAAGGTTTTTAAACTCAAAATTGTGCTTGCTGAATAGATCATGCAATTTTGTAGACATACAACCAATAAAAAAAGATGCAAAAAAAAGATGCAAAAAGTAGTTTGAGAGGTCAGGTGTGGATACTTTGATAAGATATATATAAGAAGCCCAATGCGAAAAGAACGTATATAAAATGTCTCATTTATGGAAAGAGGAAAAAGAGACTTGAATTAAGTAAAATGGATCAAGAATGAAGATGAAAGAGTGTTCACTAGGATAATAATACCAAGAACGATTGGAAAACAATTTTTAGAATATTTTCAATGAAGATACATTGGATAGTGTAATTGAACCATGTGACATGATTACAAGAGGTATAACTTACACGTAATGGCTTTCACCATGGAAGGTCAATCATGGTTTAATTAAGATGAAAATGGGAAACACATGTGGGTCACATGGTATTCCTATGTATCTATGGAAGAGTGGGGTAAGAGCTATATAGTTAATGACTTAATTCAATAAGATTTTAAAATCCAAGAAAATGTTATGAGTGGAAATAATATGATAGTATCCATTTATAAGAATAAATGAGATGTCTAAAGCTTCCCAAACTATAAAGGTATCAGGTTATGAGTCACACTATGAAGCTTTGTGAGAGGATTATTGATCAAAGGATAAGATCTATAACACATATATCATACAACTAGTTTGGTTTTCATGCCTAGAAGATTCAAATAGGTATTATTATTTTGATAAGGAGGCTTATGGGAAAGTTAAAAGAAAAAAATGAGATCTTTGTATGGTGTTTATTGATTTGAAAAAGTCTTGTCGTCAAGTACCCACATAAATGTTGTTGAGGGTTTTGGATAAAAAGAGTATTCTGATCCAATGCATTGACTTGACTAAATATATGTATCATAACTTAAATAAAAGTGTTGGGCATCTTGAAGGATGGACACCAAGAATTCTTCTCACATACTGGGTACACTAAGATCAACACTAAGCTTGTATATATTTTATAGATTAAGGATGAGTTGACAAAGCATGTTTAGGAAGATTGCTTGGTGAATGCTATTTGTTGGTGATGTTGTGATGATGGATGAATTTAAAGAAAGATTGAATGATAAAGTTGAACATTGTATAAATGCATTGGAATATAATGGATTTAAGATGAGTAGAAGTAAAATGAGTATGCACATAGCAGTTTCAGCCAGTTAGAGTTGTGAATCATGGTGGCCAAGTTGGATGGAGTGAACATACATAATTTGACAAGTTTTGTTACTCAGGGTCTATTATTCAAGTGGATGACAATGTTCAAGATGATGCTACCTCAGAAACCACTATATTAGGAACAAAGTGAGGGTGGTGAGTATTGGTGGCAAATATGAGGATAGCTTGAGATGGTATGGATATGAGCAACACAAACTGACTTACATGCCTTTGGAATCAATGTTATTGAGTCGAGCATAGTTAAAAGAAGAAAATGTAAGCCTAAGTTAACTTGGAAAGAGGTTATAAGGAAAGATTTTGAATCTTTACATCGTATTCACAATATAAACCATAAAAGAGCTTATTGGATAAAAGGGATCCACGCAGCTGACAACAATATGGTTGGCATTAAGTCTTAAATGATGATGGTGGTGATGGTGGTCTTGTGGTGATGTGTTGGTGATGATGACATTTTCACTTATATCTTGACCATCTTGATAGTAATTTTACCTAGTGATAATGTAATGGACATTGATGATACCCAAGTTGTTTATATATCAAACTTATGTTGATTTTGTTGTTTAAGTCTCTTTACATGATATTATACATGCATCAAATATACCAACCAAATAATTTTCTTGACTTTCTAGTTCAATTTTGATTAAAATAGATTCTATATTGCCTTCAAAATTCATCAACACAAAATATATAAAATATCTACTATAAAAATGAACAAAAAGTATAGTCATAAACATCAAAGTTCAAGATGTGATGTAGTGATAGTAGGTGATTTTTTCACCCAAGACTGGTGGAAATGACAAAAAAGGACAGTTAAAACATGTGGTCAAATGCAATGGGAAGGACATCAACATGGGAAACTTGGTGTCAATATAGTTGCATCAGAATGGTTAAGATGGTGGATTTGGAAGACCACGTGTCTAGTTAAAAACCCATAGGGGACTGGATGAATAGATTCCCCAAATTGTAAATAAAAACACATAGGAAAAATGGGAATAAATAAGGTGTAGGAAAGAAGGGGGATAAAGAAAGAAACACAAGGCAAATGTAGATAAATGGAGTAGAGACATAGAATATGGGGGTAAGATTTAAATCCTTGTGGTTACCATTTTGAGAACCCTACTCTATTTTCAGAATAAACTTTAGACTAACTTGAATTGCAAAAGGCACATAATGACGAATATTTGTAATTGGCCGAGAAATTCTATTGGGAAACACAAGAGTACAACATATAACATAGGTCGCTTATGAAGAGAATCACACGTAACAAGGATTCATCGCTACTACACCCACACTGCTTCAAATGTCATTGAGGAGTGAGAATGATGCAGATGTACTTAAGTCAAGGGAGGAACGCCAACAGCAAACCACCATGAACTAGCATGACCAATTCAAGTCTTTTCCTTCTAGTCCCTCTATGGAAAGCAAGGAGGGGGAACAACAAAGAGAATTTGAGAAAAAAGCAAGACCTGGGATTATGTTTTTCATGAGAGAAGGGATGATTAGTGAGAGCAACGTTATGACTTTGTCAGAATGTTGAGGTAAGCAAGAGGCTAATGGAAAAACCCTCCAAACCTACTCTCAAGCAAGTATCCCCGTTCTGCCTAACACTTTGACCAAAGGTTTTGAAACCCTTTCAGGATTGAAAGTTGTTCTCCAACTTTCTACTTTCACTTGGGTAGCACTGATTTGTGACTAGGCACCGCTCTTTGCTTGTGAAGTCATAAGTGTTTTGGACTTTCACTGCCAACGTGAAATGGACCTGCAGGGTCACACACATAGGATTTAACCTGGAAGAGGAGTTTTGTCCACAAGCAATGTTTAGATTGATTACTAAAGGAGTTTAGTAGTTCAATTAAACACTCAATCAATTGATAGCTCAATATCATAATGTTCAAGGTGTTGGACACATTGATTAGAGTATCTGATTGATTGAAATTGCAATTGACTGATTCTGCACAACCTGTACTCCCAACCGATCGGTTCATGTGATGAACCGGTCGGCTCAAGTGTTGAGCCGATCGGCTCAAGATCAGGGTGAACTGATTGCTTCAAGTGTTGAAATGATCGATTCAACTGGTGCAACTGAGCAACTTGGGAAAGTAAGATTGGTGAGAATTTTCCTTGCGTTTCACTTGCCCAATTTGATTGGAACAAGGATTGGTATTCGATACCAATTAGAAACAAAAGAAGGAAAGTCAATCGGGAACTGACCAGGACCACCAACCGACCGGTTCACTTGTGAACTGACCGGTTGAGGTCCCCAACTGACCGTTTCACTTGTGAAATGATCGGTTCAGGTTGCGAGTTGGTTGCTTTTGTGGAAAATCTTGAACCCTTCTACTCCTGCTTTTAGTCCCGCATTGCCCGAGATAGAGAACCATGTCCCATGACCCTCCTATATATAGGGGTATTGGGGACTTCTCAAAGGACAACTCAGTGCAACCAGTTGCTCTGCAAAGTTGTTGTTCGTTCTGGTTTTGGTAACTGAGAGAGAGCCCGAGCAAGTGCTACCCGCAAAGCGAGGCACAACAAGGGAAAGACAACTAAAGTTGCAACTGAAGGCAGGAGAGTGTGTTGGCGACTAGTACGTCAACAGGAGGGTGCGACTCCTTCCAACTCCTTATGGGACAAGGAGTGTGGAGTTCCAGGTGGTCCGTGTGGACTACTTCAGAGGTGGGAGGTTTCTTCCGCTCAGGAGGACAACTGTCAAACCCGACAGTCCCGGTGAGAGGAGGAGTCGTCAGTCCCTGTGTGACCAGGAGCTGCACAGACACCTTCCAAGACCGGAGGTGAAGATCACGCAAGCCGCGAGGTATTGTCACCGAGAAAGCCTCGGGACAAGGTATGATTCCACAAACCATCCTTTCCTATTATATAGACGTTGACGCGTTTCCTTGTTCCGGGTTTGGGGGAGAAAGTTTTGTTTCCGCTGCCTTCTCTACCTCCCCTAAAACCCAACAGTGGTATCAGAGCCACGTCAACTGTTCTATATTTTAGGAATATCGATATGATCGATTTTGGTTTGTCTCCTTTATTTATTGCATACTATGTGAATAAAATTGGCTTTATGCATGTCCAATCCTAAATCCACAAATCCCAAATTACATATATGATATGTATTATTAATGCACTCGATACGTGTCTCCCTTAAATGAGTTTTGTGGTGGATGTATAGTGCGGTTATGGCCAATAAACCCTATCTGTGTATGGTTGTATGTGGTTTCTTGCATCTCGGTCTGCGAACCGATCTTCCCTCTCCTATTCCTGATGTAACTCGAAATAATTCGAGATTCTTTCCTACTTTTGCTCCCCCCGAATGTAACTCGGGGTTTCCCTTTTAAGCAATGTAAAATTAGGATATATTTTATTTCCTGTTATGTCAAAGAACGAAGGACATCCAGACGACCACTGAGATGATCAGTTCAAGGCGTGAACCGATCGGTTGACGTTCCAGACGATCGATTCAACGAGTGAACCAATCGGTTGATGACCGGTTTGAGGAGTGAGATGAGCGGGTGGCAGCCATGAACAGATGCACGATGACCAGGTGAACCGATCGGTTGGAGGAGCCAACCGATCGGCTGGTGGCACCCAGACGACCGGGCCAGAACGGGCAAGTCATTCATGTGATGAGTTGATATACTCGGATGGAAATGAACATAGTTCATCTTGTAGAGGTTGCATGTGGTGTAGACCTAGATGAACCTGATTCCTCTTGGCTCGAGGAATCACATTAGGATGGCCATAATCATCACTTTTATCATTTGTGCATGTTTTCTGTGGGATATAGCATGTATATGATACCCACTATGTATTGTGGTGATTGGATATGTATATGTATATAAAAACCAAATCCCTCATTAAATATTCAGTTTTAGATGCCTTCCAAATGTGACACACGTGAAAAGCTTGATCGACCAAGTGTGGGCACGCCCTAGCGTGGTGCATCATCTATCTCGTGGAAGCGTGAAGGATGAATGTGTGGGTCTGCCCTAGCAGGGTGCATATTCATCATGTTTGCTTTGGGTCAGACTTAACAAGGTGATCTAGATGGGATCTAGTACCTTGAGGCATGTAGATTATCATGGCAAGGAGTTGCATATGACATCTTATCAAGAGTTGCATATGATGAAATTGGCAAGAGTTGCCTACATGAGAGATCTATGTTGTGGGTGACAGCCCTAGCTGGTCCATGGCTTAGAGGATTTCAGGATCTTGCCCACTAGAAGGTTGTACGCTGCAATCTTACAAATTGATGGTGAGGGCTATCAATTTGAAGTAAAATAGTGGGTGCGATAATTAATTAAAGGCCTAATTTTATCATCAACCTTTTAAATCAATCAAATAAGTCAAAAATGAGTTTTGGACTAAAATTGCATATATTTCCTTTTGTTAAAATAAATGGTTAATCAACAAATCAATTTATTTGCGATTGGTCCTTGAGACCAATAAATTAAATGGGAATAATTCCACAACTGGTTAGGATGGTGAGAAGTGTTCTCAAAGAGCGAAAGCTCTAAGTCCTAGTTATACCAGAACCAGATGAACTTGATCCCATCATATCAATGGCTGAAAATATGCTTATGGAAGCATACCGAGGAAGACATTGATGAGGAGTGCTTGATGTTGTGTTCTCTGAACTATGAGTTACAGAGACAACATGAGACATATGATGTCTCCAAGACACTGTCCTAGTATGTCATGACAGAAGGAGATCCAGTAAGGTATTCACACACTCAATGTGATTGGGTATGTGGAAAACCTGACTAAGAAGGATTCCCTCTGAGCCAAGAGTTGGCTATTGGTATGATACTGCAAATGTTGCGAGAATCATACAATTCATGATAAAATACAACATGAACAACTTTGACAAGCATTAACATAGTTGTTGGACATGTTGATGATAGTAGAGGCAAAGATGAAGAAAGACAAACCATAATCTTTGATGTGATCAAAGAGAAAAGTAATTCTTAAGGGCAAGGATAAGGGCAAAGCAAAGAAGTGTTCTAATGCTAGCCAACAATGCAAGCCGTCTTCAGCCTCAAGGCACATGGGGAAAGGGTGTATGAGGGAATTTCCCTCTATATCTGGAAGAACAAAAGAAGATGAAGGAGGGGATGGAGATCTCCACCTAAGGTATCATGAAATGAACCGCTTCTTTATCTGAGGTATATGATACCAAGATATGGATCTATCATATATGATATGCAAGATCCGCAAAGAAGTGATGGCCTTTGTGAAAGGACCAAGAAAGAAGTACCCATCATTGGAGCAAGTGTTGCTGCCATAGATAGGAGTATCTTTCAGTTTATTTCAGCCTAAAGGGCACGAAATAGAGTTGAGAACTACTGTTTCATATTTTCCAATAGATAGAAACACATTATTATTACATATTGTATGACAATGATGGCAATTAATAAAGTTGATGTTTCAATCTTAAAGATATGATCTTTGTGGCAATGCCTTGTTTATCTTGTGATACATGGTATGCATAAGATAAAATGATACCTAAAGTTATTGATAACTCAAACAATCAAATTAGCATCAATCATGAGAAATTCATTTCTAGTTTCCATGTGATGGATAAATCTAGACTCTTTTGGTTAGAGAACCAGTAAGAGACATGAATCTCTTGTACATGATTAATCAATCTTCACTAATGATAGTGGGAGAATGATTATCCAATTAGGTATAATACATGTGATGTATTTACATACCTATTGGAGTAAATGCTAATACTTCAAAAGGTGTTTAGAGAAATACCAATATGAATATCTTGAAGTGTTCAAGAATATCATAGATGAAGTGCAAATTTGGTAAAGTGTTAATTCTTGATGAGATCAAAGAATGAAATACTTGGACCAAATGTTTGAGATCCTTATGAGTGATTATGATAGTGTATCATAGTGAACTCATGATTAAGGCATGGTGATGTCTAAATCAAGAAGGAATCATACTCTAAAGAGTTAGAGAATGATTATCAAATAACTGAATTCTTCTTAAATAAAGAATACACTTCACTAATAAAGGACATTAAGAATCACAAGGAGTTGTGAGTTCTTATATCCTTGACAGATACACCTCAATTATCTATGTGATGAGTTGTTCATGTGATGAGTCAACTATCTAGATGAATATGAGGAACCAAATTTTGAGTTATGGTTTATGACCATTACATCCTAAATGACATCCATGTGAACCATAAGGTATGACCTTGATGGTAGCACTCATTGGATCAAATCCATAAGTGCAAATGAGTCTTAAGTGTTAAGACACATGGATAACATTTTGAGAAGGATGATGCTTGTTGATTGCAACTTAATGACTAATACATTTAGCATACGGATACTAAAACCGCATTCCTATGAGGAATAAAACAAGGATGTGTACGTGACACAACCTATAAGGTTTATGAATACACTAATGCAAATGAAGTCTATAAGTTACAATGGACTAATCAATGTGATTGATTGAGTACAAGCAACTCAGAATTGAATCCTTACTTTGATGATATGGTCAAAGGGTTTGATTGATATGTCAAAGATAAAGAAGGGATTTGTGATTTAGTGGGAGCGTGTTCACATTCCACATATTGATGTGAAATGGAAATGTTCTAGAATGGAAATCCAAAAGTGGAAATTATATTTAAGGAAGATAGATGTGTTTCCTATGTGATAGGAATAGAGATAGTTCTCAAAAACCTCTTGACCTGAAAAGAGAAAGCATACATTGGCAATCTGTACTGAAGGGTTCAGTATGCACAGATTCAGTGGGAGAAAACTTGTCCATGTTACATGGAGTTAGTATCCCAAGACCAAGTGTTCAATTCTTATGAATAATGGAAACACTAAGAATAGATATGGATCTATCATGTATGTAATCATCCCATTATCTTGCATGTATCGACATGGCAAGAACAGAATGCATTCATCATTTTGTATGTATGACATGGAAATATGATGTGCTCATCCTGAAAACTCGTATGTGGGACTTGATGAGTGGATGTCTGTCTACTTCCAGTAAGGGTTACTGGAATACCATGAGAACTTGATAAGTACTAAAGAAGTACTAGTTCTATGGAGATAAGGAAGAGTTCGATGTAAAGAGTTACATTGATGCGAACTTCCGAAAGGACATAAAATTAATCGCAAATAACATATATATAGAATATATAAAAAGTGAAAGTTTGTTGATAATTGGAAGTGTTCCAATAAAACCATTTAAAAGGAAATGCCGAGTATCTATGCGTTAGAGAACAATAGTAGATACTATATGGATCTGGAAGTTCATGAGATGAACTTAGAGATATTTCGCTCATTGATGACAAGTATGGAATCCTTGATCATGCAATGTGGCTAAAGGTTAGCAAAGGAATACTAGATCGCATATTACGACAACTCCATCTCATATGTGTGACGTACAACGAGGAGATGAGAGACATGCAATTTATACCGACTTTGGCAAGGTGTTTCCATTACTCACTATGTTCGTACTAGAGCACAGTAACATGTGGGACATGTTTGAAGATCACTATATATATGATTCAAGGGTGATTGGCTCGTAGTGCAAGTGGGAGTCTGTTGGTATGTATGCCCTGAGAGCCAATCATGGGATGATTGGTGGGATACATTAAGATTGATTTGATAAACATTAAAGGCAAGCTTCCAATTCTTTCTGGTTTAGTCATATGAGATAGTGATAGAACAGATTGAATGTCTAGAGAATGAGAGTACTCAATGACGTATGCTTTCAGGTTAAGGACCTGAATGATGAGATCATACAAATGCTAAGAGTTTGTACATTCTTGTTATGTCCCTAGTCAGATGTCATTGTGGAAGGTAGATAGACAACAATGACACACACGACTAGATTGTGGTGTTGGTTGATGATAGAATCTCATTAGTCATGATATAGAGATATCAAACCAAACACATAGGTACTTGTTAGAGAACAAGTGTACCGGACAGACCCACCGTGAGTTTGACACATGGAACCATGACATGGTAGTCACAGTTAGTACTCACAGTGATGGTGGTGAGTGTGATTCTTTGACCTGAAATCACTACACTCAACACATGTCGTTGGGCACACTTTGACATCATCAAACACAGTCCTGAAACATGGGTTGTTATAAAGGTGATGATTGGGTGGCTTTGACACATGGGGCTTTTGAGGGGTGAGTGATAGATATGGGATTTGTCCCTCCTGAGGGAGTATGATATACAAGGCCACTTGATGAGTAAGATTGAGATAGGCGTGTGCACGCATGTGTGAATTAGTATGTGATATTGATGTCATACATATCTTGTTCAATCTACTCTGAGACCAAGAAAGTGAATGAACGTTGACAGGATGACTGTTCCATGCCTCGAGTTCATTCGGGATATCAGTGACAAAGGAATTATACATTCACTGTAACACCATTCAAGGATTGTAGGATTGAAAGTTGTTCTCCAACTTTCTACTTTCACTTGGGTAGCACTGATGTGTGACTAGGCACCACTCTTTGCTTGTGAAGTCATAAGTGTTATGGACTTTCACTGCCAACGTGAAATGGACCTGCAGGATCATACACATAGGATTTAACCTGGAAGAGGAGTTTTGTCCACAAGCAATGTTTAGATTGATTACTAAAGGAGTTTAGTAGTTCAATTAAACACTCAGTCAATTGATAGCTCAATATCATAATGTTCAAGGTGTTGGACACATTGATTAGAGTATCGGATTGACTGAAATCACAATTGACTGATTCTGCACAACCTGTACTCCCAACCGATCGGTTCATGTGATGAACCAGTCGGATGAGCTTGGTGAACCGGTTGGCTCAAGTGTTGAGCTGATCGGCTCAAGATCAGGGTGAACCGATTGCTTCAAGTGTTGAAACGATTGATTCAACTGGTGCAACCGAGCAACTTGGGAAAGTAAGATTGGTGAGAATTTTCCTTGCGTTTCACTTGCCCAATTTGATTGGAACAAGGATTGGTATTCGATACCAATTAGAAACAAAAGAAGGAAAGTCAACCGGGAACCGACCAGGACCACCAACCGACCGTTTCACTTGTGAAACGATCGGTTCAGGTTGCGAGTTGGTTGCTTTTGTGGAAAATCTCGAACCCTTCTACTCCTGCTTTTAGTCCCGCATTTCCCGGGATAGAGAACACTGTCCCATGAACCTCCTATATATAGGGGTATTGGGGGATTCTCAAAGGACAACTCAGTGCAACCAGTTGCTCTGCAAAGTTGTCATTTTCTCTGGTTTTGGTAACCGAGAGAGAGCCCGAGCAAGTGCTACCCACAAAGAGAGGTGCAATAAGGGAAAGACAACTGCAGTTGCAACTGGAGGCAGGAGAGTGTGTTGGTGACTAGTACGTCAACAGGAGGGTGTGACTTCTTCCAACTCCTTGTGGGACAAGGAGTGTAGAGTTCCAGGTGGTCTGTGTGGACTACTTCAGATGGGGGAGGTTTCTTCCGCTCAGGAGGACAACTGTAAACCCCGACAGTCCCGGTGAGAGGAGGAGTCGTCAGTCCCAATGTGACCAGGAGCTGCACAGACACCGTCCAAGACCGGAGGTGAAGACCGTGCAAGCCGCGAGGTATTGTCTTCGAGCAAGCCTCAGGACAAGGTATGATTCCACAAACCATCCTTTCCTATTATATAGACGTTGACGTGTTTCCTTGTTCTGGGTTTGGGGGAGAAATTTTTGTTTTCACTGCCTTCTCTGCCTCCCCTAAAACCTAACAGTTAATACCTACCAATCAATATAGATTAGTCTTATAGCACATCATATATTCTACAAGCCCTAGTATCATGTAACTGGTATTTTGGTACTATTGTTCAAGTATACATGGATTTGTTGACATGTTATTTACTAGTATGGTTTATGTTCATCGGAATGGAGTATGGTTTATGTTCATGATTGTAGATGTGGATACATATATACCACATGTTTAGACTAATATCTTCCATTCTATATTATCTATTATTCAAATTTTCCATTAACTTTCATATCAATATCCTATTTAAAAAGTTCTTAATAGACAGAAAGAACAAGCAAAAACAAGCTGACTTACAATTCATCGAAGGCTTATCAATGAGTACCTCTTCTTTTTGCCTTAGGAGGTAGAGGTCTATAAAACCTTTAACATCATCAATATAAATGAAACATGTTTTTGTTGAGGGGCCTCCGACATCATACCATACTTGGTGCCACTGATATCTTAATGCTAGCCCAACAATCATCAATTAAGGGAGGTTGAGTTACTAACTTTCATCCAGCTGGCCAACAGTGAAGAAGGTGGCTAGAGGTCAAAGAGAATGCATGGGTAGACCTAGGTGTCGATCATGTGTTCAAGTGTGAGGATAAGATGGATCTGTATTAGAGTTAAGAGAAGAACAATATGGCATGAGAAAGAACTTCATTCATTAGATAATGTCTTTGTTGATAATGAGTTCACCATATACTTTGTAGGGTTCAACAAGGCCCAAAAGGTCAAACACATTACTATGTAGCTCAGAATATAGGGATCCAACAACATATTTTGGAAGCACATTAGAGAATAAAAATGGCACAAAATTACTCAAGACCTTGTCAACAATGTTGTGACGGTAGGAACACTAGGGTGAAGGTGTTTCACGTGCCAACTTGATGTTTCGGTCACAAGGAAGTGGATTGGAGATGGGTGGAGAGGTTTAGTGGCATCCACTATCCCATGTGGCACCACAAAGAGGGTGAATGAAGGTAGGAGAAGATGGAGGTCATCATGTGGGGCCCTCTTTTTAGTATGACATCCTATTGCAGGTATGGGAGTCACTACAAGGGAAGAGTTGGGGAAGTTGTTGGTTGCCCTTTAGGTGATGACAATCTATATGGAAACGAAGCAATGGAGATATGATGACTATAGTCAGCAATAGATGTTGAAGGCCTCTTACAGTTGTAGACAGTGGCCAGGAAACTGGTCATCGATTGACAAATTGGTGGGGGTTAGGGTTCTTAGGCATGGAAAGACAATGGAGAAAGAAGAGAGTTGGTTGGTGGTTGTATTGTTTCTGTATATGTATATGGTGAAGCAGGTGGAAGAGAAAGGAGTTTAGGATGGAAAGGAGAAGGAGAGGGTTGGTGGTGCTCGCTACACTAGGGCACAGGATGAAGGAAGACTGGCGAATAGAGTTTTGTGTTCTTCAGTTGTAAGGCTCCTAACCTAGATTTGTGCTTTATATTGCTTGCTTAGAATAATTAGATGCTTAAAACCTTAATAAAGTCATGTGATGCACCTCAATAACAGATGACATGTTTATTTTTTCAGATTGGTCCAGTTTTCCTGATGTTTGAGTTAGTAATGCTATATATGTGCTTATTTTGGATGAAGTTGCAATTTAACCATGTTGAGGGTTTATCTTGAAATTTGTCTCATGTTGTATGTGCCTCCTATGTTTTAGCATCATGAGAGAGAGAAAGATGCTTAGGTGTGCCTTGTTGTACCTTGATTGATGAGGTGGCAAAACATGATGGAGAGTTAGGGTTTTACATGGGTTACATGGATGGTTATGTGGATGTTGACCTTTTGTGTTGTTGCGACCAATGTGCTTTGTCTTGGTTTTGTTGTTGCAATTGGGTGTGAGCACCTTGGTCTCTATGTGCACATAGTGGTTTCTAGGGTTTTGAACCCTAGGTCGCTATGCTTTTGGGTCTCCATGTTTGTAGCGATCACAACCCCTTATTGGTCACAACATCTCCTTCGATAGAAAAGTGTTTTGAGGACCAAGTGGTCGTGACCCTCACCTAGGTTTTAATGATCTTGTTTTCATGCTTGAGTTGAGTGCTTGGATGGATGTCATATGGATAAAAAGTGGCACTTATGTTCATGACACCTATCTCTCTTACCTCTCTCCTACCCTTGGGTATTCATACCCCTCTCCTTGTATACAAGTGACCCCTTTATCTCTCTCTTTCTTCTCCCTTCTTGCCTGGAGTCAGCCTTTTCTTCATGGTTCAAGTGGAGGTGCTTGAGCTTGAAGAAGGTGGTTGTTTCCCCCTTGCACATGATCTAGTGTTGGATCATCTCTCTCTTGTTGAACCTTTGGTGATCCTTGATCTTAGTAAGTTGTTTATCCTTCTTGATTTCATTTTCATGCAACCTTACCCCTCTCTTCTTCTCTTGACCAGTCCATGGTTCTCCATGGTGGTCTTTCTTGAGGAATCTCTCTCTCTCTCTTAGAGGTTGAAGCCATGGTTTTCCCATGGTAGTACCTATGTGAGATGAGGATCTCCTCTCTTCTATTTTCCTTCCTTTTCGGCCTAGGGTTTGTACTTGTGCACCTTTTGACCTAGGTTTGTTATTCTTCTCTTGAGGTTATCTTGCTTTACCATGGAGCATATCCAAGCTATAGTTTTCCCACTTCTCTTGGGGCTTCTTAGATTTGGAGTTGTTCTTCACTTCAAGGCGAGTTATATAACTTTCCCATCAATTATTGTAGCACTATCTTGCATGTTAATGATATATCTTTAAAATGTGAGCATAAGTCATAGTTATGATTTATCTTGATTTAGGTTTTATGATTATGTGGTGATCTTGTATAAATAAACTCTTTTTCTTGAACCCTAATTCTTGTATCTGAGATCTAGTGGATGGTGGAGATGTTGGTGCTTTCATCAACATCTTGGACATGGGTTTTTATGTTCATGAGAATGGTTCGACTATCATACAAAAGATGGATATTTTTACTCTTGTTTTCATGAGCTTGATGCTGGGTTTTCCTCTCTTGTAGCTTGGTTGTCATTTGGTCTTTGTGAAGCTTGTCTTTAGGGTTTTGTTCTCATCTTATTCATGAGGTTTTTCACCTTAGTGACTTTTCATATTCTTGATGTTTCGCATCTATTTTTTCTGCCATGTTTCCCTATTTTCCATGTGGTCTCTATGGCCATGACGGCTGTTGAGTTTGGGTTTTGGTTTGGTCCCAATAACCCTAACCCTAACTACCTTGGTCACTGTGTTTACATAACAGTCACTATGTTTTTAGCCTTAAATGAACATTGTGTTTTCCTAATGATCTTGGTTGTTATGTGCTGCTGGAAGTTGTCTCTTGTAGTCGCTACACAGGGAGTATTCTCTTGTGGTTGCTATGATTGATGTCCTTGTTGGAGTCACTACCCATAGTTTGATGATAGTCCCTATGATGCTTGTTGCGACCGCAAAGGTTGGTGTGTGTGTGTGCTATGGTGTTGTGGTCACCATGACCATAGTGCTCAAAATGGTTTGACCAACCCTAGTAGTTGCTAGGGCAACCAATGACTAGTGGTCACTAGAGGTGTTTACCTCTTGTATGGTCGAGATGCTTCTTGATTTTGTGCTTGGTTGATCATAATGATAACTACCATGTCTTCCAAGAATGTGGGACTTTGTGTACTTTAGGGTTGGATGTTAGGTGTTGTTATGAAAACCCTAATTGGTTAGCTATGATGAACCCTAACCTTAAATTGAGTACATGATAATTTATGCTTACTTATTTGAGTAATTAGCATGTTAATGAAGTGCCTTTTCTCTCCTAGCACGTTGTAACCCTAATTGCAGGTTGAGTAAACATCATAACAATGGTTGTGGTATATTTTGTGTAGTGCATCTGTGGTGCTTACGAGCATTGATGAGGCATGATGAAATGATGATGTTCTTATAGGGGACAGTGTGAATGGTCTTATGACCTTGGCAGAGGATTAGTTCCTAATTGAGGTGATATCGTATATGTGATGTGATAAGGGATTGATATCCCATGAGGGTGTGTTAATAGTGATGGCCTTGTGTATGGCATTGAAATAATATCAAGAAGTGATGTGACAAGTTAATGTCTTATATGTTTTATAACTTATGAAGTTGCAATCTATCCCTATCTTTGTAGAACTTTTTTAGGGTTTGTACATTGTAACTTGATTGATGCAACATAAAAGATAGCCAATTGGCTTAAGCAATCATGTGAAACCTAAATCATGTAGTTGCCATGTGCCATAGATCCATCCCAAGGTCAGATCTTGCTGGTTGGTGAAACAAGTATTCCCACTGAAAACTCAGAGCACATAGTATTGAGTATGCAGGATGCTTCAAGAGTACATCCTTGTCATACAAATCCCAAGTGTTTTGAGAATGACTACAATCATGTCTTGGTGATTATATGATATATAAGTACAAGTGTGGTTGTACCTCGGTGGTAGGGTTTACTCTTGTACCCTGGTGTCTAGAGTTGCGACATGTACCAAGGCAAGCTAGGTGTTTTTCATCTTGACTATATGTCGCTGGTGGAAGTTGACTATTATGTCTCTATGGTGTCTCTAGCACTACTGAGAGGTGGAGGTGAGATCGTGGATATTATCTCTTCCATAGATCTTGTATGGCACTAATTTTGGCTTACCAGTAGTAAGTTGGATTTTAGTGGTACGACTCAAATCCTCTGAGCTTAATAAAAGACGTAATCCAATGGTGTAATATATTTACTTAGGGCTAAAAATGATTCAAATTTATTGTTGCCCTTTGCCTTGCTTCTTGTACTATTCATTTGTGATGTAATGTGGTAAGAGAAATCAATTGTTCTACATATTCTTCATATTCCTTCTAAATACATAACTCGTTCTATTGATCAATTGTATCTTCTTAACCTATTTAGCATGTATAATTAGTCTTAAAGTTATTCATTTAGCTGAATCTTCTCATCCTGTTAATAATGTTACTTTCCTATTTAAGTATATATGTGTTTACAATAGTTGCTAGCTGAGAGTTATATCTCTCGTTGGGACATGGGTCTCACCCCTATGGTTCACCACATCTTTTTAGGTGGTCGTGCATGGTGTGGTAGAGATCGTGTTGTTGAGGAAGAGTAGCAAGGAGATCAGTGAACTTAGAAGGTTAGATATGCTTCTAGTGTTTTGTAGTAGGGTCCTATCTGTCGTTCCTATACTCTTATGTCATGGAAGGGGTGTTTAGTAGATGTTGTACCATGATACTCATTTTGGCAGTACTCCTTGGTTGTATATAAGTGGCTTGTATATGTGAACATGGTATCTTTTATAATAGTTGTGTGGTAGTTGGCCACTATACATGTGTGCATGTTGTATTGATATGTGAAATGGTACAATTTGTGGACCTTTGATGTAATATATTTGCGCTTGAGATGGTTATATGAGATTGATTTTAATTTACCATGTTTTGTGGTAATGGGCTTGTTTAATAGTTGATCGTGCTTTGTTTTTTAGTTATCTCACTTTTGTGGCATCAGGTTGTCACATCATTCATCCAAGGAGGTAGACCAGAAGAGAAGATGATGGGTAGGAATCATCCTGGGGTTTGGATCATATAGCTACGTCCACTGTTGCGGTGATTAAGAAAAACTGGAGGAATGATCATTGTTTTGTAGACCAAGTCAGTCATTCGTACCAGGAAAGAGTGACGAGCACATAAGGAGATGTTACTTGTATAAATGCAACGAACCATAGGAAAATAATGTGATAATCAAGTAACCCATTAAATCTTAGGGTTATTCAACTCTTTGTTTCTTCATGAAATTTGTGATCTCAAAGTAGTCAAATTCACTATAAATTTTGCATAAAGATAATTAAATTGTGGGGAACATGATTTTATAAAAAAATACATCATTTGGGATCATTGAGTTTATAATTAACTATTTTTATGTTAATCACTCAATTAGTGAATTTATTATTGCTCTTATTCAAATATGATACAAAATTCTCTATTGATTTCATTTCTATTTACACTCTAAATCTTGGGTACCAAACTAAGTTTTTAACTTTTGAAATGGATAATTTGTATAATCAACCATCCTCTAAGATTTGATTACTTTATTGACCGACCTAAATCACACGTCCAAAAAGGAGCGGATCTAGAGTAGTCAAACTTTTAAGAAAGTAACCCGACACTTAAGCCCCCACAACTATTATACGGGGTCTGATGTAGTAATTAGGGTAGAACCACAGGGACAAGGTTGGCATGTGTTAAGCAAACAAGGTCTCACACTCATATACTCTGGATAAAAAGGTAGTTAATGGGATGTTCCTAAGGGAACGATGGTACTCAAACAAAAGTAAAGCAAATAAAACAAAGGTAAGAAGAACAAAGCATAATAAAAGAAGATGTAAATGAAGATTTGGAGGGAAACTTGGATTGAGTTTCACCTACTAAGACTTCTGTGATAACCTAGACTTTTGAGTTTTAATAACTAATACAATATTTGAGAGGTGAGCATTCTATGTAGAGGACAAATACCAAATTGAGGAATTGATAATACAATCATGGATTCATTCACCCAAGTTAGGTGTTTTGAGATACGATGGAGGACTATGATACCTAATTGAATTCAATTGTGAATGAATACCCTTTTTGATTGATTAAGTCCTCATGAGACCAATCTTTCATTTAGTGATATGTTGAGTAGAGAAATAAATTCTTTTGAGGAATTATATACATATGAACAAATGTTGGACTTTTGGTGTCAAACTTGGCTGAATGTTAGTTTGGATGATGAGGAACTAACGGCTAAAACTTCATATCTTTTGCACTAAACATGCTAGAAATATTGTTGTTTGAAATTTTGAAATAGTCATTGATTTATTGATTTAGACCTTAAGATGTTTTTATACGTCATGTGGGGGTTAGATGGAGGGTTAAGTAGAGAATCAGTCATCACCTAGCCTCTGAAAATAGTGGAGTTGTTAGAGATAAGAGCCCGATGGCTGGGAAGCTGGAATCATAGTGATCTATCTTCTTTTGACCGAGCCTATCACTCCGCAGTTGAAGGATCTTCTCAACAACCCATAAGCCGAGGACTTCGAATCTACAGAAAAGGGAAATCCACCTTCACATATCCGACTCCTCTCCACAGTAAGTTTTAGGTCAAATAGGAAAGAAGGAGCTGAGGAGCAAAGCAGCGTTGGTGATAGCTTGCTGACTAGGTGATGAGAGCCTCGTCGAATCCAAGGTCTGCCATGGAAGCAGCTGGGCGACGACGCCTCTGTGAAGGACGAGACCCACACCCGCGGACAGGGGGGCACTAGTCCAGTGATGCGAAGCAGAGATCAGGTGGAGCCAGGGCGGATCACATGCCGTCAAAGATCTTCCCTCAAGGTGGCGGCGTGGAGTAGAGCCACCGGCGGTGACTTTGTAGACCTCACGCGGAGGTCGTGTAGGCTGCAAATCAACCATGCGGACGTCAGCGGCTGGTTTCGGGAGGCACTCCCATGAAGGTTTACGGTGGAGGAAGCTTGTTGAGAATGACGGGAGATCGACCTCTCCCCAGAGGTTCAAGTCATGGTAGCGACTGGTATTGGCGACCTCATAAAGAAGGAGAGGAGATCCACAACTGAAGCTGAGGAGGTGAGTAGCCGCAGAGACAGGTATATCACCGAAAAATATGAGGATGGCGTTAGAAGAGGACAGAGAGGATCTAAGGTCCGTTGACTCCTCGCCGGAGTTCAGCCGAGATGGCTGCATGGCAGAAATGGAGAGTCCTGCTGTAGACTCAACACGAGAGAAAGGGAGAGATGCGAATCGGCCACAGTGAGCAAACCAGATCTGTTAACCTTGGTTGCCACGTGGCGGCGTGCCACTGGCCGAAAAGGTAAATATTTTCAGTAAATATCTAGTTCGTAGATGAATAATAGAAAATAGCCCGCTTATCATAAAAATAAGTATAATATGGCAAAATTATCAGAAAAATGCATAGAACAAGATGGAACCATAATATCAGGCTTTTGATGAACTAATCTCTGTGATATTATGTGATTTGTGTAATGCTTTTTAATGGATAATAAATATCAAATGATGGTCAAAAATTATGATAAAGTGTCAGTAAATATATCTTCATGTCTGTAATCCATCTAATACCAGTGATTATATTGTTGATGCATGAAATTATGTAATTTTCTTAACATGGCTAATTAGGGCCAATAACCCTAAATAAAATGCAATAAATACTTACGTGCCCAATAAATGATGAGATTTATAGAAAACCCTCATTTGTGTAACTGGAAGATAATATATATATGAGATCAGTTTTGTACACAAAATCCATGTCACATGAGGATGACCCTTAATACATGGGTTGTAACCCTAAATTGAATAATGTATATAAACTAGGGTTAATATGTGCACAAAAAGGATATGGAACCTAACGTTCAAATAAAGAACCATAATCTGGAAAATGACATCATTAAGATAATTCTAAGACAAGAATGCAAGTAATGATGAGAATATCCTAATGAGTTAAGAAAACCCTAAAATGAACACGGCTAGGGTTAAGATGATCAGAATCTGATGCTAGTATATGATTTTGTTATTAACCAGGTGATGACCAGATATATAGATGAGCAAGAATGATTAGAAATCTCTAAACTCAGGTACATGGGATTTATTAAATATAAGACTAGTTTTCTGGTTGCCTATGATATGTGATATCTTGAATGCTCGTATTTGGATATGATTGCTTGGTTGAACTAGTATGAGTTATACTTTGCCAAATCTAATAGAACATAAATGAGTATGATGGGTTGTAGCTACTAGATCACATAGCCTGGTGTGGATGCATGTTGCCTAACATGGATGTATGATTCCAAGGCCCATGTTAGATGTATGATGATACTATATTGCCCACACTAGATGTAAGTCAAGTGCAAGTATGTGTAGTACAACCGCATCAAAGTGAATGCAATAAAAGGAATGTTTACCTGATTATCGCTTTAAATAATGTTTTCTTTTACTCTTTCTTTCTCAAGTTATTTCAATTATGCAAACATATTAGTATGTATCTTTCTACCCACGTACACAACACCTTATGTGTTGATTCGTTGTTTCACGTATGTTTTAGGTTCAGAGCTAGCATGGGAGAAAAAGAAAGGAATTGAGCAGTTGTCCAGGTTGTACCTATTGTGTAGATCCTGAATTAGCATACATGTTCATAGACTTATAAATCTTCTTTTAATATGTAAATGTAATTCACTTTGTAATATACATGTTGAATGCTGAGAAATGTTATGGTTGCATGTTCATGTATGCGTATTATGCTTCCGCATCGCTCTCTGGTATGATTGGATGATGTCTTCGGATTCTGACATCTCATTCCCAATAGGGTTTGGAGAAGCCAAAATCTGGGGACGTCACAACTTCTCACCAACATGCAAACTTCGTCTCTCCCTCTCGTATACTCCTATCAAGATTACAAGCAATCATACATGGAATCTTTTCCCTTCTCTCTCAAGATAAGGATAGAACTAAATTTAGGGGTAACCTCTCTCTCAAGATGACTACACAAAAACCACATAACAGAACATATGATCTCAAGATTTAGCATTCTAACATTCTCATGCATTCATACTACTCCATAACACAAGATAAAAGTGATATTACTCTATCAATATATCAACAATCAAACATCACAAGATGGTAGCTAAGCATACAAGTGAAGCATGAAAACCGGTGCATGGAGATAATCTTAACAAGAGTATATATATTCAAAATGGAGAGATAATATACATGTTGGGAGAGCCTTAGTGGATACTCCCAACCCAAGTTAAGATGTTTGGCCACACATATTCATGGGCAGCATAACGACATTATAAGAAGATAGATACATCAAGTTCCACAAAGTGAGGAGGGAAGTACAACGAGATGGAAGTGATAGATCTAGATAGAGAGAGAAAAACATGATACAACTGAGTACTTCTTCAGATCTAGATCTAAAAGGTCGATGGCATGGACGATCTTCTTCTCTCAAAGAAGTTGCAACCTTCAGTCTTCTCTCTCCTCATCTTCTACCTTTGGAAATCCAAGACTGATTGGATGGATGGGGATGAGTCTGGAAAATGGAAGCACTTCGTGGTACTATCAGATCTGATCTATGATCTGATGATTTGATAGGATTGGTGGGTGGCCTATATATAGGCAGACTCCACCGGCTTAACCCCTCGACCATGGTCGAGGTCCAGTCTTGGGTGAAGCTCGATCGCAAATGAGGGTTCATTGCCATTCTTTCCTTGGTCGAGGTCAGTTGAACCCCCTTCCTCGGTCGCAGTCTAGTTGATGCATTCTTGGTTGAGGATCGGGGTCGAGGTCGACTTAGCAACTCCCCCTCGGTTGCGGCCTAGTTGTCCACCTTCTCAATCGTGGCCTAGTTGCTATGATCTTCTATTAGGGCCGCGGTCAAGGTCGGGGTGCACCTTACTTTGGAAAAGTCGAGGACACGGTCTTCACGTTGGTCGCAGTCCCCATGCCGATCGCGGTCTCCATGTTGATCGCGGTTGTGAAGGGATTGAGTGTGAACTATACTGCGAGCATAAGGTATTGGGGTAAACTTAGAGACTCGACTATGGTGAGATGGTCTTTGTTGGATGAATGAGTCGTGGTCGAGGTGATGACCGTGACCTGGGCTAGATATGTACCTAAAATCAAGGGGAAAATGTGTAAGTGAAGTATTTGACATAAGATGCTAAGATAGTGGGGAAAGTTAGCAAAAGATATGCTAGGGAAGGTATAAAATGTATGCAAAAAGTGTGTAAAATAAAGTGTTATCAACTTCCCCAAACTTCGAATCAAGCCTGTCCTCAGGCTAAGTGTAGTCTCAAAATCATAGAGGGAAGGAGCAAATTTGTGTGACAAAATTTTGCAAAACTTAACCCTATTGAGTTATCTCATTCTTGCATCAAGACTGTCATGGTATGTTTTCTCAACCCCCTCAAGTCTCATTCCTCCCTCTTATATCTAGAGTTGCACAACTTCTAGTTCTTTCCATTGCCTTCAATTGTAAAAGGTTTCTCCTTCTCAACGTATCACCCCTTCCCTTTAGGTTGCCAACCATACTAATACAACACCTCCTCGAGGGGTAACTTTTACACTCTTTTTTTTATTTTCAGTTGGCCCTATTCTAATGTGTTTGGGTAGGCTTTAAGCTTTAAGTGTTTTCCTCTTCTCCTGAGCTCCCTCACCCACAACTGTCGTAAGGACAATGTTGCCCTTTTAGGCATCTGACTTTAAGTCAGGTGGTTTCGTGAGTTTCATTCTGGATCGAAGGTGGGTAAGTTTGGCTTCAAGGTTCCACTTTCAGGCATGACATATCTACATTCGTGAGTGTAGCAATACACTGGCCGTGTGGAAACTTTTGGCATCTTTTAGGCACAACTCTCATTATATATATATACATTTCTTTTCTTTTTCTTTTTGTCTTTTTACACCTCCTTTCTGGCTTGGGTGAGAAGGATTTAAGCGGTCTTCTGGGCGGTCAAGCCTCTTTTTTAGTCCCAAGTGGGGATGGATTTACTTTAAAGGGTAGCTATTTCCTTCTCTATGGAGATAAGGATTTTCTGGTTGGAATCGTCAGGTGAGGGTGGTTGGTCAGGAGTATGACTAAGTGAAGTTCTCTACTCTTCAAGGGTTTCATGAGCTTAGGGTTATTGCATACACAATGTCTTATTGCAAGAATGAGATAGAGCACTATTGCTAAGTTTCTCATTTTACCTTTATGTGTATTAGATGCTTGTATATTTCTCTCTAGGAAAATGACAGTAATACAACTTTTAGCAAGAAAATAGACTAAATTCTAAGTTCTAAGGTAACTTCACAAAATTTTTAGGCAAAAAGGCAAGAGCAGTTTGGCAGAACTAAAATATGTACATGTAAATTTTATGGAAATATGAAACATTTGAAAATTTTAGAGGTAAAATGGTGATAAAATTGTACCTCTCTAGCCCATTTATGACCCCTCCCCCAAACTTATCCTTCACCCTGATCCGGGGTGTCAAAATTTGAGTGAGACGTATAAATGAACTTTCTTTATTCTTATTTGTCGGTGTTGGATTCCCACTTGGACTTGAGTAGCATACTTGCGTACACTCCTCACAGTGGATGATACTACTCGTATTACATCCCCTTCACTTTTGTACTCAGGTTGGCTGGGAGTGTCATCCATGCTAGACAATAGAAGTCACAGTCATTCGACAGAGGCATCTGCTGAGGGCTCCTATGGTAGAACTGTGTCTTCTTGAAATCTTTACCTATTATATGCTTGTACCCCTTACCATGACTATTCATCATATCAACAATTGCCTCCGCACATGTGACAACCTTTTCTTCTTTTGGGGTCTTTACAATAGTCATGTTTGTCTTCTTGTTCAATCCAAAGCCTGCGTCTGAGCTGTTATATAATATTGTAGTCCTTTTTATGATGTTGACTACCAACAAAGTCTAATGAATGTTGTGAAGAATCGGTAGGAAAATGTATTCTGGGAGGGAAATCATGAGGCGTTGTTGCAGGCGTTCATTCTCACCTGATCTTTTATCTTTTATGATGTCATCTACCAGCAGAAAGTATGCCATATGTGTGTTTGGAATGTTGTCGCTTAAGAGGGCTTGGTAGGCTGACATTGTGCTTATTGTTAGGTACCCTCCTATTATCAGTGTATCCTATAGGTCATCCTTCAACACACATATCCCCTCCCTTTCAAATACAGCTTCTGCCTTGTCATCATCTTTCAATGACTTCATTATGATGTTTAATGATTCTAAAGATAGGCTGACGAAGCTCCATCTGTCGAAGTCCTTGAAAGTGGGTACTATCTTCCCTGTCGGTCTGTTTGGTTTTTCTTCTATCAGATCATCTTCCTCTCCCTCTCCTTCTTTGGGCTATTTTGCTGAAGGATGTTCTCCTTTTTCTTCTGTCACTAGAGGCTATTCAGGTTCTATCTCTGGTATGCTTGCTGTAGCTACTCCAACATCTATATTCCAACCTTCTTTCCATGCCTCATCCCTGGCTGGTTCTGTTGGATCGATCCACAGGGTTTTTAGTTGTTCCCTCCAAGTTACCTTTTCAAGTAGAGGGATCTCCTTGTGAAGTCTTCATGGTATTGCTTCTGAAGGCATCACCGGGTCTCTAAAGAAGCGGCGATCGTAGATGACTGCCATTGTGTACACACTGCGCAAACCATGTAGATCTTATGTACATAAGTCCTCTAGCGGGATGCCCTTGTTGATGGCTTCCATCATCCTTAATATGATGAAGGTGCAATCCCCTGAGCTAGCCTCTTCTTGTGGCACTTTCTTACAGATAGAAAATAATTTCCAGATGTCGTTGAATCTGTCATCTGCTGATTGTATCGCTCTCTGCAGATGTAGTAATATATTTAGGACATCTCTGGCTTCTTTCCTTTTATTAGGGCTGTCAATGGGGAGGGTAAGGGTTTACCCTTACCCTTACCCACCAAGTCTGGTGGGTAAGGGTATAGGTAATTCCCCACTCCACCAATATCCTTACCCTCCCCTTACCCTTACCCTCTTACCCACAGGGTAAATGGGGATTGTAAGGGTGAAACGGGGAATTTATATGTCATCTTCAAATTTGTGGTAATATTAACAATAATGGCCTAGCTAGTACATTCATATATTTGAGTGAAATATCAAGATGTTCCATAATGGATTTTAAATATCCAAAATGTTTCTAAGTAATATTCTACAAGTGTTCTATTGAATGCATGTACAAATAGTGTAACGTCTATCTCGAGAAAACAAGATTAACTAATGCGGAAACGTTCACTAAGCAACAGATTACCAAAAATCACTAAAATTTTAAACTTTATGTGAAGAGATCTTTAAATGGTAAAGCTTTTTCATAAAGAAACATGATAAGTTATTTACAAACTGATCCATCAATACATCTCTGTAAGGTCATATCTCGAGATTAAAATCATCAACTACCATGTTAAACAGAAATCTCGAGGTACTGGACCAAAACTCGAAAGCACTAACTATTACTCTGAGGACCTGAGAGTACAGAGACGACACATAGGACTCTAACTACATCTATACGTGGCATAACAGCCAGTGTCTCCACCTGAAACTTCACTACTATCCCTGGTACTGTTGATGTTGCCCTTCACCTATTGAAGGATTTCTGCCTCCTCGCCCACGTCCACCTAAAAATATGTTTCCCACGGGGTGAGACAATTATAAAATTGTCCCAGCGAGAGATATAACTCTTCGCCAGAAACATAATTATTGAAGCTTAAGAGAGTAAATGTACACAAAGAAGTTATATATGTCTGGGAGTAGTGAAAACAATGTTTAACAGATTAAACCATTCTTCCCATTAAAACAATACAACTATAATTTGATAAACCCATATGTCATTTATCTTTTAAGAAATAGAAGAACATGTATGGAATTTATTTACTATAAAACCATTATTACAACATTAACTCTCTTCAGACTTAGATCATATATCTAATGTCTAACATTATTATTGGGGAGTCATGGCCTGTAGCCATACATTTTCTCACAAAGTGTTAGGATCTCAATTCCTCAACTTATCAAGTACCTTTCTAAATTTATCATCATGATTATAGAATCTAGGTACTTGAACTTATAATTTACCATTCACTAGGTATCATAGCATATCATTATACTTGAAGCATGTAAAGTAATTTCAATACATAAGATATCATAATCCTTACATGGATATGATCACCTCTTTATGAAAACCTGCATGATCAATATTTACTAATAACATGCATATTGTATCATAACATCACAATACAGGTTCTTCTCAAATTATATATGTGATACCACGGCCGTGCTACCTTGCACGATCGTGCAACAAAGGACTCACCATGACCGTGTCATAATACCACGGCTGGTTTCTAGGGTTAGGATTCTCATTTAATCCAAAAAGAGTTATTCCACCTCTTAACTAGATTAGGAATAGTGATTCCTATCTCATTTCTCAATCATGGAGTTTCATGCTTAAAAGCATAACTCAGAAATAGGGTTACTTGTTCATATCTTCACATCTCCCTAGATTAGGGTTTACTATTCACATAGCATCACATTACCCTAGATTAGGGTTTACTATTCACATAGCATCACATTACCCTAGATTAGGGTTTACTATTCACATAGCATCGCATTACCCTAGATTAGGGTTTACTATTCACATAGCATCACATTATCCTAGATTAGGGTTTACTATTCACATAGCATCGCATTACCCTAGATTAGGGTTTACTATTCACATAGCATCACATTACCCTAGATTAGGGTTTACTATTCACATAGTAGTGAATTGAGATCATACCATCATTATGTATGAAGATTACTTCCATTCATGTCTTCACTTAGGTTAAGATTCATTGATCATAATAATTAGGGTTTCCATGATCCCATTGTAAAGGATCATACCCTAATTATTTGTATTCATACATGTTGGAAGTATATTACTTGATTCTCATTCATATTAGGAGTCTTCTCTCCCCTCTTATTATTAGATGATGCTTACATCTCTTATGATTAGGTTAGGTCAATTCAACCTTGATAACATAAGTCACATTATTACTATAATGTTCATTAGGGTTTGCTTGATCAAGAGGTGTTGACTACTTAAACCCATCAAGGGTACTTTAGTAATGTTCACCATTGTACATAACATGCTTCAATCAACTAATTACTTGTTCCCTTAATGTCTTTAGATATCATTAGGATTTATATTAATCAACCATTAAACCATCTAAGCCTTTAAAGCATTAAGCAATCTTGACCTTAAAAGACCCCAAATGGTTTTGCACTTTCAACCTCCAAATGGTTTGAAACCGCATGACCACCAAACGGTCTTGAGACCGTTTGGTCCAAACACCCTCAAAACAACATGGACCAAAAAGTGTATTAACACTTCCAATTGAGTTAGGGTTTTCAATGTTGAACCCCTCAATCGTTCATGCCATGGTTAACCATTTATCAATTGAGCCAATTAAGTTAATACTCAACTGATGTGACCCTCAATTAATCCTCAATTGATCACCAATTAGGGTTTAGATGGATTGGATTAGGGTTGGAATCGATCATCCTTCAATACTAATCAATGTAAGACTAGTTACTTTGAAACCATAGAACCATCATCCAAATTGGGTATGACCTGACCCCAAACGGTCTTGAGGTCGTTTGGATGACCTCCAAATGGTCTTGAGACCGTTTTCCCATCATATCACCAAAATCCAAGTCAACCAATTAAGGTTTGGATCATTGTATTGATCACCAAAACAACAATTGATTACACTTTAACTTAATAACATTGGATCATCAATTGCTTAACCATACTCACCCCTAGACCTCCAAACGGTCTTGGGTGAGCTCCAAACGGTCTTGAGATCGTTTGGATGAGCTCCAAATGTTCTTGAGACCGTTTGGCTCATCCAACCCTTGGATTCTAGTGAAATTCTATCAAGGATTGGTCTATCGAGTTGATCAACAAATCAACACTTAATTGTAATATGATTTGGTACCTTTGGACCTTCAATTGGTCAACTATACTTAACCCCAGACCTACAAACGGTCTTGGGTGATCCCCAAACGGTCTTGAGACCGTTTGGGTGATCCCCAAATGGTTTTGAAACTATTTGGGCCAATCAACCCAAAACATCATCTCATTCACTTGCAAAATCAGTATTTAGCCGATTAGGGTTCATACCACATCTTTGGATCTTCAAACACATATCCATACTTCACCCTAGACCTCCAAACGGTCTTGGGTGACCCCCAAACGGTCTTGAGACCGTTTGGGCTAATCAACCCAAAATCTCAAATTAACTCATTGGAATTTCAGCACTAATTTCAATTAGGGCTTGCCCAATTGATTAGCCTTCAACTCATGATTCCTTGAGAATTAACCCCTAAAATTTGGTGAGTTATTAACCAACATAAATAGGAACAGTAATATCAAACGGTCAATGCTTGGTCAATGCACTCAAACGGTTTTGAAACCGTTTTCCCAAAAGGTCAAGTTAATCAGGTTGAAAATCAGCACTTAATCCAATTTAGGTTTATCTAATTGATTAGCCTTAAACTCTCTATTCCTTGGGAGTTAACCCATAAAATTTGGTGAGTCATTAAACAACATCATTAGGAACAATAATCTCAAATGTTCAACGCTTGGTCAACGCACTCAAACGGTTTTCAAACCGTTTGCCCAAAAAGGTCAAGTTAATCAGGTTGAAAATCAGTACTTAATCCAATTAGATTTACCTAATTGATTTGCCTTCAACTCACGATTCCTTTGGAGTTAATCACTCAAATTTGGAGGGTTATCAACCAACATAATTATTAACAGTAATCCCAAACGGTCAACCCTTGGTAAACTCAATAAAACGGTCTTGGAGACCATTTTCTCCAACCGACCTTGTGAAACCGTTTGCTCCTCAAACGGTTTTGCAAACCCCCAAATGGTTTTGCAAACCGTTTGGCCAAGGGTGCAAGACCGTTTGCTAAAGTAACATTGGTATTCACGCCCCCTTCTTCTACCTCCAGATCTAGGTCTGTTCTTCATGGTTTTAGTTGCAAGAAAGCAAGGAAGGATGGGGGGAAAAAGAACAAACTACTTTTGCAAGAAAGAAAGATGCATAACAAAGTTTAAGGGTTTAGAGTTATAAAACCCGCCTTAGAATCTGATCTAGAGCTCCAAGCTCCGTAGCTTTAATGGTGGCTTGAGCTCCAGGGGTCGTCCAAGGTCCTTTATTCAAGAATTGGATGGAGAAGATGGCTAGAAGCAAGAGTTGTGTAAGGAATACTAGCAAACCAACCTTGTAATGGAATTTCCTCCATGAATCCGAGCTAGAAGATGACCAAACTTACCTAGATCAACTTGGTCGTCCTTCTCTGCTCCTAACCTCCTCCTTATTAGGCCCAAAGAAAAAGGATGAGAAGAGGAAATGAAGGGAACGATCCCTTGATCGTGGAAAGAGCTTGCTTATATATTTTTGGGCATATTTCCAAGGCAATGATAAATACTTCTTTTCTTTTACATCTATATCCTCCACGCCCCTCTCCTACTTATTTGCTACGTTCCTCCCTTATTATAACATGCAAACTTATCTCTCAACCTTGGTTTAGAGGAAAAGAAGCCAAACACTTTATTAAGTCATACATATATAAGGGTCATTTTGCATACATCTTGATTATTCAATTACAATGATTATCTTTCTTATATGGTTACTCAAATGAGGTGCCCCCTCATTTTATTTACTCCACTTGATGCTAAAAAGCATGAGAGGTACTCTAGAGGGTATATTTTACATGTTGCACCCTATGTTTTGGGTAAATTGCACTTTACACCAAAACTAGGTTTTAAAGTACAAGGATTGCTCTACAAGCTATATTTTGGTGCCCAAGCTTGGGGAATCCATATCACCACATCATATTCATTCTTATGATGTCTCATCATTAGAGGAACATCGTAACATGTGCAATTTTCAAGTTAACCCCTCTAATTGGGTAATTTGCACATAGGTCCCCATTAAACAAAACAATCTTACAACATTGTTAAAAAAGGGCAGAAATGAAAATATAGATTCTTCTAAAGCTTTAATGACATATCAAGGGTTAACCACAAGCCTCTAATCATAATTTTAAGCAAAACACCTAGGGTTAGTTCATAACCCAGGTCAGGGGTGTTACAAATAGTAGTACCCTAACATTGGTGTGTGAAAAAATAAATTATTCCTAGTAGATTAAGACTTCTACGTTAAAATGATATTAAAGGAGAATATGCCATAGAGAGTTATTCTTAGAAACATGCATATCTTAAACCGTCTAAAATGTTGTTGCATCCAAAAAAATAAAGTACAAATAAAATAGATAACACCACCTCACATATGTATCAAATGATACATTAAAGATTAAATCTTGTTATTATATACATGTTTGCCTTACACCACAAATTATTTAATTGAACATAGACTACTTATATACATGTGTCTTGCACCTCCAAAACAATGTTGCATACACAACCAAGTTAACTATATAATAAGTAGAAAATAATATCATGTGTTGTTTAAAATGATGACCCCATAATATTAAATATTACATAGATTCAAACAACATATGACCATACATTTAATATAGTATATAAATATTGGTGGGTAGCGGGTTAGAGGGTATGGGTAATGGCTTACCCTTACCCTTACCCACTAAGGTAGCGGGTTAAAGGGTAGCGGGTAGGTTGGTAAAGGGTAAGCAAATCCTTTACACTTACCCTTCCCCTACAGGGTATGGGTAAAGGGTAAACATGTTCACCCTTACCCATTGACAACCCTACCTTTTATATATCAGGAAAGTACTGTCCAGTTTGGCCACACAGTAGTTGAGTACTGTCATCTTTCACTCATATATATTGACAACGATCAAAGCCCAGTGCTTCACGTTCTTTATGGGAAGGACTATGAACTTTGTCCCCTTTCTACGCACTACTTCTTTAAGCTCAGTCACATCAGCAACCTCATAGTCCTCATTGTATAAGAGGTTTGCTAGATGTGTGGTGCCATTGAACGTTGGATGCACCTTGTTTGAGTGTAGGAACTCTTCAAGGAGGGTGGCACACATCGCTTTAAGTAGTTTCTTGTGTACCTGTGCCCTTTTTAAGAAGATCCCTCTGAAGTGTTCTCTAGTTATATTTCTACCCTTGTTGTGATATATGCCATCTGGTCTGAGTAGATTGTCATCTAGGATATCCACTAAGAGGTGGACATCTCTGCATGTGATTCTTGATAGTGCAGTCATGTCCATTCATGTCATCTTGCATGGAAGAGGAGGAGCTACACCTGATTCTATGTCTTTAACTGGTGTGCTCCGCTCCCTGGCAGGCTTGTTTGTGAAGAAAGTAGCGAGCCCGCCTTCCTCGTCGTATGAGGTTCCATCCTATGGTATAGGGAGGGGTGTTTTACCAGTTGTGTGTGGGCCCTCTATGCTTGTTGGGATTGGTATAGTCACCTTTTCTGCCACCTTTGAGGAAGCTTCTGTAGCTGTGCCATCTTTGACAATGCTTTCCTCAGATGTGTGACCCAACTTGGCGGCAGCCAGTTATGCTAGAGTTACCTCCATTTTCCCATCATAGATGTAGTCATTATGTTCGTTGTAGATCGGGGATTATAGGAAACCACTGCACATGTCCATCCCAGATGTCAGGTCATCCAACAACTTATTTATATCTCTAAGCTCTCTGGACATGAGATCTTCTATCGCTATGGTATCAGATCTGGTGACGACTGCCTATGCGGGTTCTTCTATTGCATCCTTTCCTATAGTTGGGGTAATTTGGTTTTCTTCTAGTTCCCCCTTCCCCTTATTAGCTCCTGCTTTGTCCTCTTCATGACTATTGTTCAAATCTAGCTCCCCTGACAATGTAGTATTCTTCTTCTTTGTTTCATTGTCTTTGGGAGAGCCCGACGGTGGTGGTGCTTCCTTTACCTCAGGTTTGGCTACCGAGGTAGTTTTTACATTGGTGCTTTCTTCTTTTTATGCTGAACCTGCACCTGTCCCTCCCACATTATTGTCGTCATCGGGGTTTGGAGGGATCAATGAAGCTTGTGATGTCGAGGGGCCTACCATGCGCTTGCTCTTCGTCCTATGCCATTGGCTGTTGAACTCTTTGCGTTAAGCTTCCAGCTTCTAGTGATCTTCTTCCAAACACTGGTGCTCCTGGTCGAGGTCATTCATCATTGCCTTGTATCCACTTGTGAAGTGGTCTCTATCAGCTTTCATAGCATCCCTTTCTCTCTTGAGGGCTGCCATTTCCTATGTGAGGGCCTTCAACGCTCCCATCATCACATTCTGAGTGTCTAGCACCCCTTACATGAATTGGGGTAGCACCTCGGTCCTGTCATTCAGTGATTGCACTTGCGTAGTTAGTGTACACATGGTGGAGGTTATGCTTGAGTTAAATTCAGATGTTTGATGCATGTGTTGCCACAATGCATCAAACTTATTACCCAGTATGTCTCTGAAGGTTGGAGGGTGTCATGGTTGTGACTCCACACATGTCGTGGATGCTTGTGGTTCCTTCAGTTGGGGAGTTGGCAGTGTCGGGCTGGGCACTCTAGGCTCTGGCTCTCCCGACATTTGAAGGATCACTTCTGGAATCACCATTTTGGATACAACTTTGAAGTCTTTGCCTTTCTGTTGGGGGTCTTGTTCACCCGTCGCTTGTTGTTCGACAGCTTCCACTTTAAGGTGTGGACTTTTTCTTATTGTATCATTTGGGTTCACCTGGACGTCCTGCTTTGTTATTTCTTCCTGAGGTTGGCATTCCTGTCTCACTATTGTTTTAGTTGCTATGGGAGGTGAGTTTACCTTTAGATCTGTGGGCTCATCTACTACTTCCTTCTTCTTCCTTATAGCCAGCCTTTTCTTCTCCTCTGACTTCTTCTTCTCTATCTCAACATATTTGGCTTTACTACCTTCTTCATCAGCTGCAATGCCTTTTCCGTGATATTGCTGATGGCCCTTGAGTACATCTTGTCAATGTCTTCTTGATAACACCACACTGTATGTATTTTCTGTATAAATTTTACACCATTTTTAGAATAACTTTAGTCAACTTTGCACACATTTTATCTATCTTCTTGACTAAAGCCTTGTTTTGTGATTTCAGGAATCAGCCCAACCGCGACCGCAATCTTAGAATTGCAACTGTAGTTATTCAGTAAAGATCGCGACCGCAGTCTCTCCAAAGACCATGAATGCGACTTCTCCAAGGATCACAACCGTAGGCACTCAAAGACTGCGACCGAGGTAGAATCACGACCACTGTTATTTAGCAAAGATCGCGACCGCAGTCTCTCCAAAGACCGCGACTGTGGCTTCTCCAAGAATCGTGACTGCAAGCACCCAAAGACCGCGACCGAGGTCCTGGGGAGGATCGCAGTCAAGGAAGATCACGACCAAGGAGGAATAAAGGAAAGACCGTGACCGCAGTCTTAAGTCGGTGGAAGGCGCCTATAAATAGTGCCCCCGCCTGTCTTGTCAAGGCATCTGAGCAGAGAGATCCGATCCTGATACCACAAAGTGCTGCCGCATCCTAGACCTGTTGCCGACCATCCATTAGTCTTGGATCTACGGAGCAAAAGACGAGGAGAGAGAAGATGACCGCCCATGCCTGCCACTTCTTTGAGAGGAGACATCCCCGTAGTAGATCCAGATATGAAAATGTAGTGTGTAGTATCACGTTTCTTCTCCTCTAGATCTATCATTTCCTCACACTGTACTCACCTCCATTTTTCGTGGTATCTCATGGATCTATCTTTCCGTAGAGCCACCATGTTACCCACAAGCATGAGCGGCTAAACTCCATAACTTGGGTTGGGAGTAGCCACTAAGGCTCTCCTAACATGTATATTGTCTCTTTCTTTTGAATATACATATTCTTATCGAGATTATCTCCTTGCACCTATTTTAATGCTTCACTTATATGCTTAGCTACCATCTTGTGATGTTTGATTGTTGATATATCGAGAGAGTAATATCACTTTTATCCCATGTCATGGAGTAGTATGAATGCACGAGAGTGTTGAAATGCTAAATGCTTCAAACCATATGTTTTGCTGCGAGGTTTTTGAGTTGTCCTCTCAAGAGAGATGCTTCTTTTAGGCCTAGATCTATCCTCATCTCGAGAGAGTGGAATAGACATTTTATGGTTGCTTATAATCTTGATATGAGTATGCAGGAGAGAGAGATAGTATGCTTGTTGGAGAGATGCTTTGGTTGGTGAGTCCCAACCCGAGTTTTCCCATCTACTTGTTACAGTTTGTTTCTTTTACTTCTTTTGTCTTATTGTTCTTGTTCTCGAGCTACCGTTCTCTCGGGAACACATATTAATCCTCTTTTATGCTGGAGTATAGAGTGTTGATTCCACATTCTTAGCACGACCAACCTTGTCCCTGTGTTCGACCATGATTGCTACATCAGACCCTGTTATCATTGCGGGGGCCTGAGTGTTGGGTTATCTCTTTAAAAGTCTGACTACTTTAATCTGCTCCTTTTGGATGCACGATTTAAGCCGGTCAACTTTTTGGCGCCGTTGCCGGGGACAAGGCAAAATGATACTGTTAAGGAACCCGAGTCCACCCACTATACTCTTGTGCCTCAAGCTTAGCAATAAGCTCGACAACACAACCACTCTAAGTCTTCTAACCTGAACCAATGCAGAATAGTTCGTTTCATCAAGCTCAATTTTCTAACTTGATCGTACGTTCTATTGAGGTACCCAGGAAGAAGCACTTTGCTCAAACTAACTCTGCTCACCATGACGCCCTGTGTGGAACCACCCCTTCCCGCATACGAGCAGAACGTGAGAGTTGGACAACACCCACCTCCCCCAGGAAACGATGAAGATAGAAATGATCATTACAATGGCGATCATTTCTATGAAGAACATGAAGAACCTGAACAAGAACAACCTGAAGATGATCGTCACCACGAGGGGCATCGTCATCACCGTAGGAATAGGAGGAACCACAAAAATCAAGAACGAGATCACAGAGACAGAGACAGTGAAGATTCCGAAGAGGAAGAAAAGACCCTTCGGGAGTTGGCAGCCACAAAGGCCAACAACTCAAGGTGCCCCGTGATAATCCCAAGGTTTGATGCTGTAAACTTCGAGCTGAAGCCCGCTATGATTTCCATGATCCAGAATAAGAGCTTTTGTAGGAGTTCCAAAAATGACAACCCTTATCATCACCTCGATGCTTTTAAAAATATATGTGACACCATTAAAATGAGGGGAGTACCGCAATAAGTGATCTACTGCAAGGGTTTGATTTTCTCCTTGGAGGACAAGGCACTGTCATGGTACCTTGGACTGCCACATCAATCCCTGAATGGATGGAATGCTTTAGCTGAAGCTTTCGTGAACAAGTTCTACCCTACCAAGAAGATGATCAGAAACAGGCAGAAGATCACATCTTTCACACAGAAACTAGGAGAAAATCTGCATGAGGCATGAGAGAGATACCAGGAGTATTAGAGGGACTGCCCTCACCACAATTACAAGAAGGGTTTCCTGATCACGATGTTCTACAATGGCCTAACCCCTGAGGAGAGAGTCTCTCTAAATGCAGCAGTAAGAAGTGACTTTCTTGGCAAGAAGCCCAGTAGATCTAAAAAGATCATTTAGAACATGGCTGAACTACAAGATGGTACTAAGTATGATAGGACTGACAGAGGGCATGTGAAGAAAGCCACCAATGAAGGGCCATCAATTGAATCCAAGTCTCTTGAGGTGATCACGTCTCAAATACAAAAGATAGCCACAGACGTCAGATAGCTAAAGGAGTCAGGAGGAAAAGGCAAGAAGCAGATAGAGAAGGTAATGAAATGTGTCACCTGTGGTGAAGGAGGGCATGGAGTAGATAACTGTGTGTATACTCATCCTAAAGAGTCAAGTGAAAGTGATTCTGAGGAGGATGAAGCTGAAAATGTCTCTTATGCAAATTTCAAGAGGCCAGATCATCCAGGCTTCAGTTATGGGAACAAGGATGCCACAGAGAACTCACATCTGTTGAACAACCCACCTAAGCAACCACCTGGATTCGAGAAAAGAAGCGGGAAAGGATAGTACACCAAGACGAGCCTGTTCCAGACGAAGAAAATCAATTATCAAGGTCAGGGGAAGTATCAACCCCGCCAAGATGCTAATACAAGTCAAGGGCAAGTGCAAGAATAAGGACAGAGACATACCAAAAGTAATAGTCAGCCAGACTTATTGGGTCAACTTTTTGACTTCATTAAAAGATAGGACACAATAAATAACCAACTTGCACAGAGCACACTATCCAACTTAGGTGTGTTGAATACTATGCAAGTCCAAATGGCAGACATGCAAGAAGACCCGCGTCAGATAGACCAGCAGCTTGCTCAATTGGCTGAGCTCGTAAAGAATCCTTTAGGGAAGATTCCTTCTAGCATGGAGTCCGCCAAGATGGCTACCCTTAGATCGGGACGGACAATAGAGCACCCTGAGGAGACGAGAACTGAAGAACCCAAGCCAGAGAAGGTTACAAAAAATCCAGCTGAAGGAGAAAGCCAGCACCCACCAGTTAGGGAACCATAACCTGAAGAGGAATTATTTGCCAAGAGGAGTCAGTACTCGCCAAGATTACCTTTTCCATACAAGCTTGTAAAGGCTCACCTCAAGAAGAGGTATGAGAAGTTCATGGGATTAGTGAAAAAGCTCCACCCAGAGGTACCATTTCTGGATGCCTTGGAAGAAATGCCGACCTATGCCAAATTCTTCAAGGATCTAGTCACGAAAAAAATGAGGAGGAAGGATCAAAACTGTACACCTAGCCAGCATGTCAACAACCTTCGTAAAAGCTGAATTACCAACCAAGAAAAAGGACCCTGGGGCCTTTACCATACCTTTTACAATAGGAGATAACATTGAAAGGAAAGGCCTCACCGACTTGGGGGTTAGCATCAACCTAATGCCTTTAAAACTCGCGCAACGATTAGGACTGACTGATATGGTCAAGACTAATATGAGGATAGAGTTGGCAGACCACACTTTCAAAAGTCCGGTAGGAGTGGTGGAAGATGTCCCGATTCGAGTAGGGAGATTCTTCATCCCATGTGACATAGTTATCATCGACACCATTGAGGATCCTAAGTGCCCCATCATCTTTACTCATCCTTTCTTAGCAACTGGAAGGGCACTTATTGACGTCGCTAAAGGCATGATAACCCTGAGGGTCGGAGACGATCACATCGATTTCAAGGTGAAAGACTCAATGAAAGGACCGTCCCTGCTTGAATCTACTTACTTCGTGGACAGATATGACCAATACTACGAAGAGGTAGAAGAGGACTGTGAAGCAATCTGCATCCTGGTCGATACTATCGACATTCTGTCGATAGTATCGAGATCAGTTCAGGTTCAAGTTGAAGCAAGCTGCATTTCGGTCGATACTATCGACACACATGTCGATAGTATCGATATTGGTTCAGGCGCAAGACAATATTCCGTCGATACCATCGACACTCAAGTCGATGGTATCGACACCGGCACAACGGCGGAACGACAAGCTAGCGGCAGATCTATTTTGCTTATGAAATTTAGTTTTTATTCTTTTTCTCTCTTTGTACCTCATGTACTTACCCTAATATATACATACAAGTGTGTAGGCTCAAGACCTACCCACGTTTGCTGCATCTTGCAACTGACATGTGATTGGTGTTCCCGTCTTCTTCCTCCTTCATTTCTTCTTACATGGTATCAGAGCAGAGATCGATCTAGGGCTTCTCCTTTCTCTCTCCGGAGGATCTCTCCAGGTCTCTCTCTCCTTGACGGCCGGCTGCTTCCCACCCATTGGCTTGGCATAATCCTCCTGCTGCAAAGAACCACCGTTGGCTAATCTAGGTCTGCGGTAGATATATAATTCTACCGTAGCCACTATCACAAAGTGGTTGAGGATCTCCAGGTGATCCAAAGATCATCTAAAAACACCACCGAAGGACTAGTTTCGTCTCAATCATCATCCTAGTCACACCTCCTCCATGTGTGATTAGGAATATCATTTGGAGGCTGTGAATGCGTCAGTAACACATTTCTCCTTGTTTTTCTTCTGTGTGTGATGTGTATCTCTCCGTCACCACATCTTCTTTGACGTGTATCAATCCATCATATATTCCGTTCTATAATGGAGGATATCAAGACACCTATGATCTACAACGAGGTGTCACCTATCGCCTCCATCAAACTCAATGGGAAAAATTATCTTCTATGGATGAATGCCATCCACACCGTCTTGGAGGCTCGTGACAGAGCAAGGCATGTTGACTCGGGTCCCAAGGCATCTACTGACGAAGGGTATGCTGAATGGAAGTGACATGACAGTCTTGTGAAGACTTGGCTGTGGAATAGTATGGAATCTGTAATCGCCGCACGGTGCATGTTCTACTCTACGACCAAGGAAATATGGGACGCAGTGAAGCAACATTACTCTCAAGAGAAGAATGCTCTCCGCCGGTTTATGATCTATGATCGTCTATTTGCTGAAAAACAGGGTGACCGATCTCTTGAGGAATATTTTGGGGCGATTCAGGCTCTTGCTCAAGAGCTAAGTTATTATCATCCTGTGACTGTTGCAGAACATATAAAGGATAGAGATGATCTGGTTACAACCAAATTCTTATCTGGGCTTAACTCGACTTGTAGCTCCGCTCGGAGCGTTATCTTGGCTACTGATAAACTACCCAGTCTTGTGGAGGCTTATTCAAGGATCCATCAATCTCTGTTTGAGTCTGCTTCCTTTGTTCCTGATATACCTTCTGGAGAATCTCATGCGTCTGTTGCTGCTGCGGTACGAGGAGGACACCCCGGTATGGGTAGAGGGCGTGGGACACGTCTGAAATGTACCTTTTGTGATAAACCGTGACATACAGTGGAGAAGTGTTGGAAGAAACATGGAAGACATGTTGCACCACCTGTGGGGGAAGCACATTGTGCCACCACTACAGGATCCTCATCCTCTACAACTGTGGGTACTACCTATGGCACCAACATCACTCTCACTCAAGAAGAATATGATCGGTTCATTTAGGCGACACAACACATGAGTATGGGGTCATCATCATCTTCTTCATCGGCAAATCTGGCATCTACAGTTGGTAATCAGGCTACATCTCTCATAGCATCTGGCTCATCCTCATCTTGGGTGGTTGATTCTGGCGCCTCTCAGCATATGACTGGTATGAGGAGATTGCTCCACACTATTGACTCATCTATTCCTCACCAATCTGTTACACTGGCAGATGGTTCAATGAAAAGAGTTTTAGCTAGTGGATCTGTCTCCCTAACACCCAAGATTGATCTTAAATCAGTTCACTTTGTGCCTGAATTTCCTTTTAATCTTCTTTCTGTTGCAAAACTGATTGACACTCTAAAATGTTGGGTAATATTTGGACCTTGTTGTTTTATATTACATGATCTCAAGAGTATGAAGACGATTGGTGGGGGGCCTAGGAAAGGCGATCTCTACCTTTTCAACAGTGACAGTCTACCTCGCCAAATGCCTGCTCCTGCTCCATCTATCTTGTTGAGCGGTTCCCCCTTACTATGACATTGCAGATATGGACATCCTTCTTTGGAGAACCTGCGGAAGTTGGAACCAGAGTTGTCCCAATTATCTTCCTTAGAGTGTCAGTCATGTCAACTGGGAAAGCACCATAGGTTATCCTATCCCATTCGAGTCAATAAGCAGGCTTCTTGTCCCTTTGAGTTAGTGCATAGTGATGTGTGGGGTCCTGTAAAAGACCAGAGTTATAATGGTTTTCGTTATTTTATCTCCTTTGTCGATGATTTCTCACGCATGACATGGATCTACCTTCTTAAAAGTAGAGAGTCTATGTTGTCTATTGTGAAACATTTTCATACTGAAATTAAAGTCCAGTTTGATTGCAATATAAAAATTCTTCAGTCTGATAATGCTTTGGAGTATGTTCAAAAGGCTATGTCTGATTTTTGTAGCTCGGTTGGTATGATTCACCGCACATCTTGTCCTCACACCCCTCAGCAAAATGGGGTGGCAGAGAGGAGAATCGCCATCTTCTTGATATTGCTCGATCTATTATGTTTCAATCTAATGTGCCCAAGAAATTTTGGTCTGAAGCTCTTTTAACTGCTTGTTTCTTGATTAATAGAAAACCTTCCTCTGTTCTTCAAGGACAGACTCCTTTTTCTGTATTGCGTCCCAAGGACTCTCCCTATCCTATTCCTATTAGAGTTTTTGGTTGCACTTCCTTTGTCCATAACTTCGACCCTAAGACCAACAAGCTGTCTCCTAGGTCCATTAAAACACTGTTCCTGGGTTACTCTACTACGAGCAAAGGATACAAGTGTTACTATCCTAGTCTTCGCCGCATGTTTGTGTCTAGGGATGTCACTTTCCATGAGACCACTCCATATTTCTCCAATGCTGTGAGCAAGGGGTAGAATTTGAGAGAGGGAGAGCCACCAAAAATACAAAATGAGAGACTGACACCATCAGTGCCGAGTGAGGGAGTGCCACCTATCATTCTGGATTTTACTTCTATTCCGGATGAACAAGCAGGAGATAGACCCGCCATTGAGCATTATACACATATATACCATAGGCGAGGCAGGAAAGATCCAGAAGAAGTAGCGGCACCAGTCCCTGAGCCCTCATCATCGCCTTCTACCTAAGAGAATCCTACAGAGACATCAGATCTCAACCTTCCTATTGCTGTTCGGAAAGGTACTAGGTCTTGTACTATTAAACATCCTATTACAAATGTATGTTTCCTGTCTCATCTGTCTAAGAAGGATCGTGCATTCGCTATTGGGATTGATTCTGTGACTATACCAAGAAATCATTATGATGCTATGAAGAACAATGGCTGGACACAAGCTATGCAACTTGAAATGTCAGCTCTCTTAAATAATGGTACTTGGGACCTGGTTGATCTTCCTATAGGAAAGAAAGTAGTAGGCTGTAGATGGGTTTTCACTATTAAACACAATCCGGATGGATCTATTGAAAGGTTGAAAGACCAATTAGTTGCAAAGGGCTACACCCAAACCTATGGTGTTGACTTCTTTGAAACATTTTCTCTTGTTGCTCTCCTGAATTCTGTGCGGATCATTATTTCTCTTGCTACTACCTTTGATTGGCCACTATTTCAGCTGGATGTAAAGAATGCTTTTCTCCATGGTGATCTACATGAAGAGGTTTATATGGAGCAACCTCCTGGGTTTGTTGCTCAGGGGGAGTGTTAGAAAGTATGCAAATTAAAAAAGGCTATTTATGGGCCGAAACAGTCACCTAGAGCTTGGTTTGACAAATTCAGTGAAGTTATTCTTCAGATGGGTTTTTCTCGCTCCAAGACTGATCATTCCTTATTTTACTCCAACTCTTCCCGTGGATCCATTATTCTTCTTGTCTATGTTGATGACATAGTAATTACTGGTAGTGACACCATGGGAATATCTCGTGTCAAAGAGGGTTTGCAAAAACACTTCCCATACAAAGGATCTGGGAAAACTAAGATACTTTCTAGGCATTGAAGTGCTTAGATCTCATGCATGTGTCAATTTATCTCAGAGGAAATATGTGCATGATTTGTTACAGGAGACAGGCATGGCTGAATCTAAACCGGTATCTACACCAATGGATTATCACATCAAAGAGGTGGTTGATGATGCTGAGTATAAAGATCCAGAATATTACAGGAGAATAGTGGGTAAGTTAATATATCTAACAGTCACCTGACCTGATATTTCATTTTCTGTGGGCGTGGTCAGCCAATATATGCATTCTCTGCGACAATCACACTGGACATCAGTCTGCAGAATTCTGAGGTATCTGAAAAATGCTCCCGGTAAAGGTATCACATATTCTAGACCAAAGGCACCTCCGTCTACCCCGTCTCTCACATGATATTCAGATGCTGACTGGGCTGGTGATCATACTGATAGGAGATCTACATCAGGCTATTGTACCTTTCTAGGTGATCATCTTGTCACATAGAAAAGTAAGAAGCAACATGTGGTTGCTAGATCTAGCACTGAGGCTGAATACCGTGCTATGGCCCATGCATGCTGTGAATTAAAATGGGTCAAATCTATTTTATCTGAATTGCAAATTTCTCTTCTACCTTCTATGGAGCTCAAGTGTGACAATCAATCTGCTATGCACATTGCCAGAAATCATATCTTTCATGAGCGTACAAAACACATAGAGGTTGATTGTCATTTTATTCGTGATCAAAGAAAAGACGGCACTATTATGACTCCATATGTTAGGTCTGAAGATCAACTAGCAGATATTCTGACGAAGCCTTTGGGTTCAACAATCTTTCAGAGACTCTGCGGCAAGCTGGGCAGACACGATGTGTACTCTCCAGCTTGAGGGGGAGTGTGAAGAAACCTGCATCCCGGTCGATACTATCGACATTCTGTCGATAGTATCAAGATCAGTTCATGTTCAAGTTGTGGCAAGCTGCATCCTGGTCGATACTATCGACACACATGTTGATAGTATCGAGATTGGTTCAGGCGCAAGACAATATTCCATCGATACCATCGACACTCAAGTCAATGGTATCGACACCGGCACAACGGCGGAACGACAAGCCAGCGGAAGATCTATTTTGCTTATGAAATTTAGTTTTTATTCTTTTTCTCTCTTTGTACCTCATGTACTTACCCTAATATATATATACAAGTGTGTAGGCTCAAGACCTACCCACATTTGCTGCATCTTGCAGCCGACATGTGATCGGTGTTCCCGTCTTCTTCCTCCTTCATTTCTTCTTACAAGGACAAAATAGTGGTAGACCCTCTTATGAGGGCGTTGAACAAAAAGGACTCAGAGATTGATGATCCCGAGGTAGCTGAGATCCTCGACTACCTGAACCAAGATGAAGGAGATTTGAACGATGAAGAAGAAGTTGTTGAGACGGTGAAGTATGCTTCTTTAGATTTAACCATGGCAGAAGAGAAAGTATCAAAACCTAACCCAAAGCTGAAACACTACCGAAAGGTCTAAAGTATGAGTTTCTAGACCCTGAAGAAAGAAATCCTATCATAGTCAATGCCAATCTGACCGAAGAATAACTGAAAAGACTCCTTAAGGAGATAAGGCTCCACAAACAAGCTATAGGGTATTCGGTGGATGATATTAAGGGACTAAACCCTGCCTTGTGTATGCACTGAATAAATCTTGAAGAATCTGTAAAACCCCTTGTTCAACCCCTGAGGAAGTTGAACCAGATGTTGAAAGAAGTCATAACGAAAGAAGTCATCAAGCTCAAATATGCAGTCATTATATACCCAATTAGCGACAACAATTGGGTGGGCTCGATTCACGTGGTACCCAAGAAGGGAGGAATGTTAGTCGTAAAAGGTGATAAAGGTGATGAGGTAGCTGTCCAAACTGTTACCAGATGGAGAATGTGTATTGAATATCAAAAACTAAATCAGGCCACAAAGAAAGATCACTACCCTCTCCCCTTAATCGACCAAGTGCTAGAAATACTTGCACATCATGAGTATTTCTGCTTCTTGGATGGTTCTTCCAGATTTTATCAAGTTCCTATCTTTCCTGATGACCAGGAAAAAACTACCTTCACCTGCTTATATGGTACATATGCTTTTTGAAGGATGCCGTTTGGATTATGCAATGTTCTTGTGACTTTCCAGCGTTGCATGATCTCAATGTTCTCAGATTTCCTGGAAGACATTGTAGAGGTCTTTATGGACAATTTTTCTATTTATGGACAGGATTTTGATGCCTGATTGAAAAACCTATCGTTAGTCCTACAACGCTGTGAGGAAAAGAACTTAGTCCTTAACTGGGAAAAGTGCCATTTTATGGTATAGGAAGGCATAGTCCTTGGCCATAAAGTCTCCAAGAAAGGTATTGAAGTAGATGTAAGCAAGGTCGTGGCTATTTCTAGACTGTCTTCACCAAAGTCCTTGAAAGGGGTATGAAGTTTTCTCGGTCATGCCGATTATTATAGAAGATTCATCAAGGACTTCTCAAAGATATCAAAACCCTTCTCAAACCTACTAATTAAGGATGTAGAATTTGATTTTACTGATGACTATTTGAAAGCCTTCCAGGCTCTGAAGGAAGCCCTAGTAACTCCTCCTAATCTCCAAGCTCTAGATTGGGAACTCCCTTTTGAATTAATGTGCGATGCTAGAGACTACGCTATGGGGGATGTCCTAGGACAGACGAAGGATAAGAAGCATTATGTCATTTGTTACGCCAGTCAGACTCTAGACGAGGCGCAAGTAAACTACACCACCACAGAAAAAGAAATGTTGGCAATCATTTTTGCGTTTGGCAAATTCAGATCATATCTTATAGGGGCAAAGGTAAAGGTCTATACTGACCATGGAGCCATACACTACCTGATGCAAAAGAAGGACACAAAGCCCATACTGCTAAGATGGGCCCTACTTCTGTAAGAGTTTGACCATGAGATAATTGATAAGAAAGGAAAAGAAAATGTGGTCGCAGATCATCTCTCGAGAATAATTCACGATGAAGAAAACCAGTTGCCTGTAAATGACAACTATGCTGATGAAGCTCTGTTAATGGATCAGTCCGATGAGCCAAACCTACTGTGGTTTGCGGACATTTGTAATTACCTAGCCCGTGGCCAGCTACCTCCGGACATCACATACAACCAGAAAAAGAAGCTCTTGTCTGATGTGAGGAACTACTATTGGGATGACCCATTGCTATTCAAGAAATGTTCTGACAGTTTGTACAGAAGGTGTATACCAGAAGAGGAGGTCCCACTAATATTGAGAGAATGCACTCTTCACCCTATGGAGGGCATGATAGTGGGGACAAAACTGCCGCAAAAGTGCTTCAATCAGGATTTTATTGGCCTTCACTATTCAAGGATGCTACTGCTTATGTGAAAGTTTGCAAGGAGTACCAGTCAACCAAAAATATCGGAAAAATAAACGAAATGCCTATGACAGACTGGGTAGAAGTTGAGATCTTTGACGTCTAGGGAATAGACTACATGGATCCCTTCCCCTTGTCAAAAGGGTATCAATACATATTAGTGGCTGTGAACTACATGTCAAAATGGATAAATGCTATTGCTACCCAAACTTGCGACTCTAAGTCTGTGATTAAGCTATTTAAGAAAACCATCTTTCCACACTTTGGAGTACCCCACACTATGATAAGCGATGGAAGATCACACTTTGGAGAGAAGCAATTTGAGGTGCTGTTGAAGAAGTATGGGGTCAAGCACAAGGTTGCAACACCCTATCACCCTCAAACCTCTGGATAGGTGGAAGTATCTAATAGGAAGATTAAGCAAATTTTGGAAAAGACTGTTAGCCTTACTCAAAAAGATTGGTCCATGAAGCTTGACGATGCTCTCTGGGCCTATAGAACTGCTTACAAGACACCCATAGGCACAACGCCTTACATACTAATCTATGGAAAGTCTTGTCATTTACCCTTAGAGCTTGAGCACAAGGCCCTTTGGGCGATTAAGTTTATAAATTTGGACCTGGAAAAGGCAGGGAAAAAGAGATCTCTGCAGCTACAAGAGCTCGAGGAGCTGAGATTGCATGCTTACAAAAATGCAAAGATTTACAAGCAGAGGACCAAGGTGTGGCATGATGCCCACCTAAGGAACAAGGACATTCGTGAAGGAGACAGAGTTCTTCTCTTCAATTCTAGCATCAGACTTTTCCCTGGGAAGCTCAGAACAAGATGGTCAAGCCCATTCTCTGTGGAAAAGATTTATCCATCAGGAATGATGGAGATTCAAGGAGAAAAGACTGGGATCTTCAAGGTCAATAGCCACAGGTTGAAAAGATTGTACAAGGATGAAGCCTTTGTAAGAAGATAAGAGATAAACCTGGATGAACCAACCCAACTCAATAAAGAAAAGGATCAAGAGTTGCCTCATCTGACTGAAGGACCAGAGAAGTGAAAAATTTATGCAGTCTAGCTAAGAGACTTCAAAGTAAGCGCTTCTTGGGAGGTAACCCAAGTTTCCATCTCTCTTCTCTTTATCTTTGTTTTATCTTACATTCTCTTCTTTAGTTTGAGTTTTCCCCCTTTTCTGAGCATTTTTCATCTTTGTTTTGAATTTAATAAGTTTAAGTTTAAGTTTCCAAGAAGGATTGGTCTTGCTTAATCGCGACCGTGATTCTAATCGCAACTGTGAATATAATTGTGACCACAGATTTGCTCATGCTTATCGAATATTCAAGACCGCGATCTTTTCTCTTAGCTGAAAAGACCGCGACTGTAGTTTTTTCAGGGAATCGCGACCGCAAAAAAGAGTGCGACCGCGATGTTTTACTCGACTAAGTTAGGTCACGATCTGGATGCCTATAAATACTTTTAAGTCACCGAACGACAAACTCTTTACGTTCCCATCACTTTCGTGCAAACCCTGAGATTTCCTAGTCTGTTCGTTCGAGAACTGAAGCCGCAGTCACGATTCTGCCATCCAACACCTGAGATAGTCACCGCCGTAGGTCTGCCAGGATCATTTGCTTTGTCATTCGTGACTTTCACCGTCGTCACAACCTCTCCCATTGACCAGGTAACCTTCTCGTTTCTCCTTTCTTCGCACTGACGGGTTTTACATTGATCTCGAGCTTTTCCTTCACCACTATGGTGAGTCGCTCTCGCCGTTTGGATGATTTTTTGCCTCACCGACGCCTTCTTTCCAGGCGCTTAGCCCTGCTCTCTTTCCCATTCCCTTTTTTGGCCCTAAAAAAAAAGACCTTAATACCCTAAAAATGAAAAAAAAGGATGAAGAACAACGTTCGGAAGAACTAAACGGATGGAGCAGACCGAGATCTTGGTCATCTCAACCGACACGGGGTGTAAAACCCTAAGGATTGCATGCGGTTAACCCATAAAAAGCACTAAGTTCGGTTTTTCTGAAGAAAAGTCCGCGACCACGATTAACATCACGACCACGATTAACATTGCGACCGCAGTTTTCTTCTCAGAAAAGAATTGTGACCATGATCTTTTCAAGAAAAGACCGCGACCACTATAAAAAACCGTGACCGCAATCTTTTCAAGAAAGCCGCGACAACGATTTGCTCCAAAACAATAATAACCGCGACCACATTTGAAAACCACGACTGCGATTGAAAACCATGACCACGATTTTTACTGTCAGTTTAAAAAAATGTTGAGAGTGATAACCTATAACCTGATAATTATATATAACTTGGTGATAATTATGCCTAGGATAATAAAGGTGATCCTTGGGTATACTTTACTGAGGACTAATCTACTTTAACCTGCAGAATGTCTTCTCCAACTTTGAGTGATCCCCTATATCAGAGGGTTACCTCCCTGAAGGGGGTAGAGGTGATAGTGAAGGACTTAACTGAGAAGTTGAAGAAGAGCACCGCCCTACCAGTCCCCAAGCGCATGGAGATCCAACTCAGACTAGAGCAATATCAGAGGATCTTGGTAGGGGTACCACAAGAGGAATCTGCAGAAGCAACAGAGCAGATGGGGGAAACATAGGCCTCTGATTATCTACCTGAGGATTCAGGAAGCTCGGTGCACGGGAAGAAGCAAAAAGCTGCATTCAAGGAACCCAGACCCATCAAGAAGGTGAAGACTGAAAAGGCGATAGAAGGAGCCTTGCCCCAGGGGGAGTCCTAGTTCGTACCCCAAGAAATCATGCATTAGTCCGCCTATGACTGGATGTCCACTAACAAGTAATGCATTCCGACACGTTACTTCGACGTGGAGGACTTCAAGAGGCTGGGGCTATATGACAGGACGGTAAAGTTCCTGGAGGGCGCAAACTTATGAACCATCTGCATGCCCGAAGTAAGGTCATACCAGAGGCTAACCCTAGAGTTTATGTCCTCTCTGACTAAGCTCACCAACGACGATGGGATGTGAGTAACAGGAGGAGGGGACTACCAGCTACAAGTACGGCTTGGGGGTGAAACCCACCAGATAATAGAGACAGACCTGAATAGGATCTTCACCGCATCTGAAGAAGAGGATAAAGCATGTACAGGTGCTCTGGGGGAGAGGGAGATTGCTGCATATGACAACAATAAGATGTGGGAGGAGCTGATTGGAGAGGGAAAGCACAACCCGAAGAACTCCAAGGCCTCCAGAATCACCTCCTGCTTCATCAAGGTCATACAGAAGATCACCACCTTCTCTATAGATGCCAGGTCAGAGACTGGGAAAGTCAGAAAGGGGATCTCTTCCTTATATGGTCTATGATCAATAAGCAACCAGTTAATATAGGAAGGATCCTTATCAGAAGGGTGTCATCGACTATAGGCGGTGAGGCGAAGAGGAAGTCTGCCTTCTGTATGGGGGGCATCAGATAGTGAGGATCGCCGACTACCTACTAGAAGAAGGAGAACTGCAAAGATACAAAGAAATGGAGGGACAACAAAGTATAGATATAAAGTCCCTTTCCAGCGTAGGAATTCTTGAAGTGAAGGGGGAGAAAGCATATTTTAAACACCAAGGACTGAAGAAGCCACTCCCCCTCCCTGAAACGACATTCTATGACACCCACAAGCTGCGGCCGACTCTTGATGACGTCGAGAAGATGAGATTTGGGACACTGCATGCCAACACATCGGCAAAACCTGCACACACAGTAGAAGAAAGCGGTGTCCCGACACTAGTAGTGAAGAAAACCCAGGAGGCAAGGAAAAAACTGGCAGTGGAGAAAAAGAAAGTAGAAGACACCATTAAGCCAACTGAGAAAGAGAAGGCCACAGAATGACCGGTGGAAGCACAAGTTGCAGACCCTGCTTTCCCAAGATCGTAGGAGGAAACTACTGTAATAGAGGGAGAATCAGAAAAGACTACATGCACTGAAAAGGTCCTGCAACCCACTTGCCAGCCGGAGGCGGAGCTAGAAGGAAAAGGCTAACAATCCATACTGGAGCCAGAGCCAGAGAGGGGCCAAGCCGAAGAAGAATCCCCTCTCGACACCAACATGCTAGAGGCAGAGGCAGAAAGACAAGCCTCTCAAGACGTACCAGAGGCGGAGCCAAAGAAGAGTCAACTAAGAGAGGTGCCCCCATCGCCACCACCTAAGCAGCCAACCGTGCCGAGTGTGTCAATGAAACATGCGAGATAGAAGCTGCACCACCAACAACAATAGGCACCCTCCTTTGGGGGTGCCCTAATTAATAGGTTTGATGCAATGTGGGAACACATGCATCAAACCAATTCAATAAATGAAAAAATTTCTACTTCTTTATCTTCACTAACAATGCAAGTAAAGGAGATAGATGAGAAGACGTCAACACTCCTAGAGTTCATGCAAGAAGTCCTGAGAAACCAATGGACAATGATGGGAGTGTTGTGAAAAATGCAGGAAGAAATGATGATCCTACGGAAGGAGGGGCAAGCCATACACGCCGATAATGAGCTGATGTGCAAGGAATACGAAGAGGCGATGGCCGCCCTACACGAAAAGGAGCAGGGCATAAAAGAATACCGCTAGAAGCTCGAGTAGGAATGTGAAGAATTCGAGGCCTGGCGAGAGAAGAAAAAGACAAAGCACCCTACTAGACCAGAATGCTCCCTCGCCATCCCCTCCAGCCACAATGATAATGTGGGGAGGGGGGCAGGAGCTGACGAATCAGGAGCCGACGCAACAAAGAACGGGAGTACAAGCCGAAGACAATCCCCCATAGCTAAGCTTCAAGGCACCCAACCAGTAGGAAGGTAAAGCCCCCAGTATGAAAAACATACAACACAATCAAGGGGGTTTGACCTCAACTGAGACCCAGAGGAGGCAATGGATGAAACCGCTGATGAGGATGAGGAACATGTGGGATATCGCCTCACCCCTCCCACACTCACTCCGATGAAAGCAGAGTTGGAAGCAAAGGCTCATCGGGAGGAGGTAGTCACAACACTTAGCTCGGCCGACGCAGCAGAGATAGATAGGATGATAGCCGAGCTAGGAGTTGGGATGGAAAAATCAAATGACTTCCTCCTCTTCCTATCTCATGAGGAGCACAACGACTACATCTATGATGGGAAGATGGAAGCCACACTAAAAGTGATGGACGAGGCCAGGCTGGGACAGACGTCGGAAGAAAGCCACACAAAAGACGTCACCACAGAAGCTTCCTCAGAGGAAGCTGGACCAAGGACCACAACACAACCTCCAATCAAGGGTTCTGAAAAAGTAGCTGAGGTTATTCCCACCATCCGGGAAGCCTAAGTACCGACAGTGTAAGAGGCGACGTCAGAAGATGAGGAGGGCGGGCTAGCAGCCTTCTTCAAGGAGGAGCCCGCCAAGGAGAGGCAAGCTAAAGAAAGAACACTGTTACCTGCAGCAGCTCCCCCTCTGCTTTGCAAAATGAAGGACATGGACATGAAGACCGTGTCATGCATCTCTTGTAGAGATGTCAATGTCCTAGCAGATGTCCTCGATGATGATCTAACCAGGTCAGACATATTGTATATCAACAAGGGTAGACGTCTGACTAGGGAGGACTTCCGGAGGGTCTTTCTAAAAACGGCGCAAGTATACAAAAGAATGTTCAAGGTACTTTACGCCACACTCCTAGAAGAGTTCCTCGATCAAGATAAGCCGCATCTGATCTTCAACGACAACACACGTCTAGCCAGCTTGTTGTACAAAGAAGAATACATGGCGGTAGAAGTGTTGGAACTACCGGCGACAGTCAGGAGAAGGGAGACCAGGAAAGTGGTGCTACCCATCCATAACACAAATCACTGGGGCCTAATCGTCATTGACCTTACGGAGCAGAAGATGACGGTGCTCAACTACTGCGCAATAGAGATGGACATCACTTTACTTATCTACAAGAGGAAGGACACCAGGGACACCTTAAAAATTCCTATACGCCTACAATGGGCTATCAAAGAAGTGAGTCCAAGGTTCCAAGGGTTCTGGAAACTCTTCTCCATAAACAAGAACGTTCCCTAGGAAGGAGTTGGTTCAGGGGATTTCACCTTCATCATCCTACGTATGATGGAAGCCATCAATAGGGGCATTCCCCTAGAAGACCTGCAAGCAGAAGACCTACATGGATTGCAGGGCATGTACACAATGGAGGTCATCTACGATCTCCGATTCTTCAAGGATCCAGCGATGGCTTCAGATGCCGTGCCCCGCAAGTTCCACGTGGACATCCCTCTTCTTGAGAAGACATCTTGGAGGGAGCAACTCAAGAACATGTGGGTCGACCCGATAAAACTGGATAGGGCTACAACTTGGAAAGCAGACTGGGCTGCAGAAACTGAAGAGGATGTGAAGCAAGCAGAAGATGAACATTAGCCTTCAGTATCTGATGCCCCTAAATCTCCTCCTGTAGAAGGACTGCCCACGGAAGCAGAAACTGAAAAAGACCTAGGGAACGACGGACCAGAAGGCCCGATAGGAGACATAGTACCTTCTCTCGAGAACTTCGACAGATGGAGCTTCTTCAGTCTATCGATGGAAGAACTCATAATAATTATGAGTTCTCTGAAGGAAGACAGTTTTCTGGAAGATGTCATCTTCGAATAAGATGGCATCTGCGTGCTCAAAGATGACTTCTGAGAAACATTGAGAACAGAAGGGTACCTCTCTGTTAGCACGATGTCAGCCTACCAGGCACTCTTAGGAGATTCGATGCCAAACTCACACATGACATATTTGCTACTGGTAGATGACATCCTCAAGGACAAAAAGACGGGAGAGACAGAGCGGCTGCAATGACAGCTTCAAGCAGACACACCTGAACACATCTTCTTACCGATTCTTCATGACAACCATTGGACTTTGTTGCACGTCAACCTGCTGAAAAAGACTACAATTCTGTATAATAGCTTTGATGCAGCCTTATCACTGAAGAAAACAACTAACATGATGACAAAAAAGTCTCCTACCAAAGAAAAGGTGAACACCTGCGCTGAAGCCATCGTCAAAATGATACAACAACATTGTAGAGGGTTCACAATGATAAAAGGCAAGGACTTCAAGAAGACCCAATATTGCCACAGAAGCCCTCAGTAGGTACCCCTATCAAATGACTGTGGGTTCTTCTACCTATCGTAGATGGTAGCTATCACAACTACCGACCTCAAGGTGGAGAACATGCAGTACGAGCAGTATCATGTGCTTAGGGGTATCTATGCCAACAAGCTCCTGGAGTCCAAGTGGGCCTTCCCCTCCAAATAAATAAATAAAGAAGGCCCGTTTATACTTCTTACTCAAATTTTGACACCCCAAGACGAGGTGCATGATAAGTTTGGGGGAGGAGTCATAAATGGGCCGCAGAGGTACTAGAGCTTCCCATTTTCTATTACTCCCCTTTTATACATTTCTTACGCAAAAATTTTGAAATCTTGAAATTTTCATTACAAATGACCTCTTAGAAGCTCGCTCCCTCTCACTAAAGTTTTCAAAAAGTAGTGCTCCAGCCCCTGAGAGAGAAGGATATGTGCAATCCACGAGTAAAACTACAAGTCGTAGCAACACCGCTATATCTCATTCTTATAGTAAGACGTTGTAAATGTAACAACCTTAACTCATGAACCCCTGCAAACTAAGAGAACCTTAGTCATACTCCTAAACAACCATCCCCACTTGACGCTCACATCCAAAAAAATCCTAGTCTCTGTAGATGGGAAAAAGCTTCCCTGTTCAAAGAAAATAGCCAAAAAGAGGCTTGGCTGCCCAAGAAGACCAACAAAATCCTAAATCCCAAGCCTGAAAGGAGAGATAAAAAGAAAAAAAAAATAATAAAGTAAAGAAAAAAAACGAGAGATGTGCCCTAAAAGATGCCAAAAGTTTCTGCTCGGCCGGTATATTGCTGCACTCATGAATGCAGATATGTCGTGCTCAGAAGTGGAAACTTGAAGCCAAGCTTACACACCTCCGATCCTGAATGGAACATCACATACCACCTGACTTAAAGTCAGAAGCCCAAAAAGGGCAAGACTGTTCTTACGACAGTTGTGGGTGAGGAGTTTGGGAGGAAGAGGAAACACCTTAAAGCTTCTAGCCTACCTATACACATTAGCATAGGGCTCTCTAAAAATAAAGAATAGGAGCTAAGGCTACCTTTCGAAAAGATGTGGCACTAGTATGGATGCTAGCTAAGGGAGGGTTATGAGTTGAGAAGGAGAAACCTTTTATAATAGAAGGTTATGACAAATGATACGAGGTTATGCAACCCTTAGTCTAAAGGGAGAGATTGAGACCTAAGGGATTGAATACATGCAAAAACAATCTTGATGCAAGAATGAGATATTTTAGTCATGCTATTATGTTATCCTTGTTCATCCTTTCTCTCTTTGGGTGCTTGAACCTACATTTAGCCTGAGGACATGCTTGATTCTAAGTTTGGGGGAGTTAATAACACTACACTTTACGTATTTTCTATATATATTTTACACCACTTTTAGAATAACTTTAGTCAACTTTGCACACATTTTATCTATCTTCTTGACTAAAGCCTTGTTTTGTGATTTCAAGAATCAGCCCAACTGTGACCGCGATCTTAGAATCACGACCACAGTTATTCAGCAAATATCGCAACCACAGTCTCTCCAAAGACCACGATCGCAACTTCTCTAAGGATCGCAACCGCGGGCACTCAAAGATCGCAACTGAGGTTGAATCACAACTGCAATTATTTAGCAAAGATCATGACCGCGGTCTCTCTAAAGACCACGACCGTGGCTTATCCAAGGGTCACGACCGTGGTATCTCTAAGGATCGCAACTGCGGGCACCCAAAGACCGCGACCGAGGTCCTAGGGAGGATCGTGGTCAAGAAAGATCGTGACCAAAGAGGAATAAAGGAAAGACCGTGACCGCGGTCTTAGTTTAGTAGAAAGACCGTGACCACAGTCTTAAGTCGGTGGAAGGCGCCTATAAATAGCGCCCCCGCCTGTCTTGTCAAGGCATCTGATCAGAGAGATCCGATCCTGATACCATGAAGTGCTGTCGCTTCCCAGACCCATTTCCGACCATCCATCAGTCTTGGATCTCCAGAGCAAAAGCTGAGGAGAGAGAAGATGACCGCCGATGCTCGCCACTTCTTTGAGAGAAGGAGACATCCCCGTGGTAGATCCATATCTGAAGAAGTAGTGTGTAGTATCACATTTCTTCTCCTCTAGATCTATCATTTCCTCACACTGTACTCACCTCCATTCTTCATGGTATCTCATGAATCTATCTTTCCATAGCACCACCATTTTACTCGCAGGCATGAGTGGCTAAACTCCATAACTTGGGTTGGGAGTAGCCACTAAGGCTTTCCCAACATGTATATTGTCTCTTTCTTTTGAATATACATATTCTTATCAAGATTATCTCCTTGCACCTGCTTTAATGCTTCACTTGTATGCTTAGCTACCATCTTGTGATGTTTGATTGTTGATATCTCGAGACAGTAATATCACTTTTATCCCGTATCATGGAGTAGTATGAATGCACGAGAGTGTTGAAATGCTAAATGCTTCAAACCATATGTTTTGCTATGAGGTTTTTGAGTTGTCCTCTCTTGATAGAGTCTTCTTTTAGGCCTAGATCTATCCTCATCTCAAGAGAGAGTGGAATAGACATTTTATGGTTGCTTGTAATCTTGGTATGAGTATGCAAGAGAGAGATAATATGCTTGTTGGATAGATGCTTTGGTTGGTGAGCCCCAACCCGAGTTTTCCCATATACTTGTTACATTTTGTTTCTTTTACTTCTTTTGTCTTATTGTTCTTGTTCTTGATCTACCGTTCCCTCGAGAACACATATTAATCCTCTTTTATGTTGGAGTATAGAGTGTTGATTCCGTGTTCTTAGCATGACCAAACTTGTCCATGTGTTCGACCCCGATTGCTACATCGGACCCCGTTATCATTGTGGGGGCCTGAGTATCAGGTTATCTCTTCAGAAGTCTAACTACTTTAATCCACTCCTTTTGGATGTGCAATTTAGGCCAGTCACTTCTTGGGTGGTCCGCAGCTTGTGGGTATCATAATACGACATCTCTGGGAGGGGAAGTAGTTTCTTTGAGAAACTCTACATATAGTACAACTTGTCTCCTTTATGTGTCAGGATTCTGGCGTTGACGATGGACTTGATGTCAATCTTTGTATGTCCCTCTATTGATTTATATTTCATCAACACTTCTGCACCCATAAAATGGTAAGCTATCTTTGTTATCTAGCCTCCCATGTAGAACTCCTAGTTTCGCTTGGACTTCCCTCCCACAACTGGTGACAACCTTTCAATTTGTATTTTCCCTATTTTCACATGCTTTCTTTTCAACATTGACCATGATGAAGAGGTTTCCCTTTGTTACCCCCTGTCTCTAACCTCCTATATATTGTGTTAGTAGTTATCTTTTGTATCACCCTGATGAAGCATGAGGTGATCAATGTTGCTTTGGAGTTCTTGGAGTTATGTTCATCTTCTCCTGTCAGGTCTTACCACATCTTGTGGCTATCATATATGACAATCTCCTTCTCTTCCAGGGCTACAAAGAAGGCTTGGGCTTCTGCTATTGTCTCCATGAAGATAGTATTCAACATTGCTTATGTGATTGTGTGAGACTTTCCCCCTAGTCTCACCTCCAGCTTGTAGTCTCCACCGCCCTTTTTGCATTCTTTTTCATCTATCGAGAGCTTCTCCAGTGAAGATAGAAATTAAACTATCAATTGCTTCAAGGACGGGGCTTCTGAGGTGCATAGGGTGCACAGATTTGCACCCTCTAAGAACTTGATGACCCTGTTGTAGACTCACATCATTTTGAAGTCATCTACGTCTAGGTGCCTTGTGGGCCTAAAGATCTTGATCTTTGACATCCACACATATTGCAACCAATGTACATCGTTCCTTGGTACAAATGGCCCCCCACTCTTCTCTAGGGCTACCTTCTCAGTATCTTCTCCTTCCTTGTGGGCCGTCTCTATCTCTTGCCGTTTTGTCTTTTTAGCAGCTATCACCTTTACCTTTTTGCTGCTTTGTGCTACCTTGGGCTCAGCCTTCCTCTTGCCCAGACTTCTTAGCTCAGACTCTATGAGCTGGTATTATGAGGTTTCTATCTATGTCGCACTTTGTGAAGGCTCTGACTCTTCTGGTGTCTGGTGACCCAGAATGTTCTGATACTGTTCCATCCGTAGCTGCAGTTGTAGCCTCTTGGCTGGTGGCATGCTTGTATTGGTCTTCAAGGCTTTTCCTAGCTTCTCCACAATCATCTCTACATATTTCAATGAGGTTGCCCTCTTTGCCCGTGAGTCGTTAGTTGAAGCAGACATCCTGAAAATTTTCAAATTGATTTTATAATTAATATATCTTTCAATTTATCATCAATTTTATTTGACTTCTCTCATACAATATGTATATGTATGTTGTATATTTTTAGCTATTCCCCTGAGATCGTGGCCCACAACATTACTTATGAAACGAAGAACACTGCGACCGTGGTCCATGTTGATGAAAAAGAAGCGATCATAGTCAAAAGGAAACAACAAAGGGAGACTGCGACCCGAGGTCTCCACTGCGATCCGCGGTTAAAATTACTCAATTTTCAGTTTGTTCGTGAGCACCGCTACCCGTAGATGAAAACTCGATGCTGCGACCCTCGATCAAGGTTCTTGCACTGCGACTATGATGGAGTGGACTTTTAGAATCCTAAAATGTCCAATGACACAAGTGATATCATGCATGTTGAGTTGTTTTGAAAATCCCAAGTGTTTTAGTAATGTTGGAGTGTTGATCGAGGTTTATATAATGATTTGGATCCATAAGTTATGCCTATTTGAGGAATTTAATTGAATGGTCAAATAAGTGATTATTGGAACCAAGATTGGATGATGTCTAGTTTGGATGGTAATAAATCTATTATTAAAATCTCAGGAAGTTGTGAGGTTCCTAGAAAGAGCTATTGATATTTTGTTTAATTGATGAAACAATACGTGTTTTTGGGTATATTGGAATAAGGTTATGATAAATATGTGCACGATTGATGAAGATAGACCAAGGTCTCAATGACATCAGTGATTGTGCACCTATGATTAGTGAAGAACCACAGATTGATGAGATGAGGCCTGATCCAGTGGTCCAAGAAATGGATCGAACAGTGCTCAAGCTTAATCCTACATCCAAACTGCTCGGAGATTATAGAAGGGAAGGAAGCGAGCACTTAGTCCACCCAGCCACGTTCAACCACATTCATTGATCGTGGGGATTAATGTACCCCTTTCTTGTCAAGAACTGCATATTAAGGCTTTAGTTGAGGCATAAGGCAACTTCACGAGAGAGTGTGCACATACCCCCCCACTAGCATCTCCACCGCCGAGTGGCACAGGAAACACGACAGTTGCTTCAGAAGGCCCATATTTTCTGGGATTTGCTCACTGATAGTCCTTACCATGGCGGCGATAGGAACGCCATGCCACACTACAACTTCCTCAATGTGGGTTTTGGATCTAGACGAGGCGACGAGGAGGGAAGTCTTGGCAGTTGATTCCACACAGAGGATGCTGGCTAGGGCAGCGGGTCTCGTGTGCTGGAAAACTGACAGACACGAGGGCCTCACAGCGATAGGAGGTATCTGTGCTACAGACTAACACAAGTGCTTTAGTGCTTCTATGAGGCCATTAGATAGGGAGAGGAGTACCTGGTCTGTACGATTGCTCACCGGAGCGAGAGCTGATGGCGGCACTAACGAGCAGAGGTTGCGTTTGAGAGGGGGGCAGTGCGCCCCTTTACCTCTGCCGCAACATCCCAGGCGATGCTGATGCAGCATGTGCATGATGACCCAAAGAGGAGCATGCCGTTCTGACTACATAGGTGATGCAGACTGAGAAAGCACGGGTTGGCAAGGCAAAGATGCCCAGAGCACCATGGAAACCTCACGGGAGATGTTGCTAGAGGTGGTGCTCTGTTTCACAGAGGAAATAGAGGCACCCGTGACCTGGGAAAGGGGGAGGACGCAGACCGGTCCAGTTTGTAGACCGCCCGACTCAAGCAGGCCAAGCAAAGGGCTACACCTCTCACACACCACGTGGCAACTTCTAATTCGTTGAATAAGGTAAATATCTCAGAAATGTCCATATCTTGTATAATTCCTAGTAATTAGCTTGAGCATCAGAAAAATATAAGTAATATATCAAAATTCTCAGAAAAATGAGTAGAACACAATAGAATGATATTACCAAGCTTTTGATATATTAATATCAGTGATATCATGTAGGATGCGTAATGCTTAGTTCATGAGTAATAAATATTAAATGATGATATAAAATTATGGAAAAATGTCAGTAAGTCCATAACCATGTTTATAATGCATATGATGTCAGATATGGTCATGTTGATGCACAAAAGCATATAATTTGATTAATATGGCTAATTAGGGCTAAAACCCCTAAATAAAATGTAATAAATACCTACATGCTCAATAAATGATGATATTTACAGAAAACCCTCATGTCTATAACTGGAAGATAATATATAAATTTGAGATCAGCTATATACACGAAATTCATGTTATATGAAGAGAACCCTTAATACATGTGATGTAACCCTCATATGGTTAATGAAAGTGACATAATGTTAAATATGTTCACATAATAATGTGACACATGAGTATATCTAGATGATGAACAATAATCTGGAATATGATATTAGTAAGATAAATATAAGACAAGAATACAAGTAATTATGAGAATATCCTAATGAGATAAGTAAAACCCTAATGAACATAATTAGGGTTAAGACGAGAGGTAAGATGATGAGAACCTGATGATAGTATGTGATCTTGTCTTAATCAGGGTTGACCAAGAGGGATAGTTGACATGAGGAATATGTGATTAAGATGTCTCTTTGGAAGGTACACCATTACCTCCTACTTGGCTTATTATACAATATGCTTGCATTATATGTGTAGTAAAATACTTGGCATATGATATTGAATGAAATGATTGTTCTTGTATGCTATGTTGCTTGAGTTTTTCATACTTATGGCTATGAGCACATGAAACATAAGATATCTGATCCGTTATATGATAGCACTAAATCTCTTTGGTAGAATAGTGCATTGATGAAAGTACTAAATCTCTTTGGCAGAATAGTACATGTGAGCACTAAATCTCTTTGGTAGAATAGTGCATGTGGTTGATCAAATTTACATATAATGGAAAGTCATGCTAAAATATGTGTTCTCTTTTGTTAATGAACATCTTTGTGCAAGTATACACTTTTCTTATATTTCTTTATAACTGCCAAGTTCTAGTTTTATCTTATTTCCAAGATATGATGAGAGGTATATAAAAGACACGTAGGCGTACTCAGTAAAATATTCTTAAATATTGTGCTGACATGTACAAATGCAATCTTTTGTTTAGGTTTTGGTCTTGTACTCTTGAAGATCCAGGATAGTAAAGTTGTGTGGCGAGCTGATGTACAGGTGGACCTATTGTCTTAAGATCCTATAGTTTAGTGGTAGTACATGTATATGTAGAAGTTTGCTGTTCAATATGTAATGCCAAATGTTGTAATAATTCATGTTGTAATTATATGTTGGATGGTGTAAAAGTGTTGTATGGTTTTATTATTGTTCATGTACATGTGCTACTATGTTTCCTTTTGACTCCCTTGATTTTCTTCCTCTTAGCCTTATGTGGGATGTTTGAATTGGGATTCTCGCTGAGGTGAGGGTTTCAATTTGGACGTCACACATCAGATTAAGTTTTAGAAAATCCGGGGACGTCACAGTGACCGTGAAGCTGGGGTTTAGAATTGTTCCATTAAGAATGAGGGTTGGGCGGAGGGTTGAGACTTCGATTGGAAGATTGTTAAAGGTAGCTGAAACACTGATGCCTTGAGATTGAAACACACTCAAAAACACTACCCCAGGGTGGACAAGGGAATCACGAAAACAATTAGTGTGAGGGGGGGAGAAGATGATCGACAGATCCGTTGATGTTGTGGTGGAGCTCAGACCAGCAAAAGGGGTAAAGGTGTGTGAAAATGGTGAGTAAAAGAGCAAACTAGGTCCGACAATGGTCGTGACAGTGGGAGGTGAATCAAAAAACTAGAAAAGGTGTTGAGAAGATTACCTTAGTGGTAGAAAATCGACAAAACGTGGGGGGTGAATCACTAGTTGTGGCAGCTGTTGAGAAAACTGAGATTTTAGGCGAGAGGAACAATGTTCCAAGGATTTAAGAATATATATTGGAGAGACACCGCGACTCGTAGTGTAAATAAGGACCGCAATCACGGTCGGCTCTCTCTATAGCATGTACCTCAGGTCGCGACCTGGGTTGGTCTAGGACAATCACCGCGGTCATGGTGCATCTCCTCACATTGAGCAAGGTTAACACCTCGATCACAGTCTGCACCGCGACCACGGTCATGACCGCGACTCACGATCCACCCAAACCAATTCAACACTTAGCCCAAAACATAAACTTGATCCTTCAATCAAACTATCTTTTTCAAAGAAAACATAAGATATATACAATCTTACTAGAAAAGGGAAAATTAACAAACTAAAGAGTAGGAAAGCCAAAAGTTTAAAACAAAGGAAAAACATAAACTCAGAAAATCAGCAAAAACTTGGGCTGCCTCCCAAGGAGAGCTTGTTTAGAGTCTCTAGCTCGACTTCCTAATCATTTACTTTTCAACTTCCTTAGCCGAATGTGGTGTCTTGTCATTCTTTTCCTTTCCTAGCTGGATGGGTTCCTCTAAACTAATTTTTGACCTTCTTACAAAGGCTTCATCTTCATAGAATCTCTTTGCCCTACGTCCATTAACCTTGAAAGTGCCTGTCTTTTCCCCTGAAATTTCCATCATTCCTGATGGGTATATCTTCACTACAGAGAAAGGACATGACCACCTCATTCTTAGCTTTCTTAGAAATAGTCTGATGCTCGAGTCAAATAGTAGGACCTTATCCCCTTCATGAACATCCTTGTTTTTCAAGTGGGCATCATGCCAGATTTTAGCCCTTTGTTTATAAATTATCGCATTCTCATAGGCATGCAATCTCAGTTCCTCTAGCTCCTGGAGCTGTAGAAATCTTTTCTGGCCCACTTTGTCAAGGCCCATATTCAGAAATTTGATGGCCCATAGAGCCTTGTGTTCAAGCTCAAGCGGTAAATGTCAATACTTTCTGTAGATAAGCCTGTAGGGGGTTGTCCCTATAGGTGTCTTCTACACAGTTCGATAAGCCCATATGTAACAACCGTCATCAAACTGAAAATCAAATCATTACTAATTAAGCGGAATAAATATAATCAGTAGATTAACAAAAATCACTAAAATTTAAAACCATTTTGCAAGGAGATCCTTGATTAGAAAACTTTTATTGAAAGATCCAAAACCCATACATATCTTGATTTACATTGTACAACATTGTTTCATCTCATCTTGAGGACAACATATAATAGTTGCTCAATCAAATTACATACTGGAGCAACATAAAACCTCGAGACATACAAGCCAAAATCTTAGGTTGTTCATGAAACCATTACGAACCAACTCCAAGGACCTGAGAGTACAGAGACGACACATAGGACTTCTATCTACAAGACACGATAGACAATACACTCAACCTGAGCTGTCACTGTTGCCTCAGCTGTTGTTCCTCCTCTATAGAAAGATCTCCACTGCTTCGTGCTTTTCTACCTAAAAATTGTGGATCCCATGGGATGAGACAATTGTCCCAATGAGAGATATAACTCTCTGCCAACCATATTATTATTGATTATAAACATTATAAAAACTGAGCAGGGTTCTTTTATATTAACATACATGATTAATCATTATATGGATAGAATAAGATAATCTCCTTTCTTAAGGAGAACACTGCATCTACCCATGGTAGAGTCATAATTCATCTATCTTCTTTACAAGGAATGTAAAGAATCATAAATAACATCTATCAACTAAGATGTATAATTGAATTGCACATCAAATAATGTTTTCCGTAATCGATCCTTAAGCAGATATGCTAAATGACTGAACATATTTTACAATCACACTTATGCCCTGAGGAGATGAAGCATACCCCATTCATCTCCAACCGAACACAAACATCTCACAAGTCAGTACCTTACAAGGTCAATGGAAGAGCCGGTTGCCATGACCTCCCTTGTCTCAGTTAGTACGAGACCACTTAGGCTTAGCAGGACATCTCGTGTCAGCTACAATATAGCTGTGCCAGGGTACGTAGGCATCCTCTTTTAGAGCTACAATGTCAACTGTGCTCTCTTAGGGGAACATCTACAACAACCGTCCCCAGTTATTGAGTTATGGTCACTTAGGCACCATACTCTGAGCCATGGTCACATAGGCACCATGCTCTGAGCCACATGTCAGTTCAGCGTTCTCTATTGAGACACTCTTATGAAATTACTGAGTCATGGACACTTAGGCTCCATGCCCCCACATATTCCAAAATATGCATTCCAGGTTATGCCGTGGGAAACCCATTTCACCATTCAGCAAGTTTTGACACTGATGGATCTATGGTCAGGGCAACATTTTATAGTTCCTAATGATGTATTACATGTAATACATCATTCTTTTAGCATCAAACAAGTCATCATTATTAATCACAACAAATACTACAAAGAAAGGTGTAATACATCTATTCAAGTCTTTACAACACATTTAGATACTTGGTACTTGGGATCTCAACCCATTATCACATTATTGGGGATCCTCATCCCTTCATATCATTATCATCATGATTACTGGATCTGGGTATTCAAACCCCTAGATCATCACATAACATTGTTACCTCTGCAACAGGTAACTATTACCTCTAGGTCCTCAAACCAAGGTATTCATCATACTTGTTGCACAAGTATTTCACATGGCTTGCAAAACCCATTTAAACATCTTGTCACCTCTCACTAGGCAACAATTATTCACGTAACTCACAAGGCCCATTAAACATCTTGTCACCTCTCACTAGGCAACAATTATACACATGGTTCACAATGTCCATTAATCATTATACTTGTTATACAAGTATTTTACATGCCTAACAAGGCTTATGCAATAAGAGAAATACAACCTTACCATTATTAGGGTTAGGGTTTCCCTTTATATACGAATAAGGTTTCAAGTTCATATTATCAGTGCAACCCTAATTCATTGCTCCACACATCTAGGAGCATATATTGATATCATAAGTATGCAATCATACTTATTTATTTTCATCATTTATCATTAAATGATTATCAGCACAAAGTATGAGTTTCTCTCTCATCCTCTCTAGGATATTGATTATATCATACTTTTGGTTCAATCCTCCTCTTGAGGAATATTAGTCCATCATTAACAACTCACATCATCTTTTAATTAACACTACATTCAACATATGTCCCTCAATCACTTACTCATGATTGGAGTGTTTCTATCATATTGGGTATCAAGATGTGCGTATTATCATATTATACTTTAAACCACATTCTTTTCTTCATGTCATGTATCCATACCAGGCATGTGGTATAACCAAATCACCATGTCATGTTTTAGGGTGTATCCCCTAATTAATATATCATGTACCCATATCAGATGGACTATCACTTAGATCTTATCATTTCAAATTAGCTTTGTATCGGGTATGAGCTAGGTGCTTGACCCCATATCGGGTATAAGCTATGTGCTTGGTACCATATCATGCACAAGATGTGCCCCATATCGGGCATAGAGCATATGCCTCATCATATATCCTTTAGGATTGTCATATCAGGTATCCATATCGGGCAACATATCGGGTTACATATCGGGTGACATATCGGATTACATATCGGGTTACCATGTTAGGTATACCCTTAGACTCATAACTCCTTCATTCTTTCAAGGATAAGCCTTGTCATATAGTTACTTGACAAGATATATGTCTTATTATATTCTCATACCACAAACCATCACACAAAGGGTAGGGTGTATCAGGTTCAATCCCTCATCTAGGGTTTCCCACCAACTTGGGTAAATTATGCCATATCGTGCATGAAGTATGAGTAGAACCTCATATCGTTCACAAGGTAGGAGTAGGTACTTTCCCTATCCTTCAAGGGGTATCATTCATATTGTCCATGTGGTATCACTCACCACTTATATTGACTTACCCTTCACTTAGGAATTATCCAATTCTATATCGTTTAGAGTGTTCACTATCTATTTTTGTGCAAGAGATGTAGTTTTAAATTTGTATTGTGTATAAGGATAAATGGGTATCTCCCATATCATGCAAAGGGCATGGCTCATATCGTGTATGAGATATCCATATCGGGTTAACCCTATCTTGAGTTTCATACCGGGTTGAGGTGTTTCAACCATATCAGATTACACTTAGAATCCATGCCTTATATCGTGCATAAGGGTTTACTTGTTTATCTATATCATGCACCAAATGTGTGATTCAAGGTATCGTGTACCATGGGTATATTACATGATCATATCGAGCAAGGAATACTTGCTTTAACTTACTTATATCGGGTACCCAACTAGGGTTTCATATTGTCTCACAAGTATACACTTGTTTCTGTATCGTGCAAGGAGTCTATACTTGACTTCCTATCATGCAAAGGTTTATGGTTAACACCATATCGTGTTCCAAGGTAGGAACTTCACTCAATATCATGCAAGGAGATATAATCTCACAAGCATATCGTGCAACTAGTGCATGTATATTACCATATCGGGTAGGAGCTACTTGTTTGGGTGTTTGAACATGATATCACTTTATGAAGTGATACCATCTTCTTCAAGATCTAGAACTTCGTTCTATCTATTATAGTTCATGGAAACAGGTCTAAGAAACTACTAGAACTCATAAATTCATCAACTATTTTAGAAGATTTTTAGAATTAAAAGTAGTTCATTAAGTATAGCAATTTAGGTAATGAATAATAACATGATAGAGTTCAAGTTATATAACCCGCCTTGTGAATAGCTTCAAATCTCCAAGCTCTAAAGCTCCACATACTAAGGTTGAAGAAGAACTTCTCAAAGGTCCAGGGCTAATTCACAACTCCTCAATGGACAAGAAATCATCATAGTTAAGCACTTGGTGTAGAAGGAAAGAAAAGAATATCCATAACTGGATATCCTACTTCAACTAAGGTTGAAGGTGACGAAAGCCTTACCTAAAGCTTGGTGCTCGAGCTCTCCTAGCTCCTTGATCTTCTTTGCAAGATACCTAAGAGTATTTTCACGATATCTCCAAGAGGAATGGTTATGAGGATCGTAAACTTTCATAAGTTGGTGAAAGGTGAAGTATATATACTTGATTTCATGTGATAAAGCATATATGAGGTGTCTTTCCCTCATGCTACTAGATGACACGTGGTCATGCATGGTTGACATGTGGCCATGCATGCACACATGTATATCTTTTCATGTAGGAGTCTTGAGGATAACCTCGAGACAATATCTCAATCCTTACTTATCTTGTTGGGCAAGTTATCTCATCTTTATCTCATTAAATAAGCAACTCGATACACTTTTTGTAAGGAACTTTGCAACTCATCATGGGCCACCTCCTTGAGGTGCTATGCCTGTCATGGCCTTTTCCAAGGCTCAAAAAATTGATAGGAGGATCCTACTTTGGCTCCTTGGCCGAGAGGGTTCCTTATATCAAGTCTACAGCTCAATACGACACATATAAGGCTCTTGCCTTCAACTCATTCTTGGTCCTTCATTACCAAGAGTATCACCACTCAAAGGTGATTCAAACATAGTGTCTCCTTCTTTCTATTTCCTCTAAGAGATACATATATGGAGTAGGGACACTCTATAGGTGGTAATTTTTCATTTCAACCCCACATATTGGGTAAATTACAAATTGTACCAAAATTGGTGCACAAAGTACTAACATTGTTTAAACAAGTTATAACTTGGGATTTAGGCTTTCTAAAAGCCACCACTTATAATCATTCTCTTTCTTGATATACTAAAACACTTAAAACACATTCCACATGTGAAATTTTGCAATGTAACCCCTCATCTTAGGTAAATTTCACTTTTCACTCAGACTTTCATATAATGCACAATTAGTTTGCAATTAAGCTCAAACTTTGACAACAACTTCACAAGAAGCCGTAATTACTTTTCAAAGGATTATAACCAGTTGGTAATTAACTTATTTAACCAAAACTTCTAGGGTTAAGCCATAACCCAGGTCAGGGGTATTGCACCATAGAGCATTGTCTAGCTTCATTGACCAGTCCTTTCTTATCCGATTCACTATTTTCTCCAGAATTTGGTTGATCTTCCTATTTGATACTTCTACCTATCATGATGTTTGGGGATGGAATGGTGTGGCGACTTTGTGTTTCACTCCATATTTCCTCAACAATGCTGCAAATTATCTTTCTGTGAAGTGTGATCCCTCGTCGCTTATGACTGTGCGGTGCACTCCAAAGCATGGGAAGATGATTTTCTCAAAGAGTTTAATCACAGACTTGGAGTCACACATTTGAGTGGTGAGTGATTCGACCCATTTTGAAACATAATTGATAGCAACAAGTATGTATGGATTTCCTTTTGATGATGGAAACAACCCCATATAGTCAATTCCCCATACATAAAAAATTTCAACTTCCACCCATTCCACCACGGGCATCTCATTTCTTCTTCTTATGTTCCCTGTGAGCTGGCATTCCTTACATGCTTTAACAAAAGATGCTGCATCTTTGAAAAGTGTGGGCCAATAAAACCAGGATTGTAGCACTTTTGCTACAGTTCTTTCTCCACTGTGGTGCCCACCATAGGACGAAGAGTGACACTCTTTCAGAATCAAATGAGCCTCATCTTTTGGTATACACCTATGGTATAGATTGTCAGAACAACTCTTGTACATTAATGGGTCTTCTGAGTAATAGTTCTTGACGCCATAAAATAGTTTCTTCTTCTAGTTGTACGTGATTTCTAGTGGCAGCTGCCCACATGCTAAATAATTATAGATATCGACAAACCAAGGTAATCTCTGCTCATCAGACTGAGCCATCGATATAGATTCATCAGCATAATTGTCATTCACAGATAACTAATTCTCTTCATCAAAAACTATTCTAAACAAGTGGTCTATGACCACATTCTCTTTCCCCTTCTTATCAATGATTTCATGATCAAATTCCTACAACAGTAGAACCCCCCACAAAAGCCATGGTTTGGTATCCTTTTTCTGCATCAAGTATTTAATTCCTCCATGGTCTGTATATACCTTCACCTTTGATCCTATTAGGTATGACTTGAACTTGTCAAAAGCAAAAACTATTGCTAACATCTCCTTCTCAATTGTGGTATAATTTACCTATGCCTCATCTAATGTGCGACTGGCATAACAGATTACATGGTGCTTTTTATCTTCCTTTTGACCTAGGACAACGCCTATTGCATAATCACTAGCGTCGCACATTATCTCGAATGGTAACTCCCAATCTGGGGCTTGTAGGATCGATGCAGATGTTAATGCTTTCTTCAGGGTATTGAAAGCCTCCAAACATTTGTTGTTGAAATCGAATTCAGTGTCTTTGAGGAAAAGATTGGACAAGGGCTTCGAAATCTTCAAAAAGTCTTTTATAAACCTCCTATAGTATCCAGCGTGACCAAGAAAACTTCTTACTCCCATTATAGACTTCAGTGGTGGCAATTTTGATATGGCTTCTATTTTACTCACGTCCACTTCGATCCCCTTTTTAGAAATTTTGTGTCCCAGGACTATGCCGTGTTGTACCATATAGTGGCACTTTTCCCAATTCAAAATCAGATGTTTCTCCTCGCATCTTTTTAGGACCAGGGACAATTTTTGCAAACATGCATCAAAATCCATCCCATAGACTGAGAAGTAATCCATAAAGACTTCTACGATGTCCTATAAAAAATCTGAGAACATCAAGATCATACAACATTGGAATGTTTCAAGTGCATTGCCCAGTCCAAACAACATTCTTCTGAAAGCATATGTGCCATAGATGCACGTGAATGTTGTTTTCACTTATTCATCTGGGTGAATAGGGACTTGATAGAATCTAGAATATCCATCTTGGAAACAGAAGTATTAGTGATGAGCCAACCTTTCTAGAATTTGGTCAATGAATGGTAAGGGGAAGTGATCCTTCATTGTGGTTGTATTTAAGTTGTGGTAATCAATGCACATCTTCCACCTAGTAACAGTTCTAGTAGAGACTTTGTCACCATTCTCTCCTTTCAGAACTGTCACTCCTCCTTTATTAGGTACAATGTGAATGGGACTCACCCAATTACTATCGCTAATCAGGTAGATAATTTTGGCGTCTCGCAGTTTCAAGATTTCCTTCTTTACAACTTCTTTCAACATTTGGTTTAGCTTTTGTTGGGGCTGAACTAGCAGCTTAAAAAACTCTTCCAAATTTATTATGTGCATGTAGAGAGCCAGGTTAAGCCCCTTGATATCTTCTACAAAATATCCTATCACCTTTCTATGTTCCTTCATCTCCTTTAGTAGTCTTTCCATTTGTTCTTCTATCAGGCTTGCATTCACGATAACAAGGTTCCTCTCCTCATGGTCTAGAAACTCATACTTTAGCCCTTCTGGAAGTGGTTTCAATTCAGGCTTCGGCTTAGGTGCTTCTTGCTCTTTGGGAGACTGTTCGAGTGAAGCGTACTTAACTGTTTCGATAATTTCTCCTTCATCACTAAGGTCTCCTTCATCCCGATTCAGATAGTCTAGGATTTCAACCACCTCAGGGTCTTCTACAGTCAGATTCAGGTTGTTCAAGGCCCGCATTAGGGGATCCACAATTGCCTTTTCTTCTTACACTTCCTCACAGTACTGGTTGTAACTATCCATAAAGTAGATCGATTCAAAAAGAGATGGTCCCTTCATGGCATCTTGAACTCATAAGTCTACATGGTCATTGCCCACAGGTAGGGTAATAATCCCCTCTGTGACATCTATCAATGCTCTTCCAATTGCCAAAAATCGTCTCCAATATATCATCGGGCACTTTGGGTCTTCAATTGTGTCAATCACCACGATATCGGAGGGAATAAAGAATCTTCCAATGTGAATGGGTATGTCTTCGACTATTCCCACGAGACGTTTGAAAGTGTGATCAACTAATTCAATCCTCATGTTTGTTTTAACCATATCCATCAACCCAAGTCTATAGGCTAGACTCAAAGCCATGAGACTGATGCACGCTCCCAAATCCACCAAACCTTTTCTCTCTACATTATCCCCAACACCGAATGGTATATTGAATGCTCTGGGGTCCTTCTTCTTTGTTGGCAGCTCTGCCTGGACGAAAGCACTTGACATATTAGGTAAATGCACTATCTTGATATGGTCCCCTCTCCTCCTTTTGGTGTTGAGATCTTTGAAGAACTTGGCATAGGTCAACATCTGCTCTATAGCATCTAGGAACCGAATGTCCAAATGCAATTTCTTTACCGCTTTCATGAACTTCTCATATCTTCTCTTCAGGTGTGCTTTAATGAACTTATATGGGAATGGGACTCTCAGTGCATATGGACTCTTCTTCATGAAAATCTCCTCGACATCATCAGGTTTCCTAACTTCTTCACCTCTCTTATTGCTTTCTTCCACCTTTCTTTATCAACATAATTTTCAAGGGCAACCTCTTTCTTAGGTGGTTGTTCATCATTTCTTCTTTATTCATTGTTGTTTCCAATTCCTGAGTTACCTAGCATCCTCCCGGATTGGAGAGTAGCCATCTTTGTAGTTTCAGTGTTTGATGGAATTTTTCTAGAAGGATTCTTTACCATCTCTGCCATCTGCGCCAACTGTTGGTCAATTTGATGTTGATGGGTCTGCATGTCGTCCATGTGAACTTGCATAGTGGTTAAAACTCCAGAGTTAGCAAGAGCACTGTGAGCTAACTGATCGTTCATTGTATCTTGCCTTTTAGTGAAATCAAATAGCTGGGCGACTAAATCTGGCTGCTTGTTATCTGTTCCCTGACCCGACCCTTTGTTTTGGTTCTGCCCTTAACTCAGTCCCGTGCTTTGACGGTTCAGATTCTTACTTTGACCCTGATAGTTGTTTTTATTTGTCTAATAGTTTGTTGTTCGTGTATATTGGGTCTGTCTGCTTCTCTTTTCAAACCTTGGGGGTGATTTTTGTGGGTTGTTCAACTAGTGTGAATTCTCAGCTGCATCTTTGTTTCTATAACTGAAACTAGGGTGGTCTGGCCTCTTGAACTTGGCATAGGAAACATTCTGCATCTCTTCTTCACTTTCACTTTCATCACTTTCCTCAGGCCTGGTGTATATATAGTTATCAACCCCATGTCCTCCTTCTCCACAGGTGACACACTTCATGTCCTTCTCGATATGCTTCTTGCTCTTAGATCCAATATCTTTCAACTGTTTCACATCAGTTGCTATTTTCTGAATCTACACTGTTATGGTCTCTAAAGCCTTGGCTTCAATAGACGGACCTTCAGACCCTACTTTCCTCGTTGACCCTCTGTCATTCCTATCATAGTCTATGCCTTCTTACAGTGCAACCATGTTATCTATTATCTTCATGGTTTTGCTTGGCTTCTTTCCAAGGTTATCATTGCTAGTGGCTGCTTTGAACGAAGTCCTTTATGGTAGGAGTTAGCCTATTATAGAAAGTGTTCACAAGGAACCCCTTACGATAATTGTGGTGTGGACAATCTCTCTGGTACTCCTAGAAACGTTCCCATGCTTCTTGTAAGTCTCTCCCAACTTCTGTGAAAAAGAAGTAATCTTCTGTATGTTTTAGATGGTTCTCTCTGTAGGATAAAACTTAGTAATGAAAGCATCTGCCAGGGGTCTCCACCCATCTATAGATTGGTGAGGGAGATTGAGGTACCAAGATAGAGCTTTGTCTTCCAAAGAGAAGTTGAAGTCTTTACAATATATCACCTCTTGTGGGACTCCCCTCATCTTGATGGTATCACAGATATTTTTATTGAGATGATGGTATGGGTTTTCACTCCTCGAATTCCCGTGAAAAGGTTTATTCTGGATCATCAAGATGACAGCTAGTTTTAACTCAAATTTTTTTGCGTTGAAGTGTGGTATGACGATCGGGCATCTATACTCGTTGCCCCTTATCACTGCCAGTTCTCTAAGAGTCTTCCCTTCTTCATCATCCTCGCTGTCGCTATCCCGACCATCATGCTCTCGCTCATTGTCATGATGGTTGCGGTGGTGTCTTCTTTGATGTCTGTAGCATCATTCTTCTCATGCTAATCTTCTTCACGACGATCTTCATACCTATGTTCTTCTTCACATTGACGACCGTCATTGTAATGTCTATCTCTATCTTCGTCCGACCTGGTGGTGGCGGGAGGTCATGTTGAACCCTCACATTCTGCTCGTCCCCAGTGAGAGTACCATCCACACAAGCCGGCTTGGTGAGTCGAGGTTAAGGAGCAAAGTCAAACGAGACTGCTTCCTTCGGGGTGCCTGAATAGACCGCACAGTCGAGTTAGTAAATTGGATGTGTTAAAATGAACTATTCTACACAAACACAGGGTAGTAGACTTAAAGTAACGGTGCGGTCAAACTTATTACTAAGCTTGAGGCATGGGAGTATAGTGAGTGGATTCAAGTTCTTAACAATGTTGTTTTGCCCTATCCCCAGCAACAATGAAAAAAAAGTTGACTAGCCTAAATCACACGTCCAAAAAGGAGCAGATCTAGAGTAATCAGACTTTCAAGTAAGTAACCCAACACTTAAGCCCCCACAACTATTATACGGGGTCTGATGTAGTAATCGGGGCCAAACCACAGGGACAAGGTTGGCATGTGTTAAGCACACGAGGTCTCACACTCATATACTATGGATTAAAAGGTAGTTAATGGGATGTTCCCAAGAGAACGATGGTACTCAAACCAAAGTAAAGCACATAAAACAAATATAAGAAGAATACAGCATAATAAAAGAAGATGTAAACAAAGATATGGAGTGAAGCTTGGATTGGGTTTCACCTACTAAGACTTCTCACCAGCATGCAATCATCATCTCTCCCTCTCGTATACTCCTATCAAGATTACAAGCAATCATGCATGGCATCGTTTCCCTTCTCTCTCGAGATAAGGATAGATCTAAGTTTATGGGTAACCTCTCTCTCGAGATGACTACACAAAAACCACATAATAGAATGTATGATATCAAGCTTTAGCATCTCAACATTCTCATGCATTCATACTACTGCATAACACAAGATAAAAGTGATTTTACTCTCTCGAGATATCAACAATCAAACATTACAAGATGGTAGCTAAGCATACAAGTGAAGAACTAAAACCGATGCATGGAGATAATCTTAACAAGAGTATGTATATTCGAAATGGAGAGACAATATACATGTTCGGAGAGCCTTAGTGGCTACTCCCAACCCAAGTTAAGATGTTTAGCCATACATGTTCATGGGCAGCATAACAACATTACAAGAAGATAGATACATCAAGTTCCACGAAGTGAGGAGGGAAGTACAATGAGATGGAAGTGATAGATCTAGATAGAGAGAGAAGAATGTGATACACCTCAATACTTCTTCAGATCTAGATCCAGAAGATTGATGGCATGGATAGTCTTCTTCTCTTGAAGAAGATGGAGCCTTCAGTCTTCTCTCTCCTCAGCTTCTGCCTTTGGAGATCCAAGACTGATTGGATGGATGGGGATGTGTCTGGAAAATGGCAGTACTTCATAGTACTATCAGATATGATCTATGATCTGATGATTTGACATGATGGGTGGGTTGCCTATTTGTAGGTACACTCCACCGAATTAACCCCTTGACCATGGTCGAGGTCCGATCTTGGGTGAAGTTCGATCACGATCGAGGCTTCATTGCCATTCTTTCCTCGATCGAGGTCGGTTGAACCCCTTCCTAGGTCGCGGTCTAGTTGTTTCATTCTTGGTTGAGGATCACGGTCAAGATCGACTTAGCAACTCCCCCTCAGTCACAACAAAGTTGGCCACCTTCTCAATCGTGTCCTAGTTGTTGTGACCTTCTGTTAGGGCCGCGGTCGAGGTCAGGGTGCACCTTACTTTGGAAAAGTCGAGGATGTGGTCTTCACATTGGTCGCGATCCCCATGTCGATCGCAGTCTCCATGTTGATCACATTCGTGAAGGGCTTGAGTGCGAACTAGACCGTGAACATTAGGTATTGGGGTGAACTTGGAGACCTTGACCGTGGTGAGATGGTCTTTGTTGGATGAATGAGTCGCGGTCAAGGTGATGACCATGACTTGGGCTAGATATGTACCTAAAATCAAGGGGAAAATGTGTAAGTGAAGTATTTGACATAAGATTCTTAATTGTTGGGAAAGTTAGCAAAAGAGATGCTAGGGAAGGTATAAAATGTATGCAAAAAGTGTGTGAAATAAAGTGTTTATCATTGATCCTAAGACCTTATGTCCAAGGATATTTGTTATTCTTTAAGATATTTGATTTTCATTTTGCCTGATTAAATCTAAATCATGTAAAGAGGGATTGACCCCAACACACTAAAAAAGGGGGTCTATGAAAAGGGAGCATTAAAGTAAGAACCAAATCTGAGAATGTTACAAATATTAATCAAATAAGATTCAAATATTTGAAAATATTTATGGTGTAATTTCACAAAATAATCCAAACCAATGGTAGCAAGGAACTTCATCCAATTATTGGGATGTAACATCACAAAAACTATGAAAGCAGGTATACTTGGTCAACTAACAATATGTATTCTAATAATATAAAAATATATAAGCCATCATAAGGTGTTACTCATTCTTTACAAGAATCCATGACTACTCTCCTCATTATTACACATAATTATCTAATAAGCAAGTAGGATTCATGCTTATTTAAAGTCAACACATGTCACTTATAATATTGTAGTGTACTCTATGCAACAAAAATAAAACCATGTTAGCACATCGATTCCAATATATAAATGTCGACATAGTGTTTTTTACCCTAAGAATAGCAAAGACTTGCAATAACATGGAATAGATTCACATAAACAATCAATATGTACAACATTTGATAAATATGATCCATTGAGTTAAGTTGACTAAAACTATGCTGGAAAATTTTCAAGTGAATTGGCCGCATTAAAATATATTTTATAATTTTACTTAATTGAATTATAAGAGATTATCACAACACATGTGATTTGAATAATTAGATTCAAATATAAAATTTTAGGCTTATTTATTTATGATAAAAGAAAGTAAACTAGACAAGGCATTATGATATAATATGTAATATACAAATTCAAAAGCGACATAAATAACTAAATTCTAACTCCCTTCCTCACTATTGATTTCTATGATATGTTTTTCTAATGACAGTTGTGTAAAAGATGGAAAAATACATAATTTGAAGGCTCATCACCATGATGACTTGAAGATAGACAATACAACATTTCAAATGAGGACCATAATAATGAAAAAGATGTCATAATACTGATCTCATAAGTCTAAAAATAAATAGTGATCACAACCAAAATGGTCGAGGTCAAATTCAACAATGACTGCTAATGTAAACATTATGTGTCATGATATTAAAAAATATTCATAGATAAAACCTTAGCTCCAGTACTGCTTCATTCTATTTTTAATTTTCATAACAAAGTGAACATGAAATAAAGGTCAAATCACAATAATCACTTCAAATTTATACCCCAAACATATGTTGTATGGAGATGGTAAAGTTATACAATAAAGATAATGGTTGATTTTCCTCCTAGAAAAGTGCCTTTTAAGATCATATTAGTTTCTAATTATGACAATATTATTGTCTTGAGTCTATAAATGATGACACTCTTCAATACATGTGTAGTAGTATGGTGATTATGCTACAAAGTTCAACTCCTACATGATTCATTTACATACAAATTAAGGTTTATCCATCTTAGACACTTTGAATGTGACCATAATCACAATGCAATCTCTCTCTCCTCTAAGATACACATTCTTGTGATATGGTTACCAAATATATTTCTAGAACAACATAGATCCATCCATAATCTCTATGTTGATTCAAAACACAATTTGATAGGAGGATGAACATGTTGTAGACACTCAATTTTGTATACCCTACTCAGGTTGGGGTTTATTAAGCTTTCACTCCTCCAATAACTAACAAATAAATACATTTGTGAAGGACACACCAAGATCGACTTATCCAAGGGTATAACTTCTAAATTTCATGGATATTATAAATCAAATCTACTTTCACCAGATTCAAGGTTCAATTTATGGACCAAACTAATGATCATTGGTTTCTATATTTTGATATACTTTTGTTCCTAAGTTCACCGAGAGAAGCCACTTCCCCTCCCAAAGTGGGACTCTGAATTCAAAATGTACATCTTTAGAGTTAGAATTTATTTCTAGAAATTAAGCATAAGAGGGTTGCATAACAATTTTTTGAATAATGACAAGTAATATAAACAAAAAAAGATAAAGAGAATGTGATTCTTGATGTAGTTGCCCAGTGAAGATGAAAATCCACTCAAGAAGTGCACACCTAGCCTAGTCAATTGGGAAGGCCCTAAATAGAATTCTCTTATTTGAATTGTGGGTATATTATTATATATATATATTTGGGTATATTATTATATTATCACCATATTATATATGGATTTCTAAGTTTCATACCTGGAAACTCCAACTCACATTGTTTGCAATTTTGGTTTGGACTAGCTTATAGTTTGTGTAGAAATTGGATTCTGGAAACTACCTCAAGCTTGTCTTCATTTTTCTAGAGAATTCCTATTAACACAAAGATTTTAGGATATCGGGAATAGACTTGGGGAGAGTTTTGAAATGAACAGGAACTAAAATAATCACTACATGATTTTTTTTGTAGAGTGAATGATTAATTATACACTACTGAATTGTCTTAAGAAACTCTCCCTCAATCTGACCATGTTTCAGCTGAAGGTGGTTTAGTCAAAGTACGATCTTACCAAGAGCATATATAAGAAATCCATATGAGTTTATCCTAAAAGCAGTTGATAATCCATGTTGAATGACTACTTATTTATTGAGATATTAATACGTTAAACAACTACTTTGTTGAAGTTATAGTTTGATACTAAATAGTATTTAATTATGCATCAAATTTGAGTATTTTAAAATGGAATTACTAAAATTTTAATAGTTCTAGTGGATGCCTAAGGACTTAAATGATGGTATGTATTGGTTGAGGCATTTATCCATTTGAATTCACATAGTTTCTGATAAGTTGTGCAAAATATAATGTACAAGACAAAACTTACTTGTACAGTTGAAATTAGGTGATCCAAACTCACATGGGCTATCACTAATCCATCCCTTTGTCATCATTCATATTAAAATGTGAAATAAAATCATTATAAAAATAACAATAAATGTTGTCTTAGAAAAATGGGCATTAACCATTGTTGGACAAAAAATCTTTCCTTTTTAATTTTGTGAAGAAAAGCAACATCAATAGGATAAAGACATTACTTTCAACAATCTTTGGCTTCCTAGACACCAACCAAAATGGAGCCTTGCCACTTAAAAAGCTACTAAACTTTTTCTACCAACCATGGATAAAATCAGTAGATGGTCACCCAATGTAGAAGTTTGTTGTTATCTCTGCAGAAATGATATTGAGATAGTTGAACATCTCTTCAGTAACTGCTCATATTGGAGATATCTTTGGGGTCATTCTCAGCTCAAACTAAATATCAAGTACTCTTATTCTCCGATTCAATGCTTGAGAGATATAGGTATGGTTAGGAAAGCTCAAGCTATCATGGAGTTATGGGTGCTAACATCATGTTTTCATGCGCTATGGACTGAACACAATAAACGAAGACATGGAGGCTATGAGGTGGACTGTGTCAACCTCTTTGGAATCATTGAAGCAAATATCAAAGTGCTATACAACTTGTATAAACCTAAGCTAATTGGCATACCTTCTAACACAATTAGAAATTGGAATTTATGCTAATTACCTAGCTACTTAGTTAAGCCCTAGTTTAAATGTTCTTCATTTAATCATGTAAATTACACATGGGTTGCAATTTGTAACTTTGCCCCAATTCTTTGGGAATTAGGATATAATTACCTAGACCCCCCCAAAAAAAAGCAACATCCCACGAGCACTACAAGAAATATAGGCATTGACGACCAAAGTAACAACAACATAATTTTTTTGTCATAATTATTACCCTAATCGTGACCACACATTTTTATGGTCTCTGTCTGTATGGTTAATAAAGACCAAATGTTTTAGCTATCATAAATCTTATTCTTATTCTATCGCTAAAATAAATCTATGCCATTTTGTTGCTCTTATATTATCCTCTAAGCCCCTATATATAAATATATCTATTTGACAAGTTAAAAAAAATGAAATTTTCGATCACTTTCTCCTCCCACCCTTACCCTCCGCCAACACACACAAATAGTACCCATGTGATCAAGAACTAAATATGATCCCTGCAGCCCCAGAGAGCTCTACTCTAGACTCCCAGTTCCCACATTTTGCCACTCCACCCAACCGTTCTCCCTAATTTCCTGCCAACACTCCCACGAGAAGTGAGGTTGCAGTTCTCTGGCTCACCACATTGGCAGATGTAAGTATCTAGGTTGACTGATGCTCTGACTTCCTCTCCCAAGTCATTGTCTTCAACAATAATGATTAGCTGGACCTAGCTAGAACTTTTGACGATAGATCTAAGGTGATCTAGGAAGCGACACCAATAGACGACCACTAATCCAAGACAACAATGCCAGTAACCTGAGTAAACGAATGCCAGCAATGAGTGTCAACCCTAGGCAATGTCGACACCAGCAATCAACAATTGTTTAGTAGGAGGAATAAAAAGTTATGAGGTTGCATTGTACTCTACTCCCACACTCATCTCTCTATAATTCATCTCTTCCCAATATCTTCTATTCCTCTCTACTTCATGCAGTAACGTCCTGTGGCCTTAGGTGAACCAAGTAGGATAAAGGGTTGTGGACCCAGAGGCAAGAGGTGAGACAATCTCTATGGACCCAAGGCATATGTAATGGTGTTTGCTTCAAATGATGCGGGAAAGTGCCATTTTCTTTCCCAAGCTTTTCATGGAATAAAAAACCTATCATATGTTTATTCGTAGCTATTTCATTTGTGTTTGTCACAATCTAGTGATTGTTTCCTTATTAGGAATTTAGGTTTGTGGATTTTATTTAATGATTGGAATTTTTGAACTTGCACTAAAGAAACCTAATCAAGGATTTTATGTGATTGTTCAGTTCTCTAAGATTCATCTTAATGATTCTATTGGCAATGAAGTACTGAATTGACATCATTTCCTCCTATCTTGTTCAACAATGTTTTCTTCTTGTTCAACATGTTCTCTTGGGTTCTATTTTGAATGTTGAAAATAACCTTACAAACTATAGGCTATTGTGACATCTTCCCAACATAATGGATTTTATGTGGATATTTAGTTCCCAAAGCATGAAGGAGTGTTGACTTGGTGTTGTTGCTTTGGAGTAGGAAACCAACCATTGAAATATAAGCCAACTTGTTCTTGGATGTGTATACTTTTGACATGCACCTTGCCTTCAAATGTTGTACAACCCCAAGAAATCCAACGGGGTGTGAGTAATGGTTTCAGGTGTGTCGGGGCAGAAAGGGCAATAAGCATAATCTGAGCAAGGTCTAAAGTGTAATTTTTCACGAGTTAGAATCATCCATATCAGTGTCTAATTTTAGGAGGGTCACTAGGTTCTAGATCGTGTTCCACCCATTGAGAGTGCTCAACTGACAATGCCCTTTTTCTGATGCCACCATGACCCAAAATAATCAGGTGACAAGTAAGAGTCTAACCCATCTTCCTGACCCAGCGGTATAGAAGCTACTCTAGGAGAAAAAGCTTGGGTAATGATATTTAAAATAATTGATCCACACCCTGTGCAACAACCCTGGGTTGAACAAATCAACCACGATGTTGGAATCCATCTTGATGCGGTGCCTGGGGATTATTGGACATCATTTGCAGGTCTGACTTAGTTATTGGACATCATGTCCATGAAACATCATGAACCTAAGTTGGATTATTTTTTTCAACCTCTTTGGATGGCACAATTTATTCATTAACAAATATTCATGTAATGTAAGGGTAGTAAAATCACCTTCATTAATTATAATTAGTATACTTTAGTTGTACCTTTTGGAGGATCCTCTTTTGAGCATAATTCTTCCTAATGTCGGCAACAATACTAGTTGTTGCTTTACCTTTGAAACTCTACATTTGAAGATTGCAGTTTTTGAGGGGATATAAGATTAAGTGAAGATGTGTTGTTGTTGTTAGTATTGGGTTGTGATGTGAGCTCAATGCTATGGTGATGCCTGCCTTAAGATTAATGGATTTGTTGTTCTACCATGAGATAGATTTTGAGAAAATATAGTGTGTTGCTGAGTATACCTTTATATAGTACAAACTCTTAGGTTATGGTGTCTATCCTCTGAGAAGATTTGGTGGATAATGTCCTTCTTGTACATGGGCTTTCTGGCAGTAGAAGTTGTTGGTATTGTCAAAGATTGTTTGTGAATAAGATTGTTATTGAGTTATAGAGTAAATTAAACTCTATAATAGGCACATTGATAGAAATCTTGTTGATTCATTATTGGGTTATAAGATTGTTATATATTACAGACTATATCTTGGGCTGCTTTTTTCTAGTTGAAATTGTACCTTAGACATTCAACATATGTTATATTATAATCTATCTTGATCTCATTGATTTTGTAATTTGTAGCCCAAATTCATACATGAGAAATTCTATTCTTTCATCAAAAAAAGGATCAATGAAGAACTAAAAATTCCAAATTCACCATGCTAAATGTAGCATAAAATTAATCATAGGATGGAGCATTATAAAGTATCATTCCCACAAATATGAAGCACCCCATGATAATTTTCTTACAAATTTGTAATGAAAAGAATCACTAATTGGATTTGCAATATAAAAATTGAATTAGTTAAGCCCTCACTTCAACAACCAAAGAATGGGAATTTTGATTGGAAATATTTTCAAACCAATGGAGGAATCTGTCATGGAGCCTTTATGCCCAAGTTCAACCTCCAAATGACTACCTAGCCAATGGATGAAGGACTCAAGGGCCCGTCCTTGAAATGGAGATTCAAAGAACAAATGCAGAAGCATAAAGCTTAGCATACATAAACATATAATAAGATAATTGCACCAATCATAATCTCAACATTCATCAAGATATATTTAAGCAACATTGCTTTATTACAAGATTCAAGTACATATTGAAGAGTACAATTTTACAAGCCTACTCATGTATACTAGGGATCTACAACAAGAATACCTAACATAGCTCACCAATTCCATCGCTTCTATCCATCTTTGAACCTAAAAACAAAATATGAGAAATGATTCAACAAAATGAGGTGTTGAGAACATGGCTGAAAGATACATATACATAAGATTTGCATAATTTGAAAAGAGTGTGCAAGAGTAAACGTGAAACAATAAACATGTTAATTGTTTAGCAAAATGAGAATTCATATTTTATGTCATTTTACTCCATTATACTAACAATATCATGTATTCATAAGGCCTTTGACTAACTTCCCATTGGAAGGGTCCGCAAGGGTGCTCAAGATTAGCTAACCATTTTATACATCAGGGACCTCAAGGTCATCACCAAGAGCTAACCCTATTTCAATAATTGTATAATGGAGCTCTGTATATATGTGTGTTCAAGTTATAAAATGAGGAGACAAGACAAGCATCAAGTACAATGCTAGCATACTACATGGCAATATTTGAGCAAGTAAACAAGCAATCATACATACTAGTTTTCAAGCAAGAAAGCCATATTCATATAACTATTTAAATCCCATACCTAATTTAGAGATTCTTAACTTATCCTTGACCATCTAGATCACAAGACAAACTTGATTAACAACAAGATTACATACATGCATTAGATTCTCATCATTAACCCTAACTACCTTCATTTTAGGATTTTGGCCAAGTTAGGTTCAAAGTTTGTTACTTAAGGGTTTGATGATCTTTTACTGAACTAGAGTTCATCAAGAAGGTGTTGTTCAAGTTTCATATCATTTCGAGGTTCCATTCATCTTATATGGTCATTACATGATTTAAGTCACTTATGTACATGACTAGGTCATAAGGCTCACAATAGAGAAACCCAAGTCAAGGGTCATCAAGGCATGAGAACTAATCATTCAAGATGATTTACGTCAGCAAGATAAAGACAAGATTAGCATATTTCAAAGAAGGATGGTGATGCGATGATTTTGAGTCACATTTATAGACTTGTTTTACTTGCATTTTATGCGTTTATTGGTCATTTTGGCGGTTAATATTACATAATTCACTTACTTTAGTCTATGATCCTTCTCAATATCAAATTTCTCTTAATTTATTGTTTTGAGCATAAATGATTACGATAATAGGTTTTATCTCGGCTTATGTGGTTTTGTTTTGCAATTTCAGGAAAAACACATATCTGCAGCTGTCGATACCATCGACGACTGTCGATACTATCGACACAACCACAGGCAGCCAACCACGAGGAGCAGCACAGAGTCGATACCATCGACAGGGAAGTCGATGGTAGAGACACTCCATCAGGTTGCTGGCGACCAGTGAGTCGATACTATCGACCTCAAAGTCGATACTATCGACACGTGTAGCTTCAGCAACGGAAAAGGGATAAAACTGACACCTAAGGGTGTCGATACCATCGACCCACATCGATGGTATCGAGTCAGCATCAGGTGCAACGAAGAAAAGAAAAGAAGGCTTGCCGATATCGTGAGGGTTTGATACCATCGACCCGCGTCGATGGTATCGACACCGTCAGATCAGAGTTTGTTTCAGATCGGCTCTAATCCAACAGCTGTGATATTTTTTTTGCAACCTAACTCGGTGATTATACCTAATGACGGTGGCCAAGAGCAGGGTATCATGTCATTAGCCGCTGCACATGTCCTGAGAAGGTGTGGAGAGAAGAACAAAGCCCAGAAGTACGCCCCAGCCATTCCGGAAGCCGAAGAAGACGTTTTCCACTGTCGAAAGGCTGTAGATCGCACATTCTACGCCGAGGAATGCTTGAATCTTCTCCGTTCAGGGGTTTCATCACTTATTCACATTTTTCTCCATGTTTCCCCTTTCTTCAACCACATTTTGCTCTGAGATGAACATGTGGGGATAATCCCCTTTATCTTTAGGACCGGGAGTAGCCCGGGGAAGCATTGTATGATATTTTTATCATAGTAATTCATAATTTATCTCTTAAATCTATGGTATGACTTCGTTTTCTCAATTATATTGTTATGCTTAATCACCATAATGATAGTCTAATGCCTTTAATTACTTTGAAAGAAGAATTAACGGTTGAAAAGAGACAAAATTCACATTAATTAACAAATCCCTTAAACAAGGTGATGTAAGGTTAATGGTGGAAACCCAGAGGTCGATTCTAATGCACCTAGTTTAGGGTATAGGTTATTACGACGGTGGAATCGACCTAGACATTGGTAGTGAATTGTACCACGATAGTGGAAAATTCTGACTACAGGCCACTATCCGGATTGAGAGATGAACCTAAATTATTATATGGAAATTCATACAATGAAAACCCGCGGTGAAACCGCAACCCTAAAGATCTCCATTTGAATTGATTAAACTAAACATTTAATCATTTGCTTTGTTTTATTTTATTTTCTTTTATTTTTAAAACAACTCTCATAACCTTTTTATTGGTCTAGCTGATTGCAAGTAGTTAGTAGTAGTCTACCGATAATTTAGTGTCCCTGAGTTCGACTCGGGCCTCACAAGGGCCTACATTATATTGACGCGTGCACTTGCGTTCTATACACGGTAAAATCATGTCAAGTTTTTGGCACTGTTGCCGGGGACACGACAATTTTCGGCACTACGAGTGCTGCAAGCGGCCACTCTAGGCCACAATTTTGCTTTGTTATTTTATTATCATTTTTGAAATTCATAGTTTTATCTTTTATATTATTGTAATCGTCTAGCACTGTACTGAACTGAAATTATCATCTTGCAGGTACTGGTGCATGGTGAGGACGCATAGCACCGACTACACACAGCAATCACCAGAGGTTCCACTGCTGGGACCAGATGATGAGGAGGATTACAATCAAGACCATTATGAAGAAATAGATTCTGATTTTGAACCAGAAGCAATGGCAGAAGAACAGACGATATGGGAGAAGATAAAGGCTTCTTCCTCATCCGCGTCAAAGGGGCCAATCAAGAAGCAGGCAGTCAATATCATGACTTATAAGATTGACCCGACACTGATAAATTTGGTTAAATCAAATGCATTTCATGTGCTTAAAAATGAAGATCCGGTGACTCACATAAGTCAATTCGTGGAGAACTGTGATATGATCAAAATAGACAGGTTCCCGCAGGAGACACTTTACCTGAAGCTGTTTCCAAGCTCTCTGGCGGGAAATGCACGAGAATGGTTGCATAATCTTGACGATGAATATGTGGAATCATGGAACCACATGGTTGAAGTGTTGTTTGAAAGATTCTTTCCACCCGAGAAGACAAATGATCTGATCAGAAAAATTCATAATTTCAGTTAGAAAGCAGGAGAAACATATTCTGAAACCTGGGAGCGATTTTAGATAATGCTGAGGAGGTGCCCACACCATGGTTTGGATAAGGAAAAATAGGTTAAAATCTTCTATTTTGCTCTTTCCGAGCATGATAGAAGTAACCTAGATTCAGCAGGTTCATGATTTTTCTTGAACAACACAGGCACAAGGTGTTGGGAGATTCTAAAAAAATATGGTAAAGAAGCAGTCCTGGGGCGACAGGGATGCACCAGAACAAGTGAAAGTTGCAGGTGAGTCCAGGGCCATCAAGGAGCTAAATGATAAATTAGACCTTCTAGCCAAGAAGTTTCTTGCCAAAGAAGATACAGAATCCGATGAGGAATCCCAGGTCAAATTTATGCAACAACAGGGCTATAGAAACAATGATTATGCTTGGAGGAAGGATAGGAAATTCTCATGGAAGGATCCGAACAACTTCCTACAAGATCCAGATACAAAGCCACAACCAAGGGCTGAAGACAAAAGCACCAAGTTTCTTAGTCAAGTGGTGCAGCAAAATCAGGAGATGATGAGCATGTTTAGTAAGCAACCGCAGTCTCAGGGTGAGATCTTGACTAAATTTGGGCAAACATTGCAAAGCCATGGAGCATAGATGAGGGCACTAGAGACGATTGTGACCCAGATTTCCAATGAAGTGGCGGCCATGAAGCATGCCAATCAACAAAGACAGGCTGGGAATGCAGAAGCTGGTCAAGCACATCATCAAGTAAAGTACATATATGTGATTACTGAGGCAGAGCCCCCGATGGTGGAAGTCCAGGACAAAAGCAAAATGATTTTTGATATGGAGGCTACACCGAGAATACCATATCCTCGCAGTCATTATGGACTACCTGGTGGATATATCCCATTCAGAAAATCCCGCCAAGAGCCCACCACAGCCGCGTTCGCACCTAGGCAAGAAGAGCAGGTGAAGGCCATGTGTCAGGGTGAAGTTACAGTCACTGAGGGAGAGGAGCCGCCACAAGTTACACCTATTGTAAATGATGTACTAAAGTCTATGCCAGAGAGTGACTTTGAAACAAGCTTAGGGGAGGATACCCCGAAAAGCCCATATGTGCCACCTCGTAAGCATTCAGATGAGGCAGTGGTGTCTTCTCCGGATAATCAGAGGTCGAAGAAGGAGCATCGACACTACCAGAAGTTCTTGGAGATGTTTAGGAAACTCCATATCAATATTCTGTTAGTGGAAATGATATTGCAAATTCCCACATATGGGAGGTTTATCAAGGATATCATCACCAAGAAGAGGTGGATAAAAGACACAGATGTTTGCCGGGTGAATGATATGGTGAGATCAATTATCCATGGGAGTTTACCAAGAATGAGGAAAGATCCAGGAGGCTTTTACATTCCATGTTCCATAGGTGGCCAACATTTTCCTCAAGCACAATGTGATTCAGGTGCTAGCATAAATCTTATGTCGTTATCCACATTTCAAAAGCTTGGATTACAGAAACTAAAGAAGTCTGCTATGACTATTGAGTTGGCAGATGGGTCGATTGTGAAGCCATATGGAGTGTGTGAGGATGTGCTTGTCAAAGTTGATAGGTTTATCTTTCTGGTCGATTTCATTATTATGGACATGCCACAGCTAAAGGGTTGCGAGATGCTATTAGGTAGGCCGTTTCAAGCGACGGCTGATGTTATCATAGCTATCGAGAGAGGTACATTGACTTTAGGGATTGGTCAGGATCGAGTTGAGTTCAAACTGCCAAGTGATCCCATAGGAACACTCTCCAAAGCTCCAAGTTGATGAGATTGATTTCATCTAGCCTAAGACATTAAATAGGGGTGCTTGTTGGGAGGCAACCCAACCATTGGTAGTTTTGTTTAGTTTCTTCCACATTTGAACGTTAGTTTGATTCGATTTGGTTTTTAGTGTAAACAAGATACCTTGATTGTTTGTTCAATGTGCAGGACTGAGGCAGGGTCGATACTAACGACCTTAGTGTCGATGGTATTGACATGAGCACAGTTAGGTAGCTACGAAGATCTCTCTACATCGATACTATTGACGGCATCGTCGATGGTATCGACCTACTATCAGGTTGCCCGCTAGAACGGGGTCGATAATATTGACATGGATGTCGATACTCGCGAGATCCATGAAGATATTCAGACAAAATTTGTCTCAGTGAAGTCGATACCATCGACGGGCCTGTCGATGGTATCGACCCAGTTACAGGTAGAAAGCGGCAGCCGAGCCTCGCGAGGGTGTTTTCCCTAAGTAGAGTCGATACTATCGACTTGCGTCGATGGTATTGACGTGACACGTCACCGATCCACGAGAGGAAATCAACAATGATCGCTACATCAAGAGAATCGATTTGTGGGATGGGTCGATACCATCGACCCGCGTCGATAGTATCGACGCGTCATCGATAGTATCGACGCGTCATCGATCCGGGCCCCCACATCAGGCCATCAACAACCGTTGATACTAGCGGAAGACCAGATTGTGGTACAAGTGTCGATACCATCGACACGCGTCGATGGTATCGACGGGTGCACAGTAGCGATGACTGTGGTTATAAAAGGGAGGGATGGTTGTCATATGACATCACACCTTCAGAGCCTTTGCCCTCCACTTGTGCCATGCGTCTTGTTGTGCGACCGGAGCCCGACTACGAGCATCCAAGGAGTGTGATCTTCCTTGAGCCTTTTCCATGTGGAGATTGTCTTCTCCAACCTTCACCAAGCTCCATCTTCTATTCCTTCTTTCTCGGCGATGATGGTGCATAAAACCGGTGCATCTTCTTCACATGCGGATCCTATGGAGATCCCCGAGTTCATTCCTCCACCTACTGCATCTATTCCTCATCCGACGATTGTTCATCCTTCCACGGAGATCCAGAAGGTCTATGAGGAACTGATGAAGAGAAATATCAAGCCCACACACTATGTTGATCGGACTATGGTCCGCGACCTGGGGTTCAATGACAATCTCGCCTACATCTTGAAGGGGCAGGTGAGACACACAACTAAGAGGCCCGAAGAGCTGGAGTTCCACACCGACGGCCAACCATTCTTCGGCGAGTGGCCGACTTACAAGGAACTCGTGGCGGAGTTCATGGCATCATTGGACATCAATGTGTTGCCCATTGACTTGATCGCGACCGATAGAGAATGGAAGAAAGGGCGGGTGTCATTCAGACTCTTCAACAACAACTACACCATTACCCTCGCCCAATTCAATTCGGTGTACAACTAGTATCATGACGCTTACCAACACCGGAGGCCAGACAACCAGACAGACTACGACGCTATCTTCGCCTAGCTCATGACTGCAAACCCTGGAAAATCTGTCAGCTACCACAACACTACAGTTGCTGACTTCGAGCATCCGTTTGTGTGAATTCTACACCGCATGCTCTGCACCACGCTGTTCGCTCGTGGTGACCTGTCTCTTAGAAAATTCCAAGAGATGGATTTGTTCTTCCTGCACAAACTGCTGAAGCACGAGGAGTGCAATTGGGGCGCGTTCTTCTTGACGTGCGTGGTGGCTGGGAAAAGGAGTACGAGGAAAGCTCCTATCCATTTTGGAGTGATAATTACACCATTGGCCGTCTATCTTGGGTTGGATATCTCGCAGCTTACTCCTCTTTCCAACAGGAGCAAGGTCAACCTGCAGCATTTGCACCGCTCCAACCTCATCCTACTTCGTGATGGCTTGGCATATGCACATTGCCATGTTAATCACGCATATCAAGAATGTCCGCTTGCAGACCCTATCTTCAACATTGAGGGAGCTCAACATTTCTGATGGCTTGTAATTGCCATCGACGACTCCGATGAAGATGGTGGCAATGATGACAATGACGATGAAGGCGACGAGTATGAAGAGGAAGAGGAGGCTTTCACTCCTCTTCGGGCACGAGTAGCACCCCGGAAGAGTCCCCACATGCATCTGGGTGCATCTTCTTCTTCGCAGCCTCCGCCACCACATCCCTCTCATCAAGGAGAGGATGTCTACTCCATGCAGGGGATGTATACAATGCTGCAAGAGATCTAGCACACCCAACTGCATCATACAGCTTCATACGCCGGTATTCAGGATACAACAAACCAACTGTTAGATAATCAAAGGGACATTTTCGAGAATGAGCGCCTCCTCCTCGACAACCAACAACACATCCACAACAGGTTGCATAGGATGGAGATGTAGCAGCAACCCTTCTATGATCATTACCGGAGCCAGAATTATTTTGGGGGGTATCCACAACCTCCACCAATGCCCCAGTACGATCCGAGCTTTCAGGGGCAATACCCATCTTGGGACCCCACGGCTCTGCAGTACCTGTCTCCTCCTGAAGAATGATTAGTATCACTGTTCCACCTTTTAAGGTTGTTTTTGACTATGAGGCCATAGTCAAATTCAAGCTTAGGGGGGGAATTGGAACAACTCTATCCCTTATTTTTCCCAGTTTTTAGTTTTTATTGTTGTGTCTTTTGTCATTTATTTCTTTTAGTTCCTAGTTTGTTTGTAGGATCCACACTCTATCTAGTGTAATTGTGGATGTCTAATGTCTTGTGTCATCTCATTGCTTATACATGGGAATTAGGGGAAAATTTGAAAATTTTTTAGTGTTTTTGCAAGCTTGTGTTGTTTAACTTTGAGCACATAACTTAAGGAAATAATTGGGTTTGTCAACTCTAAAATAGGAAATCACAACTGTACATTCCTATGATTCATGAAAAGTGGACGAAATTGGTTGTTTGAACCTAAACTGACCAAATGATAATGAGACTTTAATTTGAAATGAGAGAGAGAAACCTCTTAATTACTGCACAGGTCAGTAAGGAGGGACACATAATAATTTCCAAAGGTTCAGTCAATCAGTCTTATGATCTATCCACCCCATTGTTTTCATACTCCACCTTAAGAATTGGAAGTACATTACAGTTTTAATCTCTTTGATTGCATCCCATGTAGGTAAGTTCTGCATTGCAACTACTTTCACATATTTTGCATGAAACTGAATAAAGTAGACTAGTTATACATGCATATATTCTTAGGTGTGTGTCATTTAGTTGCATACATGTCATTTTGTAGCTGCATTCACATTTTTGTGTATAGAGTACATCATGCATATTATGTATTCTGAAACATAAAAGGTGATGAACTTGTTCCATACCTTATGAATGCTTCAGATGTACAAGTTATGCAGCAATAAGTGAGCCCGACAAATGATTCATTATCATCTATGAAAATAAGGGCTTGAAAAAAAAATAATAAGAAAAAATAGAAAAAAAGAGTATTGAGAAGCAAGTAGGATTGAGAGGGAGTAAGGAACATAGTCTCACCTGCATCTTAAGAAGAATAAATACATGATGTAGTTCTCTTAGATATTCCATCTCACCTTGAGACGAGATGATAGTGCATGCATCATTCCACCCAAATGTAGGCATTAGGGAATTTCACTTGCATATGCATCATTTAGGTCATTAATGTTTTGTGCATGTTAAAGCCGTATAATGCTTCCATTTCTTCCACTAGCCACCCATTCCATCCACTCGTTGCTCGAATTGGTAGGCCACCATGATTTTCTCCTCACTCATTAATACCAGGAGAGCTGCTTCCATGTAGATGGTAGTTAGGGCGAGCAACGTAGAATAGGAGATCAAAATATGCACCGAGTCTGAACTAGAGAATTTTATTATGTTAACTACCTTATATGATAGTGTTCATCAATTTTGAGGTAGATATCTTTTATGGATGATTACTGTCACCTTTAGGGTAATTATCATTCCATGGTTAGTGAGGACCGGAATGTGAATGTCCGGCGGGGATCATATGGTGATGTTTGTTGTGATAATCTATTCTTTAGTTGACCCTCGCAATTCTATTCTAGAGTTTGTTGCTCGAGGATGAGCAATGTTCAAGCTTAGGGGAGTTTGATGTGATGATTTTGAGTCGCATTTATAGACTTGTTTTACTTGCGTTTTATGCGTTTATTGGTCATTTTGGTGGTTAATATTGCATAATTCACTTACTTTAGTCTATGATTCTTCTCAGTGTCAAATTTCTCTTATTTTATTATTTTGAGCACAATAGGTTTTATCTCCGCTTATGTGGTTTTTTTTTGCAATTTCAGGAAAAACACATATCTGCAGCTGTCGATACTATCGACACAACCACAGGCAGCCAGCCATGAGGAGCAACACAGATTCGATACCATTGACAGGGAAGTCGATGGTAGCGACATTCAATCAAGTTGCTGGCGACCAGTCAGTCGATACTATCGACCCCAAAGTCGATACTATCGACACGTGTAGCTTCAACGATGGAAAAGGGATAAAACCGACGCCTAAGAGTGTCGATACCATCGACCCACGTCGATGGTATCGAGTCAGCATCAGGCACAATGAAGAAAAGAAAAGAAGGCTTGCCGATATTGCGAGGGGTCGATACCATCGACCCGCGTCGATGGTATCAACACCGTCAGATTAGAGTTTGTTTCAGATCGACTCTAATCCAATGCCAATGATATTTTTTTGCAACCTAACTCGGTGATTATACCTAATGACGGCGGCCAAGAGCAGGGTATCACGTCATTAGCTGCTGCACACGTCCCGAGAAGGTGTGGAGAGAAGAACGGAGCCCAGAAGCACGCCCCAGCCGTTCCGGAAGTCGAAGAAGACGTTTTCCACCGCCGAAAGGATGTAGATCACGCATTCTACGCCGAGGAACACTTGGATCTTCTCCGTTTAGGGGTTTCATCACTTATTCACATTTTTCTCCATGTTTCCCCTTTCTTCAACCATGTTTTGCTCTGAGATGAACATGCAGGGCTAATCCCCTTTATCTTTAGGACCGGGAGTAGCCCGGGGAAGCATTGTATGACATTTTTATGATAGTAATTCATAATTTATCTCTTAAATCCGTGGTATGACTTCGTTTTCTCAATTATATTGTTATGCTTGATCACCATAATGATAGTCTAATGCCTTTAATTACTTTGAAAGAAGAATTAACGGTTGAAAAGAGACGAAATTCACATTAATTAACAAATCCCTTAAACAAGGTGATGTAAGGTTAATGGTGGAAACCCAGAGGTCGATTCTAATGCACCTAGTTCAGGGTATAGGTTACTACGACGATGGAACTGACCTAGACATAGGTAGTGAATTGTACCACGACAGTGGAAAATTCTGACTACATGCCACTATCCAGATTGAGAGATGAACCTAAATTATTATATGGAAATTCATACAATGAAAACCCGCAGTGAAACCGCAACCCTAAAGATCTCCATTTGAATTGATTAAACTAAACATTTAATCGATTTCTTTGTTTAATTTTATTTAATTTTATTTTTAAAACAACTCTCATAACCTTTTTATTGGTCTAGCTGATTGCGAGTAGTTAGTAGTAGTCTACCGATAATTTAGTGTCCCTGAGTTCGACTTGGACCTGACAAGGGCCTATACTACATTGACGCGTGCACTTGCGTTCTACGCACGGTAAAATTGTGTCAGGTGGATGGTCATCTAGGTATAGCCCCATAAGATCATCATTATATTCAACATCCCTACACATATAGCCTATAGATTCAACCTGTGACTTGGGTGAACCATCCACATAGAAAGGGTCAAAAAAGATTAGGGAAAACCCTGATTTGAGAAGGGTGGGTCATAACAGTTACATTCACATTAAGATTGGGGAACAAGAAGTCAATCAAGCAGTATGTGTCACACTAGGTCACCACTAGTGGACCTAGGGTTTCAAACATCATCATAGCACAAGGAGCTGATCATATCCATTAAGGTCGGAAATCATCATAAGAGTACTAATTTTAGAGATATAATGGAGTTGGATCCATAAGTTTGGTCACACTCATCTTTGGTTCAAGGTGTAACCAAGCATTCACATAATTGGGGCACATACATGCATTAGATGTCAAAAGAATTCAACCATAGCAAGGAGGATATTAGGAACTGATATTAAAGTCCAGGGGAGACATATAATGTAGATTTGAAGTTGATTAGGCATTAGTCCATCATTAAGTAACAAGATTATCAATTTAGGGCAACATACACCATTAAAGTCTCAACACTAGTCGTTTATGTACAATAAGAGACATATATAAGAAATAATGATGAGTAACACTCATATTTAGTTCAATAATGCACAATATTTACTGATTTTATGGTTCAAAGGGTGAAATTTCATCAAAGTTGCAACTTTGATCATAATAGTGCATTAAATGTGCTCAACATGACTAAAGTTGTCATTTTCAAAGAATCTGGAAAACAAACATTGGATATAGGATATGGGACCAAGACCAAAGTGTAGGTCTCATCGAGCTAATCAAAATGGTATATTGGTTCATTAGATTTGTCTAAGGGATGAGTGAGTTATTGATTTTGAGATTCCAATTAAAAACTATAGGAAAAGGGGATTTCTTTTCCAGTTTTATACCTTCTTGGCCAATCGGCCGCCGCCAGGTGGCGCCCAGGTGAGCCCATGAGTGTTTGGGGGCAGATTTCACCCACTCCTTAGCTATCCAACTACTTTTGGTGCATCATAGGTTGCGTTCACCCGCACCAGGGGCGTCAGAGCTAGGTTGTTGTCAAGATTTTCATGGCCAGTGGTCGTCTGGTTGTGATCAACCTTCATACCCAATCCAGACCGTTCGTTCTTCTCCCCCACTCACCCATCCTAAGATGTTCTCCCTATTTCCACATTGTGAAATAGAGCACGAGCAGGGGATATCAATCCCCCACCCCGACACTACCATCAATGAATAGACGAGGAGGGAAAGAAGGGAGAGAGGTCAGAGGCCTGCTTGCCTCTTCCTTCTATGAGTAGGTGTGAGGGTGGATGGGTAGATCCAAATCCAGTGCTACCAGGCCTCCAAAGCCCTGTCTCCATATCAAGTGCCACAACACTTACCTGTAGGCAAGTTTGGAGCCTTGCAACCTGGTCTGTAGTCAGCGACAAGGATAGAGGAGATGGGGGAAGGTGAGGTTAGAAAAGTTTGGACCTTTCTCCTTTGTTAGTCCTCCTAACTGCTTAGGTAGCAACTGTTGAGGGGTACCACAAGAAAAGCTTCCAAGTAGAAAAAGGGTAGAGAAGGGAGCAAGGGTTGGGGATGAGGTATGTGGTCTGACTCCAAGCATGTCTAGGAGGTAGCAGTAAGGGAAAACGGAGGCAAGAATTAGCAATGGGGCTCTAGGGTTCAATCCTCTCTTTTGTTTCCCGTCCATTACCCGATTTGGGTGGAGAAGGGGAAGGGAAGCTCCCGTCCTTGGATGATTTCTGGAGGAGAAAGGGGGTAGCCGGAGCAAGTTGATGGGCATGAACTTCAAATTGGGCCCAGGTACGCCGACCTAAGGCAAAGAAAAGTGGAACAAAAAAGGACTCAAACATGAAATCTTCAAATCCTCAAAACTGAAGTTCTATAGGTATGGTTGGCATGATTTTGACATCCTTGTACTAAAGATTGAACGCTCCACAAAATGAAAAGCACCAAAGTGCCAAGATATGTTATTAATGAAGATTAAAATAAAATCCAAAGCATGATACATCAAGGCATGAAACTTAGGTAATCATGCAAAAATTGTATGGAATCTTGGGCCACAAAAATTCATGTGGACACAATCATAGGTCAACCACTTACATCATGAAATTGACATCAAATCTGGTGATGTGGATCACTAATAGAGAGAGGAATATAATCTAGGAGAGAGAAATTCTGTGTTGTCACAGAACCAATATTTAATAGGTAGATCATAATGTTCTTTCGATTATGAAAATTAAAATACCTTAGTGAAGTAGGTCTCCTCACCTTGATTAATCTGTCTCTGACTAGTCTTGGATCATGATTTATAAGTTGCATACACCTCTCTACCTTAGTTGAACTTCAAATTGACAAGTTGTTCAACAATTGTCATTGGGATCTTACAAACTCAATATGATCAAGTAGTAAAACCTTTTTAGACCTAAGGCATGTTTGTTACATGGTGAATCATGGAGAGGGGAATGCTAGAGAAATAAAAATGTGATTTGGTTGGTAGAGTGGTGGGGAAAGAGAATTTTATTATGAAAAATCCTTGCAAAAATTAAATCCATAATTGTCCCCGCAGAAACACTAGCACAATATAATTTGATGGGCAAACATATTGCTAAAGGAAACACTAATACAATGTATAAATCTAGAATATATAAGATACACCATAATCTTGCATATTAGATATCAATTTACCTCAGTTGAGTGTGTTGCCTCAACTTGATTAGTGGATCTCAGACTAGTCTGAAATCATATCAAGAAAGTTACATAGCACTCCCTACTTTAGTTGAACATAAATTGGACAAGAACCACCATATTTTTCTTTGGTTTCTTACAAAGGACACAAATTCACTCCACCTTATCAAGTGGTAGAGCATATGTAGAACAAAGAGATATGGAATCCATGTCATCATCAACATATGCCTTGGCTCTGTCTATATGTTCAATGAGGTTCTTACCTCAATTTTCTATAAACAAAACAATACTTGTACTAACTTTGTTTTAAAAGAGATACTACAAACACATCCTACCTTGGTCTCCAATATAAAAATATGCATGCTCCGTCTTATGGCACACTTTCTCATAGGTAGCCACTACATTGAGAACTCCATTTCAAAACCTCCCAATTATTGGATGGATATTGAATTTTCATATGATACATGGCTTTCATATGTCCAAATAACTCTATAGAGCCCCAAAATCCATATTGCAAACCATAAAAATGAAGTTTCCTTGATCGATAATAAAAAAATGCAAAAAATAACATAAAAAACAACCTTTGTAAACATGTCACTTTATGTGGTCACGTGATGAAAACCCACATCTCTTCAAATGATCACTACACCTTAAATGTCAAAAAATCATTTATATATAGGAATTTTAGCATTTGAAAATCATATCTTTTTTGTCATTTAGGTATTACAACACATTTTGATAATATTGTTGGTCACATTTATATAGTAGCAACACATTCAGTCGAACAATTTTACCTGATATTTTTTATAGCTATTTGATCACATTTATATAGTAGCAACTTTGACTCAATTGATATTAGCACACTCACCAAGAACACAATATTGAATGCATAGACTTTCCTTGTTTCACATCTACATAATAATTAGTGTAGTATTTTTGTATGCATATCGTACATAGATTGAACTAAATAATAGAATGTTTAAGTTTCAAAGATTAACCTTTTCTTAATTATTATAGATAGATACTTTACTCAATCTCCCTAGCTCATAGGCGATGGTTCTATGACTATTAACCTAAAGGCCCTCTGAAGGTCTTCACATTATCTTTTCATAATGGTTGTCAAGTTCAGATAGGGTTTATTTTTTGTCGATGCTTATATAGATGTCTTTTTCTCACAATTGCTCCAAGGCTTATGTATGATGTTGTTATGTCTATTCCAGTCATTGTGGGTTATATTAGAGGAGTCGACTCATTTTGTGAACTCTATTTCCTATTTACATATTATAATGTATTGTAGTCGAGTGACCTAGGGCATTTACCTACTTTGATTCATTACTATCTTGAGTAGTTTAATATACTCTATCCTAGGGTTACCTATGGTGCCCCTCCTATTTGATTGTCTGATGGCATATTTCCACATTATTCATGGTCATCTTCTAAGTGATCTACATAATATATTATATTGGGATATCGAAAAAACCATACGACTCTGAATGAATATGAAAATTTAGATCAATTGATGAAAAAAATGTTTAAAATCCCAAAACCATGACGAGGTTGAGGTATATAGATTTATGGTAACATGCTATGTTCTTAAGAACCTTTTCACAGTGCATGTAAAAACCTAATACACCCTAGTTTTGAATAATGTAAATAGAATGTTAAAAGAACTTCCATTCTAGGCTACCATCATTCCATACAATTTCTCATACATCTAGGGGCATATTTACAACTAGATTGAGACACTCATGAGCCTTATGATTATTCCTATAAATGAAATATGTAATCCATTTAAGTTTGATCCCTAGTTCAATGGAACAAACTCTCTATTGATCTTATCATATATAATCCCTCCTCTTTCAAATCACCATCACCTAAGGCACCAAGGTCCTACTCAACAAAAGGTCAAATAATTTTCATAGAAATTTTATTGTTATGTTCCATATGACACTATTAACAACATCTTGATACCATTGTCTTATACGAAAAAAATACAAATATCACATGGATTTGGAGTAGGACTTTTTTAATAATATAAATTACATATTCTTATAGTTCAAATTCACACATACACCTATTAGAAGTTTTGGTATCTTAATTTTGGACCTACCATTAGGCTACTTGTATGAAAATTATACTCAAAGTAAATTGTTAACTTGAGAATTATACATTGTCCATATTTTGATAATGACTTAAGCATTCTATTCCTATGTATCTAACATATTTGTTCAAGATTGATTTCAGGCTTTAGGTACACAAAAAGGATCAAATTGCATAAGCCCTGGCTTGTCCAAGTTCAAATAAAAAGCAATGCAAGTGTGCAATTTGGGAAATCACTCCGAATCACCTTAGATTAATTTTGTACTCACTTGTATTGATGATATAACTTGTAACTAATATGAGAAAAAATCAGGGACACTAAAGTCCAATGTTTGGTCACTCAAAAATTATTTTGGAAAATTTGTCACAACAACTCTATCGGCTGAGTTTCTGAAATGATCAATCGATCGAGTTGTACACTCAAACTGATTTTGACTCATCGATCGAGTTTCCTAGGATAAACTTGACTGATAGTTTGAAATTGGATTTGTTGATTAATGGATTGGTCGAATTATCTTTATTGAAACTCGACCAAATGTACTGTACGAAAAATGCAGAAAAAGTGATTATGACTGTTGGAGAGTTGTTAGAAACACAAATAGATCTATTGCAAGTTGTAAAATGGCTATTTTTCATTCTTAACTAATCCCACACTCAAAGGAACATCCCCATCTATATATAGGACCCCTTTTAGTTCATTACAAGTTTGCTCATTCATGCTATCCTTGGCCCTTGCTATAGTTGAGTGTGATGCAACCCTTTGAGCCCCTTTCTCTCCCTCATTTACAAATTATTTCATGATTATGAGTGAGTTAGGCATGTTGTAAGAGAGCTACCTCCATGTGCTTATAAAGCTCTCATTCCTTCCATCTTTCCAATCCCCTTTCTCAAAGAGCAAAGGTTAAAGCAAGCTACTCTGAGTGAAGGTGAAGATGTTGGTCTTATTCAAGGTTGAAGAAGAGGTGAAGGTCTTCTCTAGGTGAAGGAGAAGGGAAACGTGGAGATTCAAGAAGAGTGGGTAATTCCTTCAAGGACAAAGACTTGATGCAAGTGTGGGTAAGTCCTTGTTGAAGGCTAAAGACATCTTGATCAAGTGGGTAAGTCCTTGTGTAGGTGAAAGACTCTTGCCTTGAGTAGGTAAGTCCTTGGATGTATGGTGGTCTCCTTGTATCTCTTATGATGGAATATAAGTATACACAGATTGCAAAGTCCTAGAGGTTGAACTCTCTAGGTAGTGGATTGAGTATCTCCTAGTTTGGATATTGGAACCACTCTAACCACCTTCTACAAGTGTACGGTTCAATCTCTTTCATCCTTGCTATGCTTGTTTAGATAGGAATTCAAATTGATCTTAAGCATTTGATTTCAATTGATATAATTTGAAGGTCTAACTATTCTTGTGAGAATTTTGAAGCTTTATTCACCCCCTCTAGATCCCTAGATCCAACAAGTGGTATTAGAGCCAAGGATTGTCTCCAACAATCTCCCACGAGATGAGAAGATGGGTGAGAACCTACTTGGCTCACTCAACCTAGAGGGAGGCTTCTCCATGGGTCCTCCGATATTCAACGTCACCAACTTCCTCTATTGGAAGAGGCGTATGCAGTTCTACATTCAAGGGATGAGCTTTGATATGTTTAAACTGATGATTACACTATACAAGGAGCTAACTGGACCTGTGCTAACATGGAATGAAGCTTCTCTAAAAGAAGCCCAACTCAATGCTAAAGCATCCTCTATGCAACCCTCACCCCAATGGAGTTCAACCGCATCTCCTCATAGGATACAACCTATGAGATATGGGATAAGTTGTGCATCACCTATGAAGGCACAAAGCAAGTTAAGTGGACAAAGATCTACATGTTGAACAACCTCCTAGAGAACTTCAAGATGGGGAAGAAAAAAGGAGTTGCCGAGATGTACTCTAGACTCAACATCATCAGTAATGGCCTAGATGCTTTGGGACACACCTTGGATAGAGGAGAAATCAAATCCAAGATCTTGAGGTCTCTACCAAATATATGGGAGTCAAAGGTGATCTCCATTAAAGAAGTGAGAAGTCTTGGTGACATTCCAAACGAGGAGCTCATTGGCAACCTACAAGCTCATGAGCCAAGACTTGACAAGCAAGAAGAAGAAGCCAATCAAGAAGATAAGGAAGCTAGAAAGGTCAAAGATAGTGCCTTTAAATCTTAAGTGTAGGTTGTCATCCTTCAACAACAACTTGCTTTCTGGACCTCTCCTTCCTCCTCTAGTGAAAATGATGGACCTAGTGAGCATGAAGCCAATTTCACGAAGGGAAACCACTTCAAGGGGAAGAAATCCTCTTCTTCTACTCCAATTTGCTCCAATGAAGATGGAGAGTGCCACCTTGCACTCATGGCCTCTAAAAGTGAAGATATTAGTGAGGTAAGTGTGGTAAGCTTGCATGAGTTAGCCAAAGAAACTCTTATTAATATGCTTGTTTCTACCAGTTCTTCTTTTGCTAAATGTAAATCTAAAAGAAAAAGGTTAGGAAAAACCATTCATGATTTGTATGCTAAACTTGATATTCTTGAGAAAAATTAGAAAATTCATCTTGAGACCATTGATGACTTATAAGGCCAATTTCTTGATCTTGAGCTCCAACACAATGGAGTTGAGGTAGGGAATGGTGTTTACCTTAAGAACATTGAAAGTCTTAAGGAAAATAACTAAAAGTGCCTATTTGAACTTGAAAATATTAAAACTAAAAATGCTGAATTCAAGCTTATTTCTGATTCTCTTAGAGATGAGAGGGATGTTTATCTTAAAGAAGTTAAATTGCTTAAATATGAAAATATTAGGTTGCTTAGACCTATTTTTCCTAGTAATGATGTTGAGTCTATCTCTCTTGAAAGAGACTCTTATTTGACTAAAGCCCTCTGTTTAGAAGCCGATCTTATTCATGCTAGAGATGATCTTGCTAGATTGTCTTCTACTGTTATATCTCTTAATGATGACAATCCTAGAATTAGAGCCTCTCTGTAGAAATTTCTCAAAGGGAAAACCTCCCAAAATGAAATCCTTGACCAATCTACCATAAAAAATGGTACTAGTAGTTTGGGATTTGTAGGGGGAGCACCTGAGGGCAATAACAAATGCAAAGGTAAGAAAAAGAGTAAGGAAACCTCCTTTTTCATTGGAGAGTCTTCTAGCACCAGGAACCCTATGATTTGTTCTCATTGCAAAAGTGATGATAATTATTCTAATTATTGTCCTTAAAAGCCTAAGGGGACCAACCCAAAGAGGAAATGGGTCCCCAAGCTAACTCTAGATCCCAAAGGTTGAGTTGGGAACTGACACTCTCCTTTCTTGTAGGAAAAAGGAAGATGGATTATTGATAGTGGTTGCACTAAATGCATGGCATGTGATGTAAGCCATTTCAACAACTTCACTAAGAGGAAAGGAGGTTTGATTACTTTTGGGGACAACAAGAAAGGTAAGGTAAAATGTGAGGGTGATGTAGGAGAATCCTTGTGTATCAAGAATGTTCTCTTTGTGGATGGCCTACATCACAATTTAATAAGTTTAAGTCAATTATGTGATAATGGTTACCTTTTTCTATTTACTTCTTTTGAATGCTTGATTCTAGATTCCCTTACTTATCCAGTCATATATAAGGGAACTAGAAGTGGTAAACTTTATGTAATTGCACTTGACTCTATTAAGCCTATTGTTGGTATATGGCTAGTAGTCAATTCGAATGATATTTCTCTTTGGCATCATTAGCTTGGTCATGTAAATATGCATCAATTGAATAAGTTGAGAAAAAAGGACTTGGTCAAGGGACTTCCCAAATTGGGTTTTGAAAGGGATGAGGAATGCCAACCTTGTACCCAAGGAAAGCAAAACAAGTCCTCCTTCAAATCCAAAGGAGTCCTTAGTACCCAGAGAGCTCTTGAACTTCTTATATTGATCTTTTTAGACCAAAGAGAACTCAATTGCTTCGTGGTTCCAAGTATTGTCTTGTTATTGTTGATGATGTCTCTCAATATACTTGACCCTTATTTCTCATTTCAAAGAGTGATACACTTGATTGTTTCTCCTATTTTTGCAAACAAGTTGAGAATGAAGCTTCTTGCTAAATTGTTTCCATTTGTAGTGATCATAGGGGAAAATTTGAAAATGGTCTTTTTGAACAATTTTATGAAGAATCTAGATATGCACATAACTTCTCTTCACCTCGAACACCTCAAAAAAATGGGGTTGTAGAGGGGAAGAATAGGTCGCTATAGGAAATGTCTAGGACCATGCTTTTATAATACGACACTACAAATAAGTTTTGGGCCGAAGTCGTTAGTACCTCATGTTTTGTGCAAAATTGGATTTTCATGCATCCTTCTTCGAAGAAAACCCCCTATGAGCTATGGCATGGTAGGAAGCCTTCCAAAAAGTATTTCCATGTTTTCAGATGTCCTTGTTTTGTTTTGTTTTGTTTTGAATATGAAAGATTCTCTCAACAAGTTTGATCTGAAATATTACAAGGCTTTCTTTCTTGGCTATAGCACTATTAGCAAGGCTTATAGAGTATTTAATGTCAATCTTGATAAAGTAGAAGAATCCATTAATGTTAAGTTTATTGAGACTAACCCCTATATTCCCAATGATATTGTTCCAAATGATGATGTTATAGGTAAGGTGATTCCTATTTTAAAAGAACTCAACATCACCGAAAAGGGAATAGAGGTAGTCACTCAAGAAGAAGAGAAAGATGAAGAGAAGAAGGATCCAACTACCCACTTTGCAAAGAATCATCCAAAAGAGATGATTTTAGGTGACCCTTTTGAAAGAGTGAAGACATGAGCTGACTTCAACAAAGAACAAGCCAACAATGCCTTCATCTCACAACTCGAGCCAAAGAATGTCAAAGAAGCTCTTGGGGATGATGAATGGATCCTAGCAATGCAAGAAGAATTAGAGCAATTTGAGAAGAGCAAAGTTTAGACCCTAGTGCCAAGACCATGTGATAGAAAGATCATTGGCACCAAGTAGGTCTACCGCAACAAGCTAGATGAAAGAGACAAGGTGGTAAGAAAAAAAATAAAGGTTAGTGGCTCAAGGCTACAATCAGCAAGAAGGTATAGATTTTGATGAAACATATGCACTTGTAGCTAGACTTGATTCCATTCATATGTTGCTTGCTTTTTCTAGTTATAAGAACTTTCTTCTTTATCAAATGGATGTTAAAAGTACATTTTTGAATGGTACAATTGAGGAGGAAGTGTATGTTACACAACCCCCGAGCTTTGAACATGATAGTTTACCTAACCATGTTTATTTGTTGAAAAAAGCTCTCTATGGACTCAAACAAGCACCTAGAGCTTGGTATGAGAAATTAAAGAAATTTTTGTTAGATAATGAGTATATAATGGGCAAAGTAGATTCTACCTTATTTCTCAAACACACTTCTAACAATTTTCTTATCATTCAAATATATGTTGATGATATCATTTTTAGCAGAACTAATCTTGATATTTGTAGGAGTTTAGTGATCTTATGCAGAGTGAGTTTGAGATGAGCATGATGGGTGAGCTTACATTTTTCCTTGGCTTTCAAATCAAGTAAACTAAAGATGGAAACTTCATCAACCAAGGCAAGTACACAAGTGAGCTACTTAAGTGCTTTGGGATGGAGAACACCAATCCAATGGACACACCCATGTCAAACACTGCTAAACTTGACAAAGATGAAGAAGGCGAGAAAGTGGATGAGAAGCTCTATAGAGGTATGATTGGAAGTTTACTTTACTTAACTGCCTCTAGACTTGATATAATGTGTAGTGTTGGCTTGTGTGCTCTCTTTCAATCAAATTCAAAGAAATCACATCTTATAGTTGTTAAGAGGATTTTAAGGTACTTAGCCAAAACTCCAAATTTTAGACTATGGTATCCCAAGTCAAGGGACTTTACTCTTATGGATTATAGTGATACGGATTACACAAGATGATTAATTGATAGAAATTGCACAAGTGGCACTTGCTTTCTCCTAGGACCATGCTTGGTGTCTTGGTTCTCTAAGAAATAGAGCATGGTGGCATTATCAACTACCGAGGCTAAATACATTGCAGCCGGGAGTTGTTGTGCCCAGGTCCTATGGATGAAGCAAATGCTCTAAGACTTTAACATTTATTTTGATGCTTCTCCTATCTATTGTGATAATACTAGTGCAATCAATTTATCTTACAATCCTATATTGTATATTAGAGACAATCATATAGAGGTTCATCATCATTTTATTCATGATCACATTGCCAAAAAGGATATCTATATCACACATATGGATACTAAAAATTAGTTGGAAGACATTTTCACTAAACCTCTAGCTAGAGAGCAATTTAACTTTATTAGATCTAAACTACTCATAACTGCTTTGGATGAATCTAATATGCCTTCTAGCTAGTTGCTATCTATCCTATATGCTTTCTTATGTCTTGATCACCCTTGATTGCTAAAATGCTAAAACTTTCTTATTCATATGCCTTATTTTTCGCTTGTTTTGGGTATTTTTCGCAAACACTTGTTTTATCACATAATAGTACCCAATCATGAGTGATATGTGCCTAAGTATGTTTAAAATGCAAAATGGACTAGAAAAACAAATTTAATTAGTACTCTAATGGCTAGAAAATAGAATTCCTAAAGTTGGTTCAAGTTTACCATCACTCGAGTTGGCAACTCAACCGATCTGTGGCTGAGGGATTTGTAAAGAGCCATTCTGTTGAGTTTCCCAATCACATAACTTGACCAATAGTTGGGCTAGAGCAAACTTAAGTGTGATTTGGTCAACTTTTCTCCATCTCAAGTAGAGAAAAATCAACTGATTCACTCTCCAACTCCCTTAAGCTCTCAACCCTAGCCCCGATCATCCTCTCCCTATCCCTAGTTCGACCTTGGTTGACCTTGCTTTACCTCTTTCACATCAACTCTAGGTGTTTGGTTGATTTGTGGTGGTGTTTCCTATGTTTTTGACCTCTCAATCCTCTTATCTCGCCTCCATGGCTTCAAATAGGAGAAAGAGAGCCTCCCCCTCCAGAGCATTACCATCCTCCTCCTCCAACTCGTGCCTTATACCCTTTGATGATACCTTATTTGTCTCAAATGATGCTCTAAATAGGTACAAGGAGCTCCTTCCTAGGAACCCCTTTCCTTTTTGTGCCCTTTTTGTGCCAAGTCCACGTAGACAAAAGGTTATTGATAAAGTGGTCGAGTGGCTATATGAGCACCACCTCTCCGCCTTGAGTGTCAAACGCATGTGCTACCACAATTCCATCACAAGCACCAAAGTTGTTCATGAATTCTATACAAATTTGCAATGGAATTACAACACTCTCATACCCCTGCATAATTCTCAAGTAGTCCTTACTTCCATGATAGTCGGGAAGAAATTTCAAGTCTCTGAGGATACCTTGAACATCTTTTTCTCTAGTACTGAGGTGACTGACACATGGAGGAAGGATTACCCTGAGTATTTTGACCTCCTAGACCCTGAGGCCTTCTACAAGCAATATGATCTCACTCTACCTAACATTCATAAATTCTTGAAGAAGCCCCAATTTCCCTATAGGAAGAAGTCTACCCTTCCGTCCTCAACCTTAGACCTCAAAAACTACATACTCTCCTTGGTAGTCAACTACAATATTCACCCAAAGAAAAACCAAACTGAAATTGTAGAGAATATCATGGTGATTATGTTCTATATCTTGAAGAACATCAAAGTCAAGTGGGCTAGATATGTCCTCCATCACATGATCTACTTTGACTCTGGTAAGAACACCTGAGGAACCCACCCTCCCTACACTACCCTGATTTGTGGTCTTTTTCAAACTGCCATGGGTAAATCTCTTTTTCATGACCTTCATTACAAACCTACCCAAAAAGGAGTTTGCATAAGTGAGACCACACTTTAGAAGAGTGTCCCTACCACTTCCTCTACCACACCTAGAGCCTCCACCTCCACCCGTGCACCTCCATCACCTCAGCCATCCTGACCTGCCTATGCCTCTTTTCATGTATCAAATGAAACCCTCATGAGCTACATGATGCATCAACATGCATATAACCTTTTGTTTCAAGAGCAGATGCATCGGGATCCCTGTGCTATCATGTCTACCATGAACCTATCATGTGCCCATCCTTACCCTGCCTACCAGCCCTACCTAGGAGGTGATTATGCATCCAATGCATACAATCACTTTGACCCAGCCCCTCCACCTACTTCTTTCGCTGCTACACCCTCTACTGTTGGTGGATCTACCCCTGTTGTGATACCTCTCCATGTTGGTCCTATAGTTACCTTTCTTACAGGACTTGGAACTTCTGCTCCTTCCTATCCTCAAGCCCAGGAGTTTCATGATCTTGGTATGTCTTGGGCTGAGCAGAATGCCATGTGGCCCAATTGTGGCTTCGGTCCCTCTGTCGATGTGGAGATGCCAGATCAGGCTGATGAGGAAGTTGTTGTTGTTGCTATTAGGAGGCATCTAAGGATGATGGCGAGGATGGATCAAATGGTTATGATGATGGCTTTGCTGGTGCATCTGCTATCTATGTTGTGCCTTCAGATGGAGATGATGACTACGAGCATGAAGCTTCTGATGATGATGATGAATATGATGTCGATGTTGTGTACATAGATAGACTAGACTTTTAGATGTTTTAGTTTCTAGTCTGTATATGCTTATCATATATATATCTTTCTAGACTTTGAACTAAAAATATCTGGGCACATTATCTGAGATGTACTATTGGTATCATTGTGATTGGTTTCATCATTTTGGTTTGTAGCTATTCTGAGGACATGCTTTCAGTGTTGTAATCTTAATCATGTACACACTTACTCTTTGATTGCTTATATCTCATGAGTTGGTCATGTTACCCATATTTTGGTTATGACTTAGATTATTTGTCTCTCTCGTCTCTGTTTGATGTGTGGTTATGAGGTTGCGTGTTTTATCTTGTGGATGTATGTTTTAGTTGTGCTTGGAGAAGACCTATTTCTGTGCTCTTCTACCCCCTTTACTTTATGATAATGTTAAAAGGGGGAGAGAAGTTCAATATTTTGAAGCTCAACCATATTGCTTTTATTGTCTATGTGATCCTTCTCTTGTTCAATATATTCTTTATCATGTGACTTGCTCAAGGACCATATAGTATACATGTTATATTGCTCTGTGTAGAAATACTAACTATGCAGGTAAGAATGAGCATAGATTGAGAGGAACAATTAACATTGTTGATATCATGAATCCCCTTGCAATTCACAAGGCCAAGGTATAACTGCACATATCCTTTTCAATATGATTGATGAATGGTTTGTCATTATCAAAAAGGGGGAGAATGTTGACTTGAGAGTTATACATTGTCCATATTTTGATAATGACTTAACCATTCCATTCCTATGTATCTAATATGTTTGTTCAAGATTGATTTTAGGCTTTAGGTACATAAAAAGGATCAAATTACACAAGCCCTAGCTTGTCCAAGTTCAAGTCAAAAGTAATGCAAGTGTGCAATTAGGGAAATCACTCCAAATCACCTTAGATTATTTTTTTAATCACTTGTATTGATGATATGACTAATAACTAAGATGAGAAAAAACCAGGGACACTAAATTCCAATGTTTGGTCACTCAAAAATTATTTTGGAAAATTTGTCACAGGAACTCTATCAGTCAAGTTGGAAACTTGACTGATCTAGTGATGGATTTCTAGAAATGATCAATCGGTTGAGTTGTACACTCACAGAACGTTATCAATCGATTAACTAAGAAAAACTGATTTTGACTCACCAAACTGATTTGGACTCACCGATTGAGTTTCCCAAGACAAACTCGACCGATACTTTGAAAATTGGCTGTGTCAGTTAGTGGATCGGTCGAGTTATCTTTATTAAAACTTACCAAATGTACTGTATGAAAAAAAGTGATTATAACCATTGGAGAGTTGTCAGAAATGAAAATAGACCTATTGCAAGTTGTAAAATGACTATTTTTTGTTCTTAAGTGATCCCACTCTCAAAGGAACATCCCCAGCTATAAATAGGACCCCTTGGAGTTCATTTCAAGTTTGCCAAGTCATGCTATCATTGGTCCTTTCTAAATTTGAGTGTGATACAACCCTTTGAGCCCCTTTCTGTCTCTCATTTACAAAGCATTTCATGATTATGAGTGAGTTAGGCATGTTGTAAGAGAGCTACCTCCATGTTCTTGTAAATATCTCATTCCTTCCATCTTCCCAATCCTCTTTCTCAAAGAGTAAAGGTTGAAGCAAGCTACTCCAAGTGAAGGTGAAGTTGCCGGTCTTCTTGAAGGTTGAAGAAGAGGTGAAGATCTTCTCCAGGTTAAGGAGAAGGGCAAGGCAAAGATTCAAGAAGGGTGGGTAATTCCTTCAAGGACAAAGACTTGATGCAAGTGTAGGTAAGTCCTTGTTGAAGGTTGAAGACATCTTGATCAAGTGGGTAAGTCCTTGTGTAGGTGAAAGACTCTTATCTTGAGTAGGTAAGTCCTTGGATGTATGGTGGTATCCTTGTATCTCTTATGATGGAATATAAGTATACACATATTGTAAATTCCTAGAGGTTGACCTCTCTAGGTAGTGGATTGACTATCTCCTAGTTTGGAGATTGGAGCCACTCTAACCACCTTGTCCAAGTGTATGTTTCAATCTCTCTCATCCTTGCTATGCTTGTTTAGATAAGACTTTGAATTAATGTTAAGAATTTGATTTCAATTGATATAATTTGAAGGTCTAACTATTCTTGTGAGAATTTTGAAGCTCTACTCACCCCCCTATAGATCCCTAGATCCAACATAAACTTCTTATCAAGATAACCTATAAGAAATACATATCATGAGTCCTTTCCCATGTATGATCTATTGGGATAATAATGAATCCATTATGCATACTTTTATAGTCATGCTTTTGCCATGCACAAGAGGCTTGTATTCAATATCATCATTGCACACAACATTGTCCCTATATCCCATTAGTTTAACACTCACATTTTTGTTAAATACATACCATCTCAGGTATATAATACTAAAAATGATATCTATTAGCTTTTGGTGAACATGGCTGGAAAGAAACTAGAAACTCTATAGTAGTACATGGATTACACTAAACCACACCATAAATGTAATCAAGGTTGACATTTAAACTCTAATGTGCATGTTTATATTGTCCTATGTTATTGGAGACTCGTTAGTAATACATGGAGTACACTAAACCACACCATAAATGTAACACCCTTGACCTGGGTAAAAACCTAACCCTAGATGTTTTGCCTAAGTAAGTTGCTTACAAGATTGTTAATATATTTTGGGAAAATAATTAAGGTCCGTGTGAAGTTTATTTTCAAAAGATTGAACTTATATGCACACTATGTGAGCATTATATGATAATCTAAGTGAAAAGTGCAAAAATACCCAAGATAAGGGGATATGTTGTAAATGTTACATGTTGAATATATTCTAAGCATTTTGTATGTCATGAAAGAGAATATGATGCTAAGTTGTGGATTGTTTAAAGTCTAAACCCTAAGTGAGAACTTGTGTAAACAATGCTAAGTGCTTGGTGCATTAATTGTAGTACAGTTTGCAATATGTACACATGTTGGGTTAATGTGTAATTTATCACCTCTTGATTGTTTTTTCTTTTACCTAGTGTTATCTAGAGGAGAGAGAAAGAAGGAGACAATATGTTTGAAGCTTCTTGAAGTGTTAGTATTCTTAATAATGAAGAAACCAAAAAAATGCATAAGTTGAAGTTATACACATGAGCCGTATCGGTTGTGGACTAAGGAAAAGAGTCCCCATCGGCCATAAAGCCATAAGGAGAGAATCTTATCAGTTTTTGGAACCTTGGTTTTACCCATGATGGGCAATGTACATCAAGGAAGAAGTGGAGCATCGACTTGCATCTTGCCTTGGAAAAGATGGAGAAGAATATTATCATAAAATAGTGGGAGAAAAGCTTGCCTTAGAGGGCAACTCAAGAGCCGATCCTTGTCTTCCATTTTACCCTTGGACTTTTTGCATGGATAGGTGGCATGAAGTACCTTAAGAAAATGACACCTATGACACTCTTTTCTATGAACCTCAAGTATAAATACCTTAACCTTCATTTGTTGGCAAGATTTTTGGATCTAGCAAGTACCATTCCTCTTGTATCGTGCAAAAACCCCTCTTGTGTCTCCCATAGTGGAGAGGGTTGAGTGGTATCGGCCAAAGAGGAGAGATATCAGCCAAGGAAGGTTGAAGCAACAAAGTAAGGAGATATCACCCAAGGTGATGGGAAATATCGTGCAAGAGCTTGGAGCCCAAGTCTTGGAGCTTGGAAAAGGTCCACCTTCAACCTTAGGACGTGAGGAAGTGAATCTTGGAACTTGGAAGCTCTTTGAAAGGTGGGTTATATAACTTAAACCCTTTTAATATTACTATCTTTTCTTCTATATTATTCAATTTGTTGATTACTTGCAAATTAGGGTTTCCTATGATCGAATGATGTAATCATGAGTTCCAAAATGTAATTAGGTTTGATATCCATAGTTTTGAGTTAGATTAATGATCTTGAGGTTGATGATGATGACATTATCATTCGAAATCCGACACGGGTTGATCACTCATGAACAACCCGATATTGTTTGAAGACCATGAAACCCGATATGGGTTGAAGACTTGGGAAATCAATATCAAACCCAACATGGTGACTTGCCTGATATGTAGTTAAGTCATAGTAGGTCTTCTGAAAGATATGAAGGATCCTTATCTATTGTTTGTACTTAGTGCAAAGGTGAAATAATATCTTGTGCCCCATATGAATCAAACCCTAGAATTAGGATGGGGAAACCGATATGCTCTTTGACCCTTGAAACCCGATATACCTCCCTTGTCTTAAAGGATCAATTTGGAGTCCATATTGTCATTATTTGAGTGTAAGGGTTCTTATCCATAGTGGGCACATGATATGGTCATGAGGTATCATCTAACATGGGTGCCCAATATGGCATCCAACATCTTGCCCGACATAGTATCCAACATCTTGCCCGATATGGTACCCAATTAACTTGCCCGATATGGTATCCTAAGGTAGTGCATGATATGGAACCTAAGTGGGTGCACGGTATGGAACCTAAGTGGATGCACGATATGGAACATAATTTGGTACACAATATGATGTTAGGGGTTATGTGCTATACACAATATGAGGGTGTGGTTATACCGCATGATTAAATTGAGTACTTAACATTATCAATCGTGCTACTTGATATGGTAGGCATGTCCTCAATTAATGAGATTGACTAAGTAATGAATATGATTAATGTAATATTGAGACATAATGAGCCTAACCAATTAATTTACATCCTAGTGAAGATGAAAGAGAAACCCATATTTGAAAGAATGTAATTAGTATCCACTAATACTCCTAAGATGAGTGGAGTATGAGTTAGGGCATAACCATTTCTAATGAAATCTTGAAACCCTAATCGGTTGATCGTAACCCTAATTCATTAGGGAAGATGTGTTCCTTAGTATTCCATGATTAATATATATATGTTTGAAATTGTTGATAACATGATAGGCATGGCTCAGTAAGGACTATGTGGATATGTGATATAGATTCAATGATCTATGTGATATAGATTTAAAGAGCTATGTGGACTGTGTGAACAAATATCTGGGTCTGATGACCTAGAGTTGATGATTGACTGTTAAGTGGTGACAATACTCAGTGATGAATGAAAGATTTGAATGTTCAAGTATGATGATGGCAAGGGAATAAGATTCTAAGTGATCTATGTCTCAGTGTATATGAAAGCACCTGCTATATGTAATTATGCTTTTCCTTGTAGCATTTAATATAATTATTTCATATATCTTGATAAGATAGATGTTATACATGTTCTTCAAATTCCTTTTTAAGTAAATAGGTGCTTTATAATTCTATTCAATTTTATATTATTTCCTTGATAATAATATTGTTGGCAGAGAGTTATATCTCTCACTGGGATAATAGTCTCACCCCGTGGGATCCATAATTTTTTTAGGTAGGACGCAGACGAGGGACTAAAAATTGGACTGTAGAAGAAGAAGAGTATCAACAAGGATCATAGTTATATCTCAAGTCAAGTATGCTATCTGTTATGTCATGTAGATAGATGTCCTATGTGTTGTCTCTGTACTCTCAGGTCCTTGGGAGATATTCTTAGTGGTTTTTACGAATGACTTGAAAATCTATTTTGCTTATCTCAAGGATTTTATGTCATTACTGTGTGTATTAAAGCAAAGCAGCTTGTACTTGTTATCCTCGAGAAGAGATATAACACTAAATGTATAATGTGTATATAAGGTTTCAGTTCTTTATGAAAAAGTTTTCTGGAAGATGGACCTATGTGCAAATGGTTTTAAATTTTAGTGATTTTTTTGTTAATCTGTTGTTTATGGTTATTCCACTTAATTAATAATGATTTGGTTGTCGATGTGATGATGATCGTTACAATAAACGTAATCAAATTTGACATTTAGACTCTAATATGCATGTTCGTAATGTCCTATGTTATTAGAGATTCATATAGATAATTCACCCCATCTAGATGTCCCAACACTATGTGTCCTGACAACCTAGGAACACCAGCTCATGTGAGGCAATTTGAAAATGGAAATAATGACCCCCCCTGGAAGTGAGGTGTCCATGTCCTCCTATTCACCATATTGATAAACCATGTCTAGAAATGATTGCCAGAACTACCATCCGAGTTTTCTCTCCTAGTTTAAAAAAATCAAATAGGGGTTTCTTCCTATGTGAGTACACTCTCCTTCAAATATGTGAGGAGAAACTCAAAACATATATCCCAACACATGTCTAAACATTACTCAATTCTAAGCACAAACACTAGTGACATGAATTTAGGAATGTTTAGACATATGTAGGCACAACTTATTGAGATATGTTGTGACAGTTCATGCCTATTCATTGTGGAGTATATGAAAAACAAAGTTCAAAGTTAGGGTAAATTTACTCATTGTAGAGTATATAAATCAAAATTGAAAAATAAGAAAGATGTTGCATCACCATTTGTTTATAGTACTAGTAAGGAGGAGCTTTATATTTTTCTCATAAATTTACTTGAATCTAATAGACAAAGAAATTTTATGGTTGTCTATGAGTCAATGGATGGCATGTTGGGTCGTTAAGGGTGAGTTTTTATGCCACCTACTTAAATGAGGTTGCATTAATCAATACCTTCATTTGTTGGATACACCTACATGTTTGATTGGTGCAGCACAAATGTAACATTGTTTATTTGTGACTCCTGGGAAAATGTGAGTTATAACTATGGAGACCATGAATTCCATCCATATATACATAAAATTGCCAAGTCATTATATTGAAATCCTTCTTGTTTTTATGTTTGATTACTGTCTTCTGGAATAAATATGATGAAGTACTTAGATTAAACATTCACATATGGAACTTACATCAACTACTTAGACTAGACCAAATATTTTCCTAGGAAATGGTGTACAAATATCAAATTCCTAGGTCCCAAGTCTAAGATCTAGTTGGAAGACTTTCTGTGATTATAGAAACTCCGTACATCACCGCATATCACTTAGTAAGCTAATTGAATGTCATTTTTTGTAGGATACAAATTTGGGTAAACTATTGGTTACATGAAGATTGATGCCTAATCCTATCGTTGTTGGACTAAAAAGGGATTGTCAACGGATCTTGGATGATCTATGGTACAGAGGTGATCATAGGAGTAATCCTCCCCTCTTTTGTGCATTTATCCTATACACGACTTGCTGCTCAATGAAAAATCTTACACGGTGTTCATAGTTTGGTTTCATAGCAACTTAGTCCAAGATAATTAATATTTTACATATGTGGATCATGTTACACAACAACTTGTTGCTTACATCTTTATTCTTCTCTAATGAAGACATTGTGTAATAATAAACTCAATTTCTCTAGTATCTTGTTCCTCTTCAAGTTGACCAAGATTTCTACCGTTAGATCAAGTATCTCTTCATATTTTTCTTTTTCATAATTTTATGTTGATTCTCCCTATCATTATCTTGAAGAGATTTTGATTTTTCTTTCTTTTCTTTCCTTCCATGAATTCTCTAAGCTCGTATTTAAAATGCTCTTCATGACAATTCCACTCATCACTCTTTTATTTCTGATGATCTTTCTTGCTCTGTATTGTGTTCCATGTTTCTCCCTCAGTAATTCTTTTGCAATGTTGTACAAATTTAGCTTCTCCACTTTGTTTTCTTCCTTAATTTTGACTTTCAATTCTTTGTACTGGTTCTTGAATTTTGGATATCTTTCATTTTTGTATGTTGTTGGATTTTTGTAATGCATTGAATTGGCTGGGTATGGATGATTGGGGTGTAGTGCTCCATGTAAGTATTCCAATCACCACTTGAACAACAAGCCATGGCAGAAACTCCTTTTCTTTGGATGATTCTTTTGTGTCATTGGGAGATTTAAGGTCTGGGCCTGGGGAGATGAGGGAGTCACGAGTGCCAATAATAGGAGAAAAGAAAGGAATTGAGAGACAAGCTATGGTTTTGAGTTATTGAGACTCACGGGTGCCAAGATATGATTATTATGGTATAAAACACCATTAAATATCTAAATAATGCTACTTTGTCTTCAACTTATCTAGTTAATATGACCTACATATGATATGCCCCATGTCTTCCTATATAACTCACTCCTCACATCAAAATTCTAATTTCATATTGTCTTTGTTTAACACTTACTACCGGTAGTGGTATTAAAGCAAGAAGTACATTAAGCTAAACATATCATTTATATCATTGAATGTGATAATGATGGTCATTGGTGCCCAACACATATTGTTCTGATTAAAAAGATAAACAGATTAGTTTACCAAGGACAGTTTGGTGGGTGCATGCTCGTGGCTTCATAAATAAAAAAGATACAAAATCCAATTAAGAAAAATTCTCTTATATGCATAAACAAATTGTTTTGTTGATTCCATAATATGCTTTCTCTTTACATATATAGGAGATTGAAAATATGATTTGTGCACAACAAATATGAATTTATTTTAGCAGTTGATTGGTGTTTTGTAGAACATGAGAAAAGGGACAACCTGAAGTATATTAAATAACACGACCTAAAAAATATGAGAAGATAAAACTATAGTCAGTCTTTGTGCTTTCAGGATGGCCAGAGGAAAAATGCATGGAAATACAACCAAATCAGCCCCCATAGTTAGTTTTCCTAGATTCAAGACTACTGTTCTATTTTCTCTACAATTTTACCATGACATGTTTTATGTTTGCAATAATGAAACATTGTTTGATACTATTGTGGTATTATCTCTTTCATATTGTTTGTAACTTTTTGTTTTGTGTGGTTTACTAATATCTATCATTTGTGTCATAATTTGGTTCTACCTTGTCAAGTTCCATTATTTCAGTTGAAAACCTATTTGTACCATATATATATATATATGAATATATATATATATATATATATATATGTCCAACATATATGACTTCTCATCTTGGTTATGCACTACTGGTCTTTCATATTTGATGTACCAAAGTATTTGTGTGCAAGTACCATGGAGGAGGACCTCTATACAAGTAGGTAATCTGTCAATACATGTGCAAAATTGGGATGATCAGACCACAGTTGAAGGATCATATATCAATCAGGCCCTTAAGTGTAGATTGCATTTGATGGCAACATGTCTTATGTTCTCTGAATTTTGCTGCACAACTTATATTGTACTGGAACAAGAGGGTGAGATTCTTTTCATCTAAGAATTGGACAAATCTTTTTAACTTCTATATGTATACTCCCCTCTTTATATTGGTATATAGATGCCTACACCTATTGTCTTCTATGTCTCTCTGTATCACATTTTTTTGAATATATCTTTGTGTCTCACACTAACATCTATTAAATGTGTCAGTTATATTAGTAGAGGATTCGAGCAAGTCTATGGTTCTATAATTTCCCAATGGCAATGAACATAATTCCATAGGGAATAAGTAGAGGAGAGAGTTGATGGCTGACATAGTGATCTCACCAATGTGGAGAGAGTGACAAGCATGTTGATGATTACTTGACTGTAACAAGAATGGAACTAGTTTGTGAACATAGAGTTAGAGATATTATTGATGTGAAGATCTATTTGTACATCAACATCATCCATCCACTAGATCCTTGCATGTGGAAAAATATAACTTGGGAGTATACTATTTTAGGACTTATCTGAGGCATGGGAGATGAAGTTTCTCTAAGTGTGAACTGGTCTGGTGTGAATATAATGTTTCCTTAGCTGCTACTCCATGATGACAGTCTAACACGATAGATGGCTCTTGAGGTGTGTGTCATCTTCTCAATCATTCTTATGTTTTCTGCATGACAAAAAGAGGATTGATCTGTCTTTAATAATCGGATGGTTATAGAAGTCTAATGAGAATGAGATGATTAATTGGTTAGACACTTAGGATTGTGCATCAAGGTGATGATTTTTTAGGGAAATATGGCATCAAATAGGCAACAGAAATAAAAGTGTTATTGACATATTTCCCATTAACCACCAGATCGCGTCAATAACTATGCAATGGGAAGGATGTTTCATGAAGATATACCTAGTCCTAGAGAAAGTCCATCAACAATCCTCATTGATGTAGATGTGCCTTCTATCTTGGATGGTGATTGTGCTTCTCCTGGTCGCAATCAGACTCATTTGATTGCTCCTCTACAGACAACAGACTTGGACAACTACTACATCGGCTCCTTAGATCTCACCACAGACTGCGAGTTGATATTGCCCTCCTAGAAGCAGCCAAAGGACTCCTACCTCTACAGTAGTCCACACAGACCAACTAGAACTCATGTCATCCTATAGGAACTGATAGGAAGGAGTTGTCCGTCTCGTTGTGTACTAGTCACCAACATACTCGCCCACAACAATGATCCTCAGTTGTTTCTCTCCCATGGCTATCCCTCCCTAGTCAGGTAGGACTTGCTTGGGTTCTCGTGGTTACCACAACTAGAGAGGACAACAATCGTCAGAGAAACTCATTCTCAATTTTCTATGTAGTACTTGTGCTTTGGGAAGCCCCCAGTACCCCTCTATATATAGGAGGGGTTAGGGTCAGGGTTCCCAGTCCCTAGCCAATGTCAGACTAAAGAAGGAGTGAAAAGGATATGAAGATCTTGAATTTTCACAACAATTATGGAAGTTTCACAGACTCTATCAGCCGAAACGGTCATCTTGCCCAGTGAGACAGTCATTTTTCCCAGTGAGACATTCATCTTGCACATGAGACAGTCATTTCTCTAAGTGAAACCGTTGTTTTGTAGTTTCCATATTTTGTACATATGTTGGCATTTCAATTCCAATTAGTACTCAACTTGACATCAACACCAATCCTTTGTGCAATCGAATTGCACCCCCAAAATGGGCATTTGGTGCAACTCAGACGGGCGTCTCGCACCAGGCTAGACGACCATTTGGTGTAACTAAGATAGGCATCTCACACCAGGCCAGATGGCCATTTTTCACAAGCAAGACGGGTGTCTCCCAACCCAGGTTAGGAAAAATTCCAACCAAGTACAAAACAATCAGACTGACACTCCAAACAACAGCCTCAACACTTGAATCGATTGTTTGGTAGTCTAGTCACCTGATCTGTTGTGTGAATTGGAATACCTAAACAATTTATTAATCAATTCAATCATCATTCAAGATCAAACTCCTCTTCTATATGAGTTCCTATGTGTGTGACCCTATAGGTCCCATATCACGTTAGTAGTGAATGTCCATAACTAGCTTATGACATCACAAGCAATGAGTGGTGCCTAGTCGCACATCATTGCTACCCAAGTGAATGGAAAGTTGGGGAGCAACTTCAACATACAATCTATTTATGGTGTTATAATGTTTGTATAGTTCCTTTGTCACTGATATACAGATTGAACTAGAGGCATGGAGAAGTCATCCTCATTATTATTCAATCTTGTTCCTTGAATCAAAGTAGACTGCATGATATATATGCAAGCTCAATATCACATATTGACTCACACACATATCACCATACTTTTCTTAGTCTCACTAATCAAGCGGCCTTGGATATCATACTCCTTTCAAACGGACAAATCCCATATCTATCACTCACACTCATACCCCATGTGTCAAAGTCACCCAATCATCACTGTTATTACAACCCATGTTTTAAGACTGCATTTGGTGATGTTAAAATGTACCCAACGACATGTGATGAGTGTAGTGATTTCATGTATAAGAACCACAACCATCACCATCACTGTGAGAGCTGACTATGACTTCCATGGTGATGGCTTCCATGTGTTAGTTTCATGGTGGGTCTGTCCGATACACTATATCTCTAACATGTATTGTGTGCTTGGTTTGATATTGCCATATCATGACCAATGAGATTAATTGATCAACCAACTCACACTCTGATCTTATGTGTCATTATTGTCTATCAACTTTCCACGATGACAACTGATCATGGACATAATGAGAATATGTATATGTACTCTTAACATTCATATGATCTCATTTCTTCCAAGTCTAATACTTGAAGACATACATCATTGAGTAATGATATTCTCTAGATATTTATTATGTTATTCTTTATCTCATAACTGAATATACAAAATAAATTGGAAGCTTGCCTTTGTTATTAATCAAATCATTTATATGTTATGTCATTGCAATCATCATATGATTGGCTCTCTGGGCACATACCAACAAAATCTCACTTGCACTTCGAGCCAATCACCCACAGATCTCATCTCGAGTGACCTAACATGACCATCATGCTTTTTCTGTGTAAGTTATTTTATATCGGGTTTAGCAACATTTACTTTAAGTCAATATTTTTTTTTTCAATTTTTTCATTTCTTCAATGTATGACTACTCATATGAGATGGAAGCGATGTAGTATACTATCCGATATTCTCAGCCTAACTAGTTAGCTCCATTGTTGTCATCAGTATTTCTATTGTGTCATCAATGGTTGGAACCTCACACAAGTTTACCCATATGAACTTCTTGATCCATACAATATCATGTGATGTTTTTTTTGTCGATAAAAACTTGTGTTGCTTTTTTTGTATTTTCTATTAGTGTCTGTACAATGCATTCCACTCTCAAATAGAGAATAGAGACAAAAAAAAAAAAGATGTAGAGATACATACAAGGGAATAAAGAATAAAGCAACAGGAAGAGCAGCCTCATCAGATAACTTTTAATGCCAGAACGAACTTCAAAGCAGTAGGCAGACGAACATCCAGCATCACATGGCACCAAGACTTGACCATCACTACATACAACAGAGAGAGGGGAGAAAAAAACACCCAAGAAGAGCAAGCCAAACCCGACCCATTACACCCACCAAGCAACCATCACTACAAAGGGTCGGACAAAGGAACACAAGTATGGATCCTAGGAACAGAAAACTTCGAACCACCAGAAACAAGGGAGATCTCCACAGGCAACAATAGAAAGAAGAAAGAAACAAAGCACAGATATAAGCCAACCAGATAGGCTCAACCTTCACCCCTAAAAAAGAGCTATGAAAGGGGAACGCCAACCCAAAACAAAGAAAAGAGACACAGACATCACAGGCTCAAAGACGCAACCATCTCTGCAAACTGCAGAGAGAGGGGAGCAACAACGACCAGAAAAAAGGCCAAACCCAAACTAGAGTAGGAAAGGGGGCAAAGAACCAAACTTCCAGGAGAAACCAGCATCCAAGACAACCATAAAACAAGATATACAACAACTTCCAGCCATCAAATATCAAGAACTCAAAGCCAGGAACACGAGACCCAGAACCTTGCAAGGCCGGAAAACCACTGTGAGAGGGGAGCATCGACTCCAAGTAGGAGGGGACTCGACCATCACAGGGAAACACCCAAAGCAGCTCAAACCAACAGACAAAAAGGACCAAAAACAAACAAAGCAGAACTACCAACCAGCCGGGACAACCCAACATGGCTGTCAACCATCATAGAAAGAGGGGAACAACAACAGAATCCACAGAGAGAGGAGAGCATCGAATCCAAAACGAGGAAACTCGACCATCATAGGGAAACCAACATAACAGCCAGAACCAAGAGGAAACAAACAAACCAACCAAAGAACCAAAGCTTGAAACCAGGCCAAATACCCACAATGAGAGGGGAGCGTCGACTCCAATCTGGAGGGGACTCGACCATCACAGGGAAACAACCAAAGCAGCCCATCCCAATCTGGCAAAGAAGACCTAATGTAGAAACAACCAATATAACAATATCATGTGATGTTGTTATAATACAAGAGATACTTGGCTTCTTTTGTAGATCCAAACAACTGTTATTACCTCAAAACTATTTCTAGCTTATAGTTCTCATTTGTCGTCAAACATAAATTTAGATTGTGATCATTTTGTCAGTTTGGAAACTTGCATGGGCGTAACCCTTTACATCCAACTCATACTTATTACCATAACCAAGGAACCAATCCTTTAAGTGCTTCACAAGTATCTAAGGATGTTCTTTATTGTAGTCCAGTAACTCTCACTAATATCTAACATATACCCTCTCATCATGTCCAATACATATGAGATTGCTAGGTAGGTATATATACGTCCTCTCATCATGTCAAATACATATTAGATTACTAGATATCCTCTCGTCATGTCCAATACATATGAGATTACAAGATATCTTCTCGTCATGTCCAATACATATGAGATAACAGGATAAGTACATGGCATATCATTCAAGATAGATCCAATGGCAGGGCATCTATCCATGTGTCCCTCTTCTTCATAAGAACTAGGACACTAGGCTTTTGAAAGACTAACTCCATGGAACATGGACACATTTTCTCTCATTGAGTCTTGCATGTTGAACCCTTTAGCATCTTACCAATGTATGTGCTTTTACTTAGGTCAAGAAGTTTTCCAAATCTATCTCTATAGACCTTGATCCCTATCACATAGGATGCTTTGCCTAAACCCTTCAAATAGAAGGTACTTTTCTTGCCAAGTTTTAATATTTATAGGATAAGGATGTTATTATGCATCATTATGTGGAATACCAATATGCTCCCACTAAATATTTTGTAATCACATATTCCATGTTCATTCTGACTCAAGTACAACCCTTTGACTGTCTTATCAAATTGAAGATTCCAACTCTGAGATGCTTGCTTCAATCCTCATATTGACCTTTATATCTTAGAGACTTTATTTGCATTAATGGATATATGAAAACATTAGGTTGTGTCACATACACATCCTCTTAATTATTCCAACTAACGAATGTGGTTTTAACATCCATATGCCAAATCTCACAGTCATAATAATATGTAAAAGAAAACATGATCCAGATGGATTTAACCATGGTAACTGGTGAAAGGATTCATTACGTTCAACAATTTGAACTAGTCTGAAACTCTTTGCAACCAATCTACCCTTCCATGTTAGTCTTCTTACAAAGACCCAAATGCACCCCATGGGTTTTACCCCTTCAGGTGGATCCATCAAGGTCATACCTTGTTGGTTTACATGGAGTCCATCATAGATCTCATGGCCTCAAGCCATTTTTTAGAATATGGTTCCTCAATAGTTTCTAGATAGGTAGCTAACTCATCTCTATGATCAACTTACTACCTTATTGAGTTATAAGATATCATAATCTTTCAAACTCAAGGCATTCTACTAAAACTATGAGTTCTGTGTTTGCATAAGGATCTTGAGATTCCGCAACAGTTTTTGATCCTCCTTGTTTGTTGTTTCACCTCTTTAGGTTCAATGTTCTCTTATTTGTCTTGAACATTTTGAGTTATACTTTTACTCCCACTGATTCCTTTGGAACTAAGTTCCCTTTAGGAATTTAGCCAAAAAAAATTCTGTTGTTGGGCTGGAATATAAGTAGTATTCAACAAGATAACATTCATTTAATTTGTGGATAAAGCCTTTTAAGAAACTATTTTATCGTACAAGCTTTCGATCATAATCACTATGAAAGACTCATCGGGACACTTCCCATGCCATGGTGTCTTTTGAACCATTTTAGCCGGTACATTGTTTAGTGTTTAAGCATGTGCCCAAAAGAAATTGTGAGATTACCTAGGTTTTATTGATAATCTCACCATGACTTAATAGGGTGTGATTCCTTCTTTTTGACATATCAATATGTTTTAGGTGGAGTTCACTTATGGTACACTATCATGATCTCCCAGAAGGTCCTCAAACTCTTGATTTACATATTTCAACATCGATCATATCGTGGTATCTTAATGCTTTTACCAATTTTGTTACGTACTTCAATTATGATCTCATTGAACACTTCAAGATATCCAAATTTATATTTCATTAAATAAAAATTTTAATATCTACTAATCGTATCAGTAAATATAATGAGGTACTTGTAACTACCTTTAGCATTCATCCAAAAAGGTATATGTACATCAGTATGTACTAGTCCTAATGGAATAGTCAACCTCCCACTACATCTAGTGAAGATACTCTTATCATATTTCATGACAAATAAGACATGCATGTCTCTGTTGGTTCAATAACCAAAAGAGTCCTGATAACCATCATATGGATTCTAGAAATGCATTTCTTGTTTATGCACCCTAGATGACAATGCTATAGGTATTCGAGGTTTGAGTTATCACGTAATTCAATATATGTGTCATAAACATTTGTCTTTACAACTATCAAGTATAGTTTATGAGAGATAGGGCATCGCCATAAAAGATCATAATGTTCTTGCCATACAAAACATATGATGTTTGGCAAGTACACAATATAAATTCACTAATTCTATTATATGCCCATGAATGACAACCTTTAACTATAGTGACAACAACCCTTGCTCCATATAGTTCTAGATTACTTCTTCTTGGATCTTAAAGTAGATATTTCTATCTCTATCTGCTTTCTGAGATCCTTTATGAAGAGGATAATTCCTTACCAATATCCAAACAAGTGATAATGGTGGAACTTTGTTTTCTTTATCCTTTAAGTGAAAAGGACATATTCCTTTTACAATTACCCTTCTCCATATATTGAGTGTAGAAGATTTGGGCTTTAGATTAGCCTCAGAACACTTCTTGGCCTTGCTTTTGCCCTAGGACTCACTTCTGCTGATCACCATCATGGATTTGTCCTTGTTCTTCCTTATTGTGGCATCAACATGCCAATCATGTGATAAACTGACTATATGATTCATGCAATGCTTGCATAATCATATTCCTGGTCAACTCTTGACCAAAGAGAAATCCCAGTCATTCCACATGTCCAATCACATTGAATACATAGGGTTCTACTAGACCTCCCTTCGTCAGTTTGCACTCAAATGAGTGCTTTGGAGACAATATACCTTCTGTGCTTTACATGATTCATGAGATGTGTTACCATCTCAAGCATTTCCATGTATTTGTGTTGTTCATGCAACTCATAGCTCATACAACATAGCATTAGGTATTCAAAATGTCTATTGCATCATTGGCATGCTTCCAATAAGCATCCATTTAGCCTTAGGCGCATTTGGAGCGGGTTCCTTTGGCATTGGCCTATCAAGAGCATAGGGCTTTCTCTCATTGATGAGAACATTTCTCCAAGTCCTTAACCAATTGTGGAACTTTATCCCATTTTGTCCTTCTTAAGGACAAATTGCAATTTGAACGTGTTTGTGTTTGACATTTGATTCTACAAAGAAAAATTTCAACATTTTCAAAACATTTTGATTTGGTTTGATTTGTACGATATTAATTAGATCTTTAATTATTATCGCTCCCACTATTTTAATCGAATTGATAGCCCTCCATATCTATTTAGAATATTGCAGCCTACAATATTCTAGTGGGCCAAGATCCATATTTCATCAAGTCATAACTCAGTTTTGGTTGATCACCCACAACTTGATTATTTAGGTAGGCCAACTTGCCAATTCCATCATATGCAACACTTGGATAGATGATATATGCAACTCCTTGCCATAATCATCTGCATGCCTCTAGTGCCTGGTCTCACCAAGTTATCACCAGACAAGCCTAACCCAAAAGTCGACAAGATAATAATGCACCCTGCTTTCATAGAAACTAAATTACTACCATCACACTTTCACGAGATAGATGGTGCACCACACTTCGACATAAACTATGTTTGGTCGATCAAGCTTTTCATGTATGTCAGTTTTGGAAGGCATCTAAGACTTTGATATTATAATTGAGGGAGTTTATATGCATAAATGCATATACTTTATCCAATCACCACATATATAGTACGTATCATATACATGCTATAACCACAAATGAGAACATGCAATAAATAAAACCCACAAGCGATGGTTATGGCCATACTAATGTAATTCCTTAGATCCACAAGGAATTACTATCACCTATGGTCCACATCATATGCAACCTGCTTTTGGTGAAGATTTATGCTTGAACCAATCTGGGTTGATTAGTTCAACTCTTGAACTAGTCAACTCTCCTCCTGGTTGCTTGGTTGGGCTCTTTTAAAGTGGTCATCTGGTTCTCAGGTCCAAGCAGCGTATGGACACCTCTAGTCGGTCAGTTGGCCCACCAGTCAATCGGTTCATCCTCTTGTCATCTAGCTTCCTCGGTCCTCCAGTTGATCATGTCGTCTTATGAGCCAGACATTTCTCCTTTGTGCAGATCATCATCTCATGTTGAAACATAAATTAAAACTATCTTCTTTCTTATTAAATCATATATGAGAAAACCTCGTGTTACATTCGAGGGGAAATAGGAAGAAGAAAATTAATTTACATGTGGAAAGGAGAGAGAGGCTAGGTACGCATACTAATTTACAATAGGAATAATAACCACAACCATGCACACAAAGATCTGGGGTTTTGGCCATAACCAAGCTTGAAATCCAGCATCAAAATTGATTTTATGGTAACACCTGTAAATTATATATATATATATATATATATATATATATATGTTTGGGTTCTTATGTGGTGATTTAGTCGGACATGCACATCAACCAGTTTAAATATTCACATCGCATGAAAAAAAATCTGACCATATCAATTATCCCAAAACATAATTAATTGGCATGGCTCTGATACCACTATATGGAAATACAGCATCAAATAGGCAACGTGGAAAAAAATTTACTGACATATTTCCCATTAACCAGTAGATTGCGTCAATAACTATGCAATGGGAAGGATGGTTTCATGAAGATATACCTAAACCTAGAGCAATTCCATCAAAAATCCTCGTTGATGTAGATACACACTCTATCTTGGATGGTGGTTGTGCATCTCCTGGTTGCACTCAGACTTGTCTAAATGCTCCTCCATGGACAGTAGACTCAGATAACTGCTATAACGGCTCCTCAGATCTTGCCACAGACTGTGAGTTGACGTTGTCCTCCTAGAAGCAACCAAAGGACTCTTGCCTGTACAGTAGTCCGCATGGACCAACTAGAACTCTTGTCGTCCTATAGGAACGAATAGGAAGGAGTTATTTCTCCTATTGATGTACTAGTCACCAACATACTCTCCCACAACAATGATCCTCAGTTGTTTCTCTCACATGGCTATTTATTCCTAGTCAAGTAGGACTTGCCTGGGCTCTCACGGTTACTACAACCAGAGAGGAGAACAAATGTTAGAGCAACTGATTCTCAATTATTTGTGTAGTAGTTGTGCTCTAGGAATCCCCCAATACCTCTCTATATATAGGAGGGGTTAGGATCAGGGTTCCCAGTCCTCATCCAATGCGGGACTAAAGTAGGAGTGGAAAGGACAAGAAGGTCTTAAATTTTGCAAAAATTCTAGAAGTTTCACAAACTCTATACGCCAAAATGATCATCTCACCCAGAGAGATGGTCATCTCACATGCGAGACAGACATTTTTCCCAACAAGACGGTCATCTTGCATGCGAGACAGTCTTTTAGCAGTTTCTAGATTTTGCACATATGTTGGAAATTCAATTCTAATTAGTACTCAACTTGACGTCAACACCAATCCTTTGTGCAATCAGATTACACCCCTAGAATGAGCATTTGGTGCAACTGAGATGGGTGTATCGCACCAGGCCAGGCGACCATTTGGTGTAACTGAGATAGGCATCTGCACCAGGTCAGACGACCATTTGGTGCAACTAAGACAGGTGTCTCATACTAGGCCAGACAACCATTTTGCACAACTGAGAGGGGTGTCTCACAACCCAGGTCATGAATAATTCCAACCAAGTACAAAAAAAATCAGCCTGATACTCCAAACAATAGTCTCAACACTTGAACTGATCGTTTGACAGTCTAGTCAGCTGATCCATTGTGTGAATTGAAATACCTAAACACTTTAGTAATCAATTCAATCATCATTCAAGATCAAACTCCTCTTCTAGATGAGTTCCTATGTGTGTTACCCTATAGGTCCCATATCACGTTAGCAGTGTCCATAACTAGCTCATGACATCACAAGTAATGAGTGGTTCCTAGTTTCACATTACGTCTACCCAAGTGAATGGAAAGTTGGAAAGTAACTTCAACCCACAAACTGTGTATGGTGTTATAGTGTTTATATAGTTCCTTTGTCACTGATATCCAAATTTAACTAGAGGTATGGAGAAGTCATCCTCATTATTATTCAATCTTGTTCCTTGAGCCAGAGAAGACTTTATGATATATATATATATATATATATATATATATATATATATATATATATATATATATATATATATATATATATATATATATATATATATATATATATAAGCTCACTATCACATATTGACTCACATGCATATGGACATACTTCTCTCAGTCTCACTAATCAAGAGGCCTTGGATATCATACTCCTATCAGAGGGACAAATTCCATATCTATCACTCACAGTCTTACCCCATGTGTCAAAGTCACCCAATCATCACTGTTATAACAACCCATGTTTCAGGACTACGTTTGATGATGTCAAAGTGTACCCAATGGCATGTGATGAGTGTAGTGATTTTAGGTCTAAGAATCACAACCACCACCATCATTGTGAGAGATAACTATGCCTTCCATTATGATGGATTCCATGTGTCAATCTCATGGTGGGTCTATCTGATACACTATTCTATAACATGTATCTATGTGATTGGTTTGATATTGCCATATCATGACCAATTAGATTCAGTCATCAACCAACTCACACTCTGATCTTATGTGTCATTGTTGTCTATCAACATTCCACAATAATAACTGATCAGGGACATAATGAGAATATATATATATATACTCTTAACATCCATATGATCTCATTTCTTCCAGGTCTAATACTTGAAGGCATACGTCATCGAGTAATAATATTTTCTAGACATTTATTATGTTATTCATTATCTCATAATTGAATATACAAAATAAATTGAAAGATTGTCTTTTTTATTAATCAAATCATTTATATGTTATTCCATTACAATCATCATATGATTGGCTCTCTGTGCATACATACCAATAGATTTCACCTTGGTGTTGGTTTCTTAGTCCTGTAGATTCATCATAAAATAGTAAAATATTCTCTGATGAAATAGTTAGTGAGAAGTTGCCCACTCGAAATCTTTCCTTGAGAGTTTGACCAGCTGCAATCTTTCCTTGATTGTTAATTCCCATGTTGGTAAGAGGAGGGCAGCATAAAACAAGGGGTTTCTATGTTGTTGCCATCATCAATTTAAAGTAGTTGCTTTCCTGGACTGACATCAGTGCTATGTTTTAGTGAATCAATATTATACTCCATATTGTCTCAGATTGGTGCTTAACTAGTTGTGCACACCATTTCCTTCTTGTATTGGCGTATAAATCTCATCTCTCTTTGGTCAACATGTCTAGATGGATCTGTTGAAAAACAATTTTGGATTCGATGATCCCTTCAACTACAAAAAGGAGGTAGACTTGTATGCTTCTCTAAAGAGGTGAAACTACCAATAAATGTTCTGAACTATTATACTGAAAGTGTTCCAGATCAATTTGATTTATTTTGTGGCCAATCCTTGTAGTTAATAAATTAATAAACCTCCTAGATCTTAATTCAATGATTTGTATACATACCTACCCACCAAGCTTCATTTAAATGAATAATACTGCCCTGCAGGTGCTTTTGAAAGGGCATTGACATATATTTTGAAATTGTGGGTCGCGATGGTCACAATTGTTCTTTGAGCCATGAACCAACATGGCAGGGAAATTGAGAAAGTTTTCAAATAATCAAATTGTGATTCATCTATTTGAATGAATGTATGTTACCTAATATGATATCAAGAAGTTGAATGTTAATTATCGAGGGACCATGTTTAAAATATATTGCCTTCCTATTATTAGAATCATTTTGGGCTGATTTTTTTGTTCTATTATTGCAGTTTCCCTTGTGTGACACCCAAAATAGGAAGCCTCCACAATTTTGTGGCCCTCCACAAGGTATGCCTCCAAGTATGGGTGGTGTCTTTCTAGGTACATTTTTATGAACCATATCAAGGCTTCTACTGTTTTCCCCTATAATACTTGGTCCACTTCTCAATCTCCCGCTTGCTATTCCTTTTTTTTACCCTACATTGGTTTTAAAAAACTACTATAATTGTTTGTTCAAACTTGTTAGCATTTGTGTGCCTTTATGATCTCTAATATTTAGTCATTGAACTTTTGAATAAAAAAATCTATTTGAATTGGTCTCATGGTTTTAGGGACTAAAATATGAAAGAAATGTGTGGCCCACATTACTACTAAGAAATTTGGAGGTGTCTTAATTCTCTACTAAAAGAGAAGCTTCTAAAATAAAATCTAAAAATATGGATGTGTAAAATCATGTGATTGTTGTATATAGTTGAATAACACTATGTATGAACCATGTTGTTGATAATGAATTAAGGTCACATTCTCCTAGGGTTTGGTGGCGGTGGCAATCAAGAGGATGACTCTCCCAACTTTGAGGATGGGATGATCTCCTCCCCTCTCGAGGTCATGGCGACCACTATGGAAGGTAAGACAACGGAGGGAGGAAGACTAAGCTGGTCTTAGGTGCTTGGAGGTGCTGACTCCTTCAAGGAATACAACTTCACTCCCTCAGAGAAGATAGACGAGAAGAGATTTGTGACCATTGACAATCGCACATACGAGGCAATGGAAAAGTACTAGGAACATACAACCATCATGTATGTCATGGGTAAGTATCCATACTACCATCATTTTCTCGCATGGATTAGGTGGGTTTGAAAGATGAAGGGGGGTTTGATCTGTTCTCCAAATCAGATCAGTTATTTCTTCTTCACTTCAACTCAGTTGAGGACAAGCATGCAATCATTCAAGGAGGACTTAGATGGTTTGATGGGAGGCTGGTGGTGGTCAAAGACTATAAAATTGGTGACAATATTCAGAAAGATCTCTTCTGCACCCTCCTAGTTTGGACTAACATACCTAGCATGGGGAGAAACTGGTCTCCACATGTTGTTGGTAGTGTTACTAGTGGCGTAGACAAACTACTGAGGATTGATTTCCGACCGTTAGGGCAAGAATCCCTTCGTGAAGCCTGTTCCTTGGTTTAGATTGATGTTGATGAGGACCCTCTTAAGGAGGTTGGGGTCAACATGCCAAACCATGTAGCCTCAGAAGTGTCAATCAAATACAATCACATTCCAGTGAGATGCCCATACTGTAAGGTTTTCAGACATAGCGTCGATGATTGCCCATTGAAGAAGATGATTGAAGACCCAAAACTAGTAGAAAAGCAATACAAAGAGACTTGGAAAGTTTTTGGAAACAGAAAGAAGATGAGGAAGGACACCAGTGATGGATCCAATGCTATTCAAAATTTCCAGTTCTAGTTAGTAATAGATTTGATAATCTAAACCTTGAGGACCAAGTGACTGAACATAATGTTTCCACTACTAAAACCAATGTTGATATTATCATTGTGTCATACGAAGACAAAGAAGACAAGACTATCTTGGTGCAGAAGAGATCATTGCTGATGTAAGCCAAAAGTGTGAACTAGGTCCTAAGGCTTTGGAAGAAGGTGATATCCCTAGAACACCTGGCTCAAAGAAGAAGGACAAGAATGCTAGAGTGGACAGGCCACAAAGAACTTGATCATCTAGCAAGGGTCATAAATGACCTTTCTTATGATGAATGTACATGGTTCTGGTAAACCATGTAAGAAGAGGGAGGTCAGGAAATCTATAATGGATTCACAAGCTTCCATAGATATTCTAGTTGATACAAAAATCAAAACTCATATGAAACACCTATCTGAAAATCTCATGCCTACAGGTTGGAAATGGCTAGCTAATCATGACTTCGATGACAATGGGTGTATTTGTGTTGGATGGAATCCAAAAAGTTGGGACATTACCAGCTATGACATGAATGATCAATAGATCACCATGAAATGCTTGAATAAGGGAGGTCTACAAATTGTACTCACAACTATCTATGCAAGGAACCTTTGTCAACAAAGATCTGACTTATGTGAAGCACTAGTGAGAATATAATGTTCCTTGGTTAGTTATTGGTGATTTTAATAACATAGAAAAAGGGAGGGAAAAGGCGGTGGTAGAGAGGTCCCTATCCAAGTACTCATCTCATTCTATACTACAGTAGACAATGCTAATCTCACTAAACTTCCCACTATTGGTAATGAAGTCTTTACTTGGCATAACAAGCAAGGTACAATGAAGAGAATTGCTTATAAGCTGGATCGAGCATTGGTTTGTTAGCTAAATTGGACATTAATGTAGCCTTTGTTTTGATGATGACAAACATTTCATTCTTGTGGATCTAACGTGCTACTTGAGTAATTTAGGTTTCAAAGGAATAAGAAAATCCTACCAAGTGTGAAGATGAAGATAAATGAAAATTTAAGATTAAATACGCTTAATTATATAAATGTTCATGATTGTACTCAAATGTAAACACTTACACAAAAAGATAATGTACAAGTACATATACATCATGTAAATCAAGTGTTAGATCTTCCCTACCCACTTATAACCCCTAGATAGATTTCCCCCCAAATTAGAGTCACCAACACACATTGTAACACACACTTAGTAGGTGATTCAAAAGTCTAAAATAGGGATACCCTCAGTCAAAGAACTTGTCGACCGAGACACACTCTATCAAAGTTCTTGTTGACTGAGAACCACCTCGGTCGAACTTAAGATCACTATTCAACAACTTACACATTTGTGCTCTAAAACACTCTTCGATCAAACATATTCTTGACCGAGTAAGCAACGGTCTAAATCTTGTGACCGTTAGACTGAGTGGTTGGTAGTTGGGAGTTGAAAATAGATGTTGCAACACTTTTACCTTAACCCTAGGCTTGATTGAAGAAAACCTCGACCAAGAGACAGATTGATCAACTAAATTGTCGACCGAGCAGGGTTCTGGATTGTTCTTTTCAAGCACAAACAAATTAGCAATTGCTAGCCAACTAATGTACACCTAACAGCTAGTTAAGCACTAAGAACACTCTAGACACTCCCTAAAACGTCCCTGATCACTTGTAAACCATTCCTATAAATAGGAGAGGCCTTAGGACACCCAAAACACAACTTTCATACACAATACACAAGCTACACTTGAGCATCGATTATTGAAAGCAACAAAGCTAGAATTCACTTGCCATCTTCATCCTTGTGCTCTAGAATTGTGTCCTATAGTTACAAACTCCTAGCCACCACATATAGCCACATACATCCTAAGTGGATAGGAGATCTAAATTCTTGATATAGGATCAAAACATTGTGCTGCATTTTTGTATTCGTTCCTTCCAATCCCCCTTCACAGGTACAAGTTGCGATCGCTCCTTGGCTACTCCAAGATCGTAGAGGCTACTTGAGGGAGCACCGGTGAAGCTACTTCCTGGTGGAGAAGGCTTCTTCAAGAAGAGCTAGAGATTAATTCAAGGGAAGCTGCTTCAAGGGAGGTTGGAGCTACTTCTAAAGGAAGGCTATCTCAAGGTGGTGGAGCTACTTCAAGGAGGTGAAGGCCGCTCCAAGGACTTGAAGTTACTTCAAGAAGGCTGCTTTAGGGAAGTTGAGGCTACTTCAAGGAGAAGGCTACTTCAAGGGTATAGAAGGTGATTATATTTTTTTCAACATCCTTGCAAGGTAATAAAATAAATCACTTTCAAAATCCCAATCGGAAACAATTGGGTAGTGGACTGACTACCTTTGATTTCAAAGGTAGGAACCACTCTACATCCAAGTGTCTTACTTGTTTCCTCCTCCTTCTTTGGTTGAGTTCTTTTAAATTTTTTAATTAATTTTAAATTATCCAAAAAGCTCTATTCACCCCCCTCTAGATCTTTCAATTGGTATTAGAGCATGTCTTCAAGGAGCCATAACAGGTCTTAAAGAATGGGGGACGGTGTACTTCACAACCTCAACCTTGAAGGAACCTACATAAGCCGACCACCACTCTTTAATGGAAGATACTACACTTTGGAAGAGTAGGATGCAAGTTTACTTATAAGGGATAAGTTTGGACCTTTGGAGAATGGTATCTGCAACCTATGTACTTCCAATGACGGAATATGCAACATGGGATCCAAATATGGTAAAACAAATTCAATTAAATGCAAAAGCGGTAAGAATTTTATATTGTTCTATTTTAGTAAGTGAGTTTAATAGAATATATTCATGTGATACAGCTTATGATATATGGCATAAACTATATATAACACATGAAGGTACTACCCAAGTTAAAAACACTAAGATTAATATTCTTAAACAAAAATTTGAACAATTTCGGATGCAATCTACTGGTGATATGTATGTAAGATTTTCTTCAATTGTTAGCAACTTAAGTGCATTAGTCAAATATATAAGTGAAGAATATCATGTGTCTAAAATCCTTAGATCTTTGCCTCCAAAATACAAGCCAAGGGTGACAACCATTGAAGAAGCTAATGATCTCACCACATTGAGGGTGGAGCAGCTTATTGGTAATTCAGAAACTCATGAAATCACTCTTGAAGAAGAAGAAAGATTGACAGTCAAACACAAGAAGGAGAAAAGTAGGACATTGCTTTTAAGGAAGAAACCAAAGAAATTAATGAAACAAGTGAAGAAGATAGTGAAGAGGAGGCACTCATTGTAAATGGTAAGCAATATAGAAGGTTTAAAACTAAAAAAATTCTTCTATTTCTTCTTCTTCTTTCCTTACATGCTTTGAATGTGGTAAGAAGGGACATTTAAAAAATGAGTGTCCCAAAATCAAGAAGGGAAATAAATCTTCTCTCAAGAAGAAAGAGAAAGCCTACAAAGCAGCTTGGGATGACTCGAGCGATGATAGAAAAAGTGAAGAAGAAGTGGAATGTCTCATGACCAAAGAAGACATGGTAAGATGTTTCATTGCAACAACAAATGAAGAAGAAAATGAGGTAAGTCTTCTTGATTTATCTAAAGAAGATTTATTCACTAGTATTGAAGAACTACATGATAAATATGTTGATTGTAAAAAGAAATTAAAAAAACTTACAAAAACCAATGAAGATTGTTATGCTGAATTGAATGATCTTACTTTGGAAAAGAAAAATCTTATGTCTGAAAAAGCTACTTTGAAATCATCTATTAATGATTGCAATATTAAGTTGCTTGCTCTAGAAACTAACAATAACTTTCTTTGCCAAGAAAAGGTCGAATTTCTTGCTAAGATAAATGATCTTGATACTCAACCTATTCTATGTACTCATTCAAATTATGATGCCATTATCAAAGAAAGAGATAGTTTGTTAACTAATCTAGATCAAGCAAAGTTAGACAGTAAAAAGAGAATGGATGAAATTTCTAAGTCACCAAAGGATATTAGTAGCTTGAAAAATAAAGATATTCTTGATAAAATTCTAAAAGACTCTTGTGGTCAAATTCGGAGGAGAGGACTAGGTTATGTGCCCAAAGATAAATCCTATAAAAACCTAGAACTAAAAGGACACAAGTACTCAAAACTAAAGTCATATATGTGCCTAAAGACAATCTAGCTAAAAATAGAAATGTAATTGATTCTATTTGCTGTCATTATTGTTTACGTCAGGGAAATTATTCATTCTCTTGCCCATACAAGAAAAAGGGTGTTGACTTGGTTTGGGTTCCAAAACCCCAACTTAAAAATATTGGTCATAATAGTTGATATTTGACCTAAGCTTCACTTTGAAATTTATAACATCTTATCTCAACTGAATTAAGCTTGAACTTATATATCTTTGATCACTTAATTGTGTTATCTAAGAATTATGACATGATATGTTTACATTATAAATACTAAAATCACTAAAAATGCACATATTTTAATATCGGTCGACAAAATGCTCGACCGAGACCTCTTTCGATCGAATACAAGCTAAATTGAAGATAGTTCTATCAAATTTGGTTTTAGTGGAAAATCTTTTCGGTCAAAAAATAGTTCGATCGAGAAATTTTTCTATCAAAAATATATTCGACCGATAAGAGTTCTGGCAGGTCTGTTTAGTAAGAATATAATTATCAAATTGTAACTGAATTCAGTAACCCAAATTTGTAATGTACTTTTCATAGGAAAATATATGATTAATCCTAACCAAAAGGACCACTATATGGGGACCAAAACGTTATACTTTGTAGGATAGATGGCCTATAGAGATTGACCCAACAAGCATACAACCAGAAATAAGACGATATCCACTCACATGGATAAAAGGGCAAACTTATTGGTCACATGGCTTAACATCCCTTGCAAATGGTTAAGAAATTAATAACATTCATTGATCCCACCATGAGCCTAAAGGAATCTCATATCATTTCAGGGGTTAACATCCCTTGCAAATGATTGAGAAATTAATCTTGATTTTTAAAATTGTGGCTAAATTTGGCATTAGTTTTGAATAAAACAATTAAGGGGGAGTAATCAATTAAGGGGGAATCTTATTAACTAACACATATAATTATATGGCTATCTTTTATATTTTAGAAATGTTTGTCATCTTCAAAAAGGGGGATATTGTTGGCTAAATTGGACATTAATATAACCTTTGTTTTAATGATGACAAACATTTCATTCTTTTGGATCTAACATGTTACTTGAGTGTTTCAGGTTCAAAGGAATAACGAAATCCTATCAAGTGGGAAGATGAAGATAAATGAAAATTAAAGATCAAATACGCTTAATTGTATAAATGTTCATGATTGTACTCAAATGTAAACACTTGTAAAAAAAATAATGTACAAGTACTTAGATATCATGTAAACCAAGTGTTAGATCTTCCCTATGCACTTATAACCCTTAGATAGATTTCTCCCCAAGTTAGAGTCTCCAAAACACATTGTAACACACACTTAGTAGGTGATTCAAAAGTCTAAAATAGGGACACCCTCGGTTAAAGAACTTGTCGATCGAGACACTCTCGGTCAAAGTTCTTGTCGCTTGAGAACCACCTCAATTGAACTTAAGAGCATTGTTCAACAACTTACACATTTGTGCTCTTAAACAGTTTCCGATCAATTCTCGATCGAGTAAGCAACGATATAAAGCTTGTGACTGTTAGACTGAGTGGTTGGTAGTTGGGAGTTGAAAATAGGTGTTACAACACTTTAGTCTTAAATCCAAGCTTAGTCAAAGAAAACCTCAACCAAGACATAGTTCGGTCAAACAAATTGTCGACCGAGTAGGGTTTTGGATTGTTTTTTTCAAGCACGAACAAATTAGCAATTGCTGGCCAACAAATGTACACCTAATGGCTAGTTAAGCACTAAGAACACTCTAGACACTCCCTACAATGTCCGTAATCACTTGTAAACCATTCCTATAAATAGGAGAGGCCTTAGGACACCCAAAACACAACTTCCATACACAATACACAAGTTACACTTGTGCATCCACTACAGAGAGCAACAAAGCTAGAATTCGCTTGCCATCTTCATCCTTGTACTCTATAATTATGTCCTATAGTTAAAAACTCCTAGCCACCACATATAGCCATGTCCATCCTAAGTGGATAGGAGATCAGAATGCTTGATATAGGATCAAAGTGTTGTGCTACATTGTTGTATTCCTTTCTTCCAATCCCCCTTCACATGTACAAGTTGTGATTGCTCCTTGGCTACTCCAAGATCATGGAGGCTGCTTGAGGGAGCACCAGTGAAGCTACTTCTTGGTGGAGAAGGCTGCTTAGAGAAGATCTTGAGATTAACTCAAGGAAGGCTTCTTCAAGGGAGGTTGGAGCTACTTCTAAAGGAAGGCTATCTCAAGGTGGTGGAGCTACTTTGAGGAGGTATAGGCTGCTCTAAGGACTTAAAGTTACTTCAAGTAGGCTGCTTCAAGAAGGCTGAGGCTACTTCAAGGAGAAGGATACTTAAAGGGTGTAGAAGGTGATTGTATTTTGTGTAACATCCTTATGAGGTAATAAAATAAATCACTTTCAAAATCCCAATTGGAAACAATTGGGTAGTGGACTGACTACCTTTGATTTCAAAGGTAGGAACCACTCTACATCCAAGTGTCTTCCTTATTTCCTCCTCCTTCTTTGGTTGAGTTCTTTAATTATTTTAATTAATTTTAAATTATCCAAAATTCTCTATTCACCCCACCTCTAGATCTTTCATGGTTAACGACGATTGGGTTAGTAGATTTCCATGTTCAAAAGTGGGACTTAATACGTGCACCTTCTCTAATCATTCTTCTATCAATGTTAATCTCAAGGAACTGTCAAAGAAATGGAGACCCTTCTATTTTCTGAACTTCATGATGGATCAACCTGGTTGTAGGGATATTATTAACTCTACTTGGAATCGTCAATGCACTGGTAACCCACTTTATAGGTTCATGCAGAAACTTAAACATGTCAAATATGATTTGAAGATATGGTCAAAGAAGTATGTTAATCTGAAGAACTTAATTAGTAGAGAAAGTATGGAGATGTATGACATTTGTTCTACCTTGAGGAAGAATTCCTTGGATGATGATAGTTGAAGAGAAGTTCTTCTAGCAACACACCAGACTAGAGTGGGTAGCTAATGGTGATAAAAACACCAAGCTATATCACACCATAGTCAAGTGATGTGATGCTATTAACACCATAACTAAGCTGTTTGATTGTGTAGGTAATCGCCTTGAAGATGAGAGAAGCATTTCTAATGAAACCTTGAACTTATTTGAAGGTCTTTACAATCATCCTCAAAGCATGGATCCAATCCCTGAATGTGACTAGATCAATCAAGTCTCAAAGGATGACAATATATCCCTTTGCAACATGTCGGACATCTAAGAAATCAAAGACTCACTTTGGAGCATTAGAGCTAACAAGATTCATGGTCCTGATGGCTTCAATGGGTTCTTTTATAGAGCTAACTGGGAGACAATAAAGGAGGATCTAAGTCAAGCTATATAGTGGTTCTTCAAAGGAGGTAATATGATCTGCCATGCTAATCATGTTTTTCTTGCATTGATTCCCAAGAAGGATATGATTGCTACGTCAACTGATTTTCACCCAATTTCCTGCTGCTCTATGTTATACAAAATCATTATGAAGATCATCTCTAAAAGATTGGCTACTATCTTACCTAAAATAGTATCTAAGTATTAAGGGGCCTTTGTCAATGTACGTTGCATTGAGAATTGCTCAATGCTATATTCTGAGTTTACTATCAACTTCAATACCAAGAATAGCTCGCCTGGGGCCTGTGTTAAGCTCGACATCACCAAGGATTTTGACTCTATTAACTGGTCATATCTATGGAGTTTGCTCAAGGAATTTGGCTTCTATGATAGATGGATTTCCATGATACAACAGTGCATTGAGACCCCCTCCTTTTCACTTCTTATTAATAGTAGCTCGGTTGGTTTCTTTAAGAACTCCACTATCACCCCTTCTCTTTGCTATAGCAACTGAAGGCCTAAGAAGGTGTATTGATAAGTCTTATGATCTGGGCAAGCTGAATTCTTATAATATCGGAAATACTAGGGTCTTCAACCATCTTCTCTTTGTGGATGATGTTCTCACTTTCATTGAAGGAAGGATCAGAAGTCTACAAAACCTTAGAAACCTTCTCCTGGAGTTTGGGAAGGTATCTGGCATGAAATATAATCTACTTGAAACCCACATATATGTATCTAAGTCTTATAGAGATAAAGAGGCCCTTACCAACACCATTGGTATTCAAAGGGGTGAATGGCCTACCAAGTATCTTGGTTCTCCCCTAGCAGGTGGAAATCTTTGTCGGAAAAACTTCCATGACTATCTTGAAAAACTAAAGGATATGATTTGTAAATGGCTAGGTTCAATGATTTCTATGGCAGGGAGATTGATACTTATTAACTATTGTGTTATGGGTCTGATTAACTACTGGCTTAGATAAGGGGAGGTGCCCTATGTTGTCTTACATAGGATGGATATCATGCTAAATGGTTTCATCTGGTGCAGTGTAGCTCATCCAGCAAGTTGGGACAAACTAGACTACCCTCATGAAGAGGGTGGTTTAAGTTTAAAGATCCTTTTAGAGGATGTGTATAAACCACATTCCTTAATTGGAATAACTGAGAGGATGTGTATGTGACACAACCTAATGGTTTTATATATCCATTAATGCAAATAAAGTCTATAAGCTAAAAAGGTCTATATGAGGATTGAAGCAAGCATCTCAAATTTTGAATCTTCGATTTGACAAGATAGTCAAAGGGTTTGACTTGAGACATAATGGAGATGGAACCTATGATTACAAAATATTTAGTGGGATCATATTGATATTCCACATAATGATGGGGAATAATGTCCTTATCCTGCAAATGATAAAACCTGGCAAGGAAAGTACCTTTTATGAAGGGTTTATGGGAAGCATCCTATGTGATAGGGATTGAGGTCTATAGAGATAGATCTGGAAAGCTCTTGACCTAAGTAAGAGCACATACATTAGTAAGATGTTGAAGGGTTCAACATGCAAGATTCAATGCGAGAAAACTTGTCTATTTCCATGGAGTTAGTCTCCCAGGAGCCTACTTTCCCAATTCTTATGAAGAATAGGAAGACATGGATAGATTCCATATGCATTTGCAATTGGATCTATCTCAAATGCAATGTTATGTACTTATCCCGTTATCTTGTATATATATGGACATGACGAGAGGATATCTAGTCATCTCATATGTACTAACATGATGAGAGGACATATATATATACATGGCTAGAAATCTCGAATGTATTGGACATGATGAGAGGGTATATGTCAACTACCAGTGAGAGTCACTGGACTACCATAAAGAACATCCTTAGATTCTTGTGAATCACTTAAAGGATTGGTTTCTTAGTTATGGTAATAAGGAAGAGTTGGATGTAAAGGGTTACACCCATGCAAGCTTCCAAACTGATAAAAATAATCACAATCTAAATTTATGTTTGATATTAAATAAGAACTATAAGCTAGAAAGGGTTATGAGCTGATGACAGTTGTTCTAATCTAAAAAAGAAGTCAAGTATCTCTATGTTATGAAAACAACAAAGGATATTGTATGGATCAAGAAGTTCATACGGATGAACTTATGTGATGTTCCAACCATTGATGACACAATAGAAATGTTGATGACAATAATGGAGCTACTAGTTAGGATAGGAATCTTAGATAGCATACTATGGAACTTCCATCTCATACGAGTTTTTGTATAGAGGAGAGATGTGAAAATTGTAAAATACCAACTTAAAGCAAACGTTGCTAAACCTGCTATAAAAGAACTTGTGCAATAGTAAGTCACTCAGGATGAGATATGTGGGGGATTGGCTCTAAGTGCAAGTGGGAGTCTATTGGTATATAATACCCAGAAAGCCAATCATATGATGATTGGGATATGACATTAGATACTCAATTTGATAATAATAATAAAAGGCAAGCTTCCAATTTATTTTGTATGTTCAGTAATGAGATAATGAATAACATAACAAATGTCTAGAGAATATTATTACTCTATGACGTATGTCTTCAGGTTGAGGACTTGAGAAATGAGATCATACGGATGTTAAGAGTACATATATATATTCTCATGATGTCTTTTATTGGTTGTTATTGTGGAAGGTAGATAGACAACAATAACACATAAGATCAGAGTGCGATTTGGTTGATGTTAGAGTCTCATCAGTCATGATATGGAAATATCAAACCAAGCACACAGATACATGTTAGAGAATAGCGTATCGGACATACCCGCCATGAGATTGACACATGGAAGCCTTCATCATGGAAGTCATAGTCAACTCTCACGATGATGATGGTGGTTGTGGTTCTTAGACCTAAAACCACTGCACTCATCACATGTCGTTGGATACACTTTGACATCATCAAATGTAGTCCTGAAACATGGATTGTTATAATGGTGATGATTGGGTGACTTTGACACATGGGGATTGAATGTGAGTGATAGATATGGGATTTGTCCCTCCGTACGAGTATGATATCCAAAGCCTCTTGATTAGAGAGACTGAGAAAAGTATGGCCATACGCATGTGAGTCAATATGTGATATTGAGCTTACATATATCTCATGCAGTCTGCTCTTGTTCAAGGAATAAGATTGAATAATAATGAGGATAACTATTCCATGCCTCTAGTTCTATCTGGATATTAGTGGCAAAGGAACTATACAAACACTGTGACACCATACACAGATTGTAGGTTGAAGTTGCTCTCCAACTTTCCATTCACTTTGTTAGCAATGACGTGCGACTACGCACCACTCTTCACTTGTGATGTTATAAGGTAGTTATGGACATTCACTGCCAACGTGATATGGAACCTATATGGTCACACACATAGGAACTCATCTAATGGAGGAGTTTGGTCTTGAATGATGATTTAATTAAGTACTAAAGTGTTTAGGTACTCAATTCCCACAACAGATCGATGGATTGGCTGACTGAACTACCACACGACCATCTCACTAGGTGAGATGGTTGTTTGGGCAGCCAGACATGAATCTCAAGTGTTGAGATGGCAATTTGGGTTGTCATGCAGATCAAAAATTGAATTGGCTTAGTTTTTCACTATAAACCGATTGGTTCAAGCTATTGAACCAATCGACTTGACTTGAACTCACCAGACGACCATCTGCATGAGTGAGACGGGCATCTCTCTTGTGTGAGATAGCCTGGTTGGGATGAACGAAAGTTCTATAATTTTCTCAAACTCGTTTCAATTGCACATAGTTGGGGTGCAAGTAAATTAATGTATGACACTAATTAGGAAATTATTTGGCAATTCATATCTGACTGGGAAAGCGTGAAATGACCGTCTTGCTTATGAGATGACCGTCTCGCATCTCAGATGACCATTTCGCTTAGCAAACAACTATCTCACTTGTGAGATGACTGTCTCACTTCGGAGAGACGATCGTTTCATCACACGCAGGTTGTGAAACTTCTAGAAAAGTTGTGAAAAATCAATATATACTTGTCCTTTCCACTCACGCTTTAGTCTCGCATTGGCTGGGGATTGGGAACCCTGACCCTAACCCCTCCTATATATAGAGGGGTACTGGGGGCTTCCCAGAACACAAATACTACACAAACAATTGAGAATCAATTGCTTTGATAGGTGTTGTCCTCTCTGGTTGTGGTAACCATGAGAGCCCAGGCAAGTCCTACACAACTAAGAAGGGATAGCCAGGGGAGATCAACAATTGAGGATCATTGTTGTAGGAGAGCATGTTGGTGACTATTACACCAATGGGAGGGACAACTCCATGTCTGTTCCTACATGATGACATGCGTTCTAGTTGGTCCGTGTGGACTACTCTAGAGGTAGGAGTCTGTTGGTTGATACTAGGAGGGAAACGTCAACTCGTAGTCTGTGGTGAGATCTGAGGAGCCGCTATAGCAGTTGTCTGAGTCTGCTATCCATGAAGGAGCAGTCAGAAAAGTTCGAGTGTAACTAGGAGTTGCACAGACACCGTCCAAGATAGAGTGTGCATCTACATCAACGAGGATTTTCACTGGACTTACTCCATGACCAGATATATCTTCATAAAACCATCCTTCCCATTACATAGTTATTGATGCGATCTGCTGGCTAATGGGAAATATTTTAGTAAAAAATATTGTTTCTGCTACCTACCAAATGCCATATGTCCCTACAATATATGTCTACGTAGCCAAGTATAATAAAAAAATGAAAGAAAAACAAAACATATTAACAAAAATATCACCATTGAGAAAATAATAGGAATGTCAAATTCATATGACATGTAATTGTTAAAGATACTCACATTATCTGATTCATGAGGTACCTAAAGTGTAAGTACCTCACTTTTCAGTAACCCCAATTAAGGAAGGCCAAAAAGATGAAACCCATTACCTAAACATTTCCTGAGGATCTAGATTCTAATAATAATAAATAATATTAAATGATTTCCATTAATTCAAAAATATTGTTTACAAGATGCTCCTCTAGGAATTATATAATTTTCCATCATCAGAATGATACATATGAGAACTATATGAGCAGAAGTATCTATCTAATCCTCTTTACAAGTTCATTTTAATGTCTTTGAGTACATTCATTTGCCCATGACATGTTGATATCATCTTATCTAGCATGTACCTAAAAAGTCATGAAACAAAAGCACATATCACTATAACAAGTTATACTGTGTACCTGGGGTGCATGCAAAAGTGTGCAAGTAAACTAACAACATATATTAAATCAAATACTTGCAAATAAGAACAAACATTTTATTCACATAATCTTTCTTTACCTGATACCCATAGTGGCATTATAATTAAACACAATGTAAATAAACATCCAGCAATTTAGTTGTTCAATACTTAAGAAACATTTTGCAATCACCAATAAACTAATGCAGGTAGTCATAGGTGTAACCACATACCTTTTGTAGAACCATTCAGATCATGCAATTATATTTCAAGTACATATAATCAAGCCATTCAACAGATCCAAACAAATAAGAATTCATCATTTAATATGCATGTATGTAAATCCTAAAGTGTCACAATCACATCAATCACATTAAATCCTATAGTCTAGGGTTTAGGTTTTCTCATTATCAAATTATCACTAGGGTTATACATTGATACTCCAGTTCCCATGTTCAGTGATCTATTGACTCAATAACCCTAGTTCATATTAGGAGTAATCATGATTATCAAATCTACCAAATTATATCATTAGATTCAATATGTCCCTTAATGACACATCAAGTTATGATCTTTAATCATAAATCTTCATATGCATGATTATCCTCATTAGCAACTCTAATTATCATCATTATGGCCATAATCACCTTATATTCACATTATGTCCTATTAGATCAGATAATAACACAAAAGAACAACTTTTAATGCTATCAACATTTCAATACCCAAATCTAAGGTTTGTGTGCTTTAATCACCACTTAATCATGTATAGCACTATTTTTAGAATAGGAAGCATAATTAGACATTAAAAGTAGCATATTCAGATTCTACATATTTTTATGATTAATTTAATGTATAGATTGCCTATAATTGGATAATTCTAGCCATTAATACAATATCTGGAGGACATACTTAATATAGCTAAATTACCTTGGAAAAACAAGTTGCTATTGGGTCTTCGGTCTAGTGGGATATTAGGGTGCGACCCACATCTTGGGCAGCCCATGAGCTGTCTGGGTTAAACTATATATTTACTTACTTGAACCAACCACCAACTCACGGAAGGGGAGGGTTCAGTCTAGCACTGAGTTGACCCAACCTCCTTCTTCCTCCTGCAATCGTCTATGGGAGACCAACACATCAATCACGCATTACTGACTAGCATCTTTCGGTAGCACTCCCAAAACTCTCCTCCTCTCACTGATTCCACTTAGGGAAGGCATCCCATATTATTTTAAGTGATAGACTCATCCACCGTGGCATCTATAGGGATTCAAACTCCCTCTCAGACCCATGGCTTTCAATGGGGTTTAGATGTTGGTATGTATGCCCAAAGAGCCATTTATATGATTATTGAGATGGCATAAAGGATTTGATTGATAATAATAAAGGATAGCTTCCAATTCATTCTGTTTCACTCAATTATGAGATAATGAGGAAACATAATGGATGTATAAAGAATGACAATACTCAATGATGTATGTCTTCAAGTATGTGAAATGAACAATGAGATCATACATATGTTAAGAGTGTGTACATTCTTATTATTTCCCTAGTTGGTTGTTACTGTGGAAGGAAGATAGACAATAGTAACACATAAGACTAGAGTGTGTTTTGGTTGATGACAAAATCTCATTAGTCATTATATGGTATATCAAACCAAGCACACATATACTTGTTTGAGAATAGTGTATCGAACATACCCACCTTGAGACTGACACATGGAAACCATAAAATGGTGGTCATAGTCATCTCTCATAGTGAATGTGGTGATTGTGGTTCTTTGACCTGAAGTCACTACACTCATCACATGTCATTCGGCATACTTTGACATCATCCAATGTAACCCTAAATAAGGATTGCCATAACTGTGATGATTGGGTAGTTATGACACATGGGGACTGATTGTGAATGATGTAGATGGGATTTGTCCCTCCTACTGGAGTTTGATATCTTGACCACTTGATAAGCGAGACTAAAAAAAATCATTTGCATGCACATGTGAATCAATATTTGATATAGAGGTCATATATATCTCAGACAGTCTGCTATAGGTTCAAGGAACATGGATTGAATGTTGAAGAGGATGATAATTCCATGCCTCTTGTTCATTCCGGATATCAGTGATAAAGGAATTATACAATCATTGTAGAACCTCACACAAATTGTAGGTTGAAGATGTTCTGCAACTTTCCATTCACTTGGGTAGCACCGATGTGCAACTAGGTAGTACTCTTTGCTTGTGTTGTTATGACAAAGTTATGGATATTCACTGCCATCATAATATTGGGCATATGGGGTTATACACATAGGAATTCATCTAGAAGAGGAGTTTATCTATGAATGTTGTTTTAGTTGACTACTAAAGATGTTTGGGTGTTCAATTAAAAAACCAATTATCTGACCAGACTCAGAACCATCAGGTTCAAGGGTTAGACTGATTGGTTAGGGTGTCAAGTTGATTGGAAATTGAATTGGCTGAATTTTGCATGAGTTAGGACACCAATTGATTGCCTCACTGGGTGATACGATCAACTCAGGTTTGTGAGACAACTGGTTCACCTAGTGCATCAATCGGATCGGTCATGCCAACTAAAGCTTCTTTTGATTTTCCCAATTCATTATAATAGTTGATCTTTCACTTGTTCAATTTGATTGGTACAAGGAATTATTGGTGGACATTAATTGGAAACAAATTTTCAATTCAAATTGTGATCGGGAAACATGTGAAACGATTGGCTCACTAAGTAAACTAATTGGTTCACTCTCCCAACATATTGTTCACCAATATAGCAATTGGATCACCTGTCATAGGGCAATAAATTCATGGAAATTCCAGTCCCTTCCACTCCCACATAGAATAGGAGCCCAGACCTTAACCCCTCCTATAAATAGAGGGGTATTGGGGGCTTCTCAGAACACAACTCAGTTACCTCTAAAAATTGTTGTCCTCTCTTGTTGTGATAACCAATAGAAAGCTCGAGCAAGTCCTATCCAATAAAGGGAGGGATAGCAAATGAGAAACAATTATGGGCGAGAAAGTTGGTGACTAATACACCAATGGGAGGGACAACTCCTTCTTGTCTGTTATAGTTGAACTATATGAGTTCTAGGTGGTCTGTGTGGACTACCATAGATGTGAGGGGGCCTTTCCTATTGCTAGGAGGACAACTTCAGCCAGTAGTTTGTGGTGAACACCAGGGGCTACACATACGTCATCTAAGAGCAACCAAAAGATAGTTGCACATCTACTACATTGAGTTATAGTCTTTGTACTTGCTCTAGGACCAGACATGAACTCATTAAAGCATCATTTCCATTACATAGTAGATGATGAGATCTTGTTGTTCTGGGGAATATGGATAGATAATTTTTTTTTGCTACCTACTTTGTGCCCATATTTCCCAATAGTGGTATTAGAGCCACATCATTTTACTATGTTTTGGGATAATCGATATGATTAGATTTTTTGTATTCATAATTGATTTATTGCACACGACGTGAATAATTAAACTGATTAATGTTGAAATCCAATCAATGACCATATATAATCTCAAACTTATATATATATATATATATATATATATATATATATATATATACAGAGAGAGAGAGGGAGAGAGAGAGATAGAGAGTCAGGCTAGAATACACTCGAGTGTATAGATCACACAAATACACTCAAGTGTGTTTGCATATCAAGACTATTTTTTGCAAAATGTAAACCATTGATCTTCATTGTCATACTATAACTAGGCAACATACAAATTTTGAGCCCATTTGGATGATTGTAAGTCACTCATCCAAGGGCAACAAAATCGACGCACGAAACTAATTTGAAATGCATAATTTTTGCGGTCTTCATAACATGACCTATAAATGTCCAAATGGGCTCAAATTTTGTGTATGAGCTATTCACAAGATGTTTAAGAAGATCAATGGATTATATTTTTGGAAAAGATATTGCATCATGAAAAACAACTTGAGTGTATTCTGCTCCGGATACACTCAAGTGTATTCTAGCCTGACTCTCTCTCTCTCTCTTTCTCTCTCTCTCTCTCTCTCTCTCTCTATATATATATATAGGCTAAAAGAATTGTGTACCCGAGTACATGTAGCTTATATGTACCCATCTTCATTTATGATTATTATAAAAATACGAAAAGAAATCCAACCTTATGGATGTGATGCACACCCTATAGATAACATGTGTATCAAAAATCACTTCAAACTGACATTTGCAGATCACTAAATGAAAGAAAATACATATTTTCTAATCAACGGTAAGTTGCAGGAACTACAGAAACCGTTGAATGATATATTGTTATATCTTATGATATACATGAGGTACGGTTGTGATTTTTTGAACACATCTAATCTATTAAGTTTTGATTCAATCTATATGGTTGGATTGAACTAATGTATTCGACATATGTCATTTTCATGGTCGGTACACACTTCCTAGCCTCATATATATATATATATATATATATATATATATATATATATATATATATGTATGTATGTATATATATATATGTATATATATAGGGCGTTCATTCGTTGCCCGCACGGGTAACTTGGATTTTCACTACCCTGCAGCTAAAAAAGTAACTCACCTAGCAAAAAAAGTAAGTCTGCTGTCAAAAAAGTAACTATGGTGGCCAAAAAAGTAACTCTACTGGCCAAAAAAGTAACTCTGTACAAAATATACAGCAGATATATATAAGGACGGGTTTTTTGATTTTGGAGGGGCAAATGATATTATTTTTGGCCAAAATTTTTTGGAGAGCTAGACAAAATAGTCTTCTACAATAACGAAATTTTTTTTTTGAAAAAAAGTGGTCGGAAGGGTGGGCGGGTAGCTACCCGCGCGGGTAGCCCAGATTTTCGCTACCCGGCAGCCAAAAAAGTAACTCTCCTGGCCAAAAAAGTAACTCTGTTGTCAAAAAAGTAACTATGGTGAACAGAAAGTAACTACACGAATAAAAGAGTAACTCTGTACAAAATATACTTCAGATATATATAAGGATGGGTTTTTTTATTTTGGAGGGGAAAATGATATTATTTTTGGCTAAAATTTTTTGGAGAGCTAGACAAAATAGTCCTCTACAATTGCAAATTTTTTTTTGAAAAAAAGTAGTTGGAAGGGTGGGCGGGTATCTACCCGCGCGGGCAATAAAGATGGGCATATATATATATATATATATATATATATATATATATATATATATATATATATATACATATGAAATTTACACACATTGTCTTAAAAGCAAGTTTTGATGGTGGATGTGTAGCATGGTTATGGACAATAACCTAATTATCTTTGCATGGTGGTTGTGTTTATTTCCTATTTTATCTCAGTTTGCATACTGAGCCTCTACCTTCTTCTTCCCAATGTAAACGTATTATTCTATCCTATCTTTACTCCCCTCAAATGTAACTAGAGGTTTCTCATTACCATGTAATAAGTTTAATAGCAATAGGATAGTTTCTTTTCTTACAATGATGAGCATGACAATCAACGTTAGGCAAGCCGACCATTTAAAGTGACGAGCTGACTGGCTAGAGGATCGAGGAGGGCATAATGTAGGAGAAGTGAACTGACCTACTGGTGGACCCAACTGACCATCTAGAGGTGTCCAAACATCGGTAGGATAGGAGGCCAGCTGATCATTTCTGGCAACCAACCTACAGGTCATGAGGTGAGTTGATTAGTTCAAGGGTTGAACTGATCAATCTAGATTGGCAAGCACAAATTTACACCAACAAAAAATTTCTAAATGAGATGTGGACCCTAGGTTATGGTGATCACTTTTTGCTTTATATTGCATGTTTATGTTGTGGGATATAGCATGTATATGATACATACTATATATGTGTGTGGTGATTGGATAAAGTATATGTATACATACAAACTCCCTTGATAAAATGTTAAGTCTAGGATTATTTCTATTAGAAAAACACATGCAAATCTTGATTGACTAAGTGTAGGTTATGCCAAATCATGGTGCGTCATCCATCTCATGGAAGTGTGATGGTAGATATGTAGGTTCTACCAAAACAGGATGCATATCTATCGTGTTGGCTTTTGGGTCAGGCTTAATTGTGTGTCCTTAATGATACTGAGCACCAGAAGCATACATATGATTGTGGAAAATAGTTGTGCATATCATCTATCTAAGAATTGGATAAGGAAGACACAGGGTTGGATGGTGAGTAGCGAAGGAGGGATGCGAAGGGGGTTACGACAACTCAGCCGGCGGTTGGGGCCCCGACCAAGGAAATGAACGACAAAACGTTGATGGAAATGAGACATATGAAAAAACACTAGAGGGGGGTGAATAGGGATTTATATTTATTTTAACAATAATTCAACTCAAACAATTAACCACAAAAGATTAGACAAGGGGACACATGGTTTAGAGTGGTTCCACCCTTAGCAAATACTAAGGGAGTCAGTCCACACCCAATTGTTTCCAATTGGGATTTTGAAAGCACCTATATTTTATTACCTCGCAAGGATGTTACATAAAATACAACTACCTTCCCAAACCCTTTGGACAACCTTCACCCCGAAGTCGTCTCACCAACTTTGAAGCTGCCTTCACTCGAAGTAACTTCAAGCTCCCCCTTGAAGTAGCTTCCCGTTGAGACCTTCTAGAAGTAGTCCAAAATCCACCTTCTCCTCTGAGAAGACCCTTCTCCACCTGAGAAGATAAACCCTATCCAATCCGCAGCCTCCAACCTAGGAGTAGCAAGGAGAGTACAAAATAGATAAGAAGGAACAAGATGGAAAATGGAAATTACAATTACTGTTGTAGCATAAGGCTTGATTTCCTATATCAAGCATTTTGATCTCCTAACCAACGTGTATGAAAGTGTAAGTGCAGTGGGTAGGAGATGCTAGCCTATAGGACACGAAATTAGAGCAATGGAAATGAATAACAAATGTTGGAGTTGCTCAATTGCTCACAAGAGTAGATTGCCAATTGCAAGTATGTAAGATCAAGTGTTGCACAAGTGTGTTTTGGGTGTCCTAAGGCATGTCCTATTTATAGGAATGGCCTATGAGTGCTTAAGGACGTTCTAGACACTTTCTAGGGGGTTCTTAGTGCTCAACTAGATGTTAGTTGTCCATTAATTGCTTTAGCAATGGATAGTTTATTAATTTTGAAAAGTGCAGACAGAGTTCTTCTTGGTCGAGAAATTGTCGACCGAGACATCAGTCGGTCGAAGACTTTGTCGACTGAGGGATGGTCTGGAGAAAGTGTATATAACGTTCGATTCCAACTTCCAACCACCTTGTCTGTTGGGTCTAACGACTATTTGGGTTAATTCTCAGTCGAGGAGTTTGTTGACTGAGAGTGTCTTAGTCGAGAAGTTTGTCGACTGAGAATGACTATGTTTCCATGTTTTAAACTATTTACTAAGTGTGTGTATCAGTGTGAAGTTGTGACACTACTATAGTGGATGACCAATCTAAGTGTTTTGATTGGCTAGGGAAGATCTAAATGCTTGATTTACATGATATCTAAGTACTTGTACATTATATACTTGTACATGTTTTTACATTTGATTATAATCATGAAATTAAAGCATTTTGAGCATATAGATATTCCAAAGATTTGTCATCCACCTTGTTTTTGCAACACTCAAGTAGCACGTTAGATCCACAAGAATGAAATGTTTGTCATCATCAAAATAAAGGGATTATAACAATGTCCAATTTAGCCAACAACATGGACTGAGTGGGAGAGAGGATGGCGAAAGGATCTTGGGAAAGACCCAACGGGAGGAGAAGGAGTTAGGGTGTCGGTACCGCTGGTCGGAATAGACTTCCAGTTCACAGGGATGAGGGGTTTAGCCGATGGAGACAAGAACCAAATAAATGGGGGCGATCAATCTATGATGAATGTCGATAACTCAAGATTGGATTGGTAAGAGCGCGGTCAAGCCTGGAACAAGTGGCACCCGTCAGCTTGTCTTCGGTTGCAAAACCATCCTTCAGTGTAGTTTTGGGAGGAACCTCTCCTCAGGCATATGAACATACAGATCAGGGGAACTTCTTCCTTGAGAGCCTATTTGAAGACAAACTCGACGATAAGGTTGTGGAACTCACCACTTCAGAATGAAAGCCAGAGATCTATATCGATCCAGACATGAAACAAGACTTGGTCAGGCCATGTCAATATGTTGTAGTCATTCGACTTCTAGGGACAGATGTCGGATTCCTGACAATGAGGGACAATATCAAACTTCTTTGGAACCCTAAAGGAAGGTTTAATGTGTATGAACTTGATCTAGGACATTATGTAGTGCAGCTGTCGTCCAGGGATGATTACGAGACGACCATGATAGGTGGGTTGTGGAAGATCTTCAGTTGTTGCTTAGCAGTCTGGGACTGGTACCCGACCTTCAAACCCATAGAAGGGATGCCTAATTATCTAACAACTTGGGTACGTATTCTGGACCTCCCACTACACCTGTACGTGAACACCATCTTCGAATATATAGGTCTAGCACTTGGCACACTCATCAAAGTGGACAAACACGATGTGTTCAGAACAAGAAGTAAATTTTCCTGTCTAGCTGTGGAAATTGACACGACTAAAGACCTATGCTCAGCTATAAATATCAATGGGGTTGACTATCTGATTGAATATGAAGTCTCACCAGAAACGTGCTCCTTCTGCAGATGACTAGGGCACAATGAGAAGTTTTGTAAATCCAAGCAAAGTGCTACCTCCAATACCAACAACTCCAAAAACACTGTGAATGGAAATGTAAGAAATGGAGTGGAATCCCATGAGGAACCTTGGCAATACCAAAAAGGTAGTAGATATAAAACCAGAAGACAGTCGAAGTATAAAATCCATATGGACAAGACTCAAGGTCCTACTGGCACCAATAACAGGTTCGCAAACCTGGACACAGATGATCATGGTGAGGTAGGAGAGGATAGCAATGCTGATAAAGAACAATCTACTGATGCATAGGAGAAACCTAAGGAGTGAGTCCAAAAAGTCTGGAGACTGACAAAGAAACCTAGTGCCAACAAAGGTGAGAGAGAAGCGTTGAAGGATATTACTGAAAACCAGGAGAGAACAACCAACTCAAACAATCCTTCAAATGAATCCAACCATGAGGTGGTGAATCCAGCAGTAGATGAGGTTATTGTAGTCATGGAGGAAGATGAAATGGTAGATAGTAATGCAAAAGAGGGAACCAAGGAGAATAAAACTGGTGGGAGTAATGCTTCTATTGAACAGGGAGACGTTGCTGACTCAAACAACATGGAAAATGACCCAAGGACAAACCAGAACACTACTCATTCTGACAGGGATAGCCAATGAGATCCGGGCTTGGAGAAGGACTCATGATATGCTGAGGGTAGCACCACAACGACAAATACAAAAACTCCTACCTCGAAAATAGTAGGAAGGAAACTTAAAAGTACACCGATAAAGACTAAGATGACAACAATGGCACCTCCTTACAAAAATAGAAGGAAGAGCGTACGACTCATGGCAAGACGATAAGGGGAGGCCAACAAGGAGAATGTTGTTTATGAGAAAGAGGAGAACGCAGTGAACCTTAATGAAATAGTGGATCGCAATGCCTGAAGCTTGAGTGCCCTATCCCCCTATCTCTATCAATAGTTTTATGACGATAGACTTCATTTGTTGGAATGTTAGAGGCATTGGCAATGACAACAGATGAAGAGTTCTGAAGGATCTGATCACCATGTACAAACCAAACATAGTTACTATTTTGGAACTCAGGATTAGTGGTACAGCCGCTGAAAATACTATCAACCAACTGGGATTCTCCAACTCTTACAGAGTGGAAGCTAGAGGTTATACAGGCAATATCTGGGTGTGCTGGAATGCCTGGAAATGCACTGTTAAAATTTTATGCATCCATTGTCAGTTCGTCACTTGTAAAATTAACAATTGTTACTGGATCACCTTTGTGTATGCCTGCCCCCAATACACTACCAGGAAACTGCTTTGGAAACACCTGACGCACATGGGCAATCAGTTCAAATCTCCTCTGATTGTGGCCGATGATTTCAACATGACCCTTGACCCAAGAGAGAAGAGTGGTAGCAAAGCATAGAACTTCAAAGAAGCAACAACATTTCATGATACTCTGATGGCAGTCGATCTATCATATTTGGGATTCTCAGGTATGAAATTCACCTATCGCCATGGCCTTTTACATGAAAGACTGGACAGTGTGGTAGCCAATAGCTCCTTCATCACTATGTTCCCCAATATCATGGTTGAGCACCTCCCCAGGCTTGTCTCAGACCATTGCCCTTACTTGTTAAGTTGTGTCACACCAAACCAGCCCCCAGGAGATTTATAACTAAAGTGTCCAGGCAATAGATGGAAGGATTCATCCCTATGCTTCAATGAACCTGGAACAACTCCTCCAACTTCCAGGATGCGCTAAGACAAGCGCGTGGTCAGCTTCTTAGTTGGGAATCAAAAATTCAAAGAGAAGGTAGGAGAAAGAAAGAACGGATTATCAACAACATCAATAGGTTACAGATGGATCTGGCTCAACAATACAACGAAATTACTGACAACCTTTGCCATGACCTTCAAAAGGAACTTGAAAGCATTCTCAGAGCTGAGGAGGAAGACTTAAAGCATAGAAGTTACATTAACTGGCTCAGAAATGGGGACAAAAACTCGAGTTTCTACAGATTTGTGAACCAAAGAAAACGAAGGAACAACATTACATCCCTGAAGAACCAACAAGGGGAATGGATCACTGGTGATACCAACCTCATGAGCCTAGTGGTGGAAAACTTCAAAAGGATATTGACTAAAACCTATGAGAATAAGGAATTTACAATATACTGATTTCCCAGGAGTGTTTGCTACCCTTAGAAAAACTCATAAGGAGCAGATTGGTGCATGTCCTACGGACATTGAAATTAAGTTGATCATAGACTCACTGGACCCAGTGAAAGCATCGGGGCCATGTGAAGTTTTTAGCACTTTCATTTAAAAGAACTAGAGCATGGTTGGCCTGAACCTCATAGCCACTGTCAAAGATGCCACCCTCACGGGCATTGTGAATGGTGAGCTATGCACCTCCATTATCATCCTGATACCTAAGAACCCGAAACCACAAAGCTGTGAGAACCTCAGACCCATATCCCTCAATAATGTCGCTCTCAAGATCATTTCCAAGCTAATCATCGAGAGACTCAAACCATTTATAATCGAGTGGGTCTCTTCTACACAGAGTAGTTTTGTGCCAGGACGGCGCATCACTGGTAACATCACACTCTCCCAAGAGCTCATTCAAAGTATGAAGCGAAAGAACAGAGCCAGAACAATGGCCATCAAGATTGATCTATGCAAAGCTTACGACACCATTCCTGGCCGTTCATCAAGGACACTTGGAGAAGTTGAACATCCCTGTGAACATCGCTAACTATATTATGGATTCTATTACGAAGGGGGAGACAACCATATCCTGGAATGGCAAGACCACACAATCATTCAAGGCCAGCAGAGGTCTGTGCCAAGGTGACCCTATATAGCCTTACCTTTTTGTGCTTTTCCTGGATCGACTCAGTCAGCTAATCCAACACAATGTTGATTGTGGTAGTTGGAAACCTATCAAAATGAGCAGCAAAGGTCCTCAGATCTCCCATGTATGCTTTGTAGATGATATCATCTTATTTGGAGAAGCCTATGTGAAGCAGATGAAGGTTGTGAAGAAGTGCCTGGATGAGTTCAAAATAGCATCCGGATAGACTGTTTCTCCTTCTAAGTCTAGGGTCTTCTACTCTGCGAGTGTCGAACGATGCTTGAAATCAAGGATCACCAGAAGCAGCAGCTTCCAACCCATGATAAATTTGGGTAGGTACCTCAGTGTCCCAATTATCCACAACAAAGTTGGGAAGGTCACTTATGGCAGCATCATCGGCAAGGTCAATGGGAGGGTTAATGCTTGGGCTGCGAGAAGTCTGTCTCTTGCTGGACTAATCTGCCTTACCAAAGCTACTCTGGCTGCTCTTCCTACCAATACTATGGAATCAGCCGTGCTCTTGTTCCAAGTTTGTGGCAAGATTGACTCCAACATATGCAACTTTATCTAGGGGGTGCTCAGAAGGTGCACCCGCAAGCTCTGGTCGAGTGGAACAAAGTTACTAACCGCAAGGAAGAGGGCGTCATAGGTATTAAGACCATGCATGACTGGAACCAGACACTGATCCTGAAACATACTTGGGACCTTACCAGCAAATGAGACACTCCTTGGTGTTATGTATGAAGAAAAGATTCGACAAGAGCAAGAATGCTAAACGATACCAATAATCAAGACTTGGCAATGCTGCAATCGCAGGCAAATACTTCATTTTCCAAAACTCCTATTGTGTCCCCATGAACAGACAAAGCATCCGTTTTTGGGAGGATGTCTGGTGGAAGAACGGCCCCATCCTCAAGGACCGTGCACTGCAAGCTATTCTCGACGAGCTTTTGGACCTGAAAGTGAGCTGTGTGGTCAACCTTGATGGTGATTGGACCTGGGATTTCTAAAACAATCGATGCCGGAAAATTTGGTTGAGAAGATCACTCTTCTTGAGCCTCCATCTGAAACTGATGGCGAAGATATCTATGCTTGGACCCTGACCAAGAACCGTCAATTCACAACTAAGTCAGATTACAATAAGCTTAGAGAGGATAAAGGCATCCATGTTGAGGGGCAATGGTGAGTGATCAGGGATCTACATGCATCTGAGAATCTGAAGCTTTTCTTCTGGTTAATCCTTCATGGCACATTGATGACAAACCAAAAAAGATGCCAACGACACATTACCAATGATGACCAATGTCCCAGATGTCATCAGGGTCAAGAGACGATCTTACATGCCTTAAGAGATTGCAAATTAGCTAAGGAGGTCTGGGAGGAGCTCTCAATCACGACGATGGCACCCATGTTCTTCGATGAGCAAGACACTAAACTTGGTGTCACAAATACCTTAAGGAGGAGGAGGACCTCATGTACATCTTCTTGGTGGCGTGTCGCATGATTTGGTCAAATAGAAATAGGTATGTTTTCAAAGGTACCCTCACCAACCCGAAACAACAAGCTAATGTTGTGAGGAAGGAAGCAGTAGCATAGAAAGAAGCATATGATAATAATAAGAATGGGAAAGAATCCAAACAAGGAGGATGATGGGAAAAGCCAGACCCAGACACTGTCAAGATCAACACCGACGCTGCGGTCAAAGGAAAACATGCTGCATGTGCTATTGTGGTGCGTGACTCAGAGGGTAAGTGGGTTGGAGGAGCTGATGAGACTGTGATGACAGATGATGTTGTTCTTGCAGAGCTGCTCGGCATTCACCTAGCCATGGAGATGACAGTAACAGGCTTGCTGAGATCGAGATTGAGTCTGACTCTCTTGCGGCCGTTAAGATGATAACTGAACTAGTGAATATGAACCCTGGCTATGGCAAGGTCATCAACAAAATTAAGTATTTGAAGAGGAAGAACTGGTAGCTCTACTACTCTAGTAGGAGTACTAATGAAGTGGTGGATAGTTTGGCTAAACACCACCTTAGGAACACAGGTAGCCTTAAGAAAACCACCCTACCTCCCAAAGAGGTTAATATCCTTATAACTAGAGATATTTGTAATGGTATTAGTACTACCATGTTTCCTATTCATAGTTTAATTAGTGATTGTAAGTTAAGCTTTGATTTAGCTCGCATGAGGAGGGCGGGATGAATAAGATTGCCTCCTGACTTCTACCAAAAAAAAGAATTGCATAAGATTCAATTGACAAACATTGTCTACCTTAATACTCAAAATGGATGATGGTGTTGTTGGGTAACAGTTGAATTATTTTGGATCTTGGCTCACTATAAGATTGTATGATGCAATCTTTCGAATTGAAATGTGAGGGATATCAATTTCATTAAAATAGTGAGAGTAATAGTTAATTTAAGATGTAATAACATTGTCAAATTTTAATCAAATCATATCAAAAGAGTTTTTAACAAATTGCAAATTCTTTAATAGAATCAAATGGTGACACACAACAACAACTTTTATTTACAATCGATCCTTGAGAAGGGTAAATTAAATGGGAACAACTTCCACAACTGGTTCAAGATGCTGAGAACTATTCTCACACAAGAGCGCAAGATCTATGTCCTAGAGACACTAATGTCAGATGAACCCTTTTCCAATGCACCTAAGGCTGACAAGGATGCTTACAAGAAGCATACTAAAGATGTCATGGATGTCAAGTGTATGATGTTATGTTCCATGAAGTATGAGTTGTAGAGGCATCATGAGAACATGGATGTTATTGAGACGGTCACACATCTTAAGAACATGTTCTAAGATCAGGAAAGATAGGAGAGATTTGATGTCTATAAGGCATTGTTCAAATTTATCATGGCATAAGGAGATTGAATAGGTCCTCATGTACTCAAGCTCATTGGGTACATGGATAGCCTGGCTAGACTGGGATTCCCCTTGGGTCAAGATTTGGTCACTCATATGATTTTGCAATCTCTGCCAGAATCATACAGTCAATTTGTCATGAACTACAACATGAATGACTTTGACAAGTCATTGACATAGTTATTAGGCATGTTGAGAATATCTAAGACACAAATAAAGAAAGACAAGCCCCAATATGTGATGATGATCAACAAGACAAAGGGAACGTCTAAAGGCAAAGGCAAAGGCAAAGGCAAAGCTAAGAATAGTTCAAAAGCTAGCCAGAAGTACAAGTCTTTAGATCTCAAGGCAAAGGGAGGAGTAAAGAAAAGAGGTGATCGTCACCATTGTCACTAGTTTGGACATTGGAAAAGGAATTTCCCTTTCTTTTTTGAGGAACTAAAGAAGAAGAAGGAAGGGGCAGAGGTCTCTACTTCAGGTATAAAAGTTATAAGATAAATTTGACTACTTCTTCATCTCGTAATGTGATAATGGATAGAGATCTGACATGTGTGATGTTCAAGATCTAAAAAGAAGTAAAGACTTTATGAAAGGAGAAAGATGGACTATGTGGAGCAAGAGTTTTTTTAGCCTTAGTCTACATTTAAATTTATCTTAGCCCAATGGGCATGTAATAGAGTTAGTTGAACTTCTATTTCATTGTGCCAAGCATGATAAATCAATAAAGAGTTGTTAGTGCTTCTATTCCAAAGTTGTGATCTTGTAAGGAAATGCCCCAACATCTAGTGATATTTATATTAAAGAATCCAAAGATGAGTATTTATAACATAAATATCAAAAGGATTATAGTTTGATAACTCAAACAGTCAATATCCATAGCATTGTTATCAAGAGCACATATGTATGAAGTGCATATCTAGAATTCATGATGATGATTATCTAGACTCGTTGGTTAATTAACTGATAAGAGACATGTGACTCTTACTTATGCACAATATGACAAAACATCCTTCACTAAATGTAGTGGGAGGATATACATTATAATAGGACTTATACATAATGATGTATATTGACATGTAGAATATATTCTAGAGAACGTTACAAGTATGCCATTATATTTATTAATGATCTTAGTTAATATAGTGTTTGTATTTGTTGAATACAACCATGAATCTCTTGATGTGTTCAAGAAGATTATAAATGAAGTATAACTTTGATTAAACTATTAAGAAACTTTGGTGTGCTCAAATGTTGAAATACTTTACATAATTAATTTGAGAAGATTATGTATAAAGTGTGATAGTGTATCACAAGTCAAATCCACTTGAAACATGATGATGTGTCAGAAGAAGAAATTAAATCCTCATGATGTGATTATCATTTAGTTTAATCTTATAATCTCCTCAAAGATACATACATTACACTAAAACAATGTACTATCTTAAATGGTTTAAAAGACATCATATGTGATATGATATGGGAATGTCTTGATATGTCTTAAGGATTAAAACATATATAAAGAAAGTAGTTTCTTGAAAAGGTTTATCCACATACCATAATTGTGGAATGCTACTTTAATCCAAATCTGATAAAAAAGTGTTTTGTTGATAGGATAATTGAGTTCCAAAAGAATCAATGGGAGTAAAAGTAGAACTCGAAAGGATTGAGGTCAATAAGAAGGAAAGTGAGAACAAGTGAGAATCACAAATTGTTGTGGAATCTCAAGTTCCTTAGGTAACACAAAACCTCTTAGTTCTAGCAGAACACATCTTAGATTGAAAGATTGTGAATCCAACAACTCAGATAGGTTAGTCTAAAGATGACCAGTCAACAAATCAACTATAAGCTATTGAGAATCAGAATCTGAGAAATGGCTTGATATCCACTTAGGAATCCATGTAGTACCACCTAAAGGGGTAAAACCCATAGGGTGAAGTTAGGTTTTCATTTGAAAGACCTACATGGATAACCTAAAAGGACAAATTGGTTATAAAGGTTTTCAAACCAGTTCAAATAGTTGAGCATGAAGAAATCCCTTCACTAATTGCCATGATTGCTAATGTAGCTTGAATAGACTGTGAGATTTAGCATAATGAAGATTAAAATCATATTCTAGAAGGGAATATTAGAGAGGATGTGTATGTGACACAGCCTAAAGGTTGTATAACTTCATGAATGCAAATAAAGTCTCTAAGCTACAAAGTTCAATATGGAGATTGAAACAAGAATATCATAGATGGGATCTTTTGACTTGATAAGATAGTCAAAGAATTTGACTTGAATTAAGACAAAAGAAAAAATTTGTGATTATAAAAGATTTAGTGGGAGCATATACCAATGTTTCACATATTGATGGGGAATAGCATATCAATACTGTAAGTATTGGATACCTAGCATGGAAATCACCTTCAATGATGAAGGATTAGGTGAAAAATCTTAAGTGATAAGGATCGATATATATAGAGATAGTTCTTGAAAGATTCATAACCTAAGTATGAAAACATTCAATAGCAAAATGTTGAAAGAGTTCAACATGAAGAACACAATGCGAGAGAATCTAGGATTAGTGTCTTAGAACCCTATGTTTTGATTCTTGCCAAGAATGAAAAAACATGAGTAAGATTCCATATTCACTTGCAATTGGATCTATCATGTATGTTATGTAAATGCACTCATCTCATAGTATTGTATGTACTAGACATGACAAGATGATATTAGTTTCTAATAAGGGTCATTGGAATGTCATTAAAAGGCATCCATTAGTACTTCAAAAACACTAAGGATGTGTTGATATATGATGACAACAAGGAAGAGTTGGGCGTTAAGGGTTACACTAATGCAAGCTTCAAGAATGAAAAAAAGTGATCGCAATATAAAATGTATTTATATTGAGAAAAGAGTTGTGAATTGGAAGGGTTACCAACTACAATCCATTAATTTAATTCTACAATTGAAGTTGAGTATCCTAGTGTTATGCACACAAGAGTGGATATTATATGGATCTAGAAGTTCATATGGATGAACTTGAAGATGTTCCAACCATTTATCACATAGTTTAAATACTACGACAACAATGGAGCTACTGGTTAGCCAAGGAATATCAAATAGCATATTATAGAAGTTTTGTCTCATACAAGAAATTGTACAACGAAGAGTCAAGGAACATGCAATATATAGACTAATAGCAAAATTTTGCTAACCCCCTACATTAGTACTTGCACAATATAAACATGTTAGGCATGCTTAGATCACTAAGAATGAGATTTGTGGGTGATTGTCTCTAGGTGTAAGTGGGAGTATGTTGGTATGTATGCCTAGAGAGCCAATCATATGATGTTTGAGATGGAATAAATGATTTGATTAATAATAAAGGCAAGCTTCCAATTCATTCTGGTTCAATCAATTATGAGATAATGAGGAACCATAATGGATGTCTAAAGAATGACAATACTCAATGGATCATGTCTTCAAGTGTGTGACTTGATCAATGAGATCATATGGAAACTAAGAGTGTGTACATTCTTATTATGTCCCTGGTCGGTTGTTACTGTGGATGACAAATAGACAACAATAACACATAAGATTGGAGTGTGTGTTGGTCGATGTAAGAATCTCATTAGTCATGATATGGTATATCAAACAAAGCAGACATATACTTGTTAGAGAACAATGTATCTAATAGACCCACCTTGCAAGTGATACATGGAAACCATAAACGGTGGTCATAGTCGTCTCCCATAGTGAAGGTGGTGATTGTGGTTCTTAGACTTGAAGTCACTACACTCATCACATATCATTCATTATACTTTGACATCATCCAATGTAATCCTGAATAAGGATTGCCATAACGGTGATGATTGGGTAGTTGTGACACATGGGGACTGACTTTTAGTGATGTAGATGGGATTTGTCCCTCCTACCAGAGTTTGATATATTGGCCCCTTGATAAGTGAGATTGGGAAAAGCATGTGCATGCACATGTGAATCAATATATGATATTGAGGTCGCATATATCTAAGACAATCGTCTCTAAGTTCAAGGAACATGGATTAAACATTAAAGAGGATGACTTCCATGCCTCAAGTTCATTTTAGATATTAGAGATAAAGGAATTATATAATCATTGTAACACCTTGAACTTATTGTAGGTTGAATTTTTTCTTCAACTTTCCACTTCCTTGGGTAGCACCAATGTGCGACTAGGCACCACTCTTTGTTTATGATGTCATAAACCAATTATGGACGTTCACTACCAACGTGATATGGGACCTATAGGGTCACACACATAGGAATTCATCTAGAATATGAGTTTATCCATGAATCATGTTTAAGTTGATTACTAAAGATTTTTAGGTATTCAAATAAACAACCAATTAACTGACCAGACTCAAAACCTTCTAGTCCAAGTGTTGGACTGACTGGTTAGGGTTTCAGGTTGATTGAAAATTGAATTGGATGAATTCTACATGAGTCAGGACACCAACCAATCGGCTCACTGGGTGAACCGACTGACTTATGTTGGTGAGATGATCATTTCACCTAGTGAACTGGTCGACTCAATCATGCCAACTGAAGCTTCTGGTGATTTTCCCAAATCATGAGAATAGTTTATTGTTTCACTTGTTCAATTTGATTGCTACAAGGAATCAATGTTGGACATTAATTAAAAAATAATTGTCAATTCAAATTGTGATCGGGAAACATGTGAAATGGTCATCTCACTAAGTGAACTGATCAGCTCATTGTCCTAGATGACTGGTTCACCTATCATAGGGAAATTAATTCATGGAAATGTTGATCCCTTCCACTCACACACAGACTATGAACCTAGACCCTAAACCCTAATATAAATAGGGGGGTCCGGGGGGCTTCTCTGAACACAAATCAATTTCCTCTGACAATTGTTTTCCTCTTTGGTTTTGGTAACCAATAGAGATCCTCTGAAAGTTCTACCCAATAAAGGAAGGGACAACAAGGAAGAAACAATTGTGAGAGAGCAAGTTGGTGACTAGTAAACCAACAGGAGGAACAACTCCTTCCTATCTATTCTAGTCGAATGATATGAGTTCTAGGTAGTCAATGTGCACTACCATAGGGGTGAGGTGTCCTTTTCCCGTCGCTAGGAGGACAACGTCAGCCTGTAGTCTGTGGTGAAGACCAAGAGCTGCACAGGCACTATCTAAAAGCAACTAGAAGATATTTGCACATTTACTACAATGAGTTATAGATGATGGACTTGCTCCAAGACCAGGTATGTACTCATTAAACCATCATTTCCATTACATAGTCGTTTATGTGATCTTGTTGTTCTAGGGAACATGGATAGATGATTTTTGTTTCCATTGTCTACTATGTACCCATATTTCCCAACATGTTCCCCCCTCTTGCTCCTTGCATGGTGGTGCACTACAGAAGCTTTGGGACATCATCATCTATCTTGTTTTAGGAGTGACACCTATCGTGATCTAGGAGAGAGGAGTTCCATAGCATGTTTGTCCCTCTAGGAACCAAAAAATCTACATAGTCATCACATACCACTGCTGGAAGAACCACATTTTGAAGCACTGGAATCATGGGTTGGGTGTCTCATGGTCTGCTGAGGCAGGGTGCCTTGATCATCTTAGGAGTGAGAACTCCCATAGTTCTTATATAGGCCCTAGTATGAAACCCTAATGCTTAGAGTAAGAGGAAACCACCAATTTAGAGAGATGAAGGAGGGGGAAACTAGGTTTTCCTTCCCAGTAAATATGTGGGGTGTGAGACAGTTGCTGCCCCCAAACCACATATATGGTAGATGTTTTAAACACATCAACCACCATTTCCAAAGGTTTCTTACTCCAATAACTCATAGCTAGATATTTTCAATCCAAATCTATTAATGTGATAGATATTCCTTCCTTTTATGTATTTGGCCAACCCCTTCTGCACAAAGGAACTTGGTTGTCAAAGCAACTATTAAGGAAAGTTGAACTTGTGTGGCACCTATTGGGTTTTTGCTCAAAATAATTCTGTTAATTAAAGTCTAGATTATCTCTCTCTCTTTGGGTATATCTTTTAAACCAATATCCTCATTCCACATAAACTCATCAATACCTTCCCCAATTGTATTTAGTTTTTTGCGATACAAAACTTGCTCTTTTGAATATTATTTAAAACAATACTATCATCTCATAGAATAGCCTTTTTCTCCCAAAATCTAGAATTCCCTTTCTTTTCTTATTATTTTCAAGTACACCCATATTCTTGTTTGTTATCTCAAACATTTTTTTGCCAAACTAGGTAGATAAGTACCATCTTAATTATCTATACATTACATAACTTATTTTCTTTTGGAAACTTGCACTTTATTCAATATTCTAGTTATTTAATAAATCATAAACCTTTATCCTCTATTTATGCACAAAAACTCTCTTTCCTAGAGTATTCCATATGATTCCATATTTAAAATACCAAGTTCATTATTTTGGAAATCTCTTTATTATTGGATTTTCCACTCTTTGTTTTTTCAAACACATTATTGGATTATTGCAAACCACAAAACACATGAAGTTCCTTTTTTTTCTTTAACTTGTGCCACAAGGACTATTTGCAAAGCAAAGTCTCTTGGGCATTTATATGGGATATGGGTTGCACCCATGCCACAAAGGTAATTAGTGCACCAATAATATCATTGGAGGAAATTAGTTATCAAATCTTTCTTTATATTTATATCATTCAATTTTACCAAAATTGAGGATAGAACATAAAGAGACCTGGATTATATTAATATTTGTCTTGAAACATTGATTCATTACTTCCCATTATTTCCATTACAACATGTAATCATAATATTATTAAGTGGGTATGGTTTTATAGAATTGGATGTATAGTAAGGAACATGCATTTAATGTGATCAAGACATTATTCAAACATTGTTAAGATTGAACTTTCATCAATGTACTTATATGATATGTTCATCAATGTAATTATATGATATGTCAAGGTTGTAGTGTATGATTCCACACTCAAAAAATGTTAAATCAAGGCAAGTGTGTTTGTCGACAACGAGTTGTCCAATCGGTCAAGCATGGTGTCCCCTAACAAAGGGACTCAGGTTCAATTCCTAGAAGTCGCCTTGAATTTGCCACCCTCTCTGGTGCCAGTCTCCGCCCCAGGTTTGAGGGAGGGGGAGACTAATGTATCTCCCAACTCAAATTAAATGAGTTTATTTATCTAGAGAAAATTCAAAACCTAGGCATTTCATTGTCCCTGATAAATCACATATAAATGAGATCAACTGTAATTAATTCCACATTAGCATCTCCCTAAACCCTATATTAGATATTTATAAACCAAAATTTTGATCTGGGGGTTAGGTTTTGAAAATAGCATATACATTCCCTTTTCAAAAAAAAATCAAACACATATTTTCCCATAAGTTTCTAAGGTTAAATGAATTTTCTATGGATTGTAAAAATGCTAACCAATAAGAAATTAAAGACATACATTGTGGCAACATTTAAATTGAATCACATACAACTTAAATTAGGGGCAAAGTAATTGGAAAACCATGACATGAGTTCACATGAACAATATAAGTTGGGGAAAAGTGGAATTTACTAGAATTAAACACACATTGACAAAAAAGTGCATGCAAAATTCCCTAATGATCTTGTGAGAGAGATTGTTGTATTAAACCATCAAGGGAATTAAGGGAAAATATATCATGTTTATCTTTTTCCTATATTTCTCAACTCCATTAAGATTCAATGGGCTTGAGAAGTTCAACTGCATCCATAATCTATAAGCAATCTCAAGGGAATGAAAGTCCCTAGTGAAACATCCATTCCTAGACAAATCAAACAAGCATGGACTTGAGCTTTGGGGTGCACTTAAGCACCACACTCAATCTCATTATCATTAGTGTTAGAAATTTTGATATTCATTAATTAAAACAACATAAAGACATTGTGAAACAACACAAGGGATCATTCCATAGCAAACTAGTCACCAAAGTAACATCTACAATGATGTAAAGCCTATTGCATCACTAGAACACATCAAAAAAACCCCAAAACAACAAGGGGGGTGCTCAAAGATACGAAATCACTGTCATGGGGTTAATGTGGAAACTAAGAGTGAGAGGAAGCATTAGAAAGGTTGGCCAAACATTCCGAAGGGTTCCCTGAGTTCATAACATGTTTGTGAAGGCCTAGTGGTGATTGTATTTATGGGTCTAGTAGGTTTGATTGGGAACCTTACTTAGGGTAAAAGTGATAGTGGTTTTGCATAAAGTTCTTGGGTTACTCACTGAAGAGACCCATCCCGCTAACTAGGTTTAAGCCAGTCACTAGTGAGACTATACTAGAAATGCACTTTTACCTAAAACTGAAATCAACCTAAATTTTCCTTTTCTTTAAGCATTAAAACTACTAGAAACATCTTGTGATCTTATTAATCAATACATATTATGCCTGAGAGTAAATGGTTTACAAGTGAGTTTGACTTTCACAACATAGCTGAAATAGAAGGAAATATATTATTGAATTTAATAAACATCATGTACATGATTATGCAAACTACTCTCATCCTTACTCTCACATCCCCAAGATCAGAGGAAGAATAATAGACCAGAGACTATCTATGTATATACTCCTCTCTACACACCTATTTAGATATAGTCTTGTTGATAGTTGGCTTCCAGATCTTCATGTTTCTATGTACATGTACCCAATATATTGTTTTATTAGAGACTTAAGTACTGGCTCAGTGTTTGGAAAGTCACCTAATTCAAATATAATTTATTAATTGCTTACATTTAGAGAATGGAAAACATGGTTGTGGAGTAACATGGCATACATATCAATATTAACTACAAGTCATAAATAACTGACTCAAATAAATTAATATCTTATTTGATTTATTATGACTAGAATTTGATTAAGTATATGACAATTAATGAAAAAAGGATCAAAATGAAACATTTCTCATTATGAAATACTTAGACTAGGATTCAGATGACTATAAGTCTGCTAAACTAGACCTCGAGCCTACAACATGGCTTGTTAGGTATAGCCTCAACATCTAAAATCAGATAACCTAATAAAGTTGATTTCTCCTCTAAACCTTAGTACTAATGTGGAGAGTAAACCACTAGGCTCAACTACCTACATCAGTGGTTCCATAGGACTAATACACAAGTAGGTCGTCCTTACTGGAAATAGTCCCTTGTACTTCAGATATGCCTCAAATACCTCATCTTGGATTCTACTAGTAGATATACATGTATAGTCCTTCACATCATAGACCTCCATAATGGATTACATGGTGCTCAAAGCAACTACACTCTCTATTGCTCTATATTTCTCTAATCATTTATTTACTACACATTTCTTAATTACACCATGTGTTTAAAATGTTCATTCTCTTATTCTTTGTAGTGAATCACATATCTTATTGTCACTCTACATCAAGCAATATCACAACTTCTTGAATCACTATTTTCTTCAACTTTGGATTTGATATCATTTGTATTTCTTGGGTAGCGCAAGTATCATCTCACAAGTTGTTGATGGGAATAGAAATGGAGGGATCAACTCCTCTATCATTAGCTATATACCAAACAATGGCCTTGATGTTTTCTTTAGAATGATAAGTTTTAAAGATATCATCATAGTTAAGAGAGGGAATAGAATAAATGATCATTGATAGGGTGTCATTGGGACTAAGAAATGCATACTTTAGACCCTTGTTTAGACTTTCAGCACTTAAGATGGGAACATTCAATGCAACATTTTAATATCTTGATAGCTAGAGATGGAAGAATTTCACCAAGTGTCATTGTATCATCTTCATCACTATCTTTGATCAATTCTTTTAGAAATTCAACAATAGGATATAATTGTTTCCTCTTTGTAGTTGTCTCAATCCATATCAGAAGACATTCCATGTAAGGCCCCTAACCTTGCTTAATACATAAACATAATTATTTGTCTTAATTGGATGATTTTGGAATGTGTTGCATGGGGTAACTTTTCTCTTCTAAAATTAATTATTAATTAGTTGTACGACCTTATGTTTTAGTCAACCATTGACCATCATAAGGATGAGTTTTGATTAAGTTGGTACCACTTGTTTCTTGTTATACTTGTGCAATTATTGGGGCCCAACAACAGAGTGGCCTCGTGGCCAGCTGGTTGTGCACATGTTGACGAAGACCTAGCCAACTCATTGGTCAATGAACTTTCGATGCCCAACAAGGTAGATGGTTGATGGGATCTCATCAAATCATTGGAATGATGGACTTGGGTGCCTAATGAGATTCTAGGTTGACAAGTCTTAATCTTGATGAAGTCCTTCCAGACCAATAAGATCCTAGAGTAGCGTGGCCTTCAAGCTTCAGGTCAATGAGAAGCCAGTCTACCCTTGATCTTGAAAAAATCTAGGTTCGACGAGATCCTTAGAACAACTAGACTCATGAAAACCCTACCTATAAATACCCGACCACTTCCCCTCTCATCTCATCCTGTTAAGCTTTGTGTTGTGATCCAGAGATGGAAAAAACCCATTATGGTTTGACAATCTTGTTGGTTCATGGATGCATGCCCAAGATCAAGATCTTTGGATTGATCAAAGTCTTTTGATCCATTTTTTACTCCATACATGTAAGATTTTTTTTGATAAGGGGCGCCTGCCATTTTATTAAGTAATCAAATCGTCTGCAACGAGTACAAGGATTCGATCATCAAAACCCTCTCGAACGCTGAGGGGGTTAACAAAATGACAAGCGGGTAAGGCTAAGGCGTGGGCTACACTATTTCCTTGCCTTCTAACAAAACGAAAATGAAAAGAAAGAAAGCTAGAAGAGAGCTCATAAATGTCCCGGACAAAGATGTGCTCGTATCCACGGCCGCCATATCCCTTGCGAACGGCCTCCACCAGAAGGAGGCAGTCTGTCTCCACAACCACATCCGTATAACCTTTCCCAAGTGCGAACTGCATGCCTTTTAGAACAGCCATACCCTCCGCACTAAGCACCGAGTATGGCTGCTCCAAACGACATTGGAAAGTCCACTGCAGCTGTCCGTGGTCGTCCCGTATGGCTACACCACAGCCACACTCTCCTACTGAGGTGATGGAGGCATCCATATTGATCTTAACGCAGCCCGAAGGGGGACGACGCCAAGATACGGATCCGGGCGGAGAAGGGTATCCTGCTAGTCTGTTCAGTGCTGTCTGGTAGCGTGCATGCTCCCTCACGAGGTCGATGAAGCTCGCCGCTAGGGCCGGTATGAAAGGAGGGTGATCGTCGAAGATGTGCTTGTTCCGTATCGTCCACGTAGCCCATAGAAGATCTGCTCCCTCCTCCTTATGCCTGCTATCCACCTCGTCCAGTAGACTACACACAAAGCTCCATGTATCCTGAAAGTTCAGTTTCCCCGACCAGTCGAAATCTCCGGTAGACCAAACCTTCCGTGCTAACTCACAATGAAGCAAAGCGTGTGCCGTATCCTCCCGCTGTCCGCAATGGTGGCAGCCATCACTCTGTGTCACCTGTTTCCTCTGCAACTCTGTCATGGTCGGGAGAATGTTCCTCAGTGCTCTCCAGATGAAATGCTTCAGCTTCGGCGGCCATCTTTCCTTCCACAACCTCCCCCACATTTCCCCATCATCCCCCTCCCCTATATCAGTGCCCGCCCTGATGAGGTTATAGGCACTTCTGACAGAAAAACACCCATTGCTTTCCCTATCCCAGAAGAGGCTATCCTTCACACTCCACTGGGGTAGCGGAATGTTTAGGACAATCCTAGCTATATGACTGGGAAAGCATTCCTCCACTGCTTCCCTCCTCCACTGTCCAGTCTCCGTGCAAATCAAGTCACTAACCCACATATACTCCTCCGGACCACTCACCAAATACATGTGCACCGTGCCCCCAAGATGGGGGATCCACCTCTCCCGGTAAATGTGAATGTCCCTACCATCACCCACCCTCCATCTAACACCCTCCTTCACTTGCTGCAGTGCCCCCCAAATGCTCCTCCATGTAAAGCTAGGACTGCCCCCAACCTGGCGTGCAACACAGAGGATGACTTGTAGTACTTGGCCTTCAGAATCCGAGCAGCGAGAGAATCCCCATGGACTGCCAACCTCCATCCCTGCTTGGCTAACAACGCCTGGTTGAAAGCCTTCAGGTCCCTAAACCCCATCCCGCCTCCCTCCTTTGGTCTGCACATTCTCTCCCAGCTCATCCAGTGGATTTTCCTCTCCCCCTCCATCGCTCCCCACCAGAACCTCACCATCATCGCCTGAATCTCATCAATCAGACCCTCCGGTAACTTGAAGATGCTCATAATATACGTGGGAATAGCTTGGATGACCGACTTGATCAACACCTCCTTCCCCGGCCTAGACAAAAAATTTTCCTTCCACCCCTGCACCTTTTTCCACACTCTCTCCTTTATGGCAGCAAAGACCACTTTCTTTTTGTTCTTTATCCTCTCTTTAACCATGGCTGAGTTTCATGGTGTTTCAAGCTGGAAACATGTACATAAGATTAAATACCACACTCTCTTCCTCCCCTTGTCTTTAATTTCACTCCACTCGTGGAGATAGAAAACATTCTTGGAGTTTTGGTGGACCGAGCTAGGTGTTTTGTTGTTGATTTTGAGTTTCCCCTCTTGTACTATGGTTTATTCTCTACCAAGGTGATGGATATAACTTTTAATACATTTCCTACCTACTTATAACATGAACTGTGTAACTTTATATAGAATATCCCTATATGAGAAAATATGGTATGTTATGCACTGTTTGACTTGAAAATGACAAAAATGTGAGTTCTTAAGACTTTCTTAGACTGTATGAATATTTTCTTCTATAAAGTGAACATTATTTTGCATATGCAAAGTCTAAAATATGAATTATGAGTGCAATTACTCCTAAAAATGTCATATATGTGATGTTTTAGTACCCAAATAACAAGAATCTAACCCTTACTTCGAACCTTTTTGTATGATAGATAATGGATGGAGTTTACAATGCTTTTATTTATTGTTATAGTGTTATAATGCCAGTTGGACGAAAGCATAGTATTGGAAGTAATTTATGATTTGAAAATATTGAGGTCTAGTTCTTAGAAATACCATAACTCTTACATCCATTGGACTTTTATGATGAAGTTTTAGGTGTTGTATTTCTCATTATTCCACTAAATTCTCGTCAAAATTTTAGATATTGGTGATACTCCTACATGAAGTTATTACTATTTTGGTCTATGTGCTATAATGGGCTTTTACATGTCCTAATTTGTGGCTCAATTCTCTTTACGTATACCTTGATGGAGTGATGTGGCACTATTTTATTCTTCTTATATCTTCTAAAGTTGCAATCTCCAAATTATTTTATAATAATTTTCTCTGTGTTTGTATGTAACTTTATTAATGTAGTAAAAATAATTAACTGACTTAAGTAATCAAGTGTAACCTTAATCATGTAGTACCTTGAGACCATAGATCTATCTCAATGTTAGAACCTGTTGGATCATGAAATGAGTAATCTAAAAGGAGCTTGAAGTCATTTACTATTGAGTATATGTGGGTGCGGTGAGGGTATATCCTTGTCATCCTGATTCTAAGGTATTAAAGAGTGGTTGAGGTTGTGTTTTGGAGTTGATGTGTTTGAGAGATACTAAAATTATAACTCGCATTTGAGGGTTTATATCCTTGTAACGACCTTGTCTCTCGATAACCCCCACTTAAGGGAGACCAAGAGATCAGAGCCGTTAGCCCAATAAATCAGATCAAAGGTTCGACAAATAATCAATAATAATTATGAAATTCTACTAACTAAACTGTAATTTGGTATTAAAATAAAAACTTTACTTACCTTTTTAAAACGTTGGAAATCTATCTATCCAAGCTTGAGTCTACCCTATCTAATCCTCCTTGCACTTTATTTCTTATTCTCCCAATGTGTCACTTTACTGTTTGTTCATTTCAGGGTTGTACCTAAAATGTCGACAAACAAAACATCGATCAGCCAAAGCTGGTATGTGGGGGAAACAATAATTGTGCAACTATGTTAACAATGTAGTCATCCAAATATCATTTAACATCCAAGATTACATTTTAAGCAATACTACTCAATCCTTACCTATCCCCTATCTTTGTGTTGTCCCTGTAGTGGACATGGATACTACCTCTCTCATATGGTAGATCCTTACCCCCATGGCCCTACCACATAGGTAGCTAATACCTAGGGTTATGGAGTCGCATGGCCCTACCCAAAGGTAGCCCAATATCTGACTCATGATGACTTGATGGTCCTACCCCATTGGTAGCCATGTACTAAGTCCTTCAATGAACTGATGGACCTACCCCATCGGTAGCCATATACTAGGTCAATCTATTAAGCTACAGAGGGGACTAGGATCTGAGCTAGTAGGCACATATCTTAGGTGATAGTCATATCCAAATTATAATTTGCAAGAATTAAATGCAACCAATAGTTTAACTCATGTCATCGATAAAACCTTGAAAATCCTTGGGAAACTAATTCGGAATATTCATAGGCGTAACCACATACCTGTTAAGCAGACTTGAATGCAGAAATAACTCAACCAATCAAGAAATCAAGCAAGTACACATAGGTTGACCCTGAAAAGGCATCCAATTCTTCTATCTTTAATCATGTCATCATGATCTATTAATCCTAGTTGTTTCCTAGGGTTATTTGTCCTTTTTAGGGTTTTGAGCATAATTAGGGTTCCACCTCATTTTTATTACTTTAAACCCTAATTTTACCAAATCACTTGCAAACCCTAATAATTTCATCTTTCTTTCACAAAAGGTTCTAATTTCATCTTTTAGTAATAGGAAACCCTAATTTCATATTATAAGTACTTTTCTTTTCTTTTCCCCTAATTTAGGGTTTCTAAGCATATTAATCAACATATTAGGTTTAAAACCCTAAACCTTGCAATTCCATCATCAAAATAGGTTAAAATCCATCTTTTTCATTAATAAAGTTAATAATGCTCGAATTAACTCCTTTGTAAGATTAAATCTATCTTTGATCAACAATTAGATTTTCTAATCACAAATTAACACTTTTACCAGCAAAATATGCACTTTTGCAACAATATACTGATTTAGGTGTCCAAACCATTTTTAATGTATCCCTGATATTTTTATGATCATTTTTCATGTATTAATTTTCGTCATCTGAGTTTTCTAGCTCAAGATATGATTTTTATAGAGAAAACCCTTTATTGCTTTGTTTGTTATTTTCAGAAAAATTGTGGATCGTTTGATCCATGGTCCGCTGGTCCACTTAGGATCTAGTGACCAGGATCACGCGCGCCCTTCCCTTGCAATCAAAAGAAACCAAGGATGAAAAAACCCTTACCAGGAAAGAAGACACAGTGGGGTAGTTTGGTAAATCAGCGGATCCTCTTCTACTTCTACCTCTCAACCTCGTCGCGGTAGCAGCGATGGTCAACCACGAGGTTGACTTTGGCATGTTGGCCACCTGTGAGCAAGGCGATGGGTCAGGGAGCTTCTCCTTCCCCCGTCGAAGATGACTGTAGGTTCAATTGTTCGCAAAACAACGCGCCGCAACAGTTGGGCTAACAAAAAGAGATGTTGGTTCCCTCCTTGACCCTCCCCTATAATTAGGGTCGAGGTCAGGTTCGTGAGGATTGGGAATTTCCCAAATAAATGACCAAACCTAAACAAAATAGGTATGGATCTCCATGGTTCCCCTTCCTGAGTCCAAAGGGACTGTCGACAGGCTGGCATATCCACTAGATTGCAAGAAATCTGAGATGGATGTTTCTTCCTGTAACCTGCAAAGTCCCAGTCCGCATGGGACTTTGAAGATGAGCGACCAATGTTGGATTGAGATCCAACGGTCCTCAAAGCATGCGTTCATCCAAAAGGAAACTCCCTTTACAAATTGCCAAATTAAATCTTTATTTTGGTGATAACTTGAGAAATTGATATCTCCCAAACCATAACTCATTTTTGTCTCAAATTTTAAGGGAACGTTTGTCTTGACATTATCTAGCTTTGCACGAAATTTGGGGAATAAATTCCAATGGGTGAGAAGCCTTCCTTCTCTCCCAAGTTATCAATTAATTAATTCAAAATTAGTAATCCATTTCCCTTTGCCATTATCTTGTTATTTTGGGTCCTTTGGACCTCAAGAAATCCTAAAGGCATGGATTCCCATATTGGGGAATATCAGTTTGCCTTTATTTATGTCTATTTCACACATTCTCCTTATCTTTTTATTAAAATATCTCTTTTAGAGGATTTCTCTTATTATCTCTCTTTTATTTTCCTTATTGGAATTCCTTTTAATATTAGAAATCCTTTGGATACGAAAATCCACCAAGGATAACTCAATTGTACGTCTTTTTACTTATTTTCCACATTTTATCATTGTTTTTTCTTTCTTAATAAAGAAATATATAATTAATCTTTTCTTTTCTTATTGCATTTTCTTTGCAACTTTGGACTCCTTGGACCCAAGGAACCCAAGAGGCACAAAATCCCTCTTTAGATTACATTATTTTTCCTTCTAGAGATTTCCACATCTTTCTTTTCTCAATACTCGATTATTTATTTATTAATTGAATTTTCCTTGTTATTGGGCCCAATAGCCAATAAATCCCACAACACAATAATCAAGGCTATTGTAAACTAAATCCATTTATTCAAAACAAATTATATCATTATTTGTTCCAATATCTTTAATATGAGAAATTACATTTCTCTCCAAATGAACCCAAAAATTGGGGTTGTAACATCCTTCCCCTCTTATAATAATTTTGTCCTCAAAATTCCATCAAGCAAGCAAACAAACATGATAAGTCTTTCTTATGTCCATCAGGGCTCCCATGTGGCTTCACCCTTTCTATGGTGCTTCCCAAGAAACTTCATCATCTCATATTCTTCCATCTGAGTTCTTTCTCACCTTGGTATAGTATACCCTCATAGGTGACTCAGGACATTTCAGCCTCTCAAAAGTTGAATAGGTTCAGGGCTCATCACATGGTTTGGGTACCTCACATAGTGCTCTAGATCGGACTCATGTAAGACATTATACATCATGTTATCCTGAGGGGTAAGGCTAAACACAACCTTCTCCACCAATCCATCTCAAATGGACCCATATATCGGGGACTCAGCTTTCTCAGTTGTAGCTTAGAGGGGTCAAATTTTCACATCACATACTCTCCCATAGTGAACTACATGTCAGTCTGCTTTGCATCAGCTCACGACTCATTTCATCTATGGGCTCGCTCATCCATTGCACAATCAAAGCGACTTCATCTGCACACACTGTGGTTCTTTTCTGACCTTTGTGAGGCCTCCTTCACCAACATCATCTTAATGAAGTGGTGACCGACACAACCTCCCTATAGAACTTCTTACGTCCCGATAAAGGCTATGGTGGTTAACATCTCATCTTAAGAACTATCTCTTCGTATCACCCTGAACAAGCACACTTTCTCTCATCAGACCCTCTAGTCTGGATCATACTAACCATTAGTTAGGGGTGATAAGCGATACCAACATCGAGTTCTTCCTATATCTACTTCCACCTCATGGAAGTGAACATTTAGGTCACACTCAAGAACTTTTGAACTCGCATCATGGTGAAGTTGAACCATCTCTCTCTCTTAAGTAGTTCAACTGAATCTGTCCCTTGGCAGCATTCTTTCTTTCTCATGTTATCTAGGTAAGGTGATCTACCATAACCCATATTGGATCTTTACCTTCCTTGGTCTAGGGGAGACTCACAACATCCATAGTGATGAACTCTCATTCCCTCTCGGGAACTCTTTATACTTTACATCCATGCAATGGGTTATTGGTGTTCGTCCTTCACCTCCTGGCTTGCATGGCTACATGCTACATGCAACTTAAGCATCCCAAGTACTTCTATCACTTACTATCTTTGTAGTTTCATGGTGTAGGATGAACTTAAAATCATGATTTCCTGTATGTTACGATTCTTCAAGGTTGATTCCTCAGAAATCCTAAACCACTCTCATTAGGGTTTTATTACCTTCCTATCCAAAGAAGTGCATATGAGGTTCTACATCCATCCCTCCATTGCATCAAGGACTAGGCTAGCTAACCACACAACCATTTACTTGATCAATAGACTTCGTTACATCTGAGTGTTACCCAACATATCTTCTTTCTCACACTTAGGGTTTGCCTAAGAACCTCTTCTAGTCTCTAGCCAAACTAGGCATCTATATCTCAACTAGAGCATCCATTACCACTTCACATCCATAGGTATTAGGTAATGTTGAAGACATACACCTCTATGTATTCTGCTTATCATCTCATCTCAACTCTAAGTCTATCTTCATCAAGAACACTCTGAGCTCATCCTCTTAGTTATCAGACTCCACCTTGTGATTCCTTGTAACACTTGCAAAAATCCACCTAGTTCAAGATAAAACATCCTCACAAGATGATCTCCTTAATACTCTTAGTGTTTTTAAACCATCCATGTATTATTCAATCCATAAAGGTATGTTATCATCTCTATCCTCATACCTTGTAGCAATGTTCAAACTTACATCATCTTTATCCTTGGTGTATGGCATGCGTATTGTCCTATCTCTCACTCTCATAACAAGAGGAAATAAGCATTTGGTTGCATTCCAAATTCAAAGTTCTTTCTGTTCCAAGAGTAGAGATGGTACATCCCACCTTGCCAATACACCTTTAAGTTGAAATGTGCATCTTATGTCTCAACATCACAACCATCTTGATATCAAAGTCACTTCCATGGAAAATTGTTCTCGAACCTACTCAGGTCCACACACAATCCTTGGTCGTCTCCTCTAGGTCTATAGGGTGTCGTCACTTTTGGGGTCATCCCTCTTCCCTTATGCATCCAAAGAGTGCCCAAGTCATCTGCCCGTTGGGTCCCATGAGTTCATGAAGGTGATCAATCTCCTAACCCATGGCCCTTGGACAATGATAGTTGTTACCTCCCAACCCTATGGTCATGTACAACTCGGGAATTAGGCAACTCCTACTTCCATCGGTCTTATCCCTACCTGACCCTGGGATAGACTTGGGATTCTATTATAGTACATGTCCAACATAGAACCTTACCCAAGCCTTTCATCATCTCTCTCTGCATTCTTGGGTTGTCTTTCATCCTTTCACGTGGATCATGGTGACCTGCCTACCTTGGTCAGGCCCCCATACCGGTTACCTCCATGGTAACACATCCATATGCACTTAGAGATGGTTAACTATGGGTCTACAGATTCATTCTCTTACCATGTACTTTTCACTTAGCTTCTCAAGATCCTATGAGACCTCTCTAGGTTACCTTAAAACCAACAAAACTGGTATACACCCTACAAAAGGGTCCCTCTCCCAGGATGGGAGGAATCTACACCTTAATAACAAAGGTCACAAACATTCTTAAGGTTTATATTCACCTGGGCATGCTTAACCCAGTAGCTACTAAGGCACAAGAAGACCACCTACTAAACCATGCTAAGTCATACTTATTCTCATACTCAACATTAGACCAACTTAGTTGTGAGGGGTTCATCAAACATACCCTTAACTTAAGTGCTTTCCTATACCTCTACATAAGAGGAGTACCATGCTAGAAACTATAGAGACTCAAATATCATCATGAGCATCGGATACACTGCTTCCCCTCTTAGGCCTAGGAACCCTAGGTTCTCTTTTAGGTATCCAACTGCATGCTCAATCTCTTAACTACGAATCAAGAATGTCCAAGGTATGTCATGTACTCCCATGACCCTTTTATATGAGCAACACCTCAGAGTTGAGTCCTCCTCAAGGACAACCAACTAGGTATAAGGCCTCACAACCAGTTACTAAACCTTTCTAGGTCTAACAAACTCTTCTTCCTATCTCTGAAGGTAAACATCTATACCATAGGCACATAGGTACCAGAAGCCTCATCCTCTCTCTAGGGTTTGGTTCCTCTAAAGGCTACTATGATATCATCAGCCTCCAGGGGTCAAGCATAAGTCAACCACTATCATCCACTTAGGTCGCATCATCCTCAACTCCCCACTGTTCCTCATATCTCGGGGTTTTAGGCTTTCAAACCTCCTTGTTGGGGTCCTGCTTTCTCTCTCTAGAGCTAACTCCACATCCACCCATACTACTAGAGGTCCTCTCTCCATGAAGGATCAAGCTCACATGCATACCTCTATGTGGGTGAAGCCTACGCTCAAACTTATGTTTGCTCATGATTATCCATAGCCCTTTATGCTTATCTCATAAGACATCCATCTTGTCCTTCTGGTCTTGGTTTTAACTTACTGCTCATACTATTGAGGTACTCTGGGTGCAAGCTATATCCTACTTGCAACTGCCGATAAGGTTTATATAGGTTCTTCTCTAACCTCATCCATGAAGGAGCTATCCTTCGCTCAAACATGCACGACTCTTCCCAGGGTTGCCAAACGTGTTAGGTCATCCAACCTTTCATGGCTCGTATGGCAATCCAGAGGCATGTCCATCCAAACACTCTTTCAACCATGACATCTAACTCATCATGTCATCTCTCTCTCTAACCTCCACTTAGGGTTAGGGTTAACATCATCCTCAAAGGATGTGCTTGGTCTCTACTTTTAATGGAGGTCTTTACCTCTAAGACTAACTCTCTCTACTCATCCTCCTGCCAAGGAGGTCTATCCTTAGGTCTCTCATGAGGGCAATGACAACTTGTGTCATACGACCTAAGCATGTATCTATTCGTTTATGCTTACTCTATTAAGCTTATGTCCATGACATCTTAGTTACATGCTTTTTATTAATTTGGTGGAGGATCCCTTAATCCTTATCAACCGTACACATACCTCAAGAGGGTGAGGGAAAGAGAGAAAACCCTAATCCTTAAGGTCCTTAATATAATTTGAGTTGAGAAGGGATGAACAAGATGAGAGAGTCCTAAAGGTATCTTATTTTGAGTCATATCCTAAGACATCGGCCAGGCAGTCATACAATCTGGGAGTCCTCGTATTCCGACTAGCGGTGCAGAGGAAAATATTACCAGCCCCTGAAAGTGATCCTTTTGTAGACACCTCAGTCTTTCGAAAAATCTCTAATAACTCCCTCAGTTCTATGGAATTTGTAAAATTTAATAATTATTAATGATTATATGAGGAATCTATGATCTGATACCAATTGTAATGACCCCGTCTCCCGGTAACCCCCACTTAAGGGAGACCAAGAGATCAGAGCAGTTAGCCCAATAAACCAGATCAAAGGTTTGAAAAATAATCAATAATAATTATGAAATTCTACTAACTAAACTGTAATCTGGTATTAAAATAAAAACTTTACTTACGTTTTTAAAACTTTGGAAATCTATATATCCAAGCTTGATTCTACCCTATCTAATCCTCCTTGCACTTTATTTCTTATTCTCACAATGTGTCACTTTACTATTTGTTCATTTCAGGGTTGTACCTAAAATGCCGACAAAAAAAACATCAATCAGCCAAAGCTGGTATGTGGGGGAAACAATAATTGTGCAACTATGTTAACAATTTAGTCATCCAAATATCATTTAACATCCAAGATTACATTTTAAGCAATACTACTCAATCCTTACCTATCCCCTATCTCTATGATGTCCCTGCAGTGGACATGGATACTACCTCTCTCATATGGTAGATCCTTACCCCCATGGCCCTACCACACAGGTAGCCAATACCTAGGGTTATGGAGTCGCATGGCCCTACCCAAAGGTAGCCCAATCTCTGACTCATGATGACTTGATGATCCTACCGCATTGGTAGCCATGTACTAAGTCGTTCAATGATCTGATGGACCTACCCCATCGGTAGCCATATACTAGGTCAATCTATTAAGCTACATAGGGGACTAGGATATGAGCTAGTAGTCACATATCTTAGGTGATAGTTATATCCACATTATAATTTGCAAGAATTAAATGCAACCAACAGTTTAACTCATTTCATCGATAAAACCTCGAAAATCCTTGGGAAACTAATTCAGGATATTTACAGGTGTAACCACATGCCTGTTAAGAAGACTTGAATGCAGAAATAACTCAACCAATCAAGAAATCAAGCAAGTACACACAGGTTGATCCTGAAAAGGCATCCAATTCTTCTATCATTAATCATGTCATCATGATCTATTAATCCTAGTTGTTTCCTAGGGTTATTTGTCCTTTTTAGGGTTTTGAGCATAATTAGGGTTCCACCTCATTTTTATTACTTTAAACCCTAATTTTACCAAATCACTTGAAAACCCTAATAATTTCATCTTTCTTTCACAAAAGGTTGTAATTTCATCTTTTAGTAACAGGAAACCCTAATTTCATATTATAAGTAATTTTCTTTTCTTTTCCCCTAATTTAGGGTTTCTAAGCATATTAATCAACATATTAGGTTTAAAACCCTAAACCTTGCAATTCCATCATCAAAACAGATTAAAATCCATCTTTTTCATTAATTAAGTTAATAATGCTCGAATTAACTCCTTTGCAAGATTAAATCTATCTTTTATCAACAATTAGGTTTTCTAATCACAAATTAACACTTTTCCCATCAAAATATGCACTTTAGCAACAATATACTGATTTAGGTGTCCAAACCATTTTTAACGTATCCCTCGTATTTTTATGATCATTTTTCATGTATTAATTTTCCTCATCTGAGTTTTCTAGCTCAAGATATGATTTTTATAGAGAAAACCCTTTTATTGTTTTATTTGTTATTTTTAGAAAATTTGTGGATCATTTGATTCGTGGTCCACTGGTCCACTTAGGATCCAGTGACCAGGATCACGCGTGCCCTTCCCTTGCAATGAAAAGAAACTAAGGACGAAAAAACCCTTACCAGGAAAGAAGACGCAGCGGGGTAGTTTGGTAAATCAACGGATCCTCTTCTTCTTCTACCTCTTGACCTTGTCGCGGTAGCAACGATGGTCAACTGCGAGGTTGACTTTGGGATGCTGGCCACCTACGAGCAAGGTGATGGGTCAGGGAGCTTCTCCTCCCCCAGTCGAAGATGACTGTAGGTTCAATTGTTTGCAAAAAAACATGTCACAACAATTGGGCTAACAAAAAGAGATGTTGGTTCCCTCCTTGACCCTCCCCTATATATAGGGTTGAGGTCAAGTTCATGAGGATTGGGCATTTCCCAAATCAATGACCAAACCTAAACAAAATAGGGATGGATCTCCACGGTTCCCCCTCCTGAGTCCAAAGGGATTGTCGATAGGCTAGCATATCTACTAGATTGCAAGAAATCTGAGATGGAAGTTTCTTCTTGTAACCTGCAAAGTCCCAGTCCACGTGGGACTTTGAAGATGAGCGACCAACATTGGATTGTGATCCAAAAATCCTCAAAGCATGCATTCATCCAAAAGGAAACTCCCTTTACAAATTGCCAAATTAAATCTTTACTTTGGTGATAACTTGAGAAATTGATATCTCTCAAACCATAACTCATTTTTGTCTCAAAATTTAAGGGAACGTTTGTCTTGACATTATCTAGCTTTGCACGAAATTTGGGGAACAAATTCCAAGGGGTGAGAAGCCTTCCTTCTCTCCCAAGTTATCCATTTATTAATTCAAAATTAGTAATCCTTTTCCCTTTGCCATTATCTTGTTATTTTTGGTCCGTTGGACCTCAAAAAATCCTAAAGGCATAGATTCCCATATTGGGGAATATCTATTTGCATTTATTTATGTCCATTTCACATATTCTCCTTATCTTTTTATTAAAATATCTCTTTTTGAGGATTTCTCTTTTTATCTCTCTTTTATTTTCCTTATTGGAATTCCTTTTAATATTAGAAATCCTTTGGATATGAAAATCCACCAAGGATAACTCAATTGTACCTCTTTTCACTTATTTTCCACATTTTATCATTGTTTTCAATTTCTTTCTTAATAAAGAAATATCTAATTAATCTTTTCTTTTCTTATTGCATTTTCTTTGCAACTTTGGACTCCTTGGGACCCAAGGAACCCAAGAGGCACAAAATCCCTCTTTAGATTACATTCTTTTGCCTTCTAGAGATTTCCACATCTTTCTTTTCTCAAAACTCAATTATTCATTTATTAATTGAATTTTCCTTGTTATTGGGCCCAATAGCCAATAAAGCCCACAACACAATAATCAAGGCTATTGTAAACGAAATCCATTTATTCAAAACAAATTATATCATTATTTGTTCCAATATTTTTAATATGAGAAATTACATTTCTCTCCAAATGAACCCAAAAATTGGGGTTGTAACAATCCTAGTTTCTGGTGTCATGGTCTGTGTACCCCGGACAGGCCAGGTTGTTCTAGTTGTTAGGCCAATGTGAGACTACAGTTATTACTCGTACTGACTGAAGGGAAGAGATATTTAGGATTCTGATTGTCCTAGATCTTATAAGGGGTTGATTGTGACTTCACAGTGGTTAGCTAGTATTTTAAGTGGTACACCTCAAACTACCCAAGGCTTAATAAACAGCGTAATCCATTCATGTAGTATATCAGTTAGGGTTATTTGACGAATCACTTTGGATGATAATTATTGTTTTGCTTTTCTTGCAATCATTATATGTGATTCACATCTTGTTAAGTGTAACTAAATGCACATGTAACTTCAATGATACTTGATCATTTTAAGTACACTTCATAGTCTTTCTATTCTACCGTACTATCTACCTTAACTAAATTAGTTTCATAGACTACTAGTAAGCAATAAATGTTATTTGAGGTTGTATCATACTGTGGGGACATGGGTCTCACCTCATGGGTTTCTAGACCTTTTTTGGTGATCTGTAGTGTGCTCACAACCATGTCGATAAGGAGACTCGGTTTGGATATCGGTAGAGCTAGAAATGTTGGTCTGGTTGTGTAGAGTCCTAGAGTTGTCCTGGTACTCTCAGGTCCGGGTAGGGGGATTTGTATGTGATTTATATCAACTCGAGATTGTGTTTGTATGCCTTGAGAATGTAAATCTTGTAGATATTATAAAGATAGATTTTGTATACATGTTGTGGATGAGGCCACTGAGCTCATGTACAGTTGCCTGGTATGGATACACATATGAAATTGGACCTTCGTGTAAATATGTCTTATGGAATGTTGAAATTTTAATTCAATTTTAATTGTGTGCCTATTTGGTAATATGTTTAATAGTGTTTGATCTTTGTTTAGGTTTGAGTAATCTCATTTAGCATGGTGAGCTGCAACATTCCTCAACTATCTCATCCTGTAAATCAAGAAAATAAAAATCTTGTTTTGTGGACCCAATAATTTTGGTCCTTGAGGAGGCTTTGAATATATTAAATTTGACTTTCATATGCATGAGAGTCACATACATAGTGTCCTTACATGAATCATGACTTCGAATGTGGCAAGGACCAATATTCCAAAGATAATGGGAGTTTTCATATTCTCATGTTCCATATCAAGAACAAAGAAATCTTCTGTGAAAATGGATAAAGTATTACAACCAATCAACACTAGCATATTATTAGGCCAAAACTTTTACAAATCGATCATTCAATTGAAGAGTGTTGTTAGACATCTCTAGTAGGCCCAAGCCTAGATCAAAATATACATAATGGTATGAGGTTGATACTCAAACCCAAGTTGAGGAAATCTTGGTCAATGTGGTACCCACCAGTATAGCATGGAATGATGGGATCAAAAGGATCATTCCTCTTTATATGAGTGCATTGTTTCAAGATGGAGCTTATTTGTTGCATGAACTTCACCTTTTGGGGCATCCTTCTTGTTGGCCTCCTCTTAAAGGTGCACATATATTTTAAGAAATTTTGTAAATGATGGAAATTTCTTAATAGCGTCCATCAAAGGAATGTCAACCTGCACCTTCTTGAAAGTCTATAAAATATCTTCAATATGCTTGTTATTCCTCTTAGATGGTGAAGACATATCCAAGGCATCTGGGTAAGGTGTATCACTCAACATTCCTTCAATAAGAATCACAATAGGAATGTGTGGCATCCAATACCACTAAGCATCACAGTATCACTAATAGTCATCATGAAATAACTACTAGTAAATCATTATATCATTCACAACATCATTCACACACATACACATGGTAACAACATGATCATTCATCGCATAATTACTACTTGTTGTCCTTTGTCTGATGAAGGACATTGCTACTCCTTATCACAATCACTGCTTTCACTTTCTCAAGGGAAGAACGTGGAGCTTGATGCTACTATTGAGAAGGTGGCCCTTGATATTATTTATGTGGTGGAGGCATTTGGGTCATTTTTGGGTGTACTTTTCATTGCACATTGCCTTGATGAGGTGGTTACTCTTGGTCAAGTGACATTTGAAAGTTGTAGTAATATTGATGCATTTAACCATACATTTGAGGTGTGGAACCTGAGGGAGTCAAAGAAGTAGTTGTTGCATTTGTTGTTGTCCTTTAGTCAAATTCATTTTTGCATTAGTTGTTTAGATTCATCAGTGTTTGAGAAGGAAGTATTGGTAAGGTATACCCATAAAGCAAATCATGTGATGATTGGCATGGCATATACCATAAAGGATTCGATTAATACTCATAAAGGAAAACTTCCAATTCATTTGTTTTCACTCATTTATGAGATAATAAGGAAATGTTATACATGTCTAAAGAATGATAATACTCAATGACATATGTCTTCAAGTATGTGACTTGGAAGGATGAGATCATACAGATGTTAAGAGTATGTACATTATCATTATGTCCCTAGTCGGTTATTACTATGGAAGACAGACAAACATTAGTAACACATAAGACTAGAGTGTGGGTTGGTGATGACAGAATCTCAATAGTCATGATATGATATACCAAACCAAGCACACAGATACATTTTAGGTAATAGTGTATCGGATAGACCCACCTTGAGAAGTGACACATGGAAACCATAATTAGTGGTCATAGTCATCTCTCACGGTGAAGATGGTGATTGCGATTATTAGACCTAAAATCAATGTAATCTTTACATGTCATTGGGTATGCTTTGACATCATAAAATGCAATCCTGAAACATAGGTTGTTATAATGGTGATGATTGGATGACTTTGACACATGGAGTAGGCTGTGAGTGATAGATATGGGATTCGGCCCTCATACTGGAGTATGATATCCTGGCCACTTGATTAGTGAGACTGAGAAACGCATGCGTGTGGACATATCAATCAATATATGATATTAAGGTCACATTATCTTAGACAGTTTACTCTTGGTTCAAGGAACATGGATTGAACATTGATAGGATGACCATCCATGCATCGAGTTCTACCTGGATATTAGTGACAAATGAATTATACAATCACTATAACACCATACATAGATTGTAGGTTGAAGTTGTTCTCCAACTTTCCATTCACTTGGGTAGCACTCATGTGCAACTAGACACCGCTCTCTACTTGTGATGTCATAAGTTAGTTATTGACATTCACTACCAACATGATATGGGACCTATAGGGTCACACACAAAGGAACTCATCTAGGATGGGATTTTATCTTGAATGATGATTAGATTAATTACTAAAGTGTTTAGGTATTCAATTCATGCAACAGATATACTGATTTGTTATCAGGTCTGCCAAATGACCATCTCATTGAGTGAGATAGTCATTTGGGGAGACAAACGAGCATCTCAAATATTGAGATGACCACTTGGGTTGTCAAGCTAATCAGAGTTCGAATTGGCTAAGTTTTTCCCTTGAACTGACCGGTGCAATGAGATTGAACTGATCGACTCATCTCAGACTCACTAGATGACTGTCTGGGTGAGTGAGACAGGCATCTTGCCTAGTTGAGACAGTTTAATTGAGTCGAATGAATATATTGGATGGATTTTGAATAGTTTCGAGTGCACATTACTTGGGGTGCAAGGAATTAATGTGATATTAATTGGAGTCAAAATTGCCAAATTCATGTGTGATTGGGAAACTACCAAATGGTCATTTGGTTGAAAATGACCATCTTGTGGTTTGTAGGTTGTGAAAATTCAAGATCTTTCAATCCCTTCCACTCTCGTACAATCGCATATAGACTAGGAACCTTGGCCCATACCCTGTCTATAAATATAGGGTATTGGGGGCTTCCTAGAACACAACACAAATACTGAGAATCAGTTTCTATAACAACTATAGTTCTCTATGGTTGTGGTAACTGAGAGAGCCCAGGAAAGTCCTACCCGACAAGGGAGGGATAGCTATGGCAGAGAACAAATGAGAGTTGTCATTGTAGGAGAGCAAGTCGGTGACTAGTACACTAATGGGAGGGACAACTCCTTCTTGTCCATTCTTGTTGAATGACATGAGTTCTAGTTGGTCTGTGTGGACTAATCTAGAGGCAAGAGTCCTTTGGATACTTCTAGGAGGACAATTGCAGTCTGTAGTCCATGACGAGACAACATGAGCATTACAGAAGTTGTCGTGTTTGTTGTTCATGGTGAAAACTAGGAGTTGCACAGCCACCATCCAAGGGAAAATTCTTCACAGTTGCAAAGAAGTGACGTTTTTTTCTAGAATTGCTTAGGACCAGGCATAACTCACTAAACCATCCTTCCTATTTCATAATAGTTGACACAATCTTGCTATTATGGGAATACGGATAGATAATTTTTTGTTTCTACTGCTATACTCTATCCCTATATTTCCCAACAGTGGTATCAGAGCCACGTAAATTTATTATGATTTAGGATAATCAATATGGTTGGATTTATGGTTTAATCATTTATTTATTGCGTACATAGTGAATACTTAAACTGTCTCATATGTGTATCTGATATATATATATATATATATATATATATATATATATATATATATATATATATATATATTTGTGTGTGTGTGCAATTTACACACGTCACCCGAAAAGTGGTTTTTATGGTGGATGTGTAGCATGGTTATGGTCTAAACCCTAAATTTGTGTGTGGTTGGATGATTTTTCTTTTGTTCCTATTTATATTGGTCTGTGTATCGAGCCTCTACCTCCCTCTTCCCAATGTAAGGTTAATTCTTTCCTATCTTTGCTCTCCTCAAATGTAACTCGAGGTTTCTCTTTATTAATGTAATAAAGTAGCAATAGGATAGTTTCTTTTCTTGCAACGATGAGGAAAATGATCATCATCGGATGAGATGACCAGTTTGTAAGAAAAGATGACCATCGGGAAGACCATGGAGGATAGAAGGGTGGAGCCAAGCGACCACCTGGTGGACCCAACTGATTGTTTGGAAGGAGTCCAAACATCGATTGGACTGGAGGCCAGACAATCATCTGTGATGACCAACTGAACAACCAAGAGGCGAGATGACAGGTTCAAGGGTTGAACTGATCTACCCAGATTGACAAGAATAGGTCTACACCAACAACAGGCTCATACATATGATGTGATGATTGACCAATGCAGTATTAATTCCTTGTAGCTCCAAGGACTTATAAGTAGACATGGACATAACCATCACTTTTGTTTTATATTGCATCTTTACATTGTGGGATACAACATGATATGATATGTATTATAGATGTGGTGATTGGATACAGTATATGTATATGTATATGTATATGTATGTATATATATATATATGATTTATATATAAAATCCCTTGAATCAAACATATTAAGTCTTAGATGCTTTCCAATAGCAATACACATGAAACGCTTGACCGACCAAGCTTAGATTTTCACAAACCATGGTACACCATCTATCTCATGGAAGTGTGTTGGTAGATATGTAAATTTGCACAAATCATGGTGTGTATCTATCAATTGGCTACTGGGTCAGCTTAACTAGTGACTTGGAGAGACCAAGACCAGAAGCATGTACATGATCATGGCAAGTTGTTGCGCTTATCGTCTATCCAATATTTACATGTAATGCAATTAGCATGATGGACTACCTAAATAATCAAGTTGTGGATGATCGGCAAGAGTTGACTCATGATTTGACAAAATATGGATCTTAGCTGATTAGAAAATTGTTCACTACAATTTTCTGAATTGATACTTGAGGGTTATCAAATTGAACAAAATAATGATAATGATAATTAATTAAATACCTAATTATTATCGCCCAAATTTTAATCAAATTAAAAATTAGTTTTTGACAAAATTGCAAATTATTTTGTAGAATCAAATGCCTACAAACAAGAATCACTTTTGTTAGATTGGCCCTTGAGAAGGACAAAATTACTGGGAACAACTTCCACAACTGGTTCAGGATGTTGAGAATCATTCTCATACAAGTGGAAATGCCACAACCAGAGGAACAACCCCAAAATGCACCAAGGGCTGACAACGATGCTTATAAGAAGTATATTGAAGATGTTGTGGATGTCAAGTGTCTAATGCTCTGCTCCATGAACTATGAGTTGCAGAAGCAGCATGAGAACACGAATGTGACAAATATGGTAACACATCTCACAAACATGTTTCAAGGTCAGGCAAGACAGGAGAGATATGATGTCTCCAAGGCACTATTCAAGTGCATCATGGTAGAAGAAAACCTAGTAGGTCCTCATGTGCTCAAGTTGGTTGGGTATGTGGAAAACCTAGCTAGACTGGGATTCCCCTTAGGTCAAGAGTTGGCCACTGATGTGATTCTACAGTCCCTGCCAGAGTCATATAGTCAGTTTGTCATGAACTAGAACATGAACGACTTTGACAAACTGTTATCAGAGTTGTTGGGCATGTTGAGAATAGTTGAGACACAAAGGGGAAGTCTAAAAGCAAAGGTAAATCTAAGAAGAGTTCTAAAGCTAGCCAAAAACCCAAGTATTCAGATCTCAAAGCAAAGGGTGGTGTGAAGAAAGTAAGAGGCAATTTTCACCATTGTCACCATCCTGGACATTGGAAAAGGAATTTCCCTCTCTGGTTAGAGGAAGTAAAGAATAATAAGCAAGGCAATGAGGCCTCTATTTTAGGTATAAACATTATAAGATAAATTTGATTACTTCTTCATTTTGTATATGATACCAAACATAGATCTGACATAATGATGTGCAAGATTTGATAAGAAGTAAAGCCTTCATGGAAGTCCAAAGATGGACAAGGTAGAACAAGAGTTGTGGAAGCCATAGTCTGCATTTAAATTTATCTTAGCCCAACAGGCATGTAATAGAGTTAGTAGAATTGCTATTTCATAATGCCAATCAATAGAAACATTTACTTTAAATCATATTGTATGACAAGGATGATATATCAACAGTTGTGGAAGCCATAGTCTGCATTTAATGATGTATAATTATTACCACTTATTAGGTAACTAAACACCTTCATGACTGCTGTGGCGAGCACGGAGGCAAATGGGGAGGCGAATGGGGGGGTGACGATGAGTGCGCCGTCGACCTCGACCAATCCCCCAGACCCTGGCGCCGTCAGAGTCAAAGGTACTACTAGTGTCTCTGTGGCCAAAGAAGCTAAGTCATGGTCCGATCTTTTCAAGGAGAGGAAGACCGGTGGACCTGTTTGCTTGAAGAAAATGAGTTTTGAAATGGAGGACGGGAAGCTAGTGTATTCGAAATCCATTGCTGAAAGGAATTTGGCGAGATGGAAAAAGCTGCAGCGGGGTATGTCGTTGGTCTGAAACCAAATTGGCCTACTCTCGCTCGTCACTTTGCTCAGATCTGGCAAGCTAAAGGTTCCATTGAGGTCAGGTCGTGGGGTAGGGGCTATTTCATTGTGTTGTTCTCCAATGACGAAGATCTCTCTACAGCGATCGACGGAGGACCCTGGTTTGTTGCAGGCAAGCCGCTGATCATCAAGAGGTGGGAAAGAGGAGAACCGTTGGAAAAACTGAAACTAACTGAGGTTCTGATCTGGATCAAAGTCTTCAATCTACCATTAGAGCTTTGGGATGCAGAGATGTTCAATAAGATAGGATCATTCCTTGGAGCACCACTGCAACCGGATAGGTTCACCAATGAGTTCCTGCGATTGGAATATGCACGATTGCAGGTCCTTATCCCTCTTGATTTCTCATTTCCAAAAGAGCTGCAGATAGTGAGCGATGATGGTCAATCTGATACAATAACATTTGAGTATGAATGGGAGCCCAGCAGGTGTTTGATATGTGGTATGTTTGGTCATGAATCTAACCTGTGTGACTCTAATTTGGAGAAGAAGGATGTGGCGTTCAAGAAGAAGCAGAATGGCGTGGTAACTAAGAAAGTCTAGATTCCTAAGACTGTGTTTGACAATGGCATTAATGAAGAAGGGGAAGTCTTTGTAGATGCTGTCGAAGCTATCCAGGATGGTGGAGTTACTTCTACTGAACAAGTTTCTGATATTATACTTCATGGAAGACATCAGCAGGCGGTGAGCATAGAGAATTCAGTAATGGTTTCTGTTATGCCTCATGATAAGCAACGAATTGTAAACACGGGTGGTTCTAAGGCGAAAGAGGCTGCTCTTAATTTGAATCTATCTTATCCTTTATCCCAAGGCAACATCCAAAGAACTGGTATTAGAGTGCCGACAGAAAGTGTGATGGCTGTTTCTATGACGACTCCTAGTACTTAACCTGAAGGGGTATGGGAGACGACAGGCAGAAAGTCTATGTCTAAGTCCCCCCCACGTGTGGCACCCAAGTTTGTTGTGAATAGAGGTATCCCCTCATCTCTAAACAAATACTCTCTATTATCTAATTTTGAGGAGAAAGATGATACGACCAGTGACCTTCCCCCCGATGGATAGTATGTTTACTGTTATTTCCTGGAATGTGAGGGGAGGTGCAAATAAAATAACTCACATCCCGGCAGAGATTAGGAGGTATAAGGCTAATATTTTTGTTATTCTGGAATCTAGAATCAAGAAGAAGGATGTACAAAGTTTTGTTAACTCTGTGTGGCAGGGTGCTTCTTATGTTGATAACTCTGACTTTTACTCTTATACAAGGATTATCATTTTATGGATGGATGCTGATATTGTGGTGGATACAGTATTGGTTAATGAACAGACTATGCACTGTGCTGTTAAGAAGGGCTCTGTTTCTTTTGATATGTCAGCTGTTTATGGTGTTAATGATGATGGTGATAGGTCTCTTCTTTGGAATTCGTTAAGTACCATTTCTAAAATGAATCCTCATAAGTGGTGTGTTTTGGGCGACTTCAATGTTGTTAGGCTGGCTGGTGAAAGGATGGGAAAGCATCCTCCTTCTAGTAGAAGTATGAATGATTTCAATCTTATCATCAGTGATACTGGTTTAATTGAAGTTCCCTCTAAAGGTCAGTTCTTCACGTGGGACAGCCATAGCAAAAAGGGGATGAGTATTCTCTCTAGAATTTATCGCATTTTCTGTGATGTTGATTTTCTGTCGAGTTTCCCTTATAGCTGGGGTGAAGTTATTTCTTCTATTTTTAGTGATCATAGACCTATTGCTCTGAGGTTTGATAGAGGGAAGAGGGGTGTTTCTCCTTTTCGTTTCATAAATTCTTGGACTAATAATTGTTCTTATAGAGGCATTGTTGAGTCTGCTTGGAAGGAAACTATTTGCTCCAGAACTCCCATGTTTAGAGTTTATCAAAAGTTTCATGTTGTCACTACTTCCCTTAGAAGGTGGAACAGGGATTATGTAGGCAACTACATTTCTAATGCTAAAGAGTTAGAAGCCAAGGCTAAACTTATGCAAGAAGTTGTTGATGCTGATCCATGTAATGAAGACAAACATACCTAGCTGGCTGTTCTCAGACAAGAGGCTTTTCAAGCTTTGAGGGATGAAGAAAACTTTCTTAAACAAAAATGTAGAATCCAATGGCTGAAGCTGGGGGACAGAAATTTAGCTTTCTTCTATGCCTATATGAAATCAAGAAGACTTAGGAACAATATTAATGTTCTGGATGACCATTCTGGAGGGAAGATTTATGATGTTGATCAGATTAGAGAAACTATTAAGGGTTTCTATGAAAATTTGTTTAATGGCACTTCTGGTGACAGGGTTCTCTGGGATGATGATTGGCACATCCCTATGATTTCTAAAGTTCAATTTGATGAGCTGAGAAGAGTTGTCTCTAGAGAGGAGATTGTTGATGTTATGAAAAGTATGAAAGATGACAAAGCTCCTGGGCTTGATGGCTTTAATGCCGTTTTATTTAAATCTGTTTGGGACATCATTGGAGATGACATTATTCGATCCATTCAAAGTTTCTTTAGTTCGGGAAAATTGCTTAGAGAATGCAATAGTACCCTTATCACCCTTATTCCTAAAAAGCTTGGACTATTGATCTAAAGGATTTCATACCGATTTCTTTATGCAACGTTATTTACAAGGTCATTATGAAGATTATGACTAATAGAGTCAAACTCATCCTACCTTCTATTATTGATCCTAACCAATTTGCTTTCATCCATGGTAGAAGGATTGGTGATGCTATCTTGTTGGCTAATGATGTCTTGAGTATGTTTGGAGGTTCACAGAAGTTTATGTGTATCAAGGCTGACTTAGATAAAGCCTATGATACTGTTAGACGAGATTATATTCTTTTTTTGATGGAGAAGATGGGGTTTCCAAGCTGCTGGCTCAATTGGGTGGATGAAAGCTTTAAATCTGCTTCCTATAGAGTCTTGGTGAATGGGTCCCCTACTAATTATTTTTATGCTTCTAATGGGGTTCGACAAGGCGACCCCCTTGCTCCCTTTCTCTTTGCTATTGCCATGCAGGGTCTTTCTTCTATCATTAATTCTGAAGTTAAGAAAGGCAATTTCAATCCTATTGGGGTCTCAGAGGCTATTTCCATTTCCCATATCATTTTCGCTGATGATCTTTTGCTGTTCTCTAGAGCTGGTGAAAGGGATGCCCATTGTGTTAAATCCATTCTGGAAACTTTTCATAAAGTCTCTGGTCTGAGGCTTAATAACAATAAAAGCCAGATCTTCTTGAGTGGTCGAGCTACTGAAGATAATATAGCTAATATTCTTGACATTATGGTTTGTCCCCTTCCTGTTAGATACCTTGGGATGCCTCTCTTCACTGGTAGACTCACTAAATCTCTATGTAATCCCATCATTGATAAAATTAAATGCAGACTTGACTCTTGGAAGGGTCGTCTTCTTTCCCAAGCTGGGAGGATTGAACTAGTGTTGTCTACTCTGTCCTCCTATAGTATGTTTTGGATAGCTGCTTTTCCTTTACCTAAATCTGTGATCAACTTGATTGAGAAGGCTATGAGGGATTTTATTTGGAACGATCATGAAGATAAAAAGCATATCCATACTATTTCTTGGAAGTTGATTTGTAGGCCAAAAAAAGAAGGAGGTCTTGGTGTTAGATCTATTGAAGATTGGTCTACTGGAGGATTACTTAAAAATCTCTGGGCGATTGCTGTTAAGAAGGATAATATGTGGATTAAATGGGTCCATGGAAGATATATTAAAGAGGGGTCTCTTTGGTCTATTGAGGCCAAAGTTGGTTCATCCTGGGTGTGGAAGAAAATGCTTGAGCAAAGGAGTTCTCTTCTGAATCATATATGTCTTAAGCTTGGAAATGGGAAGTCCTTTCTGTTTTGGCTTGACCCGTGGGTTAATAACAGTGACAGATTGATTGATTTAGTGGATCCGTAGTTTGTTATCCGTCTGGGCAGAGGTAAATTCTGCAAAGTGTCTGCTTGTGTTGATAATGGTAATTGGAGTTTGCCGAATTTTAGAGGTGGTACTACTTTGTTGGATGTGTTGAATGAGCATCCTATTATTCAGAACTCTAAAGATACTACTACGTTCAAAGGTGGATCTTCCTTTTCTATGAAAGATGGATGGGCTATCTCGAGAACTAAATGGGATGTGGTTCCTTGGGGATCGTGGATCTGGTTGGATGGTATTCCAAGAAGGTGGTCTGTGTTTCTGTGGAAAATGTTCTTGGGGAAGCTCATTACTAAAGATTTCCTAAAGAGGATTGGATTTCAGAATGCTTCCAGATGCTATCTCTGTGAGAAGAGTGAGGAAAATATCTACCACATGTTTTTTGATTGTGAATATGCTCACTGTTTATGGGGCTTATATTCTATAAAGATGAATACTGTCATCAAAAACCAAAGTGATTTACTGACCTTGAAGGGAGAATCAAAGTTTCTTGCGGTCTACATTATCTACATGTTGTGGTTGGAAAGGAATAGAAGGAGGTTTGAAGAGAGCTGTATGGAATATGATGCCCTCTGGAATGTGTGCTGCAAAGATAGTAGACTCTTATACCATTTTGTGTATAGATAGGCTTTCCTTTCATGCTGTATAGTTTCAGTTTTTTGTCTTTTTTTCTTCTTCGTTGTTGTGCCTTACAACTTCCCCTTTTCCCCTTCTTCTTGGTGGTTATACACTGTAACTACCCGTAATTTTCTTTAGTAAAGAGGCACCCCACCCTTCTTGCACCCAAAAAAAAGGATGATATATCAATAAAGTAAGTTTTAGTGTTTCTGTTTAAAAAGATATGATCTTGCATTGCAATGCCCAATCATCTAAATGATCTTTATACGAAAGATTTGAAGTTGGATGTTTACAAAGTTAATATCAAAGGAATATAATTTTTAACTCAATATTATCATTAACATTAGTCATCTTGGACGTATATATAAGAAATACATGTCTAGAATACATATTGATGTTAATCTAGATTCCCTTGGTTATTGAACCTAAGGAAACATGCAAAATATTATTTACACACAAAGTGACATGTCATCCTTCACTAGATGTAGTGGGAGGATAAGACTTCCATCAGACCTCATACATATGATGCATGAAGATCTTGTGGAACATATGCCATAGATAATAAATTATACTTCATTCCATTTACTGGCAATATGATGATATGTACTGAGAAAATTATAAGCATTAATCTCTTGAAGTGTTCAAGGAGATTATAAATGAAGTATGATTTTGATGAAAGCATTAAGAAACCTTGATGAGATCAAGTGTTGAAATACTTTGCATCAATATCTTGAGAACCTTCAAGAAAGAACTATGATGACATATCATAAGTCGAATCCATCTAAACATGATGATGTGTTAGAATGAAGGATTATACCATGATTATTCATGATATAAATTACCAATTAAATCCAATCTTCTTATACCCTCATAAATATATTCCTACCACTAAATAATGTACCGTTTAAATGGTTTATAAGGACATCATATATGATTTGATTTGGGAATATCCCAATGTGTCCAAGGCATTCAAACCTACATTAAGAAAGAAGTTTCTTGAGAAGGTTTATCTGTAAACCATGATTTTTGAATATTACTTCCATTCCAATGACAAAATTATTTCGATAACTGAGTTCCCAAAGAATCTGTGGGAGTAAAAGTAAAACTCAAAATGTTCCAGGTCAATAAAAGGGTACAATGAGAACCATTAGAATCACAAGTTATTGTGGAATCTTATGTTCATCATGTAACATAGAATAAAATATTTCTAGTAGAACATATCTAATATTGGAGGATTATGAATCCATCAATTCAGATGGGTTGGTCATAATAGGATGAGCCAATTGGTCAACTAGAAGTTATTTCTGAGTAATATGGAATCCATGTAAGCTAACAAGGGAGGACCTTAATATCGCCACCTAAAGGGGTAAGACCTACATGAAGCAATAGGGTCTTTTGGAAAAGAACTACATGAATAACATAAAAAGACAAAGTGGTTGAATAGATTTTACAAATCGGTTCAAGTGGTTGTACATGATAGGTAATTATTTTACCAATTGTCAAGCTTGTTGTTGAAGTTAAGATAGACTAAGAGATTCATCATATGAAGGTAGAAACCACATTCCTTCAATAGAATACATCATAGGATGTGTACGTGACACAACCTAAAAGCTTTCATAACTTCAAGAATGCAAATAAAGTCTATAAACTACAAGGTTCAATCTAGGATTGAAACAAGCATATCAGAGATGGGATATTTTGACTTGAAAAGATAGTCAAAGAGTTTGACTTGAATCAGATAAAAGGTGAAATATATGGTTACAAAAGATTTAGTGGGAGCATATATGAACATTCCACATATGATGGGGACTAACATCTCCATATTATGGATATTGAGAACTGGCATGAAAACACCTTCATAAATGAATGATGAGTTGAAACATCTTATGAGATAAGGATCAAGACCTATGGGATAGTTCTTGAATATTTCACAATGGAAGTTTTAATACATAGAATAGCAATGTGTTGAAGGAGTTCAATATTGACGGATTCAATAAGGGATTTTTTGGATTAATATCTCATGAATCAAATGTTCTAATACTTATGAAGAATGGAAACAATATTATTAATATTCCATAAGTTGGTACAATAGTATATCTATCATGAATGCTACGAATATACTTATCCCATATAAGCTAGTATGTATTGGACATGACAAGATGATATTAAAATCCAATAAGGGTTATTGGAAAGTCATTAAAGATGTCCATTGGTACTTATGAAATACTTAAGGATAGATTTCTATTCAATAAGGATAGAAATAAAAGGAAGAGTTGGATGTAAAGAGTTACATCGACGCAGGCTTCCATAATGACAAAGTGATCACAATAAAATATGATTGATTTAATAGGAGAAATGTTGATTAGTTGGAAAGATTCCGAACTAATTGCCATTAAATTTATTGTACAATAGAAGTTGAGTATACTTGTGTTATGAACATAGAGTGATACTATATGGATCTAAAATTTTACATGATGAACTTGTAGATGTTCCAACCATTGATGACTCATTAGTGATAGTTGTTAGGCAAGGAATATCAAATACCATATTATGACAATTCCGTCTCATAAGAGAAATCATACAAGGGAAGACATAAGGAAACATGCAATATACTGACTATAAGCAAAGTGTTTCTAACCCACTGATTAAGCACTAGTGCAATAGAAACATGGTGGACATGTTTGAATCACTAAGACTGAGATTCGTGGGTGATTGGCTCTAAGTGCAAGTGGGGTATGTTGGTAAGGTATGCCCATAGAGCAAATCATGTGATGATTGGCATGGCATATACCATAAAAGATTTGATTAATACCCAGAAAGTCAAGCTTCCAAATCATTCATTTTCACTCAGTTATGAGATAATGAGGAAATATTACAAATGTCTAAGGAATGACAATACTTGATGATGTATATCTTCAAGTACGTGACTTGGAAGGATGAGATCATACATATGCTAAGAGTATGTACATTCTCATTACGTCCCTAGTCGGTTGTTACTATGGAAGGTAGATAGACACAAATAACATGTAAGACTAGAGTGTGGATTGGTCGAAGATAGAATTTCATTAGTCATGATATGCCAATATCAAACCAAGCACACAGACACATGTTAGGTAACAGTGTATCGGGCATACCCACCTTGAGAAGTGACACATGGAAACCATAATTGGTTTTCATAGTCATCTCTCATAGTGAAGGTGGTGATTGTAATTCTTAGACTTGAAATCACTACACTCATCACATGTCATTGGGTACGCTTTGACATCATCAAACACAGTCCTAAAAAATGGGTTGTTATAACGGTGATGATTGGGTGACTTTGATACATGGGGATAGACAGTGAGTGATAGATATGGGATTTGTCCCTCCTACGGGAGTATGATATCCTAGCCACTTGATAAGCAAGAATGAGAAATGCAGGCACATGTATGTGTGAATCAATATATAATATTAAGGTCACATTATCTCAGACAATCTACTCTTGGTTGAAGGAATATGGATTGAACATTGACAGGATGACCATACATGCCTCGAGTTCATCCTGGATATCAGTGACAAAGGAATTATACAATCATTGTAACACCTTACACAGATTTTAGGTTGAAGTTGTTCTTCAACTTTCATTTACTTGGGTAGCACTGATGTGCGACTGGGCACCTCTCTCTACTTGTGATGTCATAATTTAGTTATGGGCATTCATGCCAACATGATATGGGACCTATAGGGTTACACACAAAGGAACTCATCTAGAATAGGAGTTTATCTTAAATGATGATTGGATTGATTACTAAAGTGTTTAGGTATTCAATTCACATAACAAATCAACTAATTAGCTGACCGATCTACCAAATGACCATCTCATTGAGTGAGACGGCCATTTGGGAAGTTAGACGGGCATCTCAAATGTTGATACGGCCGTTTGGGTTGTCAGTCTAATCAAAGTTTGAATTGGCTAAGTTCTACCTTTGAATCAACTGACTCAATGTGATTGAACTGATCAGCTCATCTCAGACTCACCAGACGATCGCTTAGGTGAGTGAGACGAGTGTCTTGCCTAGGTAAGATGGCTTGGTTGGGCCGAATGAATATTTTGTATGTTTCTTGAATAGTTTCCAGTGCACAATACTAGGGATGCAAGGAATTAATATGTGATATTAATTCGAATCAAGATTGCCAAATTCATGTTTGATTGGGAAACTGCCAAACAGACATTTGGAAGTGCAAGACAACCTTCTCGTGTCACCAGACAATGTCTAGGTCAACATACAACCTTCTTGTGGTTTGTAGGTTGCAAAAATTCAAGATCTTTCGGTCCCTTCCACTCCCGTATAAATCATGTACAGAGTGGGAACCTTGGCCCAAACTCCACCTATAAATAGAGGGGTAATGGGGGCTTCCTTGAACATAACACATAAAACAAAGAATCACTTCATATGAAAATTATTATCCTCTCTGGTTGTAATAACTGAGAGAGCCCAGTCAAATCCTACCCGACAAGGGAGGGGTAGCTATGGGAGAGAACAACTAAGAGTTGTCGTTGTGGGAGAGAAAGTTGGTGACTAGTACACCAACTTGAAGGACAACTCCTTCATGTCTGTTCTTGTTGAATGACATGAGTTCTATTTGCTCTGTGTGGACTACTCTAAAGGTAGGAGTCCTTTGGCTGCTTCTAGGAGGACAACTACAGCCTGCAGTCCGTGGCGAGACCACAGGAGCGCTAAAGAAGTTGTCCTATTTTATTTTTCATGGTGAAGACTAGGAGTTTCACTGCCACCGTTCAAGGGAAACTTGTTCATAGTTGCAAAGAAGCAAGTTTTGTCATTGGACTTTCTCCGAGACTAGGTATAACTTGCTAAACCATCCTTCCTATTTCATAGTAGTTTACGTGATCTTATTATTATGGGAATACAAATAGATAATTTTTTGTTTCCATTGTTATACTCTTTGCCCATATTTCCCAACATGAAGCCTTTCTTCCTCACATAGATGGAAACACAGATAGTTGGTCTAGCCTTTGTTCAATCCTTTGAATAGTGTGACAATGGTTTGGAACATCCTTCTTCATTTCATCTAAAAAATTTAACATTGAAAGCATATCATCTTCAAACATTGAGTCATATGTTTTATGCTAATGTAGTTGGCGTGGTTGACCATGTGACTCATCACTTTTTTGCTTCCATGAGAAGTTAAGGTGATTTCACAACTCTGAACTATATGATTGGGATAGACAAGCATTGGAGTTTTATTCCCAGATGAGTGTAACACATTAAGATTGGTAAAATGTGCCCATTTCCTGTACATAATCACTTGATGAACTTCCATCTTGGTTCTTCTTCACCAACCTCATGCAAATGAGGATCTTCATGAGTTGTGTATTTGTGTCACTGGAGGAGGAATTTACACTAGGAGGATTCACACCAATATTTATGTTGTAATCACTAATATAAGAGGATGCATGATACATCGAGTTTTTAGTAAGGTACTAGAATATTTCCCAAGTTTCTTTGGAAGTTTTTAATATGAATGTTCCACCACATTTTTGTTGAGTTGATACAAACCATAATAAAATAATTGTATCAACTATCACAAAGGTACTTCGTGTTGAGATCAATCTCTTAATAGATTTAGGGATCTCACCCAATTGTCATGAAAATTTTCATTTCTCATCTACCTAAAATAAATGCTAGGACAGTGCATTGATTTCAACAATGAAATAAGATAGAATTTCTTTATGAACTCATTCATCATCTTTCCAATGTCATAATCTCAGTCCTAGAGGAGATGTCTGCTAGAGAGAATCAAAATAAGTTTAAGCAAATGTCATAATTGATAAAGGATGGAGTCTGGAAGGTAAATCACACTTCATGGAAGGATTCGATGTTTTTATAAGGATCTTCTTATCTAACTCATAGAAGGTTGGTAGGAGATGCATCAAGGTGGGTATAAATAACATCTAGTTTCTTGGATGTTACATGCCTATTGTATCCTCATTTCTCTTAGAATTATAGGTTTTATTTTATTAAATCTCATTTAACTTACATTTTAGGAATAATTCCCTCCTCATTTATAGTTTTATATGTTTTGCAAGAAAATGAATAAAACCCAACATTCCCATCGAAAACCTCTCAATGACCCATTCAGAGACCTAAGGGAATGTTGAATAAGTCTCATAGGAGCACCATCGAAAACCCACCAACAATGCTCCCTTAACTTATCAGCCTCGTCAAGGAGATGATACCTAGATTGACCATCGGTCACTCACCAATCTAAATTTCACCATTGATCAGAGCTTGATGCCAATGCCCATAAAACTATTATCTGATGCCCAAGCAGACTCATAGTAACCCCACATATCGTCGTCAATACCCCATTGGAGCTCGAACAATGGTCGAGCAAATTGGCATTAGACCAACAATAACCCAAGGCAAACATCTAACATGCATTTCCTGATGAGCTCCAATGATTGGGCAGACCAAGCATCATCCTGATGAATGAACAATCATGATGGTTGGCCTACATCTTGCCTGATGACCGAGTAGGGGATCTCTTAATGGTTCAATATAGGAACATCCAATGACCAAATTCCTACAAAGTACCCCTCTGTCCGTAGTTACGTTAAGTGTGTGCCTCAAGGCATGCACTTTGAGACTAGGGTCACAAGCAAGGTACCCGACACTAAGGTGCCTCATGTACAGGAGAACTCTATGAATAGAGGTGCACAACCTTCATTAAAGACAATTAATATTCTCTAGGTAGTGTTTTCTGATCTCATACTCACCATTGACCATCAGAGACCAGGGATGAGAGTACAAGATTCTTCATCACCCACCTTTGCTTCCCAGGGCATGACTACCGTCTTCAAGAGAAGGAGGCTATTAGAGCCATAATCTTCCCTACCATCACCTCCATCATGAAGAAGGAGGTCACAATCAATATTCCCTAATAGATACTTCTTTTTGTATTGCTTCCTTCCTCCCTCTATAAAATCTTTGCAACATTTATCTACATACTCTTGCTCTCAATGCTTCAGTTGCATGATTATCTACATCTTGTTTTTTTATATCTAATATTTCAAAAGAGTAGTATTAGCTTGATCTAGAGTTATCAAGTAGTATGAATGCATGAGAATTTAGGAAAACTAGATCTAATGATTATATCACTACTTTTTCAAAATTTTAGCTTACCATCTCGAGAGAGAGAGACATGCTAATGATCTATATCTAACCCAATATTGATATAGGAGGGAATAAACACTTACGATGATTGCTAAACTATGATAAGGGTATACAGTCAGTGTGAGTATTGTATGTTTATGAGACTTCTTAATTAGTGAAACTCAACCTAATTTCTATTCATATATACAGACATACCAAAGAGATCTACACAATTCTTGTTTTGTTAACTTAGGTTTACTTTACTTTTTGTTGCTTTATTCTTTGTTTGGTTACTTTGTTTCAAGAGGAACACAATATCTTTTCTTTTGGCTCGACTTACTAAGCTAAGACCTCAAACCCTAAACACTTGTCACCCCTATCCATGTGTTCGAATCCACTTACTACACAAGACCATGTAGCATCATTACAATCGTCTAAGTATTAGGTTATAAATGACAAGTACAATTACTTTAGATCTGTCTCTATTTTATATGTGAGATCTTAGGAGATCAACTTTCAGCATTGTTGTCGGAGACCAGGCAATTGGAAACTATTAAGGACTCCATGTCTAATTAGACTTTTACTATGCCTTAAGTTTAGCAATATACTTGACTGCACATTCTTTTAGGTTTGATTGGTCTCTATCTCGAAAGTTTGTTTAATGTGTCTGATTTCTAACTTTGACATGTACATTTTTTTTCAAGAAATTAGTGTGAATCAGATCTTTCTTCACCAACCATAGAAGTCATAGCCGCTCAAGGTGATGGAAGAGTATGGGGGAATGAGAACAAAAACAACTCATCTCCTGAAGTAATACATATTGGTGGAGGCTCGAGAGATGGCGTACAAAACCCAATTGATATGGTTTGTCTCTATAATCCTTAGTTGACACTTTGTCCATTGAAACAACACAACCAGTTGTACCCCCCCCACACACTATAATGTTGCAAACTTCAAATTCAAACCAGCCTTTCTAGATGTGCTACAACAATGGACGTTAGAGGAACTCTCTAAACTTGAAGAATCATATCAACACATTCCAAAATATATGTGATACCCTCAAGATCAATAGAGTCCCACATGAGGTAATGTATTGCATGTCATTTGGGTTATCTCTGAGGGACAAGACTCTTTCCTTATACCGGGCTCTAAAAGATAGGAGTCTTCAAGACTAGGAACCTCTAACAAATACTTTCCTTACCAAGTTCTTTCCTATGGAGAAGCTATCCGTTGCAGGAACAAGATCACGAGCTTAATGTACAATCTTAGTGAGAACCTAAATGAAGCATGGGAAATGTATCAGGAGTACCAAAGAGATTGCCTCACCATAACTTTTATGAGGGATACATGGTGACTACCTAATGCAATGGGTCAACCTCAAGCGAGAGAAAATCCATCCACATGGCTTTTGGAAGTGACTTCATGGGGCACAACACTAAGTGCTTGAAAGAGATAATAGACAATATGGCCAGCTTGCAAGATGGCTTTGTTTTGAGAAAGGGACAATTCATAATGTCTTTGTTGTGGGGACTATTGCTGACTCCAAAGCCCTAGAAGCTTTGACTGCTAAGTTGGATAAAATGGCCACAAACATCCCAACTTTGAGGAAGACCAACTATAAGAGAAAGAATTGCATCGAGATAGCTATGAACTGTGTCACATGTGGAGAAAGTGGCCATGAGATTGATAGTTTTATATATACCCATGAGGTGGAAGATAATCAGGATGGGTCTGGAGAGAACGTCTCTTATGCCAACATTAAGAGCATGGACTATCATGGGTTTTCATATGGTAGCACCACCACTTCAGAGAATTCCCACGTGTTGAACATTCCTAATAATTCACCCCAAAGGCCACCCGACATTGGGAGAGGTAGTGGACCACCTGGGTTCAATCTAGTGGTGTATCTTTCCAATAAGCCAATCATTAGATGATGGTTGTAGGGATATTTTATACTTTTAATCTGATCAATAAAGGTAGTTCCAATTTATTGATGTACATTTAATCACTATGGTATTAATGTACATAAAAAGTGTCATTAGAATGATTGTTTAAAACTGTGGGACTTCAAGTACGTGACTTGAACATGAGATTCTAATGGATGCTAAGAACAATATTCATAATACATACCTAGTCAAGTATTATTGTGGATTGGAAAACAATAATGCATCTAATACTAGTATGTGTGATGACTAATGACCATGTTTCATGGGTCATTGGTATTAGATACCAAGTTGTACACATAGGTACCTGTTAGAGGACAAGTGTACTAGATAAACCTGCCTTAAGAGTGATTCATGGACCATTATATGACAGTCACAATTGACTTTCAAATACAACAGTGATGTTGTGGTCCTTTGACTTGAAGTCACTATAATGGTGATATGAAAACCATCATGCTTTGACATTATCCAACATGATCTTGAAGAAGGTTGTCATAAGGTAGTGATTGGGTGCGATGAAAATCATACCATGCATTGTGAGTGATGTATAAGGAATTTGTCCCACTCATATAATAAGAGTGATATCAAAGGCCTCTTGATAAATGAGGCTAGAAAATGCATGATCGTGCTCATGTGAGTCGTTGTATGATACTGAGCTCATATGCATCTTACTAGTCTACTTGGAGATCAAGGAGCATAGATTGAACACAACAAGGATGACATGTCCTTTCCTCTAGTTAGATATCAAGGAACTTAGATTGAACATAACAAGGATGACATATCCATGCCTCTAGTTTAATATGGACATTTATGATAAAAGGATTATACACTATGGTAACATCAGTTGTTGACGGTTTAGTGTTGTCTGAGTAATCATAGTACTTGGATAGCAATGATGTGTATCTAGACACCGCTCATTGCCTATGGATCATGTTAATGTTAGTGAATTCATTTCCAATGTAGTATGGTTCCTATAGGGTCACATACATACAAAACCTTGAATAAAGGTTGAATTGACCTTATTATAATTGCTACGATAAATCTTGGAACCTAAAAGTAAGTTTGAGGACCTGAATCAAATATGGATTCATACTTAAGAAATAAGTTACCATATGTCAGGGAGTCCACAGCCTGGCCAAATAGAGATTATGAAACTGTAACTCTTTGTTCCTTTATATATATAGGGTAGCTCAAAACAGCTTGGGCTATTCCAAAAAAACTCATCCATATAAAAATCGATAAAGCCCTATCCCTTATCACCAGCAAAAGATCAAACTCCTTAAAAAGATGTATCCTCTCTGCTTTAAGTCAAGAAGATCTCAGTAATATCTCAACCTCTTTAGAAGAAAACACCTCAAATAACATCTCTTGGAAATGGGGTAAAGATTATTCAGTGAAACTTGCTTACAACTTTCTTTCTTTCAGAGGTATCACCCCACCATCATCTAAACTTTGGAAACAAAAATGGCCACACAAATATAAAACATTCTTATGGCTTCTACTCCACAATAAGCTCCTTACAGGAGAAATCATCATAAAAAAGGGCTTCCATGGACCGTTTAGATGTGTCCTCTGTGAGCAAAACAAGGATTCGACAAGTCACATCTTTTTCAAATGCCCTTTCTCTCAAATTATCATCTCACACTTCCTGCGTTATAGTCTTCCTGATCTCTAGGAATCTATTTTCCCTATTCATATTCCTCCATCTAGGCTTTACAGGCAGCATAAAAGTAATGATCTATTCTCAGCCATCTGCTGGAATCTTTGGAAGGAAAGAAACAATAGGATGTTCAATAACAAGAAAAAAATGGCTAAGACTATTTTAGATGATATCGATGTCGATCTCCACATCTTTATCAAACTGCAGGAAAAATAGCAGGTATTTCCGAAGAGCAATCTGGTGAAGGTGATTCTGAAGCAGCGGAATCGGAAGCAGCTTTCCTTTGTGATCTAAAAGTCATGGTGGACGTTGAGACGGGCGCCAGTCTTGTGCATCAACCATAGTGTCGTTACATCCCTTTCTTGTTCTGCACTTTTAGTCTCATTTTCTAGTATGCAAAAACTTTATTTTCTAATAGAGGTTTGTCTTAAGGGGTGCCTCCCCCGATTTACTTTCAGCTTATTTCCTTTCCTCTACAAACTCTTTGATGTTTCTTCACATTATCAGGTCTTCGCTTGCTGAATGTGTTTATTCAATATATCATTACCTTGCCTAAAAAAAATATATATATATATAGGGTAGCGATCCAGTGAGAAACATCCTACAGTGAGAGCATGAGAGGCATTTGAATAACTACAAATTGGGAGTTGTTTTTAAAAACCAATCATATAGATGGAAAAGCATCATTTCATTTACCTTCTCACAAAAAATCATTGCAATCAGACATTATTTACATGTTCATATGTAGAATATACATTTTTTTACATCCAACGGTCAGCCTCAAATTCAATATAGAGCATCAAAAAGTATTCGTTTGTTGTGAATGAACTACAAATCGGATGGTGATGAAATTTTATAGGAAGGTAAATATTAAGGTATACTTGTAATCTATACGGTTGGATTATGAAAAATTGATCTATGTGGAGAGTTTTTCAAATGCCTCTCATGCTCTCACCAAGATATGTTTCTCATTGGATCGTTGCCCTATATATATATATATATATATATATATATATATATATATATATATATATATGGGATTAAGAGAGAAAGATTTCTCCCCCCTCTCTCATTCCTGTGGCAGAGGTCGAACGCCCAAGAGGGTGGTAAATCAAGGCGGTAGCTGCGATTCAAACTCGGGTCCCTTTGTTAGGGGACACCGTGCTTGACCCCTTGAACCATTCCTTATCGGCTATATATATATATATATATATATATATATATATATATATATATTTGTGTGTGTGTGTGTATGTATGTATGTATGTATGAGAGGAGGCCTTTAGGACGTGCACTTAAATTGTCTCATTTTTCTTACAAGGTTAGAGAAACCCTAAGAGCTACTTAGGGAGAGAAAGAAGGAGAGACATAGACTAGCAACTCCAGTTGTCTTTGAGTGCTCACGTGGATACCATGGATATGAGTTCACATAGCAAATTTGTTTTCAATGAAGATCTTATCGACAACACACAAGTCAAGGTGATGAAAGAACACAATCAACTACAGGAATGGATGATGGAATGATGTAATCCATCAAGCATTAAAAATGATCAAAAGGTCTCCACAGAAGAGCATCATGATCTACCATAGAGAGAATGCAAATCAAGGTGAAGAATCTCATTGGCAGAACAAAGTGATATTCCACACATGTGTACAGCAAAATAGTGCAATCCTTCAGAGCCAAGTTTGGAATCAGATCTGGGGTCAATATAGACATTTGTGACCTTGGATCTATGCAAACCACATGCGACTTTGCACATTCTTCCACTGACAATCATCAAAATATTTTCACTATTACCCATAGAAAAATAGTTCTTTATAAGCATCTCAAGAATACTCCCAGAGTTCCAGAAACACCAGAAAGAATCTCTAATTGTTGATTAGGTGAAAAATGAAGGAGACATAAATTGGAAGGTCTAGATAAGCACCAAGCATTACAAATTCAATCATCATAACCTCTTCTACGATAAGCTATTAACTTATAAGCCCTAATTTGGTTTTTTGGCATTTGATATATCATGCTCAAAGGATTCTTAAGAAAAATTTATTCCACTATAGTTTCCACTCTGGAGATTCCTAAACTTGTATTAGATCTATGTCTATTGCTCTTTACTAGATTTTTTATTATGAATCAAGTTTTTATCACCAGATGATGATAGTGTGTATATTTCATGTGATGAAATTGATTAATATGCAAATTCAATTAATGGGAATGTCATGGATAATATCAACATGATCATTTTATGATATTATAATATATATAGGAAATCCATTTTATGTCTGTGCGGTTATTTATTTGTCTACTCATGCTTGAAAAAATGGTGGCTATATTGTAATTAAATGCAATATGAATTCCATTCATACACGAGGGTCACGTCTCCCTTATCTACGGTCTGACTTTGACGATATTTGTATCCATGGATGGCCATCCATCTCCTCCTCTATCTACCCCACTGCTTTTGAACCTACCGATGAGAGTTGAGGGGTGCATGACCCAGCCACACCCTCATGTTGTTCCTCCCCTCTGATATATGATCAATAGAGTTGAGGATCTTAAAGAGGGGGTACATGTTGGACCTATAGTAACAATGTCATCTACCATCCATTGGCATTGTCATGGATCTCAAGGGTATCTACATTGAGAAATGATTGCATTTGGTGTCCCCCTCTCAGTTTAGACATGTCATGATTACTTCTTGGAAAATAACAAATGTCTCTAGACGTTTAATTTGCTTCTCCTCCTTCTCATTTCCTCATTCTCATCACCAACCCTTATCCACTACACTGAGTTCCCACCCCTTCATAGTTTTAAAAATGATAGTTAAGCCAATTAAGCCAACACTAACTCTACAGAGTCAATAAAATACATATCTATTATTTATCCCTGGTGTAGTATCATCCATAGCACAAACTTACAGAGATGGGTCTGCAACCATCGAACAAAGGGGGGTATTCATTACTAATTAATTCCACAAGGGCAAAAGTTTGTTGCTTTGTTCTTTGAAACCTATTCATCTCTAGCATAGTAGGTGATGCTAGGTTTGTGCTCATCACAATAATACAAGCATGAAGTTTAAGTTATTCATGTTATTGATGCTTGAGTTGGTGCCTATGTCATCATCCATCACATCTAGGGCAGCACCACCACCTCGACAATAGTGAGTGTCTTTGTCATCTAGATTTACTCCAAGGGACACCCAATTTGCTCGATGATCCTAGTGTGTACCACATTCTTGGTCATCTCAACATCATCAAGCTATAGTCAGGATGCTCCATAGATGTTCACAGTACTATGTATAAAGATGTTTTTCTTATATCTACTATTTGGTAGTTGCACCTGTTCAGGTTGAGTTGTTTGGAAGAGCCACTCGAAACTACTAACTCAAACAACTAATGCTCGTATAAGAGAAGAGGGTGATCTGGATACTCCTTTTTATTCCCTACTGCTCAATTGGTTCTTGTGTCTCTATTGTACCACTTTTATTGGGATTTGTCCAAGGGAGTCATTGCCAACAATGTGATGTAGTGGAGACGTTCGAGATTTTGTAACCAGGAAGGAGTTGATGCTCTATGTACCTATTCTTTTCAATGGTTGATATATGGTCAATTGACAAATCATGTACAAAATCAGGGAGGAGTAGTTGCTATTTCTCTCTCTTCAATGGTCCTCAATGAGAGGAAGAGTTTAAGGAATAAAAAATGATTATTAGATAGATAAGCTTGGTTTTCATAACATGATAAATACTTTAGTTTGTATTATATATTTTATTACATTGTCTAATTTCTCTCCATATCTCAGGTCATGTAATATGTACACATCTTTATAGTGTTGGAGATTATAGGTAAATTCTAGCTACTATGGATAATTTATGGACCTTGTTGAATGTACAAAAAATGAATTGTCACAAGAAAGTAAATCAACTATGTTAGCATGGTGTGGCAACACTTGATGCCCATTTGTGGAAACAAGAGAGGAGAACTATAATACTGACTCAAACACACATAGGACTGATGAGTGCCACATCTTGATCAGTCAAACAAGACCAGTATACACAAGTAACCATAATGTAAAAAAACTTTGAAACTGAACATGAATGAAATATATAAAATACATTACATTTTCTTAGCAGAAACTATGTGGTATATAAGGTAAATTTAAGGCATGAAACATAATTATTTGACACCAAAAGTAACATGTGGTCATAAAAAGTAACAAATTGATTACCCAAAATAACTAAAAGTGTAGGAAAAAATATACTTAGATATATACATAATTTTATATGCCTACATTGTAATTCGAGGTATAATATATTTGTATAAATAGTTACACAATTGTCTGTATAGTTATATTATTGTCAAAATAGTTACAAATTGGTGTAAATAGTTACACTATTGTCTATATAGTTACATTTTTGTCTAAATAGTTACATCCCCTATGATCTTGTCTAAGGGAGCTAGCCCTTAAAGATTCACTCATTTTCATATCTACATTTGGTCATGTACGCAGTGGAGTAGTACATAGACTTCTCTATTGCATTCATCTTGTGCTTTACTTTTATAATTACTCTTTGAATATTGTTGGGAGGTTATTGGAAAAATAGTGTACTAAGAGTAATATTATAACAAATATGACGTGCATACAAATAGTGTAGTAAGAGTAACATGATAAAAATTATAACAATCCTCTTGATATATTGTGAGGAGTGGAAAGTAACATTGAGGCATCAAAAGTAACAAATGAATAGTAAGATTAACATTATAACAAATATTTCAAGAGGATTCTCAATTGATAAGTAAAAGTAACAAATTGATCACTAAAAGTATGTTGTTGCTATTTTTTATTCTCAATCTCATCAACCTAATAGGGGAATTCCAACAAGTTTTCACCAATGATGGGCCCAATGGGTAAAGCCCTTCATATGTCATTGCTTGTATGACACCTATGATGTGTTCTAAGTGACCTCTGATAGCAACAACAATAGCACACACTATACATTCATATGGTTCTTGGAAACATAGGAGCCAAAATGCGGTCCACATGGCTTACGGTGAAACTCCCATGGGATTGACCATTGGGGATAGTGATGGGGTAACTATGTCAAGACTAAGAAAAACTTCCTTGAGGAGTTGTTTGAAGTCAAGGTAGTATCCTTGTCCCAGATTCCTAAATCATTGCCAACTACACTATGTCAGTTTAAAACACAAGCAATTAGTTGATCTTCTACATGGACATGACTATCACATGGGAAACCTCTAAATGGGTTCTGACACATTGTATTCAGACTGATGTAGTCTTGTTGAAATTCACCCTAGTGCTAAGCATAGTGTATCCAGAAGAGATATTCAGGCATTTATTAGAACAAGAGCGACCAGCTTGGGTTTTGGAGAGGTTGACAATTGATTTAATATAGTATTTTAAAATATATTACCATTAACCAATGGTGTGGTTTATTTTGAGAATGCCATTCATCCAATTCTACATAATTATTACTTTTGGTAATGTATTGTTACTTTTCATGACCCATTTTTACATTTTGTGTCTTGTAGTTAATCTTCATACCATATAGTTACTGTATATACCACATAGTTACTTTCTCTGTCAAATAGTTAGTTTATGTCTCAAAGAAGTAGGAGATGTAGTTTTCGAGTTCCTAGGCAAGATGTATGGAGTGAAGTGGTAGTATCAGACTAAGACATTAAGATCAAGTCATATGATCCCCTATGTCGACCCAATATGAATCGGTTCAACTCTCGGTAGATTAACATTTGAATTTGGGTCAGTTACTGTATATACCATATAGTTACTGTATATACCACATAGTTACTTTCTCTGTCAAATAGTTAGTTTATGTCTCAAAGAAGTAGGAGATGTAGTTTTCGAGTTCCTAGGCAAGATGTATGGAGTGAAGTGGTAGTATCAGACTAAGACATCAAGATCAAGTCATATGATCCCCTATGTCGACCCAATATGAATCGGTTCAACTCTCGGTAGATTAACATTTGAATTTGGGTCAGTTCTGTGCTCTGATAACGTGAGTAAAATTTCATTTCAGGATAATTTCTTGAAAAGGTAACTCATTTTATTTAATAACCTAGGTTTAAGAGAACTAGTGCTTGGTAATCACAAGTAAGATGGTGCATACCGCTAGGAAGAGACATTATGCATGTCCTACTTAATATATTGGGGATAACCATCATTTTTTTGTAGTGTGACAAAAAGTGAGAGAGATTCAATGAATATACTTTGAAAATTACAATCCTTGTATATAACATTATATGTAATCATGAACATACCTTTTTAGTATAACTTGTATTTTTATTACTTTAAATAATTATTTTGCTACTTTTTATGACCTAGTGTTACTTTCTTTTTCATATATTTACTTTTTATCACTTATAGTTACTTTATGTTCTAAAGAGTTACTTTATTAAAGCGATCACCCCGTTCACTATTAAACCAAAATACATTTTTAAAGGATAAAGTTCTCACAAATAATATGAAACATTTACATTGATAGATATGAAAAGAAAAGTTACAATCCAAAACCCTTCTTCGTAGAGTCCCCATTCAAAATTTAGCAAGTTTGTATGTTGTAGCTTCAAATCTATGCCAAACAGTTCCATCTACACTAACAAAATTGTTTGTCTTGTGATGGTGCCATCTGTTGGGGGTTGCATATGCTTAGGGGTGAGCATTCAGTTAATTCAGTTGGATATGGTTAATTTGGTTCGCTTAAATGGTTAATTTATGACTTGAGATTTTAGCCATTAACCTAACCAAATTATTTTTGGGCAATTTGATTATGGTTAATCAATTAATGGTTAATTTTGTTGGTTTATTTGGTTAACCAAATAACACTATTGTAATAGCACTATATAAAATTACTCATAAATGTTTGCACAATTATTATATTATAGTAGTATTGCATATAAATTTAGAGGTGCACAGTTAATAAAACGTGATAAGTACATAAATGTAGAGGTTTCATTAAATAAAAGTACAACTATGTAGGTATATATGTATAACATTTTAAAATATATATATTTTGACTATTCAGTGAATTTATTTAATCATAGAAAATATTTTTAACCATCAATTTAAATATTTATCCAATTAACCAAATTAAATTATCCAAATTGTCCAAAATAAATTAATTAATTAACTATTTGGTTAATCGGTTATTAACCATGGTCTTCTCACTGCTACATATGCTTGTTCTTATGCCTTGATTAGTTAGGTGTTGTTTGTATCTTTGTTGTTTTCTTTGCCATATCTATCTTCCCACTTGATTAAGCCATGAGCTATCGTTAAAAGGTTGAAAGGCATCATTACCAAATAGAGCCTTGTTCCTGTAAAACCAAATAGTTGAACATGAGCACAAAAGATCAGTAGGATCAAACTAAAGTGCTAACTAATAAGCATATTATGACATTGGCAATCAAATTAGCAAGCCATGTGAGAAATCTTCCTTGGATCCAAAGGCACAAAAAAATATCATTCCAGCAAGAATTTGTTAATGGTGATGGGCCATCTATAGGACTTATAAAGGTTCTACTAACTTCATTACTACTGAATCATTATTAAGAGCATTGGATCTGCTATGAGTGCATGACCATGTTCTTGAACTCCTCTACACCTTGAGTTGAGGAGTTTAAGAGCCTCTTGATTTTGATCACTTTCCCATATTGAAACTTTCCCCAAATAGTGAATAGATTTATATCTAATCTAGTAGTTAGTTTGCTTAGTGGCAGGACAAAAGTGAGAATTCTTACTAATTTCTATAGATGTGCTTACCCTATAGACATACCCAAATCCACATTCAGTCTCTCGTCAACCCTGAGAAATATGGCAGCAACAAGTTGTCAATGCGCAACCATGTCGCCACCACTGGGTACATGGAGTCTCCCACTATAGCCAATGGGAAGTTGACACCCCTACATCGGCGCAAACACTCATTTCTACCTGTCCCAACAAAGCACATCAAGGGCCTGCTTTAGAGGCACGATTCGGAGGCAAAGTCCAACAGAACAGCGGCGACGATGATAGCCATCTCTAAGAATGGTGAGGGGGAGGTCCAACTAGACAAGATATCATTACCTGATGAATTTTAGGGTCAAACTCTGGTTCTTGGGGGACAACTACAGGCCATCTATGGCTCTTTGAGATCATCGACTACTTAGGGATGACAACATAGCAAACTATAAGTTTGTTGAATGGCTCAAGGATGGGACGAGTTTGCTTAATAAGGATTCTATCAAGGGCTCTAACACTAACCTTGCCACAGAAAGTGACAATCTTAACAACACCACTATTGATTCCTATAGTGTAAATGACAAAGAACACGTAAGGTGGAGATGTTGGTGATCGAAAGGACAATTAATTTTTTCTAAAGCATGGATACCATAACAAAGAATTTAAGATCATAGAGGATTCATGTTCATTCTAGCAGGGGAGTCAACAACCTCAAGGTTCTCTCCCACTGATGAAAGCAGCAAAGAGCAAAACATTGGGGAAACTAAACGAGCGAATGCTCCTCACTATGACCATCAATCGACGGAGAACTAGGGAAATATGAGAGATTGAAGGAGGATTCAGGAATATGGAGACATAGACATGAGTCTGGCACTGGTATTTGGAATATTTACAACACTTGCCACCGTGTTTTAAACATGGGTGGTATAATTAAGTTACCCACATGAGTATTAAAAATATTCACTCCCTCTCCCTTTCTTTATCTATCTCTATCTCTATATATATACACACACACAAATACACACACACAAATATATATATATATATATATATATATATATTCACTACTTGAGTCAGGTAACTAAGCTTTATTACCCATGGATCCACTTTTGTATCCTAAGGCACCAAACTATAAAAAAGGTGAAAAAAATTGTAATGCAAAGACTCATTTTTAAAACAATGTTGTATTGTGTTCTGCGAAAATAGTAAAATGAAATTTATGGGGAAAACAATTGCCCTGGACAGTAACCAGGAGTGAAAATTTGTAGCTAGAATGGAAAATTTGTAATCCTAATGCTCAAGTTGTAACAAAAATCATTGGGTAACTAATTTCAGTTACCCAGTTGGGAAACAAATACATCCACATGTGTGTATGTCTATATATATATATATATATATATATATATATATATATATATATATATATATATATATATGACGTTCATTCAATGCACACATAGGTAGCTACCCCCTCCACATTTGGTTACTCTTTTGGAGTTTCTTACTTTACACATGTAGAGGGTTACTTCACGTTGAAAACTCTTACTTTTCATGCACAAATAGTTACATTTGTAACAACTATAATAAATATACAATTATATATTTATTCCAGAATTTTTGGTGTGTATTCTACCCAGTTTTACTTTTTGAGTCAAATAGTTGCTTGTCAACATAGTTACTTTTTCATCCACAAAGTTAACTTTCTGATGAAATCATTACTTTTTAGGATGCACGGGTAGAGAATTCCAAGATACCCATGTGGGTATTAAAAATAAACTCATATATATATATATATATATATATATATATATATATATATATATATATATATATATATATATATATGGTTTAGGAAGTATGTACCAGACAGTACATGCAACTTATGTGTACCTGCTATTAAAATGGAATATGTAGAATTTGTTAATAAAATTCAGCCATATGGATTGAATCAACATTGCATATATTAGATATTTTAAAAAAATTACAGTCATATCTTATGTACATAATTGGAAATAGAAATATCTCATCCAACAGTTTCTACAATTTTTGCAACTTACCATTTATTAGAAGATATGTGTATTCTTTAGTTGGATGACCTAGAAATTTTAGATTGAGATGAAATTTGATACACATGTTATCTAATAGGTATACATGACATCCATAAGGTTGAATTTATATTTAGAGTTATGCAATCATCATAAATAAAGATTGGTACATGTAAGCTACACGTACTCAGGTACACAATTCTTTTAGCTACATATTTATAGAGAGAGAGAGAGAGAGAGTAATAATAGAATACACTCAAGTGTACTAGAGACGCTATACACCTCAATTTTTTTAGTTAGTGAGAAATCTAAATCGTTGATCTTCTTAAATAAATTTTAAGAACATACTACATAATAAATTTCAGCTCATTTGGACGCTTACAAGTCATGCATCTAAAGGAGGCAAAAATCATGCATTTCAAATTAGTTTTGTGTGTTAATTTTGTTGTCCTTAGATGAGTGACTTATACTCATACAAATTGGATCAAATTTTGTATGTTGCTCATTATTCTTGTAACTATGAAGATCAATGAATTAGATTTTAAAACATGGTATACATAGGAAAACACCATTTGGGTGTATGGTGAGATTTCTACGCTCGACTGTATTCTAGACTATATATATATATATATATATATATGTGTGTGTGTGTGTGTGTGTGTGTGTGTGTGTGTTGGAATTAGGTAATTATATTCTGATTTCCTCCTAAAAATATAGGAGGTCAAGAGTTACATGTAGACCCAATGCCATAGAATCAAGAGTAAGAGTGACAACTCACACTTCTAACTAATATGCAACTTACGTTTTACACATTTACATATTTTTACAACAAAGCTCATTGCATTTGTGGTTGAACCTCCATGTCTACTCCTCCCAGATGTGGTAGCATAGTGCGGAAAATGGAATCCTCCTTTTATGACTCTTCCCACAACTTGACAACATTCTACATGGTTCCTCTTTTAGTTGTATATGCAAATTGAAATCTTCACATATGAACTCCCAAACCTCCTTTGTAAGTTTGCAGCAACCTATCAGGTGAGTATGGGACTCCTCCTCCTTACATAGCAATAAAATAGTGGCAACTTTGTGATTCTAGCCATGTATTTTGTACAGTGTAGCTAAAGCATTATGTAGAATTTATACACGCATATATTCCACTTTGGTACATGAATTCCATCCCATACCTGATCCATATGCCTATCTTTGGCCACTCTAGATCTTGTTACTTCCCACAGGTTGATCTTTGTATCTTTGAGTCTCCATCCCCCTCCTATAGGGGTCATATAAACGTCTGACTTGCTGCCACATCTCCGTAACGACATTGATTATGTGTAAGTATCCTTCTCTTGTACTTGGTATGAAATCTAATCCCCTCAGGTATCTTTCTCTCTTCCACTTCCCCCAAGTAGATGTGCCCTCCTGGTATATAGTGATTCTTCTCATTGTCCCCCACTTTGATATGTCTCTTGGTGCTTTCAAGTTTAGACCGTCTTCATCTTTTGGGAGTGCCATACGTGCATATCTCATCGGGTGGTACGTACGAGCCCAAAGGAAGTTCACCATCTTTATTTCCATTCTATCCAGAAGTGGACTTGGAATCTCACCTTGTTGCACCCAGAAGATAAGGAGTCCCTCTATCGCAGTCTTCAGAAGAGTAGCTCTCCCAACCATGGAAGTTTTCTGTGTTGGCCATTTGTTGATCATTTTCTCCAATCTGTCTATGCAATTAGCAAAGTCTTTGACTTGTAGGTTTCCTCCAACCAACAAAAATCCAAGATATTTTGTAGGAAGTTTCCCCATATCCACTCCCATTGCCTCTTTTAGTTTTTTCTCCACCAGGTAGCAGTTCTTAGATAAAAAGATATGAGTTTTATTTGCATTTATGCACATCGTTGTCTGCTTCCCAAACACCCTAAGAAACTCCTATAGGTGCCCCAAAGTATTTTGTTTGGCTTCAACAAAGACAAGAATGTCATCTACAAAAATCAAGTGTGTTATCACTTTGGTTCCATGCACTGTATATAGTTTAATCACCTTCCTTCTTTTGGCCTCTTGCATCTTCTGGGAGAAGTAATCCATAATGATCACAAAGAGAAGAGGAGAGAGAGGGTCACCCAGGCATAGTCCATTTCCACCTTTGAACATACATGTAGAGGTACCATTAACCAGAATAGAAAAGCTAGTAGTTCCCACACATTTTTTCATCCATCCAGAAGAGGAGAGAGAGGGTCACCCCATATACTTCATGATCAACCATAGCTTGTCCCATCTGACACTGTCATAAGCTTTACACACATCAAGCTTTAAGCATGCCTTCATTCTTACTCTCATCACACTTTAGTCTTGTGGGAACTCTCCTTCCAGTAACACACAATCACTAATGCTCCTCCCTTCCACAAAAGCTCCCTGATTAACAAAAATGAGATAGGGAAGTATTGTCTTCAATATATCATCCAGGATCTTTAGAATGCTTTTATATTACATTGAACAACATGAAATGGGTCTGAAATCAGCAAGAGAAGATGACACTTTCTTCTTAGGAATGAGCACAAGGAAAGAGTGATGGACTTATATAACCATATTTCTTCCTGCCAAAAACCATCTCACATATGCAATCAAGTCCTCCTTAATGATCTCCCATGTTTTCTTGTAGAAGTAAGCATTGAAGCAATCTGATCCTGGGGACTTATTACTATCAATACTCCACAGCACCTCTTTGACTTCTTCTCATTTGTATCTTTTGTGAGAATGTTGTTATGGGTGCTTGTTAGTTTGAACTTCCACTCCAACTCCCTCTCCACCATTTCGTCCTCATACTCCTTGTTGTAAAGATAAGAATAGAACTCAATGGCATGCTCTTCTAGATCCTCCTACTTGTTGACAACATTTCCATCCATATCAATTAGCTCTGAGATGACATTGTCTGCCTCTCTTCTTTTTGTTGATGTATGGTAAATCTTGATATTTCTATCACCATATTCCATACAATTCTCTCTTCTCCTCTGCCTGTAAAAAATTTTCCTATGCCTTCTTCAAATCCTCCAGCATTCTTTTCAGCTCACAATCCTTCTTTATCAACTCTTAATTAAGTGGATCACATAGCAGCAATTCTCTAACCTCCTTGCATTCTTTTTTATTTTCTTTTAGCCGATTGGGAATGTTCACTTCTTCCTTGTCCCACCTCCTGAGTACCCATTTTGTATTAGCCAATTTCTTTACAAACACATACGTCAGATTTCCTCTCACTTGTAAATCCCAACTTTCTTTAATATCATCATTAAACCCTTTCCAATAAACCGAGTAGTTTAGAAATTTGAACGATCTTATCTTCTATTTCTTCCCTATGATTTGCACTAAAACAAGAGAATGATCACTCAACTTAGATCCTTAACCTGCACATTGAAAAAAAATGTGTCGCCATTCATCATTTACCAGAGCTCTATCCTGCTTGCTTGCAATTCTATCCTCTAGTTTCCTTTCATTATTCTAGGTGAATAAATCTCCTCCCACCATGGGTAGTTCAAACAAGTCAGCCTTATCAATGGTGTGGTTGAAATAATTAATGACTCCAAATAAAGCTGGTCTACTACCTATCTTCTCTGCTTGCAATCAGACATTGTTGAAATCATGAATAACCAACCAAGGGGTAGACGTATGTCCAGATAAATCTACCAGTTTCTACCATAAACTCTATCTCCTTTTTGCGTCATTGTGAGCATAGAAAGTTGTCATCCACGTGTGTAAGCCTCCTGCATTCCTACAGTCCACTATAATATGTTGATCTGACATATGCATCACAATAATCTGCCAAGCATTCAGTTTCCATGCTACACAGACTCTGACTAGCTCAGAACACTCCACATATGTTCCCATCCTTGTGGAAAAAGGTATCTAATGCTATTTTATTTTGCACCTTTATTTTGGTTTCTATTAAAGTAGACAATGAGTTCCCACTCACAGAATTCTAATCCCATATTTCCTTCTTCTTGTACCTATCACAACCTCCCTTGATGTTCCATAAAAGCATGGACATATTATTTATTTTTCTTTTGAGCTCTAGTAAGCCTAACATGCTCCTTGGTAGTCTTCTTTGTCCCCCTTCTACTTTGATCAACCTACACAGGTTCTTCCTTGTTTGAATTGTTAAGTCCTTCAAACGTATTGGATGTGTCCAGTTTGGCACCCACCCCTTGCATTTTAGGGATGTCTGACTTCTTTGATCCTTTTTTATTGGAATGAGGAGTGAACTCCCCTTCTTCTTTTTGTTGCTTGTGGCCTTGGTTTGCTTTAGAAGAGGCACCACCACTCCTTATAGTACCCATGTTGTTGGAGGTTGTGCCTATATTAGTTCTAGCTTCATCCTCATTAACACCTTCATCCACACTTCAGCATCTCCTTCACCTTGTTCACTATCAGTCGGATCTTTAGTAGTTGTGTTCTCCTTATTCAAATCTGTGTGTGCCTTGCTCTGACCTGGACCATTGTCCACAACTATGACCTTTCCCTTCAGTCTCCATACCTTCAACTTGTGTTTCTCCTTATTGGTTCCATCCTTGTTCTATGCATCACAGGTATCCTCAGAGTGTCCAAAGGTCTGACATGTATCATACCTTGGCAGATTGTAGTGGAATTCCACATGCAAAGGTATAGATTTGCACCCATGCACGTTAATCCAAACTATCTCTGGCAAGTCATCCTCCACCCTAATTTCCACTAGCACCCTGGATTCTTCATCCTCAAGCGATCATTCATTAATGTGCAATACCTTTTCGACCCCAGTGGTGATGGTTTTAGGTGCTTGTTATGTCCAAGATCTATTGAACAATTTCAATGTTACCTAGGTGGGGATAGGGGTGAATGCATCTCGTCTCAACTCATCACCATGATCATATTCCTTAGCGATCACCATTTGGGCCTCAAACTATCCGGTCCTAGATCAAGCGCCATGTTTTTATCTGATGTGTTAGAGAATATGACCAGAAAAACTCCATTGTCCTGAGAAAGCAGTTCAAAGGAGCCTCTAGGTATCAAGGTCCACTGGATCCAAGCAAGGAGATGTGTGTAGTAAGGTCATTTGACAAGGACGTAGGCCATAACTGTGAACTCCTAGACATTTTTCATCCTATCAAACTCGTCCTCCTCCAGATCGACATGTATATGCCCCTCCATTCATCTCATTGGTGGGAATGATTCCTCCTTGTCACTTTGTGACGGCAGCTTCTTCAGGACCTGGGTCCACACACTTCTACTAGTCACACCTGACGGAACCTCTCCTCCCTCCTTCCTATTACATTTGGTCGATATCTCTTCTTCTCCTCCCCTTACATCCCGCTTAGGGTTAGAGTTTTTGGTATCGCTCCTCACATTGTTGTGAGATCCATTGCTTGGTTGTTTGGTGGAGTCAGGGGTTGAGGTGTGGTGTGTGGGGTGGGGATGGACGCCATCGGCCAGAGTGACCGACGATGTGGGTGTTGTGCCCAGGGCCAAGATCTCCTGAATGATCATCAGAGCTGAAGGGGACCTGCATTTGTATGTATGTATTATATATGTATATGTATGTATCAGAATTAGGTAAATATATTCCAACGTCCTCCTAAAATTATAGAAGGTCAAAATTAAATGTAGGCCCAATGCCAGACATCCAGCCAACATAACGACAACTCACACATCTAACTAATGTATAACTTACATTTAACACATTTATAGATTTTTACAGATATACTCTTCTCATTGGTGGCTATTCATCTATGTCTTCTTGCATTCCTTTCTTCCCAGATATGGTAGCATAGTGTAGCAAATAAAATCTTCCTCGTATCATCCTTCCCACAGCTTGTTAACATTTTCCTCAGCTCATTTTCCAGCATCTATTGTAGCTGGAACTCTTCACCTATGAGTCACCATACCTCCTTTGTAAAGCTGCATTTTCCTACAAGATGAGCATGGAACTCCTCCTTCTTGCACATCAAGTAGAGTGTGGAGACGTCATAATTCCATTCTCATAGTTTATCAAGGGTAGCCAGTGCATTATGGAGAATTTTATAGACACACATGCTCCATTTTGGGGTGTGATGACCGGTCCAAATCTTCTCACCATAAACATCTTTACCTGCCCTTGAACATGTTGGTTCCATATATTTAACTTTGTGTCTTTGAGCCTCCAATTGCCTAAGTCATGGGGCTCAAACAAATGCCTATTCTGCTACCATACCTCTGTCATGACGTTGATGGTGTGTGAGTATCCCTCCCTTTTCTAGGCTTAAGTCTATACCTTTAGGATATCTTTCTCTCATCCATCTCCCCCATGTCATGGTGCCTTCTTGGTAGTAGATAATTCTCAGCATAGTCCCCCACTTTTCTATATCTCGGGGTGTTTTCAAGCTCAAACCTCCTTCTTTTGGAAGCACCATTCTTACATACTTCATTGGATGATGTGCACTTTCCCATAAGAAGTTCGCCATCTTCATCTCCATTCTATCCAGGACTGAACCAGTGATCTCACCTTGTTGAACCCAGAAAATAAGAAGCCCCTTAATAGCAGCTTGTATCAGTGTAGTCCTCCTTGCCATGGATGTCTTCTATGCTGGCCATTTGTTAATCATTTCCTCCAATCTATCCATACAGTCAATAAAATCCTTCACTTGCAAGTTACCCCCAACTAACGAAAAACCAAGATATTTTGTTGGAAACTTCCCTTTCTCTACTCCTATAGCCTCCATCAATCTGTCCTCCATTTGGTAGCAGTTTATGGATAAGAAGAGGTGTGTTTTGTTTGCATTCACACACAGCCTTGTTTGCTCCTCGAAAACTTTTGAAAGATTTTGCAAGCTACAAAGTGTGTTCTGTTTTGCTTCCACAAAGACCAGCACGTCATTCGCAAATATCAAATGGATGAACACCCTTGTTCCATGAACAATATAGGGTTTTATATCCTTCTTTTCCTCTGCCATTTGCATCGTCTCAGTGAAGTATTCCATGATAATCACAAATAGGAGAGGAGACAAAGGGTCCCCTTGGCGCAGACCATTGCCACCCCTGAACATTCTAGCAGATGTACTGTTGACCATAATAGAGAAGCTTGCACAATAAGAGATAGTGAACACTCTAAACGATATAGAGTTGGATAATTCCTAAGTGATGGGTAAGCTAATATAAGTGGTGAGTGATACCACATGGATGATATGAATGATACCCCATGAAGGATAGGGAAAGTACCTACTCCTACCTTGTGAACGATATGAGGTTCAACTCATACTTCATGCACGATATGGCATAATTTACCTAAGTTGGTGGGAAACCCTAGATGATGGATTAAACCTGATACACCCTACCCTTTGTGTGATGGTTTGTGGTATGAGAATATAATAAGACACCTAGCTTGTCAAGTAACTATATGACAAGGTTGATCCTTGAAAGAATGAAGGATTTATGAGTCTAAGGGTCAACCTAACATGGTCACTCGATATGTCACCCGATATGTCACCCGATATGTAACCCGATATGTTGCCCGATATGGATACCTGATATGACAATCCTAAAGGCAAATCGATATGGTATCTTATGTATACCACTCAAAGGATATATGATGAGGCATATGCTCTATGCCCGATATGGGGCACATTTTGTGCACGATATGGCACCAAGCACATAATTTATACCTGATATGGGGTCAAGCACCTAGCTCATACCCGATACACAGCTAATGTGAAATGATAAGATCTAAGTGATAGTCCATCCGATATGGGTACATGATATGTTAATTAGGGGATACACCCTAAAACATGACATGGTGATGTGGTTATGCCACATGCCCGATATGGATACATGACATGAAGTAAAGAATGTGGTTTAAAGTATAATATGATAATACACACATCTTGATACCCAATATGATAGAGACACTCCAATCCTGAGTAATTGACTGAGTAACATATGTTGAATGTGGTGTTAATCAAAAGATGATGTGAATTGTTAATGATGGACTTATATTCCTCAAGAGGAGGATTGAACCAAAAGTATGATGTAATCAATATCCTAGTGAAGATGAGAGAGAAACTCATACTTTGTGTTGAGAATCATTTAATGATAAATGATGAGAATAAATAAGTATGATTGAATACTTATGATATCAATGTATGCTCCTAAATGTGTGGAGCAATGGACTAGGGTTTGGACTGATAATATGAACTTGAAACCCTATTCGTCTATAAAGGGAAACCCTAACCCTAATAATGGGAAGGTTGTATTTCTCTTATTGCATAATCCTTGAGAGGCATGTTAAATACTTATATGATAAGTATAATGTTTAATGGGCCTTGTGAGCCATGTGTATAGTTGTTGCCTAGTGATAGGTGACAAGATGTTTAATGGGCCTTGTGAGACATGTGTATAGTTGCTGCCTAGTGAGAGGTGACAAGATGCTTAATCAAACCATGTGAACTATGTGAACTACTTGTACAACAAGTAAAATGAATACCTTGGTCTGAGGACCTAGAGGTAATAGTTACATGTTACAAAGGTAACAATGCTATGTGATGATATAGGGGTTTGAATACCCAGATCTAGTAATCATGATGAAAATGATATGAAGGGATTAGGATCCCCAGTGATGTGATAATGGGTTGATATCCCAAGTACCAAGTATCTAAATGTGCTTTAAAGACTTTAATAGATGTATTACACCTTTCTTTGTAGCATTTTTTGTGATTAATAGCGATGACTTTTTTTATACTAAAAAAATGATGTAATCCATGTAATACATCATTAGGAACTATAAAACATTGCCCTGACCATAGATCCATCAGCGTCAGAATTTTGCTGAATGGTGAAATGGGTTCCCCGCAGCATAACCCGGAATGCATATTTTTGAATATGTGGGGTTATGGATCCTAAGTGTCCATGACTCAGTAATTTCATAAGAAAATCTCAATAGAGCACGGTGAACTGACCCATGGCTCAGAGCATGGTGCCTATGTGACCATGGCTCATAGTATGGTGCCTAAGTGACCATAACTCAATAACTAGGGATGGTTGTTGTAGATGTTCCCCTAAGAGAGCACAATTGACGTTGTAGCTCTAAGATAGGATGCCTACGTTCCCTGGCACAACTATATTGCAACTGATACAAGATGTCCTGCTAAGCCTAAGTGGTCTCATACTGATCGAGACAAGGGAGGTCATGGCAACTGACTATTCCATTGACCTTGTATGGTACCGACTTGTGAGAAGTTTGTGGTCACCTGGAGATGAACAGGGTATGCTTCATATCCTCAAGGCATAACTGTGATTGTAAAATATGTTCAGCCGTGTAGCATATTTGCTTAAGGATCGATTACGAAAAACATTGTTTGATGCGCAATCCAGTTATACATCTTAGTTGATAGATGTTATTTATGATTCTTTACATTCCTTGCAAAGCTTATAGATGAATTATGACTCTACCATGGGTAGATGCAATGTTTTCCTTGAGAAAGGAGATTATCTTGTTATGTCCATATAATGATTAATCATGCCTGCTAATATAAAAGGACCCTGCTCAATTTTTATAATGTTTATCATCAATAATAATATGGTCAACGGAGAGTTATATCTCTCGTTGGGACAATTGTCTCACCCTATAGGATCTATAATTTTTAGGTGGAGAAGCACGAAGCGATGGAGATCTTTTTGTAGAGGAGGAACAATAGCTGAGGCAGAAGTGACAGATCAGGTTGAGTGTACTGTCTGTCGTGTCTTGTAGATAGAAGTCCTATGTGTCGTTTCTATACTCTTAGGTCCTTGGAGTCCGTTCTAATGGTTCATGAACAATCTGAGATTTTGGCTTGTATGCCTTGAGGTTTTATGTTGCTCCAGTATGTATTTTGATTGAGCAACTATTATATGTTGTCCTCAAGATGAGATGAAACAATGTTGTACAATGTAAATCAAGATATGTATGGGTTTTAGATCTTTCAGTAAAAGTTTTCTGATCAAGGATCTCCTTGCAAAATGGTTTTAAATTTTAGTGATTTTTGTTAATCCGTTGATTATATTTATTTTTCTTAATTAGTTATGATATGTTTGTCGGTTTGATGACGGTCAATACAATCTTGATGTTATGAGAACATCTAAGTATTGTATGAATCTAGAAGTTCATATAGATGAACTTGTGGGAGGTTATAACCATTAATGACACAGTAGAGATATTGTGACAACAATGAAGATATTGGCCAGATAAGGAAACTCAGATATCATACTACAACACTTCCATATCATATGAGATGTCATAAAACAAGGAGATGTAAAATTTGCAATATACCGACTAGAAGCAAACATTGCTAGCCTACAATAAAAGCAATTGTGTAGCAAAACATGATGGATATGTTAAGATCACTTGGAATAAGATTTGTGGGTGATTGGCTCTATGTTCAAGTGGGAGTTTTCTAGTATATATGCCTAGAGAGCAAATCATATGATGATTGGAATGAGGCATTAAATACTTGATTTGATGATGATAAAGGTAATTCTATCTATTATGTTTGTCTCAATCATGAGATGGTGACACATACATAGTAGATTTCTAAAGAATGATGTTACTTGATGACATATGTCTTCACGTTGAGGACCAAAATGATGAAATCATATGTATGATAAGAGTAAATACACTCTTGTTATGTCCCTAGTCAGATATTACTGTGGAAGCAAAATAGAGAATATTAATACATAAGACTAGAGTATGTATTGACTGATGACAAAATCTCATTAGTCATGATGTTTGATATCAAGTCAAGCACACAAGTACATGTTAGAGAATAGTGCATCAAATAGATACACCTTGACAGTGATACATGAATACCATGGAATGTTAGTTAGGATCATCTGTCATAGTGGTAGTGGTGATTTTAGTTCTTAGACTTGAAGTCACTACACTCATCACATGTCATTCATTGGACTTTGACATCATACAACATGACCTTGAATAAGAGTTACAATAAAGGTGATGCTTGAGTACTTAATGACACATGGGGATTGAGTGTGAGTGATGTAGATGGGATTTTTCCCTCTTATAGGAGTTTGATATCCATTCCACATGATAAGTGAGACTAATAAATGTATGTCCATACTCACATAACTCAATATGTGATATGTGATCTCACTTACATCCCACAGAGTCTTCTCTAGTTCAAGGAACATGGATTGAACATTGACAAGGATGATAATTCCATGCCTTGGGTTGAACCCGGATATTAGAGACAATGGAACCATACAATCATAGTAACAGTGATTATAGATTGTAGGTTGAAGTTTTTATCCAACTTTCTGAATTACTTGGAAAGAAATTTTGTGTTGATATACCTGCTCATTACTTGTGATGTCATACATTAGTTATGGACATTCACTGCCAACATAATTTGGGACCTATAGGGTCACACACATAGGATACACTTAGAATAGGAGTTTATTCATTAATTATGTTTAACTTGATTATTGAAAGTGTGTAGGTATTCAGTTAAAAAACTGTGGTTTAAAATGGATTGATTAGACTTTGAACTGATTGGTTCAAGTGTTGAACCAATCGGTTGGAGTGTCGGGTCAATTGAAATCAACATTGGCTGAATAATGACTGAACTAGAGCATGAATTGACCAGTTCATGGTCCCAACTGACCTGTTAAATGGTCAATTTGATTGGATCAATGATTAGTGATGATGTCATGTTGTGCATTAATTTTACATTGAATATCAATGTGATTCAAAATAGGAAACTGTATGAACTGACGGGTTCATGCATGAACCGATCGATTCATGTATGAATTTGTGCATGAACTGACTGTTGGGGTATGCAAACTGATCAGTTCGCCATTCGTAGTTTCCAAAAAAATGTGAGTTCAATCTTTTTGACACCCGCATAGACTGGGAACCTTGACCCTAGCCTCTCTTATAAATAGAGGGTATTTGGGGCTTCACTTACACAACATAAGCTCTGAAAAACGTTTTCCTCTCTGGTTGTGGTAACCAAAAGAGAGCCCAAGCAAGTCCTACCCAATAAAGGGAGGGATAGAAAGGGAGAGACAATTTTGGGAGAGCGAATCAATCCTAGCATATTGATGTTCAAAGGGACAACTCCTTCCCATTGGCTCTAGTACTGCAACGTAGAGTTCTCGATGCTTGACATAGAATACTCTAGAGGTGGGAGGTTGTTGTCTATCACTAGAAGGATGTCGTAAATCGCCATCTGTGGTGCTACACCAGGAGGTCACTGCTGACCACTCCTCGAGTTTCGCTTGAAGAAGCATGTTTCTACTTGGTAAAAGGCACACACTACTGCAAGGATATCGTCACTGGTCTTGCTCCAGGACCAGGTATAACCTTGCTAACCTTCCTTCCTAGATACATTTTTGTTGACACAGTCTTACTAATTGCAGGAATCAATCTCTATAATTTTTTTTCACTGCCTTATATGTCACCCATATTTCCCTACACCATGCATTTGCTCAACCACTATGCTTGTACCTTATGTACTTGTAATTGAATGGTTGCTTGTACCTCAAATACATGTATGCATAAAATATAACTATTAAATAATATTGGTGAATATGTTAGTTCACTCAATCTATTTCATGACCTCAATGATTACATCTGATTCACTTGTCATAAGCATCTTTACATGCTGGCATGGATTAGTCAAACCAGGGTATTTGGATCAAACCTATGCTTAGTTCTCATCATTGGTTTTTCTAGGTCCTTTCATAGATTGACCCTCATCAAGCTCTAAGTATCCATTTTATAGGTACAACCTATCTCATCCATGAAATATTTATAGGGCCGTTATAACAACTTCCATATATATACACCCTACAAGGTAGCACCCATGTTAACAGAAGTAATCTGATTTCCTTTACATACATATATCGTCACTATGAGAAGACTTTTAGCACAATACTCTAAAAGTAATCTTCTTTTGAGCTAGAAAGATATAGACTTTTCATATAGCACTATATTTTAGTAGGATTCTATCCAAATTCCTACAACTCTGATATTATTTATGATTCCTTCCATCCTTAAGTTCCCTACTAGAGTTCCCTTACTTTGGCCTTAACCACGGGAAGAATTGGTCTATTTAAACTCCATCTCAGTGACATCAACATATCTTAATTAGCCTATTACAACCATAGGGTATGTGTTATATTGTCGTTTCAATCCATCATCTTTATCACATATATGAGGCAAATCCTTCAAAACTAGGGCTCAAGGGTCATACAAAGATATTATAAGAAATTCATCCTTTTTATACTAAGGTATAAGAACTTCCCCATGAGTCACCACTTATATGCATAGATTAACACACACTTATACTTGTGATTCCATTCAATCAACCAACCCTTATTTCTTCTCACATGTGTAAGGCATATACATACATACATACATACATACATACATACATACATGCATACATATGGGACATATGGGAGGTGACCCGCATAAAAGGTGCAAAGGACAAGAAGATGGACATATGGGAGGTTACCCGCATAAAAGGTACAAAGGACCCAATGGGGGAACAATTATGGAGCGTGAAACATATTCCAAAGTGGAGCGTCTGCGTCTACAAATTCCTGCACAATATCCTAGCCGCTTTGGATAGAGTTAAAGAGTGGAACTATGACACATCTACCACATGTTTCCTATGTGGGGATGAGGACGAAAATCACAGCCATCTAGCGGGGACATGCAAATTCACAAGGGAGATATGGGAGAATATCTCCACGCACTTCAGCCTACAAATTCAGCTGTGCGAGGAGCCGAGAAGAATGATAGCAAGATGTGGAAAAAGCCCAAAGAAAAATCTTCTCCTAGCTGCCCTTTACTACCACGTCTGGGAAGAAAAAAACATGAGGAAACACCATGGGAAGTCCACTAGTGCTACTGTTATAGCTGTAAAAATCTATAAATGCATTGGACATAGACTAAACACTGAATAGATGTGTGAGTTGTATGGCTTTTTCGGGTGTATGGCGTTGGCCTACATGTACTCTTTGACCCCCCCTAATTTTTGTTAGGGGGGATGTCGGAATATACTTACCAGATTCCGATACATACATACATACATACATACAAACAAATGGGTATGTGTGTAAATGCAAACAAAACACACATATTCTTCTCCAAGAATTGAATCCAAGTGGAAGATAGATTAATGGAGGCTATGGGTGTAGAAAAAGGAAAGTTCCCTACAAAATATATTGGTTTCCCTCTTGACAGGTCAAAGACTTTGCTGATTGTATGGACAAATTAGAGGAAATTATCAATACATGGCCATCACATAAGACTTCCATGCAGGGATAGAAACTCTAATACGAGCAGCTTGATGGAGCCTCCACTTATGTGGAGTTGCGTGCACCACTAAAAATCCTAGAGATAGTTAATCTCTAAGTTTAGCCTTGTGTATGCTATAATAAGATCTCCACCCACGTATGCTAAGATACGTGGAAGTCTTATCGTGGTATAGTTAAGGGTCGAATCCACAAGACAACGATCTTGTTAAGAGTTTAACAAGATGGAAAACATAATAATCCTACTTATCCACTTAAAAGTTGATATTTAGATGAAAGAGTTGATTTGATGGTTAAGCTAATGTACAAAGAAAGAAAATAATAAGAAAGTAAACTTAAGGTTGTAAACAATATTTAGAAACCACTAGGATGTGATCGGGTTTCACCACCACTACGCATGGATCAAAACATACATCACAATAACTTGGTTTGCAAAGAAAAGAGTCTAAACAGTTAGTATCTTTGTAGACTTAGCTACCTTTCAGATAACTAACTACGAGAAATGTGGAAGTGTTGCAATGCCAGCCATCCCCAGATGAATGGTCACTTACTTTGCATCACTTCCCTCACAAAGTGTGTTCCTCGACCTATTAAGGTTGTACTTTCATACATCAACTGATTCCATTTCATAGTATGAAAGTACAACGATGGAGGTGAATTTACTCCACTCTTTGAGAAACGCTCCTAGATATCGAACCAAATGTATGGTGACTACATACAATCTGGGACCAACAAGCAGTCGATATTTGAATCTAGAAGTACAAACATAGACAATTTGCACTAATAGATAATAGATAACACAAGTTGGTGATCAAGCAACTAGCATTCATTAAACGATTGATGTTGAACTAGAAAGATAGTGTTTTTCTATTGCAAACTCATGAATTACAATGTATGAAAAGAAAACATGGGTAGAGGGGCTACTCCCCACACCCTAGTGTATGAAACTACTCGCTCATAGCAAGAACAAAGAAGGAGGCAGGAAGAGAGAGAGAGAGAAAGCATCATCTCTACATAGGAGGGAGGAAGGTCGACCCCTTGGAGGAGAAAGAAACTATCTTCATGTCGTGTGGTTGTCTTAATGAAGAATCCTCCACTTCCCACCTTCTTATGTTGATGAGAGAGGAAGTAGCTTGATGATGGAGTATGGATCTTGAATCGACAGCCTTTGGGCGAAGGATGAAGGTGGAACAGTTCTGGAGTGATTGGGGTAGCCTCTGGGCGTCCAAGAAGATGATACCCAATGAGGACTCCTTAGGTCCTATTTATAGACTTCCAAGAAATCCCAAACGGTCTTGGGACCATTTGGGTCTTTAACGATTTGGGGACCATTTGGCATCAAATGGTCTTGGGACCATTTGGCTTCATACGGTCTTGGGACCGTTTGCCTTTATTCGGTTGCCAAACCATTTGCTTTTATTCAGTCTTGGGACCGTTTGAGTTCATTCGGTCTTGGGACCGTTTGGACTTCATTCGGTCTTGGGACCATTTTCCTTTATTCGGTCTCGAGACCGTTTGAGCTCATTCGGTCTTGGGACCGTTCGAACTTCATTCGGTCTTGGGACCGTTTGAGTTCATTCGGTCTTGGGAGAATTTGCCTTTGTTTGGTCTCGGGACCATTTGATTTCATTCGGTCTTGGGACCGTTTGGACTTCATTCGGTCTCCAGACCGTTTGGACTTCATTCAGACTCCAAACTGTTTGGGCCTTTTGCAATTTTTTTGGGTTTTTCTGTAAGAAGGAGATAAATGTTAGTTTAATGGTGAATTCAAAAAAACGTAGAAAGTTACGAATTACATATAATTTATCTAAGAAAGAGTATGGAAAACTAGGAAAGACTAGTAAGATAACATCATGAAATGGGAGGTTATCACCCCCCCTAACGTAGAGGCTAGCTTGTCCTCAAGCTGGATAGAGCTAAGGCACGTAGTGGTGAGGCGATTTTATATAGTGAAGATTTATATACTCTTGCTTCAATTCTAAACCAGATATCTCCTAGAGTTTTATCGGGGCTTCCTCTTGAGTTAACTCTTTCAGGTGAGAGTTGCATGGATCTCAGGTTTCTTCTGTATCGCATAACTCGCACTGGGACCACCTTTTCCTTGATCGCATTCCATGCATGTTTTTGACTCTAAGTAGTTTTATACTTCTTTCAAAATCCTACCGAAAACTAACATAGGTATGAGGGTTGGCTAAAGGCTATTGTGTAACTCCCCCATTAGGTGGGGGAGGGTTTATCCAAACTTTTAGGATCTCACTACCGGGCGCGACACATCTACCTTTGTGAGGGCAACTAAATGTACCGGTAGGGTGAGTCCTTTATCAGCTTTTTCATATACTTAGAGACCTCAGGATCTCACTACCGGGCGTGACACATCTGCCTTTGTGAGGGCATCTGAATGTACCGGCCAGGCAAGATCTTTATTGGTTCTTTGTATAAGTCCTTATGCATGGCACAACTCTCATGTTTTTATTCAACACTCAGGCTTTTATTCATATGCTCACATGCTTAGGATTTGGGTATTTAGGATTTTATTTGGGCTTCCAAGCCTCTTTTTGAAAATAAGAAAACTATTTCTTAGGGTTTCTTGACATGAACTTATTACGGTTTCGTACTTGGTGGTTCGCTTGCGAGGTTCCTTGATTTGGATTTCACCTAGTTCCCTCCCGTCCTTGAGAGTGTTTAGCTTGTTTCGGCCAGGATGTTAACCTGTGGAGAGTCTGATGCAGAATTGAAGCAAAAGCATAAGAATCAAGTATGAAAGTGATTTATTAATTTGCATCGTTAGATTCTCTTATCTACTGGGGACATCTGTGGCTGAAGGTTGGGCGGTGAAAATGTTTTTTTTCATATGCCTTTGTGTGTTTTCCCAGGAGATCGTGTAGTTGTTCAGCACAGTCCTTCACCACTTCCTCTGTGGGCGTATTTGCTGTAACATCATACTATTTTTGGTTTGGATCAAACTGGATGTCAGAACTATTGTAGATTATTGTGGTTCCTTCGTGTAGGTTTGTTTCGATTAGCATCCAGTGTTTGGAATTAAGAAAGGGAAGCATAATGAAGTTTGGAGTTGTGTGTTGAAGATATGAAATGAGTGCCTCTGTGGTATCGAAGTTCTTCGACCCTAATAGATCATCCTTCATGTATGATGATGCCATATAAATCATAGGGTGGTCCCATGCTAGAAGGAACTAGTACACAGTCATCATGCTCATGGATAAAGAACCTTTAATTTTTACAGTTTCACAGAGAGAATCTGCCATTACCAAAATGTCTCCTTGTAGGAAAACCAGCTCATCATTCTCTGCATGTAGCCGAGACATGATGAGTCAGAGTTCGTTGTCGGAGAGGCTCTTGCATGCGTTAAGGTCAATATTTGAAATGTTGGTTTTATGGCAGATAGGGGCACCATTGGTTGGAAGGCTCTGTTAATGGTGATCCCTGTTATCAAGTTGATGTCCCGCTTGTCCTCTGCCATATCGAAAGCATAAGGGTCCCACAACATTGTTCTGGGACCTTGGTGGTTTGTTGTTGCTTTTTCTCCAACTCCTTTAGAATTGTCCTATATGGACGCTTTTGCAGACATTGGATAGCATAGAAGAGATACCAAGGTACGTCGTCCTGTGCCATTGTTGAATCCTTAAAGAATCGTCTATTGTAGATGAGTTCCATGGCATAACGTCCCCGTAAACAGTGCATATCCTCTGCTGCTAACTCGGTAAATGGGAGTTGTCAGTTTACTGCTTCTGTGTCTTATTGTACAGAAAGCACAATCCCCAGAACACACAATTGTTTGGATATGCGGGTTGATGATTTGGAACCAGGGTTGTTTCCAACCATGTCTAAGCGATGGGCAGGCGGCCCATATTATTTTGAGAAGTTGGAAGGGAATGCATCGTGCTTCTCTAGATTCTAACCCTGTGAAGTTGATCTGTCCGGCTTTTAGTTCACTAGCACAGAAGTTGTATACCTTAGCGTCATGTGCCTCGATGTCGACGATCATGAGCAATTAGTGTCTGGAAACTTTAAAGGGCACGGTGATGTAGTGTGCCCTCCTTGCTAGATCGTTCTGCAACTGCTCTACATACTTCACCTATAAGTCCTTGTGTAGAAGAGATAGGGACAAGGTGGGTGAAGTGTTGAAAATAGGTTGCGCTTTCTTGGTGCTTCAGAATTCTTCTATAGCATTGGCAAGTAGGACGCAGAAGAGAGCCATCGTCACCACCGATTGTGGTCAAAGGAGAATATGAAAATCTTCATGGGTCAACTTGCGCTTTGTCTTTGGATTATTATATATGATGTACCCCCCCCCCCCGTTCTTGGCATCATCTAAAATAGTGTTTAGGATAAAGATGTCATGAACATCTAGTGTAGAGATGGTTGTCATGTCTAGATCTTTCATCAGGTGAGGTAGAGGTGGCGGCGGGGGTAGGTCCTATGGAGGGAGTGGAGTTTACGCACTATCTTCTAAGAATAGAGGTAGAGCTTCATCTTTTTCTGAGTCATAATTGGAGTCGAGTCTATCTTCTGTGTCTAAACTCACTCTATTAGGTCCTTCCTATTCTAGGGGGAAGTTTGTAGATTGTTGAATTGTTGTTGTAGTTGGGCTTATGCTAGTTTCCATTATATATTGTTGAAATTCAGAAAAAAACAGCTTCATTAGCAGCTTCCCCCAGTGATCCCATGGATGAGAAATTAAAGAACTGGTCCCCATATGACATTGTGACGTTGTCATTGTTATTGGGGGACTTGGGATCTTTGGTTCCACCATCTTGGTGGCCCCTATCCTGTCCTATTTTTGCGGGGTCTGCTCCTCAGCTTGTGCCCTCCCCAACATTGCTTGGGTCGTCAGGTTGATCATCTGAGGAAGAGTTGTCATTTTTGGAGTCAGCCGAGGAGTCCGAGTCTTTGTCATCATCTTCGCTGGTGTCATCATCGTCATCCGCCGCCTTTTCTTTTGCCTTTGTGATCGACTTCTTCTTGCACTGTCGACGGATTGCTTGTAGCTCTTTAAGTGCCACTTGCACATACTCGTGGGTTTCGATCAATGTGTCGTGGTTTTCTTTAAGATCCGCATATCTTGTTTTGATGGAATGGATTCATGCAGACAGATCGATTGTTTGTGTGTGAAGGTCGTTAAGTTCTTTGTTGGAGTCTTCCTCCTAGTAGTGGATGAGTTGTAGAAGGTTGTTGTTGATGTCATCCAAGTGTGTGCTTTGAGCAGTTTGCTGCTGCTGAAGCTCGCGGAGGGTCTCAGGAAAAGGTTGAGTTTGCATAGAGACCCTATCTGCGTGTTGTGCCAACGCTTCTTGCTGGACTTTCATCTCAAGTACCAATTCCGGTAGGGTTTGTAAGTGGTTCTCGATGCGATCAACTTGTTGAGCCGCTACTTCCTGCCATTGTTGGATGCTTGTGATGATGCCTGGTAAGGCATTGTTCCGCTCGTCGGTCTTGAAGACATGTGAAGCGATTTCCTACATACAAGAAAATATAGATGATAATATCTTAGAAGGATCGGTGAGGAGGTTTTGAATGGCATCAAATTGTCATCTGAATTCCTCACTAACGTTTGAAAAGGGGACCCCAGAGATGGAAGGGTGAGGTGGCTGGGGTCGGGGTGGAAGGGTGGTAGTGCCTTGCGAAAGAGATACTAGTGATGGACCCGCAAATTGTGTGGTGACTGTTGATGGAGTCACTAGCGATATTGGGGTGGTAGTGGTAGATGAGGTGGAGGATGGGAATGGTGGTGACATCTCGGGTGAGAAGGGATGAAATGGAAATGACGAGGGGAAAGAAGTTTAAGTGAAGGTGAGATCGGGTGTTGAGGTGGATAATGGAGTGCCCGAAGGAGAAAAGAGTGAGGCGGAGTATGCGGGTGAAGTTGTGGATGTGGAAGAGGAAATTATGGTTTGCGTTGTTGTGGAGAATGGGGGAAGAGTGATGGATAGTGGAATGGTGGAGGGTGGTGGTGTGGTGGTAGAGTGGTGGAAGGTGGTAGTGGTGGTGGTGGTTATAGAGGTGAGCCCAATATCCACATCAAAGATGAAAGTTTCTAGTGTTTCGGTGGTGTGTGGTTGGTCTACCTCTGGGTTTATCTTTGATGTAGGTGTCTTTGATTGCTGTTGTTTTTGTATACACAGCTTTGAAGGTCGTGTTACAGGAATTTTCTTTGGCCTTGCTATGGGGGCAGTGACGTTGTGCTCAGTTTTCCCTGTCTTTTCCTAATTCTCTTTTGCTTTGACTGAAACTATGAGGTTAGAGAGCTCTTCTTCAGTGAAGAGCAGCTTATCTTTGTCATAGTCTGCCAGTTCTGGAAGAGGTAGCAGAGTTCTGGATGTTTTGACGGTTGGGCAGAAAATGTAGTGGAGTTTAGCATCCTTCTCCTTTATAATGTATGACTTATTTAAACTATGTTCATTTGTTAGGATGTCGCCCTTTATTACCGTTCACTTGGGTAGCGGCCTCTCCATCTTGAGAAATTTCAAGATTGATGTTATATGACCACCCATGCAGATTTCTTTCCCTAGGGCATAAGTTGTGTGCTTGTGAATCAGTTGTCGGCCTATGTTGACTGGCTGCCCTGTGAGAATGGACCATAGGATAAAGAGATCTGAGATAATAACGTTCCCACTCTCTGTCCAGGGAAAAAGGGTGAGAGTGATGATTTTGTGCAGTGTGCGCACCAGGCCAGAATGAATGTTAGAGGCCTTGCAAGTTTTTGCCTCGTAGGTTGGGATCCCCGTTAAGGATTTCCAGAACTTTTGCCTATTGAACTTGGAGTTGTCCCGGCCTACAATTTTAGCCTTCTTTAGTTGATCCTGGTTGTCGATGAAGATCTTGTTCCGCATGTTCTTGGTTAAGACAACCTTGCTTCCAAAGAGTGATGCGACCTGCCTATGGTCACCTCTGTCTTTCCATTTATCCTTTGCGTCCACTGTTTCTTTGTTAAGGTATGTGAAGAACTCTATCGTGGGCTCAACATAAGAGGTTTCTGTGACAAAATAGAGTTTTGAAAGATTCGCATTGTCGAGCAAGGCGAGAATTCTGTCATAAATCCCCATTTTCTTCAGTATGTTTGAGCAGACATACTTTGTTCGGTGCAACACCTTGTCACCAACTGGTAGGTTTTGGATGTATAGGTCATCTGGTGTAGGTTATGTGGTGGTGGTGGTGGTGGGATTTGCAACAGTAGGGATAGCATGTCCTGCCAAGATCTGTTCCCTTGCGGTAGAGGGCTGAACTTGCTTCCTTGCCCTTTTCTTTGATGGTTGTCCCTTCGCAGCTTCTTCAGTCTGCCTTTTGCCTTTGGACTTTAGGACTGGGGATTCGTCCTCAGATTTTGGTGCGTACTCTGAACCTTCATCACTAGAGGAAATCTCCTCCACTTCTTCAACAGGGTCTTCAGTTAGGTACATGTTGATTCGGTCAATTTCATTCATGACTTTGATCAGGTCAACTTTTGGTGGGACGTTTCCAGTCTTTTTGTAAGTGTCCACGATTTGTTGGAGCTTTGCGCGGTCCTCCAGTAGTTGCTCCCTTGTCCATTAGGGAGCGTCAACAGTTCTTGTGGCTTGTTTAGCAGGTGAGACCATTCTGTAATCAGAAGATTATATATGTTAAAAAGGAAAAAATGTTGAAAGAATTGTAACATTGAAAATTGAAATTGTTTTAAGGGTGAAAACATGTTTTCCAAGACTGTTTGGGTCCAAACAGTTTCAAGACCGTTTGGCTCCAAATAGTTTTTACTCCAAATAGTTACGAGACCGTTTGTCTTCAAACGGTTTCACGACCATTTGGCTCCAAATAGTTTCAAGACCGTTTGGCTCCAAACGGTTTCACGACCGTATGGCTCCAAACAGTTTCACGACCATTTGGCTCCAAACGGTTTCAAGACCGTATGGCTCAAACGGTTGCACGACCGTTTGGTTCCAAACGGTTTCAAGACCGTTTGGCTCCAAACGGTTTCACGACCGTTTGGCTCCAAATGGTTTCAAGACCGTATGGCTCCAAACGGTTGCACGACCGTTTGGCTCCAAACGGTTTCAAGACCGTATGGCTCCAAACAGTTGCACGGCCGTTTGGCTCCAAACAGTCTCACGACCGTTTGTCTCCAAACGGTTTCTCAACCGTTTGGGTCGAAACTGCAAGGAAGACGAAACGATAGGGACGACTAGCGGCGAAAAGATGGTGAAAATGGTGAAAATGGCGTCGTCGATGAAGGTGTTGATGGCGTTATAGCGGTGGCAGCAATCGGGAGCTTCGTTCGTGGTAGAAGTGGCGGAAATGGTGTCGGTATCAATGTAAATGGCGGTTTTGGTAACAGTGTTCTACCTTTTTGCTTAGACGATGGTGGTGGTGAAGGATGCGTCGCAGTGGTGGTATCTTCGGGGGAGCAGATGGAGCAGGTTGAAATGAACTGGAAATGAGAGGAAGAGAACATCGGTCATAAGAGTAGAGGGTCAGAGCGAATGGAATAGGGTTTCGTGCGTGAGAAAATCTCCAGAAGCAAAGGAAAGAAAAAAAGAGGGGGTCGAGTGATATTTATAGAAAAAGGAGGAGCGATGTTACAAATTCTCAAGGGCAAACAGTTTCGAGACCGTATGGAGCCCAAACATTTTCAAGACCGTATCGAGCCAAAACGGTTTTGAGACCGTATGGATCTAAATGGTTTTGAGACTGTATGGAGTCTAAATGATTTCGAGACCGTGTGGATCCAAACGGTTTCAAAACTGTTAGGATCCAGACAGTTTCAAAATGGTTAGGATATGATTGAAAAAGATTTTGGTTTTTATATTTTTATGTTTTTTTTGGATGTTGAGCAAATTTTTATATTTTCTGGATAAAGGTGAAAGATCTACGAAAATAGAAAATTGTCAAAACTAAATAAAATAAAAGTTGATACTCAGTTATTGGTTTTCCTCCCAAGTAGTGCCTGGGTTTTACGTCGTTGGCTTGATGAAGTTTTGACTTAGTTAGATTGATGTGGTAGGGTCATGAATCTCAATGGTTTGTCTTGGAATTTTGTCAGTTGGGGTATAATATTTCTTCAATCTATGGCCATTAACAGTTCTCTCCCCTCCATTGTCATCAATAATGATGATTGCTCCGGTTGGGTAGATGTGCTTGATGGTGAATGGCCCAGACCACTTTGTGCAAAGTTTTCCGGGGAACATCTTAAGTCTAGAGTTGAAAAGAAGGACTTTATCTCTGACGATGATATCTTTCCTTTTGAGATGTCCATCATGCCACATCTTAGTTTGTTCTTTGTAGATCCTAGCACTTTGGTAGGCAGTCATTTATAGTTCCTCAAGTTCTTGTAATTGCAATTGTCTATATTTGCCAGCGCTTTTGAAATCGAAATTCAATTGTTTGATGGCCACCAAGCTTTGTGTTCTAGTTCAACTGGAAGATGACATGACTTCCCATATACCAAATGAAATGGTGGTGTTCCTATTGGTGTTTTATAAGCAGTTTGATATGCCCAAAGGGCATCAAGGAGCTTAGTGGACCAATATGTGTGATGTATGTTGACTGTCTTTTCTAGAATGGCCTTCAGTTGTCTATTTGAAACTTTGACTTGGCCACTTGTCTGTGGATGGTAAGGTGTGGTGACCTTATGTTTAACTCCATATTTTCTTAGGAGGGCTTCGAAAATTCGTTCTAAGAAATGAGATCCTCCATCTGATATGATTGTTTGAGGGATTCCGAATCTAGGGAAGATGATATCCTTGAACATTTTGATAAATGGTTTGGAATCGTATGAAATGATGGGTATAGCCTCTACCCATTTTGAAACGTAATCCACAGCAACAAGTATATATGAGAATCTATAAGATGAGGGGAAAGGGCTCATTTAGTCTATTCCCCATACATCAAAAAGTTTGATTTCTTGCCACAAGGTAAGAGGCATTTCATTTCTTTTAGATATACTCCTGGAAAGCTGACATTTATTGCAGGATCAGACAAAATTATGGGCGTCCTTTGCTATCATTGGCCAAAAGAAACCAGATTTAAGAACTTTGAGAGTGGTTTTCTTTGAACTCATGTGCCCCCCACTAGGGCCAGAATGGCAATGTTCTAGAACAGGGATAATTTCTTCTTCTGGTAGATAGGGACGGAAAAGTTCATCCGCACAAAGACAGAAAAGATATGGTTTGTCCCAAAAGTATTGCTTAACATCATGAAGGAATTTCTTTTTATCATGGTGAGAGGTGGAAGGGTGGATCATTCTTGTAGCCAGATAGTTCACTATATCAGCATACCAAGGAAATTTGGTAGTAACTTTCATAAGCTGGTCATCGGGTAGGGAGTCTCGAATAGATATATTGTCATCCTCCTGAGACTCGATGTGACTTAGATGATCAATGACGACATTTTCCACCCTGCTCTTTTCCTTAATTTCTAAGTCAAATTCTTGAAGCATCAATACCCAGCGGATGAGTCTGGGTTTTGCATCTTGTTTCTGAATTAGGTATTTGATGGTTGAGTGGTTCGTGTATACTGTGACTTTCGATCCGATAAGATAGGAATGAAATTTCTCAAAGGCATAGATGACGGCCAAGAATTCCTTTTCAGTAGTAGTATAATTCTTCTGCACCTCATCTAGCATCTTTGATGCATAGTATATCACATGGGGATTTTTGTCTATTCTCTACCCTAGCACCACTCCTATGGTATAGTCGCTAGCATCACACATTATCTCGAATGGTTGTGACCAGTCAGGTGCTCTCAGAATAGGTGAAGAGATTAGAGCATTCTTTAAGGTTGTGAAGCTATGTAGGCATTCATGGTCAAAATTGAAATCAACATCCTTGGTTAATAAGTAGGTCATGGGTTTTGCTATTTTTGAGAAGTCTTTAATAAATCTTTGATAGAATCCAGCATGACCCAGAAATGCTCGCACTCCCCTTATGTCCTTTGGCGGTGACAACTTTGAGATGACATCGATCTTCGCTTTGTCTACTTCAATTCCTCTTTCACTTACTCGATGTCTGAGGACAACACCTTCGGTCACCATAAAGTGGCACTTTTTCCAATTCAGGATAAGTTTTGTTTCCTCGCATCTTTGTAGAAATTTCTGGTGGTTGAGTAGACAATTGTCGAAAGAATCTCCGTAAACTAAAAAGTCATCCATAAATACTTCCATTATGGACTCGGTTAATCCCGCAAAAATTGCTGACATACACCTTTGGAAAGTTGCGGGTGCGTTACACAGCCCAAAAGGCATCCTTCTGAAAGCGTAGGTTCCAAAGGGACAAGTAAAGGTTGTTTTTTCTTAATCTTCCAGGTGTATTGGAATTTGATAGAACCCGGAATAACCATCGAGGTAGCAGAAGAACTTTTGGTGGGCCAATATTTCAAGGACTTCGTCAAGGAAAGGTAGAGGGAAGTGATCTTTTCTTGTGCTTTGTTTAGTTTTCTATAATCGATACACATCCTCCATCTTGTGACAATCCTTGTGGGTACTAGCTCATTTTTATCATTTAGAACGATAGTGGTCCCCCCCTTTTTTGGTACCACTTGAACCGGACTAACCCACTGAGAATCAGAAATTGGATAAATGATACCAGCTTTTAGGAGTTTAAGAACCTCAAGGACAACCACCTCTTTGAGATTTGGGTTTAGTTTTCTCGGGTGTTCCCTTATAGGTTTAAACTCTTTTACCATGGGTAATATGTGCATGCACAGAGCTGGATTTATTCCCGTTAGGTCAGTCATCTTGTATCCAATGACTTTCTTGTGCTTTCTTAATTCAATAAGTAGTCTTTCTTCTTGGTCGTCTATTAGAGTGGAACTGATAATGACCGGGCATAATTTTTCTTCGTCAAGGAAGACATGCTTAATCCCAACAGGTAGGGCTTTCATCTCAGGTGTCTTGGGTACTTTTGCGGTTTCCAAAGCGGTGAAAGATTTCAAGTCCTCAAAGGTAGCTTCGGGGGTTTCTTCAGCTTGTTCAAGGTATTACAGACATTGTTGAACTAGTTCGTCGGTTGAGAATTCAGCTTCTGGATTTGTTAAGGCGTTTTCCAAATCATCAGATGGTTCAGAGGGTTCTTGCTTTAACTAAGACATTTTATCAATTGCTTCGAGAAGAAAAACTTCTCCGTGGATGCTAGGACCTTTTAAGCAGTCAAAGACTCTGAATTGAAAAGCTTCCTTTCCCAGTCTTAAGGTAATGGTGCCAGCTTCAACATCGATTAGTGTTCTGGCTGTAGCAAGGAAGGGTCTGCCAAATATTATTGGATACCTCAGATCTTCTTTTATATCCATAATAACAAAGTCACAGGGAACATACGAGTCTTTCCCTACTCCTATTGGGATGTCTTCAATAATTCCCAAAGGTGTAGTGATGGTAGAATCAGCCAATTGAATTGTCATTGTTGTGGGAAGCAAATCAGTAAAACCTAATCTTTTACACATGGAAAATGTCATAATGGATATGTTGGCCCCCAAATCAGATAATCCTTTCTTGCAAGAGGTATTTCCAATAGAACATTGGATGCCAAAGGAACCAGGGTCCTTCTGCTTCTTCGACATCTATTAAGAATGATGTCAGAAGTAGTTTGAGCTAATTTGACAGTCTCATGTTCTTTAGTCATATATTTCTTTGATAGTAAAGTCTTTAGGTATTTGGACCAAGCTGGGATTTCAGAAAGAGCATCGAGGACTGGAATATTGACATATAGCTTCTTCATAGCTTCCTTTAATATCTGGAATCTAGTGTCCAGTTTAGTTTCCCTCGATCTACCTAGGTAGGGTATCCTAGGCTTATACGGTGGGACTTCTAGTTCCTTAGTAACTTGCTCTTTTTCCTTTTCCTTCCCAGCCTCTACAGATTTTTCAGTTTCTTGATTTGTGCTAGCAATTGGTTTGACTTCAGTTATATCTTCATCTTCTTGAATGATTTTCGTGGCTTCAGTAAGGACACGACCCGACCTTGTGGTGATGTATTTCAATTGTTCTTTCCTGGGTTGATCGTGTCTTGGGTTTATCTCTGGTTGACCAGAAAAAGTGCCTACCGGAGGTTTTAGTTGAGTTGTGATTTGTGCTAACTGAGTTTCAATAGCTTTTTGTTGGGCTTGTTGGTGGCAAGCATGGTTTGTTGTGATTGCAACATTTGTCTTATCAATGACAGTTCATCTATTGGTGGAGGCGGATTATTCTTTTGTGGATTTTGTTGATATTGTTGTGGTTGGTGCTGCTGAGGCACGATGGATAATTGGGGTTGTTGAACTTGTGGTTGTTGCAACTGGGGTTGCTGCAATTGCGGGTGCAATGGTGGATGAATATATTGGTAATATGCAGAAGGGTTTCTTGGTTGTGCGAATTCTTGCAATCCTCCTCTAAGGTTTCCCTGGTTTTGATTATAATTGTTCTGGAAACCGGGTGGAAATCTATTAAAAACTCCCCCTTGGGTCTGGTGTTGTGGGTTGGCAGTCCCTGTAGGATTACCATATTGAAACCCAAGATGGTTTCTTGGTTGATTTGGGTTATAATAAGCTTGTCCTGGTATAGTGTGGATGGAGTTTACTTGTTCTGGTGATAGATCCTCAGGTTGTTCGATGATTGGTTCATACTGTGGCTACAGTATCTGCATGTCCATCATCACATTATATAGGATACCACATGATAATGTGGGATGATCAGATGAATGACATGCCTCGCAAGTCATGGCAGATGCCTTGACCTATTTGGGGCTCTTCTTTTCTCTGAGTGTCGTTTCGAGAACTTGTTGCTTGTGAGCGATAGTTTTTAGGGCTTCGGTGATGGCTTTCATTTCCATTGATTCTTCAGCCTTACAAACTTTTAGAATTCCCCCAGTGGACGACCTTCCCCAATTAGATTGGTTCTCGGCTCCAAGTGTAACAATCCTCTAGGCGTCTTTGTAGTTGTTTCGCATGAAATTCCCCCCAGATGAAGAATCCAAAAATTTCTTAATACCATCACTTACTCCTCTACAAAATGTCTCTATCAGCTGGTTTTGAGAGATTCCGTGATGCGGACATTTCCTCAAAAGTTCCTTAAATCTCTCCCATGATTCTGCTAGTGATTCCCCAGGGAGTTGAGAGAAGTGATTAATTTGTCCCCTAATCTCATAAGTCAACGAAGGTGGAAAGAACTTTTCTAGAAACTTTTCTTCCAAAGGAGTCCAGGTGGTAATTGGCTCTCCATCTAGTGCGTTATACCATCTCAATGCCCTTCCGGACAAAGTGAAGTGAAAAAGGTGTAGCATGATTGCGTCGAAAGGAACTCCGGCATGTGGTACTAGTCGACAAAGAGACTTGAATCGCTTTAGGTGATCCATGCAGTCATCCCCAGCACCTCCAAAAAATGAAATGCCTTGCATAATCTGGATCCATTGTGTGCGAATCTCAAAGTTAGGAACATTTATGAGCGGGGGCCTAACAGGGTGATTATCTTCAAAGTTCTTAGGAATGGCGTAATCTCGAAGTTGCTTGTTTCACAACACTGTCTGAGCAGCGGTTATGGCTGCTTCATCCTCATCTTGAATGTGGGCCTGTTCTTCAGCTCGGACCTCAGCTTGAATCTGAGCACGTGTATCTACAATAAGTTGTGCTCTTTGAGCTGCTATGGCCACATTGACTCTTTCCATAACAAAAGCAGCTTGGTGCTATTCGTCAACCATTTGTCTGGCTCATTGGCGGTTGAGTCGGATGTGTCGGTGGAAGCTTCATTCTACCTTAGAGGTGTACTCTGGCTCAGGGGAGAATTTGATGTTATGCAAAGGTTGCATACATGTTTTCTACCTGAGTAGAAGAAGAAACACACTTTAGGTAATGCAGAGAAATGATGAAATCAAGATGATATGAATTATGATTAAAGAAAAGTGTAAAATCCTAATTAACTAGAAAGGTAACAAGTAAAATTAAAATGTTCTGTTGTCCCCGACAACGACGCCAATTTTTGATGAAGCATCCACTTATGTGGAGTTGCGTGCACCACTAAAAATCCTAGAGATAGTTAACCTCTAAATTTAGCCTTGTGTATGCTATAATAAGATCTTCACCCACGTATGCTAAGATACGTGGAAGTCTTATCGTAGTATAGTTAAGGGTCGAATCCACGAGACAATGGTCTTGTTAAGAGTTTAACAAGATGGAAAATTTAATAATCCTACTTATCCACTTAAAAGTTGATATTTAGATCAAAGAGTTGATTTGATGGTTAAGCTAATGTGCGGAGAAAGAAAATAACAAGAAAGTAAACTTAAGGTTGTAAACAATATTTAGAAACCACTAGGATGTGATCGGGTTTCACCACCACTACGCATGGATCAAAACATACATCACAATAACTTGGTTTGCAACGAAAAGAGTCTAAACAGTTAGTATCTTTGTAGACTAAGCTTCCTTTCATATAACTAACTACGAGAAATGTGGAAGTGTTGCAATGCTAGACATCCCCAGACGAATGGTCACTTACTTTGCATCACTCCTCTCACAAAGTGTGTTCCTCGACTTGTTAAGGTTGTACTTTCATACATCAATTGATTCCATTTCATAGTATGAAATTACAACGATGGAGGTGAGTTTACTCCACTCTTTAAGAAATGCTCCTAGATACCGAACCAAACGTATGGTGACTACATACAATCTGGGACCAACAAGCAGTCGATATTCGAATCTAGAAGTACAAACATAGACAATTTGCACTAATAGATAATAGATAACACAAGTTGGTGATCAAGCAACTAGCATTCATTAAACTATTGATGTTGAACTAGAAAGATAGTGTTTTTCTATTGCAAACTCATGAATTACACTGTATGAAAAGAAAACATGGGTAGCGGGGCTACTCCCCACACCCTAGTGTATGAGACTACTCACTCATGGAAAGAACAAAGAAGGAGGCAGGAAGAGAGAGAGAAATCATCATCTCCATGTAGGAGGGAGGAAGGTCAACCCCTTGGAGGAGAGAGCAACTATCTTCACACCACGTGGTTGTCTTGATGAAGAATCCTCCACTTCCCACCTTCTTATGTTGATGAGAGAGGAAGTATCTTGATGATGGAGTATGGATCTTGAATTGGCAGTCTTTGGGTGAAGGATGAAGGTGGAACAGATCTAGAGTGATTGGGGCAGCCTCTGGGCGTCCAAGAAGATGATGCCAAATGAGGACTCCTTAGGTCCTATTTATAGGCTTCCAAGAAATCCCAAACGGTCTTGGGACCGTTTGGGTCTTTAACGGTTTGGGGACCGTTTGGCATCAAACGGTCTTGGGACCGTTTGGGTCATTAACGGTTTGGGGACCGTTTGGCATCAAACGGTCTTGGGACCGTTTGGCTTCATACGGTCTTGGGACTGTTTGCCTTTATTCGGTTTCCAAACTGTTTGCCTTTATTCGGTCTTGGGATTGTTTGAATTCATTCGGTCTTGGGACCGTTTGGACTTCTTTCGGTCTTGGGACTGTTTGCCTTTATTCGGTCTCAGGACCATTTGAGCTTATTCGGTCTTGGGACCGTTCGAACTTCATTCAGTCTCGGGACTGTTTGAGTTCATTCGGTCTTGGGACCGTTTGCCTTTGTTCGGTCTCAAGACCGTTTGAGTTCATTCGGTCTTGGGATTGTTTGGACTTCATTCGGTCTCTAGACCGTTTGGACTTCATTCGGTCTCCAGACCGTTTGGACTTCATTCGGTCTCCATACCATTTGGACTTCATTCGGTCTCCAGACTGTTTGCCCCTTTTGCAATTTTTTTGGGTTTTTCTATAAGAAGGAGATAAATGTTAGTTTAATGGTGAATTCATAAAAACATAGAAAGTTAAGGATTAAATCTAATTTATCTAAGAAAGAGTATGGAAAATTAGGAATGACTAGTAAGATAACATCACAAAATGGGAGGTTATCACCGCTACTGAGGGGCTTCTTATTTTCTGGGTTCAGCAAGGAGAGATTCCTAATTCGGTTCTAGACAGAATGGATATGAAGATGGCAAATTTTCTATGGGCAAGCGACCATCATCCAATGAGATGTGCAAGACTGGCTTTTCCTAAAGAAGAAGGCAGGTTGAATATGAAAATCCCCAGAGATACAACAAAATGGGGGACAATGCAGAGAATCATCATCTACCCAGAAGGTTCCTTGGCATGGGGGAGATGGATGAGAGAGATATCCTAGAGGGTTGGATTTCAAGCCAAGAATGAGGGAGGGATACTCACGTACCATTAATGTCATGATAGAGGTATGGAAACAGATTAGACGTCTCTTTGAGCCACACACTCTAGAGAACTGGAGGCCTAAAGACACAAGATGAATCTCTGGGAAGTAACAAGGTCAAGGGCAGCAAAAGACATGTGTTGAGCAGATTTGGGCGGGTACTCAAGTTCTAAAATGGAGCATGTGTGTCTACAAAATTCTACATAGTGCATTGGCCACCCTGTACAAGCTATGTGGATGGAACTATGACATCTCAGTGTAGTGTTAGTTGTGCAAGAAGGAGGAAGAGTCCCATGACCATCTGATGGGAGGATGCAACTTCACAAAGGAGGATTAGAGGATTATATGTGAAGATTTTTAGCTACATATCATGTTAGAAGCACACCTAAGGAAAATGCTAACAAGCTATGGAAATGAGGACACAAAGAAGATTTTATTTGTTTCTCTTTGTTATCATATTTTGGAGGAACGGAATGTCAGGAGACACCAAGGTGGAACTGCTAATGAAAGGAGTATTGTTGTAAGGATTTGTAAATGTTTTAAATGTAAGTTACACATTAATTAGTCGAGTAAGTTATTACTAGTTTATGGGTGTATGGCGTTGGGCCTACATGTCACTCTTGACCTTCTACTTTTTGGTAGAAGGGAGTTGGAATATATTTACCTGATTCCGAAACATACATACATGCATGTGCTCAAGACACTCAACCAAGATGCTACAGATAAGAAGATAAGAACATACACCATCGGAAACACTCTGGTGCTTTCCCACCTAATGTTTGTTGATGATGAGCTCATCTTCTGTGAAGCAAGATCTAGAACCCATGGGAATCTAATATACTACTAAAGGAGTTTAGTGATGAATAGGAATGAAACTAAATGCCTTAAAGCCTTGTATATATCTTTAAAAATATATAGAAAACAAGAAGGACATAGTCGATCAACTTGGTATCCAATTAGGTGAACTCTCGACAACCTAGTTAGGATATCTACTGGTAGGTGGCAATCTGAGGAGAGATGACTTCAATGCATGCTTAGACAATCTCAAAGACATGATCAAGAAATGGTCTGGAAACAAATTATCTTTTCTTGGATGCTTAATCCTCATTAAGAGATGTGCCATGGGACAGATACAGTACTAGCTAGCCCAAGGTGAATTAACTAAATCCACTATGTGAACGATGGAGATTCTTATGGGAGACTTCTTATGGGGATCATCTATCCATCCAGTAAGTTGGGAAAGGAATGCCTATCCTAAAGATGAAGGAGGACTCATCATACAAACTCCAGAAAATCTAGCAGATTTTTACATGATGAAGAGAAACAAAAGATTACTTACAGAAGACCCCATACATACAAGGTGGATGGCACTACTATATGGTCTGAATGACTTCCAAAAACCCACAGATAGATGGGGATACTCTACATAGTGGAGAAGAATAACTGAGAAATATCCAGACTATGAAGCCGTTATAGATGAAGATATGTGGGATAGATGTAGACAGAAGCAAGATGAAGGCAATGTTGCTGAGAGACTATGGAATAGCAAGCACAACCCGAGATGGAGTTTCACATCTTATAGAGCACACAAAGACCTACTGGCCTCCATGGAGAAGGTTCTAAGATGATGCCCAAATGCCAATGGAACATGTACCTTATGTCATATTACTGAGGAAAGTGCTATACATATGACATCAGAATGTAAGTGGTAGAAGTATCTATGGGGGAGATCGACTCTCAAACTTGGCCTAGACCCTAGTACAAACTTGAGTAATGGAAAGAAGAACCTTGTGAACTGCAGTAAAGATGATAGAGTCATGGCATTGTGGGCCATCACCATGTACATTCATGTCATATGGATAGAGAGAAACTCTAGAAAAATGGAGGGAAAGAAAATGACAAACCAGTAGTGTTCAACAAGATGGAAAAGGAGCTACATATTCATTACAAGACTTGTTGTCGACAAATTCCAACTTTATCAAATCGTATTATCATAAACTGGGAGTTTTGTAAGTATTGAAAGTTGCTACTAAAAGAGTCATGCACACTTTGAAAGGCATATGCCTTTTTTAAAAAACTACACATTTGGGTAGATTGTAATTTTGTCGCCTTTTAGGGGTCGGGAATATATTTACGAAGAATTTCTGATACATACATACATACATATACATATACCGAGCATTCTAGTTTAAATTGTATGAACTCCATTGATTTAGCTTGCTTGAGGGCGGCGGGCTGAATAATAAACTCCCTGACTTCACCAATATATATGTATATATATATATATATATATATATATATATATATATATATATACATAACTAGTTCATGGAGGGAGTGTATGACCTATCCATTATCCCCATATCGGGTTAACCCTTTCTTGAGTTTCATATTGGGTTGAGGTGTTTCAACCATATCGGATTACACTTAGAATCCATGCCTTATATCGTGCATAAGGGTTTACTTGTTTATTCATATCATGCACCAAATGTGTGCTTCAAGGTATCGTGTACCAGGGTTATATTACATGATCATATCGGGCAAGGAATACTTGCTTTAACTTACTCATATCGGGTACCCAACTAGGGTTTCATATTGTCTCACAAGTATACACTTATTCTTGTATCGTGTAAGGAGTATATACTTGACTTCCTATCATGCAAAGGTTTATAGATAACACCATATCGTGTTCAAAGGTAGGAACTTCATTCCATATCATGCAAGGAGATATAATCTCACAAGCATATCGTGCAACTAGTGCATGTATATTACCATATCGGGTAAAAAATACTTGTTTGGGTGCTTGAACCCGATATCACTTTATGAAGTGATACCATCATATTCAAGCTCTAGACCTTCATTCTATCTATTCTAGTTCATGGAAACAGGTCTAAGAAACTACTAGAACTCATAAATTCATCAACTATTTTAGAAGATTTTTGGATTTAAAAGTAGTTCATTAAGTATAGAAATTTAGGTGATGAATAATAACATGATAGAGTTCAAGTTATATAACCCACCTTGTGAACAACTTCCAAGCTCCAAAGCTCCACATCCTAAGGTTGAAGAAGAACTTATCCAAGGTCTAGGGCTCGTTCACAACTCCTCCATGGATAAGAGATCACCATAGTTAAGCACTTGGTGAAGAAGGAAAGAAAAGAATATCCATAACTTGATATCCTACTTCAACCAAGGTTGAAGGTGACCAAAGCCTTACCGAAAGCTTGCTGTGTGATCTCTCCTAGCTCCTTGAGCTGTTTTGCATGATACCTAAGGGTCTTTTCATGATATCTCTAAGGGGAATGGTTATGAGGATCGTAAACTTTCATAAGTTGGTGAAAGGTGAAGTATATATACTTGATTTCATGAGATAAAGCATATATGAGGTGTCTTTCCCTCATGCTACTAGACGACATGTGGCCATGCATGGTTGACAAGTGGCCATGCATGCAAACATGTATATCTTTCCATGCAAGAGTCTTGAGGATAACCTAGAGACAATATGTCGGCCCTTACTTATCTTGTTGGGCAAGTTATCTCGTCTTTATCTAATTAAATAAGCAACCTGATACACTTTTTGTAAGGAACTTTGCAACTCATCATGGGCTACCTCCTTGAGGTGATATGCCTATCATGGCCTTTTCCAAGGATCAACAAACCGATAGGAGTCTCCTACTTTGGCTCCTTGGCCGATAGGGCTCCTTATATCAAGTCTACAACTTGATACAACACATATAAGGCTCTTGCCTTCAACTCATTCTTGGTCTTTCATTACCAAGAGTATCATCACTCAATGGTGATTCAAACATAGAGCCCCCTTCTTTCTCTTTCCTCTAAAAGATACATACTCTATATGTGGTAATTTACATTTTAACCCCACATATTGGGTAAATTACAAATTGTACCAAAATTGGTGTACAAGGTACTAGCATTGTTTAAACGAGTTGTAATTTGGGATTTTGGCTTTCCACAAGCCACCACTTATCGTCACTTTGTTTCTTAAGATACGAAAACACTTAAATCACATTCCACATGTGACATTTTTCAATGTAACGCCTCATCTTGGGCAAATTGTACTTTTCACTCACAATTAGTTTGCAATTAAGATTAAACTTTGAAAACAACTTCACAAGAAGCCTTAATTACTTTTCAAAATATTAGAACCAGTTGGTAAGTAACTTATTTAAGCAAAACTTCTTGGGTTAGGCCATAACCCAGGTCAGGGGTGTTATAATTATAAACCCCTAATAAGGATTTCATCCCCGAAATCCCAGATGAAGGAAGACAATTGTCATTCATGCCTCATGTCATCAATTCTCCGCATAACATCTTGATGTCATAGAGATGCCATATAACTTTGACCAGTACAAAGTCCTTCCACTCAGGGTTATCATTTGAATCTGTCATACAAGACATATATATTCAACTACCTTTTCATTATTGACTTGCAGTATATATATTGTGTCAGGTAACACCTTATATATGAAAGAAGTGTTATTCATACTTTGAATGATTTAGGTGTCAAACCCCACTTAGTTTTAACATTTCTCTTTCATATAGAGATTATGGTTATGTTTTATCACCAAAACAATTCTGCAATTGTTTCTTCAAATAATACATCTTTATCAAGGTTATGTTTATGCAGAGAATAAACCCTTAACATATGATTTTCCTACTAGAGTTATCTCAAGGTTGGCCCTTCTAAATAACCAAACATTATTCATCTTATCAGAAGTCACATTCTCACTTCCCCATACCACCTGGCACATCTTGGATATCAGAATTTCTTACCTTGGTATCCTTCACACGTGTCGAAAACACATCATATTCTCATCATATCCATTTCTCTATTGTTAATACCAGAGTCAAACATACAAAAGGATCTTTCTTTTATCTTGGGACATAATATATTACACATATCTTTATTTTGGAACCAAAGTCCAGGACAAACTGGTACTTTTCTAAGTATCCATCAACAGATCACCTCTAACTCATGCACATCAAGTATCCTCAGACTCACTTGATTGCCATGTTCCTGAAAGGAAAGAACACAAAGAAAGATATTTCTTTCATCACCCCATCATTACCTAGGGTTGTTAATTAAAGAGGAGACCTCAACATATCCTAGGATTATTACATGAACTTTCACCGTTCATGAGTCGTTTATACTTGTTGCATCTCAGGTTCCTTTCCATCTGCATAGAAATTATATGGATGATTACATATCATCATCCCTTTCATTATTGAATAACATGTCCATGAACATTTCATGGTTTTATCACATTCCCCATTTCTACATTATGGAAAAAGTTCTTTACTATTCACACAGACTTTATCAAACAACGATCATTTCCCTTGTTCTCATTCTCATTTCATGAGGATTATACTCCTTACTTCCTCATACACATAGAATGATCTGAGATCATCTCATATTCCACTTTATTGCACTTAGGATGTGATACAAATGTCCATACCATATTTCCAATTTCATTATACTCACTAGATTGTCTCAGAATGACTGCTTGATCAGAGTAATCAGAAAGAGAACAATCTAAGAGTTCCATACTCACCTTATCTTCAATACTAGAATACCTGGCCAGGGTATACAAGTACTGAGATTAGGTAGTATGCACTTTGTTTACTATCATGTTCCTTACTTTTCATATCATCAAAAACATAGGACTTAGCATCCCTGGATTTTCTCCAGGAATCACTTCTATATCTCATCTTCTTTCACATAGATAAAAGAAATTGTAAAGCAGTTAAAAGCTTACTAAGAAAATTATAAGTCCTCATCTTCCTTGTGTCCTCATAGGAATTGTCAAAGGAATATCAATAGCAATTGTTTTCTTATATTTAACAAATAGGATCATGAAACGACATATCAGAATGATACTATTTCATCTAACATGTATCAACTCGTGGTTTGTTCACTACCTCAAGCTGATTCTTTTCATAGAATGTTGTCGTTGACTGATCCCAACATCGTGCTTTATTGCTCGGTGTTGATGGACCTGCTTGGGACGTCTGTCTACATCCTCGTATGCCATAGCTAGACCATTGCCTTTACTTAGTGACTACTGCTCTGGCACACTAGGCATTTATTACACTGGTGGCATCAAAACTTTGGCTTTTTAGAACAACTAGGCAAATGTCTCTAGAATTGTAGAGACCTTTCCCTAATTCTCAACTTATTTCCCCTTCTTGGGCACTGCCATCACAGATGTACTACCTGTTTACACTTATGGCAGAGTCCATTTCTCGCCATATGTCAATCTTTCTCTCATTTCCACTATTTCAATACAACTATGTCATTCAGGACCCCTTTTAAAGCACAAAGTTTCTGCATTAAGGATTGGTAACCTAGGTTGTAATGCTAGTATCCAGTCGACTATATGCATCACCCTTGTCCTAACCTACCCAACAAGAGCATAAAAAGAAGGATTCTCTATCCTAATTGGGTCAAGATGGGAATTCTCAGGCACTCGTTCTCCTCTTGCCTGATCCCTTACACCTTCTCTTGGTGCAGCAACATTGCTTTTAGCAATGTACTCTTAATGTTCTCCAGACATCTTTAAGCTTTACTCTATCTTCTACATAAGTAGAAGTTACTATAAGATATACTGGAGGACACTAGAACAGACTCAACACCTTAGTCCTATGTCTCTATAGACTCAGCAAACCTTAAGCTCTGATACCAAACTTATATCGACTGTCATCAAACTGACAAACAATTTATTACTAATTAAGCGGAATAAACATAATCAGCGTATTAACAAAAATCACTAAAATTTAAAACCATTTTGCAAGGAGATCCTTGATCAAAAAACTTTTACTGAAAGATCCAAAACCCATACATATCTTGATTTACATTGTACAACTTTGTTTCATCTCATCTTGAGGACAACATATAATAGTTGCTCAATCAAAATACATACTGGAGCAACATAAAACCTCGAGGCATACAAGCCAAAATTTCATATTGTTCATGAACCATTACGAACCAACTCCAAGGACCTGAGAGTACAGAGATGACACATAGGACTTCTATCTACAAGACACGACAGACAGTACACTCAACCTGAGTTGTCATTGTTGCCTCAGTTGTTGTTCCTCCTCTGCAAAAAGATCTCCACTGCTTCGTGCTTGTCCACCTAAAAATTGTGGATCCAACGGGGTGAGACAATTGTCCCAGTGAGAGATATAACTCTCCGTTGACCATATTATTATTGATGATAAACATTATAAAAACTGAGCAGGGTTCTTTTATATTAGCAGACAGGATTAATCATTATATGGATAGAATAAGATAATCTCCTTTATCAAGGAGAACACTGCATCTACCCATGGTAGAGTCATAATTCATCTATCTTCTTTGCAAGGAATGTAAAGAATCATAAATAACATCTATCAACTAAGATGTATAATTTAATTGTGCATCAAACAATGTTTTCTATAATTGATCCTTAAGTAGATATGCTATAAGGTTGAACATATTTTACAATCACACTTATGCCCTGAGGGGATGAAGCATACCCCGTTCATCTCCAACTATCCACAAACTTCTCACAAGTTGGTACCATACAAGGTCAATGGAGAGCCAGTTGCCATGACCTCCCTTGTCTTGGTCAGTATGAGAACACTTAGGCTTAGCAGAACATCTCGTGTTAGCTGCAATATAGTTGTGCCAGGGTACATAGGCATCCTCGCTTAGAGCTACAACGTCAATTGTGCTCTCTAAGGGGAACATATACAACAACCGTCCCCAGTTATTGAGTTATGGTCACTTAGGCACCATACTCTGAGCCATGGTCACATAGGCACCATGCTCTGAGCCACATGTCTATTCACCATGCTCTATTGTGACATTCTTATGAAAATATCGAGTCATGGACACTTAGGCTCCATGCCCCCACAAATTCAAAAATATGCATTCTGGGTTATGCCGTGGGGAACCCGTTTCACCATTCAAAAAATTCTGATATTGATGGATCTATGGTCAGGGTAATGTTTTATAGTTCCTAATGATGTATTACACGGATTACAGCATTCTTTTAGCATCAAATAAGTCATCATTATTAATCACAACAAATGCTACAAAGAAAGGTGTAATACATCTATTAAAGTTTTTAAAACACAATTAGATACTTGGTACTTGGGATCTCTACCCATTATCACATCACAGGGGATCCTCATCCCTTCCTATCATTATCATCATGATTACTGGATATGGGTATTCAAACCCCTAGATCATCACATAGCATTGTTACCTCTGTAATAGGTAACTATTACCTCTAGGTCCTCAGACCAAGGTATTCATTTTACTTATTGTACAAGTAGTTCACATAGTTCACATGGTTTGATTAAGCATATGGTCACCTCTCACTAGGAAACAACTATACACATTGCTCACAAGGCCCATTAAACATCTTGTCACCTCTTACTAGGCAACAACTATACACATGGCTCACAAGGCCCATTAAACATTATACTTATCATATAAGTATTTAACATGCCTCACAAGGCTTATGCAATAAGATAAATATAACCTTCCCATTATTAGGGTTAGGGTTTCCCTTTATAGCCGAATATGGATTCAAGTTCATGTTATCAGTCCAAACCCTAATCCATTGCTCCACACATTTAGGAGCATACATTGATATCATAAGTATTCAATCATACTTATTTATTCTCATCATTTATCATTAAATGATTCTCAACACAAAGTATGAGTTTCTCTCTCATCTTCACTAGGATATTGATTACATCATACTTTTGGTTCAATCCTCCTCTTAAGGAATATTAGTCCATCATTAACAATTCGCATCATCTTTTGATTAACACCACATTCAACATATGTTACTCAGTCAACTACTCATGATTGGAGTGTCTCTATCATATTGGGTATCAATATGTGTGTATTATCATATTATACTTTAAACCACATTCTTTACTTCATGTCATGTATCCATATTGGGCATGTGGTATAACCACATCACCATGTCATGTTTTAGGGTGTATCCCCTAATTAACATATCATGTACCCATATCGGATGGACTATCACTTAGGTCTTATCATTTCAAATTATCTTTGTATCGGGTATGAGCTAGGTGCTTGACCCCATATCAGGTATAAGTTATGTGCTTGGTGCCATATCATGCACAAGATGTACCCCATATAGGGCATAAAGCATATGCCTCATCATATATCCTTTGAGTCGTATACACAAGATACCATATTGGTTTCCCTTTAGGATTGTCATATTAGGTATCCATATCAGGCAACATATCGAATTACATATCGGGTTACCATGTTAGGTAGACCCTTAGACTCATAACTCATCCATTCTTTCAAGGATCAACCTTGTCATATAGTTACTTGAAAAGCTAGGTGTCTTATTATATTCTCATACCACAAACCATCACACAAAGGGTAGGGTGTATCAGGTTCAATCCCTCATCTAGGGTTTCCCACCAACTTAGGTAAATTATGCCATATTGTGCATGAAGTATGAGTTGAACCTCATATCGTTCACAAGGTAGGAGTAGGTACTTTCCCTTTCCTTTAATGGGTATCATTCATATCATCCATGTGGTATCACTCACCACTTATATTAGCTTACCCATCACTTAGGAATTATCCAACTCTATATTGTTTAGAGTGTTCACTATCTCTTATTTTGCAAGAGATGTAGTTTTAGATTTGTATTATGTATAAGGGTAAATGGGTATCTCCCATAACATACAAAGGGCATGGCTCATATTGTATATGATCTATCCATTATCCCCATATCGGGTTAACCCTTTCTTGAGTTTCATATCGGGTTGAACTATTTCAACCATATCGTATTACACTTAGAATCCATGCATTATCTCGTGCATAAGGGTTTACTTGTTTATTCATATCATGCACCAAATGTGTGCTTCAAGGTATCATGTACCAGGGGTATATTACATGATCATATCGGACAAGGAATACTTGCTTTAACTTACTCATATTGGGTACCCAACTAGGGTTTCATATTGTCTCACAAGTATACACTTGTTCCCGTATTGTGCAAGGAGTCTATACTTGACTTCCAATCAAGCAAAGGTTTATGGTTAACACCATATCATGTTTCAAGGTAAGAACTTCATTCCATATTGTGCAAGGAGATATAATCTCACAAGCATATCGTGCAACTAGTGCATGTATATTACCACATCAGGTAAGAGATACTTGTTTTAGTGCTTGAACCCGATATCACTTTATGAAGCGATACCATCTTCTTCAAGGTCTAGACCTTCGTTCTATCTGTTATAGTTCATGGAAATAGGTCTAAGAAACTACTAGAACTCATAAATGCATCAACTATTTTAGAAGATTTTTAGATTTAAAAGCAGTTCATTAAGTATAGCAATTTAGGTGATGAATAATAACATGATAGAGTTCAAGTTATATAACCCACCTTGTGAATAGCTTCCAAGATCCAAAGCTCCACGTCCTAAGGTTGAATAAGAACTTCTCCAAGGTCCAAAGCTTATTCACAACTCCTCCATGGATAATAGATCACCATAGTTAAGAACTTGGTGAAGAAGGAAAGAAAAGAATATCCATAACCCGATATCCTACTTCAACCAAGGTTGAAGGTGACCAAAGCCTTACCTAAAGCTTGGTGCTTGAGCTATCCTAGCTCCTTGAGCTGCTTTACATGATACCTAAGGGTCTTTGCACAATATCTCCAAGGGGAATGGTTATGAGGATCGTAAACTTTCATAAGTTGGTGAAAGGTCTAGTATATATACTTGATTTCATGCGATAAAGCATATATGAGGTGTCTTTCCCTCATGCTACTAGATGACACGTGGCCATGCATGGTTGAAATGTGGTAATGCATGCACACATGTATATCTTTCCATGCAAGAGTCTTCAAGATAACCTAGAGACAATATCTCAGCCCTTACTTATCTTGTTGGGCAAGTTATCTCGTCTTAATCTCATTAAATAAGCAACCCGATACACTTTTTGTAAGGAACTTTGCAACTCATCATGGGCCACCTCCTTGAGGTTCTCTTCCCATCATGGCCTTTTCCAAGGCTCAACAAACCGATAGGAGGCTCCTACTTTGGCTCCTTGGCCGATAGGGCTCCTTATATCAAGTCTACAACCCGATACAACACATATAAGGCTCTTGCCTTCAACTCATTCTTGGTATTTCATTACCAAGAGTATCATCACTCAATGGTGATTCAAACATAGTGCCTCCTTATTTCTCTTTCCTATAAAAGATCATAATCTAGAGGTGGTAATTTACATTTTAACCCCACATTTTGGGTAAATTACAAATTGTACCAAAATTGGTGTACAAGGTACTAGCATTATTTAAACGAGTTGTAATTTGGGGTTTAGGCTTTCCAAAAGCCACCACTTATCATCATTCTCTTTCTTGAGATACGAAAACACTTAAAACGTATTCCACATATGACATTTTGCAATGTAACCCCTCATCTTGGGTAAATTGCACTTTCCACTCAGACTTCCATATAATTCACAATTAGTTTGCAATTAAGCTCAAATTTTGAAAACAACTTCACAAGAAGCCTTACTTACTTTTAAAAAGATTAGAACTAGTTGCTAAGTAACTTATTTAAGAAAAACTTCTAGGGTTAGGCCATAACCCAGGTCAGGGGTGTTACAATGATACATGGCTTCCATTGTAGAATTTTACAGCTGTCTCTAGCTCAAAACGTTTCCAACTTACAATTTTCATTTTAAAGTCAAACACAAATTTAGATTGTGATCATTAATTTTACTTGTCATTTTGGAAGCTTTCATTGGTGTAACCCTTTACACCCTACTCTTCCTTATAACCATAATTAAGGAGTTGATCCTTTTAGTGATTCTCAAGTACTTAAGAACGTTCTTATGGCATTTTAGTGACCTTCACTAGAATCTGATAGATATCCACTCATCATGTCTGATACAAACAAGACAACTGAATGAGTACATATCCTCTCATCATGTCAGTACATAGGAGATAACTACATGAATGCATAGCCATTTGTGAATGCATATGACATCTCACTCGTGTTTTCCCATTCTTCACAAGAATTGCAACACTGGGCTCTAGAGAGACTAACTCCATGGAACATGGACAAGTTTTCTCTCATTGAGTCCTATATGTTGAACCCTTCAGCATCTTGCCAATGTATGTGCTCTTTCTTAGGCCAAGAAGCTTTCTAGATTTATCTCTATAGATCTCAATCCCTATCATATAGGATGCTTCGCATAAGCCTTTCATATAAAAGGTACTTTTCTTGCTAGGTTTTAATATTTGTAGTATAAGGATGTTATTCCTCATCATTGTGTGGAATATAAATATGCTCCCACTATATCTTTTATAACCATAGGTTTCATCTTCATTCTGATGCAATACAAATTATTTGACTATCTTATCAAATTGAAGATTACATCTCTGAGTTGTTTGGTTCAATCCAAAGATTGACCTTTGTATCTTACAGACTTAATTTGAAATATATATATTTCTAAAGCCTTTAGGTCGTGTCATGTACACATCTTGTACAATATTCCAGTTAAGGAATGTGGTTTTAACATCCATTCTGCCATATCTCATAGTCACGTTAAGCTACAATAGCAAGTAATATCTTGATGCATTTAACCACGGCAACTAGTGAAATGATTTCATCATGTTCAAAACCTTGAACTAGTTTGAAACCCTTTGCAACCAATATGCTCTTATAGGTTTATACACTGTTATCCATGGCAGTCTTTACTCAAAGAACCAAACTACTATCCATGTTGTTCTTTTCTCAAAGACCCTAAATGCACCCTATGGGGTTTACCCCTTTAGGTGGATCCACCAAGGTCATAAATTATTGGTTTACATGGACTCCATCTTGGATCTCATGGATTCAAGACATTTCTCAAACTTTGGTTCCTCAATAGCTTCTAGGTAGGTTGTTGACTCATCATCTATGATCAACTCACCAACTTTTGAGTTATAATATATCATAATCTTTCAAAATCAAGGTGTATTCTACTAGAAATGTGAATTTTTTGTGTTACATAAGGAGCTTGAGATTGCACAACAATTTGTGATTCTCCTTGTTTCTACTGTGCCCCTTTAGGTTCAATGTTTTCTTGTTTGTCTTAAACTTTTTGAGTTCTACTTGTACTCCCATTGATGCCTTTGGAACTAAGATCTCCTTTAGGAATACAGCCATCCTGGTCAATAAAAAACTTTGTTATTGGATTGGAAAATTAAAAGTAGTATTCAACAAAATAGCATTTATGTTATTTGTCTAAAAGCTTTTCAAGAAACTATTTTCTTACATAAGATTTCAATCCTAATCCTTATGAGAGACATATTGGGACACCTTGTATGCCATATCTCGTATGGTGCCTTTTGAACCATTTTAGATGGTACACTATTTTAGTATAAAGCATGTGCCAAAATGGAAAATGGAAGATTAGCTAGATTTATTGATGAATCCACCATAATTTAATTAGTGTGTGATTCCTTCTTTCTAATACCATTATGTTTCAAGTTGATTTCATTGTGATACACTATCACAATCTCTCTAGAAGGTCCTCAAACTCTTAGTTTAGAATATTTCAACATTGATCACGTCAAAGTGTCTTAATACTTTTACCAAGTTAGTTACGTACTTCATTCATGATCTCCTTGAACACTAAGAGATTCATAATACCATATATACTGATAGAATGAGTAAATACAATAAGATACTGGTAGATACCTTTAGCATTTATTCTAAAAGGTATGTACACATCAGTATGTATAAACCCTAATCAAATAGTCATTCTCCCACTAGATCTAGTGAAGATGTTTTTGTCATATTTCTGAATAAATAAGACTTGTGTGTCTCTAATAGTTCAATAACTAAAGAGTCTACATAACCATCATTATGGATTCTAGGTATGCATTTCTCATTTATGTAATGTAGATGACAATGTTGTAGGTATTCATTGTTTGAGTCATCGAGTCATTCAGTATATGTGCCATACACATATGTCTCTACAACTAACAAGTATAGATTGTGAGACATAGGGTATTGCCATATAAGATCTTATCTTTTAATTCTAGCTTACTTCTTCTTGGATTCTGAAGCGGAGCTCTCTATCTCCTTCTTCTTCTAGAGATCCCCTATAAAGAGGATAGTTCCTTTCTAATGTACAGACTGGTGAAAGTGGTGGAACTTTCCTTCCTTAACCTTTTAAGTGAAAAGGACATATTCCTTTTACACTTACCCTTGTCCATATCTTGAGTGTTGAAGACTTGGACTTCCACTTAGACTCAAAACTCTTCTTGGCCTTGCCACTTTCCTTGGGCAATATTCTATTGATCATCATCAGGAGTTTGTCCATCTTCATTTGTACTTTGGCATTTATCAACATACCAAGCATCTCAGACAACAGTTTAGCCATGTTTCTCAAGTGATAGCACTCTATAAGTTGGCTATATGATTCTGTCAATGATTGCATAATCATATTTGTGGTCAAATCTTGACCTAAAATAAATCCCAATCCCTCCACATGCCCAATCATATTCATAAAATGGGGCTCTACTGGATCTCCCTCTATTAGTTTGCACTCAAACAACACTTTGGAGACATTATACCTTGCTTGCTTTACATGATTCCTAAGATGTGTTACCATTTTGAGAATATCCAAGTTTTCATGTTGTTCATGCAACTTATAGTTTATATAGCTCAACATAAGGTTTGTGATGTCTGTGACATCTTAGGCATGCTTCAAGTAAGCATCCATTTCATCCTTAGGCACATTTGGAGTGGGTTCCTCTGGATCTGGTCTTTCAAGGACATAGAGATTTTGGTCATTGGTGAGAACGCTTCTCTGAGTCCTAAAATAGATGTGGACAATAATCTTATTCAGTTTTTCTTACTCAAGTATTGTCTGAAATGATAAGATGTTAGTGATTTCCATTACATTCTACAAAAGAAATTTTGCAATTTTCAAAACATTTTTTATTTGTTTTATTTGATAAGTTTGATGATATTAATTAGGCCTTTGATTAATTATAACTCCCGCTATTTTGTTCAAATTGATAGCCCTCACTACCAATTCAGAAGATTGTAGCATACAACCTTCTAGTGAGCCAAGATCCAAAACAATTATGTCAATACCCAACCAATGTTAGCACACATGATCAATTATTAAGGTAGGTAATGTTTGCCAATTGCATCTCATGCAACTCTTAGATAGATGGTGTACACAACTCCTTACCACAGTCCATCTGTATGCTTCTAGCACTTAATCAAATTAAGGTCACCTAATTAAGCCTAAACCATAATCTAAACCCTGTCAGGGCAGACCCACATATCTACCATCACATTTCAACAAGATAGGCGGTGTGCCACACTAGGGCATGCCCATGCTTGGTCGATCAAGCTTTTCATGTGTGTTTTTTATGGAAAAAATCTTAGACTTAATATTTATTGAGGGATTTTATATTTAAATATATATACATATCCAATCACCACATACTTATGTATCATATACATTCTAGAACCGCAAATGAAAAACATGCAGCGATGGTTATGGCCAGTCTAATGCAATTCCTTGGAGCCACAAGGAATTGCTACCACCTAAAGTCCACATCATATGAATAACCCATTGTGGGTGATGATCTATGCTTGAACCGATATGGGTTTATCTATTCAACACTTGAACCAATCGGCTCACCTCCTAGTTGCTCAGTTGGGCTCTTGAAACAATCATCTAGTCTCATGTTCAACCAATGTGTGTCCTCCAGTCGATCGATTGGTCAACCAGTCGATTGGTTCATCCCCTTATTGTATGGACTCCTCTGTCCTTCAGTCGATCAGTTTGTTAGAATGTCTTTCATGATGAAACACAAATTAAAACTATCATATTCATATTACATTGTAAAAGGGAAAACCTCGAGTTGCGTTGAAGGGGAAATAGGAAGAAGAGCATTAATTTATATTTGGAAAGGTGGAGATAGGCTTGGTATGCAAACCAATATATAAATAGGAATAAAAAACCACAACCATGCACACACAGATCTAGGGTTATTTTCCATAACCATGTTAACATCCACCATCAAAACACTTTTTAGGGCGACACATATTGATTGCATATATATATGATATCATGTATATATTTATATTTGTGGGATCTTATGTGGTATTTAATCAGATATGAACATTAACCAATTTAATATTCACATTGTATGCAATAAAATAAATCTAATCACATCAATTTAAATCTTTGATACATTGTAAATTGACCTGGCTTTGATACCATTGTAGGGAAATCGAGGCGACAGATAAGGTAGTAGAAACAAAAATTTAGAGCTTGATTCCCCAATTAGTAAGATCATGTCAACAACAATGTATCTAGGAAGGAAGGTTTGCAAGGTTATACCTAGTCCTGGAGCAAGTCCATTGACAATACCCTTGCATTAGTGTGCACCTTACACCAAGAAATAGCATGTTTCTTCAAGTGGAACTCAAGCAGTCGTCAACGGTGGACTCATGGCGCAGCACCCAAGATGGTGGTTGACATCATCCTCCTAGTGACAGGAAACAACCTCTCACCTCTAGAGTAGTCCATGCAAACCACTGGGAACTCCACTTTGCACTATCAGATTCATTGAGGAGGATTTGTCCCTTCAAACATAAATCTACTAGATTAATTCACTCTCCCACAATTGTCTCTCCCTTGCTATCCCTCCCTTTATCAGGTAGGACTTGCTTGGGCTCTCTCTATTGGTTACCACAACCATATAGGACCACAATTGTTAGAGCTTGTTGCTTTTTAAGGGAAGCCCCCAATACCCCTATATTTATAGGAGAGGCTAGGGTCAGGGTTCCCAGTCTATGCATGAGTCGAAAAGATTCACCAATTTTCTAGAAATTGCGAACGGCGAACTGGTTGGTTTGCATGCCCAACTGATCAGTTCATGCATGAATCGGTCAGTTTGTGTAGTTTCATGTTCTGAATCACATTTGTATTCAATGTATGATTAATGCACAACATGAAATCAACACTAATCCTTGATCAAATTGAATTGACCAATGAACCATGCAGTTCATCACATGAACCGGTCGGTTCACCAGGTGAATGATGGAGCTTCCACTTACGTGGAATTGTGTGCACCAAAAAAATTGGCGTCGTTGCCGGGGACAACGGAACGTTGTAATTTCACTTAGTACCTTTCTAGTTGGTTAGGATTTTACATTTCCTTTTTAATCATAACTTTATATCTTCTTGAAACTATCATATTTTTGTCATTATCCAAAGGTGTTTTCTTTTCTCTACTCAGGTAGAAATCGTGTATGCAACCTACGCATAACCTCGGATTCTCCCCTGATCCAGAGTTTGACTCTGAGGTAGAGAGAAGCTTCCACTGCCGCATTCGACTCAATCGCCAAAGGGCCAGGAAAATGGCTGAAGATCAACGTCAGGCTGCTTTGGTAATGGAGAGGGTCAACGCCGCCATCGCCGCTCAAAGGGCACAACTCATCGCTGAAACTCGTGCCCAAATCCAAGCGGAGATTCGTGCAGAAGAGCAAGCTCGTATCAGAGCTGAAACTGAGGCAGCAACCCAAGCTGCTCAGTTGGAGTTAAGAAACAAACAACTAAGGGACTACGCTGTCCCAAAGAACTTTGAGGATAACCACCCGGTCCGACCTCCGATTATTAATATCCCCAACTTTGAGATTCAGACCCAGTGGATCCAGATCATGCAAGGCATACCTTTCTCCGGAGGTTCTGGAGATGATTGCATGGATCATTTAAAAAGGTTTAAGGCGCTGTGCCGCCTGGTTCCACAAGTTGGTGTCTCTTATGATGCAATAATGCTTCATCTGTTCCATTTCACCCTATCTGGGAGGGCCTTGAGTTGGTATAACTCACTTGATAGAGAACCAATAATAACCACATGGGCTCCTCTTGAGGAAAAGTTCTTAGAGAAGTTCTTTCCACCCTCACTGACCTATGAAATCAGAGGGAAGATCAATCACTTCTCTCAGCTGCCCGGAGAAACCCTTGCTGAGGCATGGGAGATATTTAAAGAACTTCTACGTAAATGCCCTCATCATGGAATCTCCCAGAATCAACTGATAGAAACCTTCTACCGGGGAGTAAGCGATGATATTAAACAGTTCTTAGATTCCTCTTCTGGAGGAAACTTCATGAGGAAAAATTACGAGGACGCATGGAAGATTGTTACTCTCAGAGCTGAAAACCAGTCCAACTGGGGACGGTCAGCCAGTAAAGGTGTCCTCAAAGTTTTCAAAGCTGAAGAATCAATAGAGATGAAAGAAATAGTTGAAGTCCTGAAAACCATAGTTCATAAATAGCAAGCTCTCGAGACTTCTCTCGGAGAGATCGATAAGAAGAAAACTTCGCTAGTTCAACAAGTCAAAGCCGTCACGGGATCCTGTGAGGCTTGTCATGCTTCTGACCATCCGACTCTTTCCTGTGGTATGCTATATAATGTGATGATGGATCTGCATCCACCACCACAACCATATGAACCTATCATTGATCAGTCAGAAGAGCAACTACTGGAACAAGTTAACTCTATCCACTGTATCCCTGGGCAAGTCTACTACAACCCTAATCAGCCAAGGAATCATCCAGGGTTTCAGTATGGAAACCCTGCTGGGACTGCCAATCCTCAGCATCAAACACAGGGGGGATCTACTAGTAGGCTAACACCTGGATTCCCAAACAACTTCAACCAAAATCAAGGGAATTCTAGGAGTAACTTTTCTAGGGATAACTACCCCAGGAACCAATCAGCTTACTACCAGTACACTCATCCTCCGCTCCACCCACAACTGCATACTCAGCAACCTCAGCTGGCTTTACTGCCCCAACAATCTCAACAAACCCAGCAACCAATTCCTCCGAAAAATGCTCCTGCCCAACCAGAAGATGAAATATCCTTGATTAGGCAGATGTTACAATCATAGCAAACGATGCTTGCTAACCAGCAGGCTCAGCAGAAAGCAGTTGAAGCCCAGCTTGCTCAGATCGCTGCACAATTAAAGCCCCCAGCAGGTACGTTTGCTAGGCAGCCTGAGTCAAATCCTAAGCACGGTCAAAATAGACATGAGCAGTTGAATGCCGTCACCACCAGATCTGGACGCATTCTTCATGAGACTACCAAGATCACCCTGGATAATGATGATACCCCTGCTTTCATGACGAATGAGAACCCGCAACAAGGAGTGGAGAAGCCCTCTGAGGACACAAAGGGCAAAGATAAAGTGTTCACAGAACCTGAAATTTTGCAATATAAACCAAGAATCACGTACCCAGGAAGATTACGAGAAACAAAAATGGACACCAGGTTTCAAAAGTTCAAAGAGGCAATGAAGAAACTATACATTGATATCCCGCTCCTTGATGCTCTTTCTGAGGTGCCAGCCTGAGCGAAATACCTCAAGACCTTACTATCAAGAAAATACATCACCGAGGAGCTAGAAACTGTTAAGCTCACTCAGACCACTTCGGACATCATCCTAAACAAGATGCCCAAAAAGAAGAAGGACCCAGGTTCTTTTGGAATCCAATGTTGCATTGGCAACGCATCTTCTAAAAAGGGATTAGCTGACCTTGGGGCCAGCATATCTATTATGCCTTACTCAATGTGCAAATGTCTGGGTTTCACTGAATTGCTGCCTACAGCAATGACTATCCAATTAGCTGATTCCACTATAACCGTACCTTTGGGGATCATTGAAGATATCCCGGTAAGGATATGCAAGGATGCTTATGTACCATGCGACTTCGTTGTCATGGACATTAAAGAAGACCTGAGGTATCCAATAATTTTTGGCAGACCATTCCTCGCCACTGCCAGAGCGCTGATTGACGTTGAAGCTGGTACCATCATTCTTAGGCTCGGAAAAGAAGCAATTCAATTCTGAGTCCTTAATAGTATGAAAGGCCCCAGCATCCAAGAGGAGGTCTTCCTCCTCGATGCTATTCAACAAATGTCACAATTGGAAATCTCCGAGCCAGTTGATGCACTTGAAAACGTTCTAATCAATCCAGAGGTTGAATTCTCCGTGAATGAATTAGTTCAACAGTGCCTCCAACATCTAGAAAAGGCTGAGGAAGTACCGACAGCCACTTTCAAAGAACTTAAAGCTCTTACCATAATAGATGCAGCTGAGCCACCAAAAGCCCCTGAAATGAAGGCTTTACCCACAGGGCTTAAACATGTTTTCTTAGATGAGGAAAAATTATGCCCAGTCATCATCAGCTCCACCCTTACAGATGATCAGGAAGAAAAGCTTCTGAATGAGCTGAAGCAGCATAAAAAGCTCATTGGATATAAGATAACTGACCTAACGGGCATAAATCCGGTCATGTGTATGCACATACTTCCAATGGTTGAAGAATTCAAGCCATCCTGCGAACACCAAAGAAAACGGAATCCAAACCTCAAGGAGGTGGTTCGCCTGGAAGTCCTTAAACTACTCAAAGCTGGCATAATATACCCTATCTCTGACTCTCAGTGGGTCAGCCCTGTCCAGGTTGTTCCAAAAAAGGGAGGCACTACCGTTGTGTTGAATGACAAAAATGAGTTAGTGCCCACCAGGACTGTAAAAGGGTGGTGGATGTGTATTGACTATAGGAAGCTGAACAAAGCCACGAGGAAAGACCACTACCCTTTACCCTTCCTCGATGAAGTCCTGGAACACCTGGCTCACCAGAAATATTTCTGCTATCTTGATGGTTACTCCGGGTTCTATCAAATACCCATACACCCGGAGGACTAGGAAAAAACTACCTTCACATGTCCTTTTGGGACATATGCGTTTAGAAGAATGCCTTTTGGGTTATGTAATGCACCCGCCACTTTCCAACGATGTATGTCTGCTATCTTCGCCAGTTTAACAGAATTCTTCATGGAAGTCTTTATGGATAATTTCTTAGTGTACGGAGATTCTTTCGACAACTGTTTATTAAATCTTCGACAAGTTCTACAACGCTGTGAGGAAACAAATCTTATCTTGAATTGGGAGAAATGCCATTTCATGGTAACAGAAGGTGTCGTCCTCGGACACAGGGTAAGTGATAGGGGAATAGAGGTTGATAAAGCAAAGATTGATGTTATCTCAAAGCTGTCACCTCCAAAAGACATAAGAGGAGTTCGAGCTTTCCTGGGTCATGCAAGATTATATAGGAGATTCATTAAAGATTTCTCAAAGATTGCCAAACCCATGACCTAGCTCCTGACCAAGGATGCTGAGTTCATATTCAATCAGGAGTGTATGAAAAGTTTCTCTACCCTTAAGGATGTGTTAATCTCCGCACCCATTCTAAGAGCTCTGGACTGGTCGCAGCCCTTCGAAATCATGTGCGACGCAAGTGATTATGCCATAGGGTCCGTCCTGGGACAGCGAATTGATAAGAAACCCTATGTTATCTACTATGCTTCTAAAATGCTAGATGAAGCGCAGAAAAACTACACCACCACAGAGAAAGAGTTTTTGGCTATCATCTACGCATTTGAAAAGTTCCGCTCTTATCTGGTTGGTTCTAAAGTTATCATATATACCGACCATTTTGCCATCTGATACCTGATTCAAAAATAGGATGCCAAACCCAGGCTTATCCGCTGGGTATTAATGCTTCAGGAATTCGACTTAGAAATCAAAGATAAAATTGGCGTGGAGAATGTTGTGGCTGATCACCTCAGCCGGATCGAGGTTGAAGAACATGATAAAATCCCTATCTGAGATTCTCTTCCTGATGATCAGCTTATGAAGGCCACTCATAGCTTCCCTTGGTATGCTGATATTGTTAATTATCTAGCTACAGGGATTATCCACCCATCTGCTTCCTACCAGGATAAAAGGAAGTTCCTTCATGACATAAAACATTATTACTGGGACGAACCCTACTTGTTCCACCTTTGCGCTGACGGACGTTTCCATCGTTGCCTACCAGAAGAAGAAATAACCCCGGTCCTTGAACATTGCCATTCCGGACCCACGGGGGGGCATATGAGTGCCAAGAAAACTGCCATAAAAGTTCTACAATTTGGGTTCTTCTGGCCCACCATATCAAAGGATTCTTATGATTTCGTGAAAGCCTGTAACAAATGTCAATTTTCTGGGAATATATCAAAAAGAGACGAAATGCCACTCACCATGTGGCAGGAAATTGAGCTTTTTGATGTATGGGGGGTAGACTACATGGGCCCTTTCCCCTCATCCTATGGCTTCTCTTACATCTTGGTTGCGGTGGACTATGTCTCTAAATGGGTCGAAGTTGTACCCACAGTGTCCAGTGATTCCAAGCCTGTAATCAAATTTTTCAAAGACATTATTTTCCCAAGATTTGGAGTTCCAAGAATTGTCATATCGGACGACGGGACCCATTTCTTGGAACGCAGTTTTGAAGCTTTGCTGAAAAAGTACGGAGTCAATCACAAAGTCGCCACACCTTATCATCCACAAACTAGTGGTCAGGTGGAGGTATCTAATAGACAATTAAAGGCGATTTTTGAAAAGACAGTGAATAGAAATCGCACTGATTGGTCCACTAAACTTCCTGATGCCCTTTGGGCATACCGAACTGCATACAAAACACCTATCGGAACAACCTCGTTCCGCTTGGTATACGGGAAGTCCTGTCATCTGCCAGTAGAGCTGGAACATAAAGCCTGGTGGGCCATCAAACAACTAAACTTCGATCTCAAAAGCACAGGAGAGAATAGACAGCTCCAGTTGCAGGAGCTAGAGGAGCTCCGCATGACAGCTTATCAAAGTGCCAGAATATATAAGGAGCAGACAAAAATGTGGCACGATGGTCACCTTAAGAGAAAAGATATTGCCGTTGGTGAGAAAGTTCTCATCTTTAACTCCAAGCTCAAGTTGTTTCCCGGAAAACTTAGGACAAAATGGTTCGGGCCTTTCACTATAAAGCACATTTACCCAACTGGAGCTGCCATTATTATAGACAACAACGGAGAAGAAAGGACAGTCAACGGTCACCATTTAAAAAGATACTACTCTCCGGAAGACAAAATGCCAAGACAAACCATCGAAATTAAGGATGCTATACCAACAGCATAACTCTATTACAGCTTCGTCGAGCCAACGACGTAAAACCCAGGCACTGCTTGGGAGGCAACCCAAGATTTCTGATTCTTTCTTTCCCGCTCTTTGACTTACCATAGGCTTATCTTATGAAAATACAAAAAAAAATTTCTTATACAAACCAAAACAAACATAAAAATAACAAAATGAAAATATACAAAAAAAATCCATATAACTAAAACAAACATAAAAATATAAAAACTCGTTCGACCTCAACCCCACCAAACGGTCCTGAAACCGTTTGGAACCAAACGATCCTCAAACCATTTGGAACCAAATGATCCTCAAAGCGTTTGGAACCAAACGGTCTTGAAACCGTTTGGAACCAAACGGTCCTCAAACCGGTTGGAACCAAACGGTCCTCAAACCGTTTGGAACCAAACGGTCCTGACATCGTTTGGAACCGAACGGTCTCCAAACCGTTTGGAGTCCAAACGGTCGCTAAATCGTTTAACTTAGGGTTTTGTCAGGTCAACCCCCCATTTCCTATAAATATAAACCCTACCCCTTCGTCTTTCTCTCTTCGAATTCTCGAATTTTCTTGTGATTCTATGTTCTATTGCTTGTGCTTCCTCTGCTCCCGCGCGATTGCACCCCTGTCAACCTCGTCTCCGTCGCTCTCCCCACAGCAAGGTGAGCGTGTCACCATCGCCGACGCCGGCATTTCTGCCTTTGCTCCCGCACCGCCGCCGTTTTGATCGCCCCCTGCTTCTCATGACGCCGCTGAACTTCTTCTCCTCCATCATCACCATTGTCGGCGCCACCGTAGGCTCTGTCCACCATTGCCCTCGTAACCCTGTCCGTCGTCGCTGATTTCACCACCACCGTCTTCATCACTGGGTTCACCATTGTCTTTATCGTCGTTTTCACCATCGCCGTCATCGCCGACGCAGCCACGGCCTCAGCGCCGTTTCGCCTTCATCTTCGCCAGTGGCTGCACGATGCTTCGTTTTCCAAACGGTCTTGAAACCGTTTGGAACCAAACGATCTTAAAACTTTTTGGGACTAGACGGTCTTGAAACCGTTCGGGACCAGACGGTCTTGAAACCGTTTGAAACCAAACGGTCCTCAAACCGTTTGGAACCAAACGGTCCTCAAACCGTTTGGAACCAAACGGTCCTCAAACCGTTTGGCCTTGCACATCCATCTAATTTCCATAAAAATACAAAAATACATAAATATTAAATCTCTCTAAAAATGTTATTCTAACTCTTGATTTCTCATTCTACAGGAATGGCATCATCAGTGAAGAAAACCATCGGATCTGAAGCTGCTCCTTCTCTGACAAGGGATCAAATGATGGAAGAGCTAGCCCGACTCCAGAATATCAGAGATGTATTCAACCAAACTGGGAAGGCCCCTCCAAAAATCAAAATGATGGAGGTTTTGGTCGACATTGAATGACTCACCAACTGTCTAACAGAAGCAACCGATGAAGCAGTGGAAGATATCTCTTCTGATGATGACGAAGGCTCAGAGTACGAGCCAAATCCCAAGGAGGAATCCCCAGCCAAAGAACAAATGGGGAAGCGCAAGGTCCAGGACGCTGCATCTGGGCAGCCCTCCAAGAAACGGGCAAGGAAACAAGTTCGACCTACCTCGGCCATGGATCAACCCTTTGCAAAACCCACCACCACCATTCCCGCTACTACCACCACCATCCCTGTTATCATCCCCACTTTCATTCCCATCACCACCACCAGAAAACCTCTTCATCCAAACCAACCTCTCCACTGACAAAATACTAAAACCCACCAAGTATGTTTGCTCCAGCATTCTGCTTAAGATGGGGATATACGACCGCATCTTCAACGTGCTAGAAAAAGCAAACCTCGCCAGGTTGTGCCTAGTACCTGAAGTATCTTACTCTGAACCCACTACAAAGCTTTTCACTTTTCTGACCAAGGAGCCCGTCGACATCATGGAAAGGTCACGGGACGGAGGTGACAGAAGGCTTGTCACCCAAATCTTCGGCAGCAAGGTTGTCCTGACAGAATATATGCTGAACACAATCTTCATCGACAACCAGGACCAGCTGCGGAAAGCCATGGAGGTGGGGACCGAACATTCAGAGTTCAACAAACACAAATTCTGGAAAACTCTAACCAAGATCCCCACCTATGACGCGAAGACGTGCAAAGCGTCAAATATCCACTCTGGCTTTGTGCGCACCCTGCACAAAATTCTAGCTGGCGCACTCTTCCCCAGGACAGAAGGGGGAAACGTTACAATTTCAGATCTTTTCGTTCTCTGGTCTACTCTTAATGAGAGGTTGGTCAATATCATACGACAACTGATCCAGAAGCTATCAACCTCCAGCCTGGGGAAAGAGATATGCATGGGAGGGCATGTCACATCTATTATCAAATATCTCAAGATGGATAGACCCCTACCCCACTGCACGCAACTAAAGGGCGACATCCTTACCAATGAACAAACCCTGAAGAACTCCTTCATCATCAAGGAAAAGGATGGGAAATTACACTACGTCTTCTGCCCGATGGTTAAGTCTTCCAGAACACTTATCCCGCTTCCGGAGCTAGCAAATTATGACACCAAACAGATCCTCTTCTCGAATGAGGAGCTTTCACAAATACTAGCTTCAGTTAAATTAACTGAAAAGAAAGCTACAGCGGGACAAACGGAGCTGAGCATCTCAGCCCCGGCAGCTCGACCAACAAAAATACCTGTCAAACGACCTTCCAGAAGGCAGTTGCAGGCCCAACAGCTGTCGGGGACCAACATATAAACCAAATCCTAAGGCCGAGATCCTCCATGAAGAAATCTTAACCTCCTCCTCAATCGACTCTTTCATTCAGAGTCTACATGAGCAGCTAACCGCTCCCACCACTCCACCCTCCACCATTCCAACATCTACCACTCCTTTCTTCCACATCCCATCCACACAACCTTTCACATCTACTTCATCACCCTTATTTCCTTCGGGCTTCCCTTGCTCCACCCCTATGCCCGACTTTACCACCTTCCCTCTCACCTCTGCAGTTTCCACCCCATCACTATCGCTGCCACCGCTTTCACCAAAAATTCCACCACTTTTCACACCCACCACCACCCCGACACCACCGGTGACTTCATCCACAGTCACTACGCAGCTTGGGGCATCATCAGTGTCTCTTCCGCAAGACACTAACACCATCCCACGCAGACCTCAGCCATCCCACCCTTCCGCTCCTGGGGTCCCTTTTGCCAATATCGGTGAGGAATTCGGCCGTCAATTTGACGATGTCCGAAACCTCCTCACCAATCCTTCTAATATATTAAATTCTATTTTTTCTTGTGTGCAAGGTTTATCACGACAGGTGGCCACAATCGAAGAACAACACCGAACCTTGCCCACCATCCTCCAAGGCTTCCAGCAACGACAAGATGAGGTGGCTAAGCAAGTTGAGCACATCAACAGCCACTATAACACCTTGTCGGACCTGGTCCTTGGAGCGAAGCGTCAGCAGGAAGCAACGGCGAAGCAAGTCGATGAGATCTCCACGCAGACTCAACCTCTGCCAGAGACTCTCCGTAAGCTCCAGCAGCAACAAGAAGTTCTGAGCATGTGCTTGGACACCGTCAACAGCACACTCACACAGCTACAACATCGCCAAGAGGAGTCCAATAATGATGAAATCCAGCAGTTACATGCTCAAGTTACGAATCTTACAGCACGTCTCCTCTCTGCCGAAGGTAGATATACCGACCTCAAAGAATCTCATGATGCACTGCTCGAAACACACAAGCATCTGCAAGTGGCCTTCGATGAGTTACACGCCACCCATCGACGGTGCAAAACGTCCGCAAGTAAAAAGCAAGCAAACAAGGATGCGGACGACAAGGATGGCGATGACGACGAAGAAGACGACTCCGACTCATTTGCTGATTCAAACAAAGATAACACCTCTTCTAGTAATAAACATGATGACGGAGAGGACCCTAGAAATGCAGCAGAACCTTCTCACAGAGGTTCCGACAAAGGTCACCATGACAGTGACAATCACCCCAAGTCCCCACATAACGATAATGTCAACATGTCATACGGGGACCAATTCTTTGATTACTCCGCGCTGGGAACCATCGGGGAAGCAGCCAAAGATGCGGCCTACACTGACCTCCAACATTGCATACTAGGAACCAGCGCTAGCCCACCAAAAACAACTGCTCCACCTCTCTCCACACCTTCCCCTTGGACGAGGGTGAGGCAGAACAAGTAAGTTTAGACACCGACGAAGACCTCGATTCTGCCTCCGACTCAGACAATGACCTACAAGGCCATGACCAGGCCTTCGAACAACCTACTTCTCTCCCTCCACAAGAACTTCCCCCGCCACCACCTCTGCCGCACAAAATGCATGACCTAGATATGGCGGCCATCTCCACTTTAGATGCTCAGGACATTTTTATACTGAACAATATAGTGGACGATGCAAAGGTGGGGGAAGACATAATTTATCACAATACCAAAACTAGGCGTAAGATGACACGTGAAGACTTCTGCAGCATCCTCCGACCTCGGTCCACGATGCCTATGGCAATCTTCCGTGTCCTCCTTGCCAATAGTATAGAAATGTACATAAGTTCTAAGCGGCAACAGCCGGTCTTTAACGCCTCCCCCGCTCTGTCTATGGGCCTTTTATACAAAGACATAAGAGCAAAGTCAATCGAGAGGCTACGTGCTGGTTTAGCACGTCGGGCACGTTATCTGACCGTTCCTTTCCAAGTTTCGTACCACTGGCTTTTTATGATCGTGGATACCGAGGCTCGGGATGCCAAGGTGTATAATTTCTGTGGCGCCGAGCTGCCAGCCGGCACAATAAACTTCGTTGGTGAAGCAGCAGGAGAAGCAAGGTGTATACCCTTCCGGCTGCTCAAATTAATTTGGGCTGTCCGCCCATCTCTTCGCCAAGATTGGAGCCAACCTTGGTTCAATATCATAAACCCTCAAGTCCAAGCCGTCGAGGGATCTGGGGATTGCGCCTTCTGCACCATACGCCACATCCAAGTGCTGAACCAGGAAATCCCATTTACTGATCTGGTTGCTGAAGATTTTCATTCCTTACGCGGACGTTATGCCATGGAGCTCATCTGTGATAGGCGGTTCTTCAAGGACCCAACTATGGCACTGGATGACGTTCCTCGCTACCTCTTCTCAGCTATCCAGCGACCGCAGCGGCGACCCTTCTGACAAACTCTAAAGGAGTCAGAGAAGACCAATTTGCCAGTCGCCGACACCGAGCCAGATAAAAGCAATATCGATCCTCTATATACCATTGAACCAACCTTCCCTGATTTTGATCGCGATGCTTGCAAAGGTCTCAATGACCTCGAATTGCGTCTCATTATGGCACGGCTCTCAGCAGAAAAAGATGGACTGGTATTCATGTATCGAGACATCCTTGTAATGGCAGACGCACTACGAGAGACTTTACAGGTTAAAGGATCCCTCTCTGTCAGCCTTATGGCCGCCTATCAGTTTCTACTCGGCCAAAATAACCCAACAACATACATGGCATCCCCATATATGAAAGATGATCTTCTAAAGCTTAAGAACTTCGGCACAACTGACGCGTTGATCTCCTATCTCCAGCACACAACACCGACGTTCATCATGTTCCCTTTCCTCTATCATGAGCACTGGATGCTCCTGGCAACAAATCTTCCAGAAGGAACAACCACAATATATAACAGTTCCGACAGCCAGTACAACGCACGACAAAGAAACTACGTCGTGACACCGAAGACGCCAACAGAAGTAGTGGCAAAGGAGTGCGCCGATAAGTTAATTGACTTTCTGAGTCAGCACACAAGGGCGTATGACAAAGAGCATTTCCACCGCCCTGCCTTCTGCCACAAATGCCCCCAGCAAATTCGACAATCAAATGACTGTGGCTTCCACGTACTCTACTGGATGTACACCATCATCGTTCTCCAAAGACCAGTAGAAGAAATGACTGACGTGGATTACCACGCTCTATGAGGACAGTTCACATCCAACCTTCTGCATTCACCGGGGGAAAATGCAGATTTACCTTAGCCTGCAGCCCTTGTCCTAAATACTTCTCAACCTATCACTTTGACACTCTGAGGACAGAGTGAGTGATAAGTTAGGGGGAGGGGTACATTAGACAAGGGCGAGGTATCACTTGCTTTTCATCCCTCTTCCTTCTTTTCTTTTCTCGATTTACACATTTTTCCTTTTTAACTTTCTTTTTAATTAACCCTTTTTTTAGCAGAATCACCCTCACTTAACTCTAGAATCATGTTAGTCCCCAAAAGTAAATAGCACTTAGACATTTAATGGCGATTTAATAATGTCACTCCACTATCAATTTTCATGCTTTTACTTCAATTCTTTATCTGACTCTCCACGGGTCAAAATCAAGGAAGAAATAAGCCAAGCTCTCAAGGACGAGAGATGAATCAGACAACTTCCAAATCAAGAAGTTCTGCAAATGGACCACAAACCAAATAAGTGCATGTTGAAAAACCCTAAGAACAGCTTTCCTCTCTTCAAAATAAAAAAGGCTTGGCCGCCCAAAATAAATTCCCAAACAAAACCCCAAAACCCGAGCCTGCGAGTTATCAAATAAAAGCCAGAGAGACGAATAAAATCATGAGAGTTGTGCCATGCATAAGGATCTATATAAAGAGCCGATGAAGGTTTCACCTGGCCGGCACATTCCGCTGCCCTCACAAAGGCAGATGTGTCGTGCCCGGTAGTGAAACCCTAAGGTATCTAAATATATGAAAGGCTCATAAAGGACTCACCCGGCCGGTACATTCAGCTGCCCTCACAAAGGCAGATGTGTCGTGTCCGGTAGTGAGATCCTAAAAGCATAGACAGCCCCTCCCCCACTTGAAGGGGGAGCTACACCTCAAGCCTTTAGCCGACCCTCACACCCTCTCTAGCTTCCAGTAGGTCTTTCAGAGAGGTATAAAGCTGATTAGAGTCAACAACATGCACAAAATAAAGGTGGTACCAATGTGAACTACGAGATACGGAAAGAACCTGAAACCCAAGCAACTCTCGAAATCTGAAAGAGACAAGGCAAGCAATAAGCCGTTGCACTTTCATACTATGACTAGATAGAAAACTCCACCCACGTATGCTAAGATACGTGGAAGTCTTATCGCAGTATAGTTAAGGGTCGAATCCACAAGACAACGGTCTTGTTTCAAGCAACAAGATGGAAAACATATGGAACTTCACTCGGTTACTTACTAGTAGGTACTTATATCGAAAGTTGGATTTTGATGTTTTTAACTAAGAACATGAAAAGTAAAGAAAGCAGGTAAATCTAATGAGTTAAACTATGATAAAAGATCACTAGGGTGTGATCAGTTTTTCGCCGCCACTACACATGGATCAACACATGCAAAGCAAAAACATAACCTGCAAAAGAGTCTAGTCAGTTAGTATCTTTGTAGGCTTAGCTTCCTTTCGGAGAGCTAACTACGAGAAGTGTGGGAATGTTGCAACGCCAGCCATTCCCGAACAAATGGTCACATTACTTTGCATCATTCCCCTCGCAAAGTGTGTTCCTTGACATACCAAGGTTGCACTTCCATACGTCAACTGATTCCATTTCATAGTATGAAAGTGCAACGGATGATAGTGAGTTTACTCCACTTCTTGAGATACACTTCTAGATACCGAAACAGATGCATGGTGGATACATGCACCAAGAACCAACATACAAACGAGTTTCGAATCTAATAGTACAAACGTAGACAATTCATACTAAAAGATAAAGGAAAACACAAGTTGGAGATCAAGCAACATGCATTCATTAATCATTTGATGTCGAACTGAAAAGATAAGAACTCTATATTACAAGTCATGGATTACATTTACATGATATGAAAACATGGGTAGCGGGGCTACTCCCCACACCCTAGTGAGAGAGACTACTCGCTCATGACTAGGACAAAGAAGGAGGCAAGAAGGGAGAGAGAGAGCATCATCCCCATGAAGGAGAGAGGAAGGTCAACCCCTTGGAGAGAGAGAGAAACGATCCACCGGTCTTCAAAGGTTGCACGATGATGAGATCTCCCCTTCCCACCTTCTTTGGCAAAGAAGGAGAAAGCAGCTTCAACATGGAGTATGGGTCCCAGACCGGCAGCCCCAGGGTGGAGGATGGGAGTAGCAAGAGCTCTGGAGTGATTGAGGCAGCCTTTGGGCGTCTGAAAACTTGATCCGGTGGAGGACCCTTGGGGTCTTATTTATAGGCCTTAAGTGAAGTCCAAACGGTTTGGAGACCGTTTGGACCTCAAGACTGTTTGGGCCTGAGACCGTTTGGATCTCAAGACCGTTTGGGCTTGAGACCGTTTGGATCTCAAGATCGTTTGGGCCTTGAGACCGTTTGGTTTCATGCGGTCTTGAGACCGTTTGAACTCCATGCGGTCTCGGGACCGGTTGGCTTCATGTGGTCTTGAGACCGTTTGACTCCATGCGGTCTCGGGACCGTTTGGCTTCATGCGGTCTTGAGACCGTTTGACTCCATGCGGTCTCGGGACCGTTTGAACTCCATGCGGTCTCGGGACCGGTTGGCTTCACGCGATCTCGGGACCGTTTGGCTTCATGCGGTCTCGGGACCGTTTGAACTCCATGCGGTCTCAGGACCGGTTGGCTTCACGCGGTCTTGAGACCGTTTGAACTCCATGCGGTCTCGGGACCGGTTGGCTTCATGCGGTCTTGAGACCGTTTGAATTCCATGCGGTCTCGGGACCATTTGGCTTCGTGCGGTCTTGGGACTGTTTGACTCCATGCGGTCTCAGGACTGTTTGGCTTCATGCGGTCTTGGGACCGTTTGACTCCATGCGGTCTCGAGACCGTTTGAATCCATGCGGTCTTGAGGTTGAGTTATTCTTTTGTGATTTTTTTTGTGTTTTTCTGCATGTATGAAAGGGGAAAGTTAGTATGATGTTATATTTACAGAAAAAGGGTAAAATTGGGATTATGTATAGTTTTAGATTAGAAAGAGTATGGAAAACTAAAGAAAAAGACTAAGATAATCGTCCAAAATAGGAGGTTATCAGTGAACTGGTCGGTTCAAGCCATGGTTCAAGCATTGTTCAACCAATCTTGGTTTCAACTGATCAAACACTCCAACCAATTAGTTCAACACCTGAATCGATTGGTTCAAAGTCCAAATATTCAAGTTTGAACTTCAGTTGTTTAATTTAATACCTAAACATTATTATAATCAAGTTAAACACCATTCATGAATAAACTCGTATTCTAAGTGTATCCTATGTGTATGACCCTATTCCCAAATTACGTTGGTAGTGAATGTCCATAACAAACTTATGACATCACAAGCAATGAGTGATGTCTAGAAACACATCCTTGCAATCTAAGTAATTTAGAAAGTTGGAGAACAACTTCAACCTACAATCCATGATCAGTGTTCTCATGATTGTATAGTTTCTTTGTCTCTCGTATCTAGATAGAACTCAAGGCATCAAATCCACATACTCTTCAATGTTCAATCCATATTCCTTGAACTAAAATGAGCTATCTAAGATGCACATGAGTTCACACATCACATACTAACTCGCATGAGTATTGCCATACATTTCTCAATGTCATTTATCAAGTGACAGGGATATCAAACTCCTGTAGGAGGGACAAATCCCATCTACATCTCTCACACTCAATTCCCATGTATCATAGAGTACATGAGCATCACCTTTATGGAAACCCTTATTCAAGGTCACGTTGGATGATGTCAAAGTCCAATGAATGACATGGGATCATGATAGTGACTTCAGGTCTAAGAACCACAATCACCACTATCACTATGAGAGATGATTCCGACTACCATTCCATGGTATCCATGTATCACTCTCAAGGTGGGTATGTCTAATACACTCTTATCTAACATGTACATGTGTGCTTGACTTGATATCACATATCATGACTAATGAGATTATATCATCAATCAAGACACAATCTAGTCTTATGTATTATTGTCATCTATTTTTCTTCCACAGTAATATTTGACTACGGACATAACAAGAATGTATGTACTCTTATCATACATGTGATCTCATCATTTAGGTCCTCAACCTGAAGACATATGTCATCAAGTAACATCATTCTTTAGACATCTACTATGTATGTGTCATCAACTCATGATTGATACAAACATAATAGATAGAATTACCTTTATCATTATCAAATCAGGTATTTAATGCCTCATTCCAATCATTATATGATTGTCTCTCTAGGCATACATACCAACATACTCCCACTTGCACTTAGAGACAATCACCTTTGAATCTTATTCCAAGTGATATTAACTTATACATCATATTTTTGTTGCGTAAGCACTTTTATAGCGGGTTACAAATGTTTGCTGCTAGTCGATATATATTGTGAGATTCAGATATCCTCATTGTATGACATCTTGTATGATATGGAAGTGTCATAGTATGCTACATTCTATGTGTGTGTGTGATCACTTTAGTAAATGTCGATGATGGTTTATAGAAAAACTTATCCAAGAAGGGTTATAAGCTTCGATAGTACATGTTGAACCCCTAGACATGTTGGATACCTTTGTATGGATGAGAAACATGTGTGATATCATCTTGAGGATTTGTCCTCAGTGGTTTCATTGATTGTCCATTCAGTATTGGTGTACTTAACCATATCTTGATCTAATTAATATGACACGACCAACATGAAATATGATCTCTCTATAGAGTGGGTCAACTAAGGTTAGGACTCCTTCTTGGTTATCCCCAATGAGGGATAGACCTTGAGGAGGAAAACTACAAGCAGATGAGGCCAGGGGTTGTGTCTAGAGATCCTAACCTTAACCTCAAACTATATTAGGGTAAATGATGGAAGTCCTAAGTTAAGCTACTGTTAAAATAGAAGAGTTAGACCATATCATGTTTAAATAGAAAGATGTGGGAAATCCTATATTTCCCTAAGGGACCTAACCACTATATATGTATGTTTTTATTGAAAGGATGTGGTACTTATGTTTGGAAAATCCTGACATATGGTTGAGGAAAAATCCCCCAGACCAAGAGGATGCATGCATAACCTAGCATCTGGGTGAAGGGAAAGTCCCAAGACCCTGGAGGAGGTACATTGATAAAGCCTTATACTTGGGTTAGTGGTCTCGGGTATATGAATCTAGTGGTTGTACCCAAGAGAGTTGGGTAATATATGTTCATGAGTATATGATTTGAATTAGGTAGACCCTTTCTTGAGATACCTGAGCACTAAGAGTTCAACCTTGAAACAACAATTTTCTTTTGTGAAGGATCTTGTTCATTCCAAATAATGATGACCATATAGATACCACACTTGAGCTAGACTTGTTGAGGGATAAAGAGTCACATGATAAATTTTGCCTTAACCTAACATAATGATGTGGATTGAAAATTGATAAGACTTAGTATTTGTAGTACTAATGATTTTTCCATCTACCTTGATTATCCTATGTTTGAATGGGATCACCCAACCCCAACAAAAATATTATGATTATGCATAGTGCATGGACTTACCCATCTATATGTAAGACTTCTTGGATCAAAGGGCTCTAGAGGGGGTGAATAGAGCTAAAATAAATTGCATAAAATATGTTCAGCATTCAAGTTACTTCAAACAGGCACAATTGCAAATAGTGAATTTGATGGAAATCTAAACATGCATAGCAAGGATGAGAGAGATTGAAACAAGCACTTGAAAAATATGTTTAGAGTGGTTCCACTCTCCAGACTAGGAGAGATTCGGTCCACTACTTAGAGAGGTCAAGCCCTAGTATATTACTATCTATGTGTACTTATACTCCATTATAAGACATACAATTGACCTTCCTTTACCCAGCTTCCCTTTGAGGTAAAGGGAGCCAATAACCTTACAACCAAGGTATTACCTATCCTAAGCTAGAGTCTTGTACCTCATCACGGTCTTACCCACTCTTGCAAGTAGTTGGACACCTTCACCAAGGAGATCCCCTCTTTGCAACGAGTCTTCCGCCTTGAAGGATTTACCCACTCTACTCCCGAATCTTTAGCCTCATCCTTCTTCACTTGGATAAGATTTTTGCACCTTCTTCTATAGCTTGAAGAAGCTTGAACCTTCTCCTTCACTTAGAGAAGCTTTCACTAACTTGATCTTGAAGAAAGAGGTTGGGAAAGGAGAAGCTTTAAGAGCTTTACAAGTATACAATGAAGTCGCTCTCTCACATAGATCCTATCTCACTCATATGTATGAATTGAAGTGTAATCAAGAGAGATAAAGTGGCTCAAGTGGACTGGATGTACTCACTATAGCAAAGAGCTTGAATAGCATGAAGGATAAACCTTGGAATGAACTCCAAGAGGTCCTATTTATAGTTGAGGGTGTCCACTAGAGGGTAGGAACACTTAAGAACATTTTCTAGCTATTTGGGGTGTTGCAACATACATAATTTTGAGTTTTGCAAAACTCCAATGGTTGGAATTGCTTTTTCTACGTTATATGTACAGTGTAGTCAATCGAATTTTCATAAAGGTAACTCGGACAACTACACTATGCGACAAAGCCAATTTGACACATCGGTCAAGTTTGTCATGGGGGAAACTCAATCAATCGCTTGAAATTGGTTTTGTTGAGTGCAAGGATTGGTCGAGTTCTGTGTGAATATGAAACTCAACCAAACTAAGGAATTCTAAAAATTCATTAAAGGGTCGGTTGAGTTTGCATCTCGGACGACAAATAGCCTGTAAGGAATTTTGGAAAATTCCTTTTGAGTGGTCAAATGTGTGAATTAAGGGTTCTTGATTTTTTCTCATCTTAGTTACAAGTCATATCATCAATATAAGTGATTACAAAAATCATCTAAGGTGATCTGGAGGGTTTTCCACAAAAGTGCATTTGCATTGCTTTTGAACTGAACTAGAACAAGCTAGGGCTTGATAGATTTGATCCTTTTCATGTACCTAATGCGTGAAATCAATCTCAAACAAACATATTAGAAACATTTGAATGGAATGGTTAAGTCATTATCAAAATATGAACAATGTGTAACATTTAGGTCAACATTATCCCCCTTTTTGACAATGATAAACCATTCCTCAACATATGGAATAGGATATGAAAGTTAAAACTTTTACATTTGAGAAAGGATGTGCGACTTAAACCTTTACCTTGTGAATTGTAAGGGGATACATGAATGAACAATGCTAATTGCTCCCCTCTCAATTCATGCTTACCTATGCATGCATGGTTAGTCTTTCCACAAATAACCATAGCACATGTATATACTATATGGTCCTCTAGCAAGTCACATGATATGCAGAAAATTGATAAGAAAAGGATCATATATAGGGAATAAAGGTAATTGGTTGAGGTTATTTATCCCATGTGGTACATGCAGTACATTTTCTCTCCCCCTTTGTCATTTGAAAATGGCAGGGGGTAGAAGAGCTAAAAGAACATGTCTTCTCCACAAACACAAACCAAACAAGCAACGAAATATTGCACACACCAAACAGAGACAAAACATAGAGAAACAAGCAATCCAATGTCATGTTCGAAATATGGGATAACATACCAAGAACTCATATGATAGAGACAATCAAAGAGTTAAGGGTACATGAGATTAATATTACAACACTAAACATGTCATCACGAAATAAAGACTACAAACCAATGAGAAATGATAAGATGATAAAACAATATGCCTCATATTCACAATTCTCAAATGTATAATGCATGACAGTCTAAAAAATTATATATATACATATATATACACACATATATAAGAACTCTAAAGACTATGGAATTAAACATCTACACTATCTGTGACATTAGCTACACCATCATCTTCCTCATCCTCGGGCTGATAGTCCTTGTCATCATCATATGGGGCAACAAAGACAGCAACAGTAGCCTCACTATCATCACCAAAAGAAAAGTTGTCATCAGAACCATCCTTAGAACTATCATCCTCAGTCCCCTTAACATCATCAGTAGAATCCTAGTCTAGCATCTCCTCATCACCAGCAGGTCCAAAAGCATGACCATGCCACCTGGCATTCTGCTCAACCCATGACATGCCACATGCATGTAACACATTTGCTTGCGGGAAGGTAGGAGGATCAACTCCATCATAAGCAACGAGCAGAGTGGCAGTAGGACCAACAGGAAGAGACAACAGAGGAAAAGCACCATGTGTAGGGGTAGGTCCTCCATCTGCAACAGGGGTGGAAGCAGAAGTAGCATGAGGTGGAGGGTCAAGGTAGAACTGAATGTATGCATATGAGGCATAGTTAGCTCCGAGGTATGTCTGGTAGGTAGGGTAGGGATGACTACATGATAGGTTGATGTTTGACATGATCTGGAAAAGCACCTAGTGGAGATGATCTTGAACCTGAAGGTTATACACTTGTTGATGAATCATGTATCCCATAAGGGCTTCATTGGATATAGAAAAAGAGGCACGGTCAGGGTGGGGTAGTGGTGGTGGTGGAGGGGCATGGGTGGTGGTGGAGGCTCCATGAGTGGTAGGAGAGGTGGGAAGAAAAGTCTTCTTGATTGTAGTCTTACTGATACTTACTTTTTTTGACTAGATTTGTAGTGGAGATCGTGTAAAAGGGACTTCTGAGTCACAAAATCAAAGAGACCATAGATCAAGGTAGGATAAGGTGGATGGGTGCCAGAGGTGTTATTTACATAATCAAAGCAAGTCATGTGATGAATAATGTAGCCAGGCTACTTGACTCTGATATCTTTCAAAAGATAGTACATTATTACAATGGCATTTTTTGCAATTTTCGTTTGATTTTTTAGCAGATGGATATTGTAGTTAACCAACAATGCAATAAAATGTTTTTTGATATAAAGGAAGAGGATGAAAAGGTTGAGTTCTTCCTACAGGGGACATTGGGATTCTTCAAAAACTTATGAATATTAGGAAGTGCAAGATCATATCTTTTGTAGAAAGCATCATGGTCAAGCAGGTCATGATACTTAGGGTAGTTAGACCTCCATGAGTCGGTAACCTCAATACCATTAAAATAGATATTCAAGGAATCTTTGGATATGGTAAATTTGGTATCGTCTATCATAGAAGTCAGAAATACCTGGGTATCTGGTGGTGGCACATTTGTAGTGTAGTTCCATTGGAGATTAGCATAAAACTCATAGACCACCTTGGTGCTAGTGATATAATTTGAGTAGCATGGGCCTTCCACACACAGTGCGCTAAGGTGATGGGTCAAAAGCACCTCAACAACCTCCTTGATAACCCCACTTGTTGTAAAATGAGGTTCATACAAAGGTCAAAATAGAAAAGGATTCTTAGGAAGGAGTTCCTTACAACGATTCAAAGCTTGAGAGGATAAGAAGGAGGTTCCATTGAAGAATATGAGGTGAGGAGCAGAGGAAGACGATGGTGCTTTAGTTAGGACAGCCTTTTTCCTACAATTTGAGGACATGTAGGCGGATGGAGAAGAAAAGATCACCAAAGGAGAAATAAAGCAAGTCCCCTAGCCACCTAGGTTGATGTAGGAAGGGGCAAGAAAGGCCAAACAGGGGTTGGGAGAGGAATTTCAAACCTAGGGTTTGAGAAATAAAGCATTGGAGCTTGGGATCGTCAATTTTTCTATAGTTTAGAGAGAGAAAAGTTAGTTGATACCCCCATTTTAATTTGGTCCAGTTGTACGATCAATCAAGTTTTGTTGGTTGGAAACTTGACCAAACATGCAGTTTGGCTAAGTCCTTAGATGGCGATCGGTCGAGTTGTTAGCAGGACAAACTCGATTGAATGGTCAACTAGTCCAAACCTTAGAAAATTTAATTCCAATCCTCTAGAGTGATATATAAATTTAGTTTTCTATTGTACAATGTATTTTAGACATATTGAGGCACATTTCACTCATAATAGGGTACTATTTTGTGATAAAACATTTGTTTGTGAAAAATACCCAAAAATAAGTGAAATGAGGCATGAAAACATGGCAAATTCAGCACTTAGCAAACATAAGGTGAGCCAGACATGAGCAAAAACATATAGGTAAGAGAACAACTAGCTAGAAGGCGTGTCAATATCATCAAGAGCAGTTATAAGCAATTTTGATCTAATAAAAGTTGTCTAGCTAGAGGTTTAGTGGAAATGGCCGCAAGCTGATTCTTCGTGTCCACATCTATGATATATATATCCTTCTTAGCAATGTGGTCATGAAGAAAATTAATACAAACCTATATATGTTTAGCTTACTATGCAATATAGGATTGTAAGATAGGTTAATTGTACCAGTATTATCACAGTAGATAGGAGAAGCATCAAAATGAATGTTAAATTCTTGGAACATTTGCTTCATCCATAGGACTTGGGCATAAAAACTCCTAGCTACAATGTATTCAGCCTCGGTAGTTGAAAGAGCCACAATGCTTTGTTTCTTAGAGAACCAAGAAACTAGGCATGGTCCTAGGAATAAGCTAGTGACACTTGTGCACTTTCTATCAATCAAATAACATGCATAATCAACATCACTATAAGTAGTAAGAGTAAAGTCCCTTGAATTGGGATACCATACTCCAAAATTTTGAGTTTTGGCTAGATACGTCAAAATCATATTAACTGCTATGAGATGTGATTTTCTTGGACTTTATTGAAAGTGAGTATACAATCCAACACTAAACATTATATCAGGTCTAAAGGAAATTAAACAAAGTAAACTTCCAATCATACCTCTATAGAGCTTCTCATTTACCTTTTCTCCTTACTCATCTTTATCAAGCTTGGTAGTGTTTAACATGGAGTGTCCATTGGCTTGATATTCTCCATCCCAAAGCACTTAAGTAGTTCATTGGTGTACTTGCCTTGGTCAATGAAGTTCCCATATTCCATTTCTTTGATTTGAAAGTTAAGGAAGAAAGTAATCTCTCACATCATGCTATCTCAAACTCACTACACATAAGAGCACTAAACTCCTTGCAAAGATCAAGGTCGGGTTCGCCAAAGATAATACCATCAATACAAATTTGAATAAATAAGAAATTGCTAGGAGTGTGTTTTAGAAATAAGGTAGAATCAACTTTGACCATGATATAGCCATTTTCTAGCAAAAAGTTCTTTAGTTTTTCATACCAAGCTCTAGGTGCTTGTTTGATTCCATAGAGAGTTTTTTGTAACAAATAAACATGGTTAGGAAATTTATCATGTTCAAAGCATGGAGGTTGAGCAAAAAATACTTCCTCCTCAATCTTACTATTAACAAATGCACTTTTAATATCCATTTGATAAAGCAAAAAATTCTTATGACTAGCAATAGCAAGCAACATTCTATTTGACTCGATTTTAGCTACATGTGCATATGTTTCATCAAAATCAATACCTTCATGTTGGTTGTAGCCTTGAGCAACTAACCTTGCTTTGTTTCTTACCACTTTTCCATCTTCATCAAGCTTGTTGCGGTAGACCCACTTGGTGCCAATGATCTTTCTATCACTTTGTCTTGGCTCAAGAGTCCACACTTTGTTCTTCTCAAACTATTCCAACTCTTCTTGCATGGATAGGATCCATTCATCATCTTTGAGAGCTTCTTTGACATCTTTTGGCTCAAGTTGAGAGATGAAGTTTTTGTCTATGTTTTCTTTGTTGTAGGCAGCCCATGTCTTCACCCTTTCAAATGTATTACCTATGATGAGCTCTTTTGGATGATGCTTTGCAAATCGGGGATTTGGATCCTTCTTTTCTTCTTCTTTCTCTTCTTCACCAACTAACACATGTTTTCCTTTATCAACAATGTTGAGCTCTTTTAAGTGAGGGATCACCTCATCTGCAACATCATCATTAACAATATTCCTGGAAATAGTGGGGTTAGACTCAGCAAATCTAACATTGATAGATTTTTCTACTTTACACAATTCAATGTTAAATATTCTATAAGCCTTGCTAGTAGTGCTATATCCAAGAAAGAAAGCCTTGTAAGAATTCATATCAAACTTGTCAAGGGAATCCTTGGTGTTCAAAACAAAATAAGGACAACCAAAAATATGAAAGACATCAATTGAAGGCTTTCTACCAAGCCATACTTATAGGGGGTTTTCTTCAAAGATGGATGAGTAAAAACCTAATTTTGCACAAACATGAAGTACTAATAGCTTCGGCCCAAAACTTCCTTGGAGTGTCATACTCTATAAGCATTGTCCTAGCCATTTCATGTAGTGACATATTCTTTCTCTCTACAACCCCATTTTTTGAGGTGTTTGAGGTGAAGTAAAGTTATGTGCATACATGGATTCCTCATAGAAACATTCAAACAAGTCATTTTCAAACTCTCCCCCATGATCAATGTGGATAGAGACAGCCTGACAAGAAGCTTCGTTTTCAACTTGTTTACAAAAAGTCAAGAAAATGTCAAGAGTGTCACTTTTTGAAACAAGAAATAAAGTCCAAGTATGGTGAGAAAATTCATCAACAGTCATAAGACAATACTTGCTACCAAGAAGTGATTGTGTACGCATTGGTCCAAATAGATCAATGTGAAGAAGCTCAAGAACTCTTTTGGTGATAAGTACTCCTTTGGATTTGAAGGAGGACTTGGTTTTCTTTCTTTGGGTACAAGGTTGGCATTCCTCATCCTTTTCAAAATCCAATTTAGGTAGTCCCTTTACCAAATCCTTTTTTCTCAACTTCTTCAATTAATTTACATGACCAATGCTACGCTACCATAAAGAATATCACTCGAATTGATAACAAGACATATACCAACAATAGTCTTAATGGAGTCAAGAACAATAATATAGAGATTACCATTTCTAGTTCCCTTATATATAACATTGTACGAGAGAGAATCTAGAAGCAAGAATTCAAGTGAGGTAAAAAGAACAAGATAGCCATTATCAAAAAGTTGACTCTTATTAGATTGTGATGTAGGCCATCCATGAGAAGAATATTCTTGATGCATAGTGAATCACCTACATCACCCTCACCTATCACCTTACCCTTGTTGTTGTCACCAAAAGTCACCGATCCTCCTTTCTTCTTTGGGAATTGGTTAAAGTGGCTGATTTCACTTGTCATATGCTTTGAGCAACCACTATCAACAATCCATTTTCCTTTACCTACAATAAAGGAAGAATTCGGTTCCCAATTTAAACCTTGGGATCCTGTGTTAGCTTGGGGACCCATTTCATCTTTGGGTTGGTCCCCTTCTCTCTATAAGGACAATAAGTAGAGTAATGATCGTCATTCTTGTAATGTACACAAACCATAGGCTTCTTAAAGCCAGAATACCCTCTATGGAAGATAGGAGGTCTCTGGCTCTTTTTCTTACCCTTGCCCTTGCTCTTACTCTTTGAATCTCCCCCTACATATCCCAAACCACTAGTACCAACTTGTTTGGTAGAGTGATCTAGAACTTCATTGAGGGACTTTTTCCCTTTGAGGAATTTTTGTAAGGAAGCTCTTAGTTTGTGATTTATCATCACTCAGAGTAATGATAATAGAAGATAAGCTGGTAAAATCATCTTGTGCATGAAGTAAGCTTACCTCCCAACATAGAGCTTTAGTAAGATAAAAATCTATTTCTAAAGTAAGACTAGCAACTTCATGACTAGGCAATAAAGGTCTAGAAGAAAGATCATTTACTTGATCAAGTAATCTAGCATTTTATTTATAAGCAAAACAAGCTCATCAAGATAAATTCTATTTTGATCCTTAGTGGCATCACAAGCAAGCTTAAGATAATCATTTTCAGATTTAAGTAAAGAAAGCTCATCGACTGGGGCATAGTTTTCTTCCTTAAGACTATTGATGTTCTTAAGGTATATGCCATTCTCTACTTCAACTCCATTGCATTGGAGCTTAATATCAAGAAACTACCCTTGCAAGGAATCAATGCTATCAAGATGCAACTTCTCATTTTGATCAAGAATATCAATTTTAGCATACAAATCATTTATGATCTTACCCAACCTCTTCTTTTTAAACTTGAATTCAGAATAAGAAGAGTGGGTAGCATTAAGCATATCAATAAGAGCTTGTTTAGATAACTCATGCAAGCTTAACTCACTTTCCTCGATTACCTCATCAATGTCTTCACTTAATAGAGGCCATGAGTGCAAGGTGGCATTCTCCTTCATCGGAACTTGCATCACTAGAAGAGGACTCTTCCCATGCTGCTTGGGCTGCATCTTTGTTCCTCTGGTCCTTCTTGTCCTTTCTCTTGTACTTGCCTTCCTTCTTGTAGTTAGCCTTCTTCTTGTGGCTACTCTTGTGGTAAACCTTCTTTGCCTTGGGGCAATCATTCATGTATTGTTCCTTTTGACCACATTCATAGCATCTAGGAGTAGAGTATGAGGAAGACTTTCCCTTGAAGTGCTTTTACTTGGAGTAGTTATCTTCATGATCACTAGGGACGTCATCTTCACTTGAGGAGGGAAGAGAGGACTAAAAAGTAAGTTGTTGTTAGAGAATTATTGCCTCCATTTTATCTTAGAGGGCATTGTCTTTGGTTTTCTTTGATTCCTTCTCCTCTTGTTTGTCATCTTCTTCTTGCTTATCAAGTCTTGGCTCATGAGCTTGAAGGTCCTTAACGAGCTCCTCAGTGGCTAAGTCACCAAGGATTCTAACTTATTCAATGGCCACACCTTGAGTTCCCATCTCTTGGGAAGAGACCTTAGGATCTTGGAGTTGATAGTTTGTCTATCCAAGGTGTGGCCCAAGGCAGCAAGCCCATTGATGATGGTGTTGAGCCTTGTGTACATCTCAACCACTCTTTCCTTTTTTCCCATCTTGAAGTTTTCAATCATTCCATTGATCATGTAGATCTTTGACTCTTTGACATGTTGTGTGCCTTCATAGGTGTGATGCCTCGTGCCACACGAAGTGAGATTACTCAAAACAAAATGTGGAATCTAAAACTAATGAAACCAGATTACCAAAAATCATAGGAAATTAAAACCATTTCACATATCCACCTCAAGTGGAAACATTTCACATCAGAGTCCACAAAAGCCACTTGTATATATAGCACCTGCCAAAAGATTATTACATAACATTGTTCACTGGTTCCTGGACACAACCTGTCACATATATTTACATGTCATATCTGTACAACAAAGGCATGAGGCCAAAACATCGTCTTGACATACAACATCTACAAAACTCCCCCAAGGACCTGAGAGTATAGGTACAACACATAGGACTCTACTACAAAACACACAAGCAGATCATCCAACCTTTACTCAACTACTACTCCTCTTGCTGCTCAGCCTCAACAACATGATCTCTATTCCCTCATTCTCAACCACCTAAAAGATGTCGAAGCCCACGGGTGAGACCAAAAGTCCAAGCGAGAGATATAACTCCCTACCAATGTCTATTAAAAGCACAAGTAACTGAGCAGGTAGATAACATAATTAACATGTTGAGCAGATTCAGCTAAATGATATGTATCCAACAAATAAAGCAATTTAAATAAACTAGGCAATTACTACTGAGCAGTAAAATAATTAATATTTTAAGAAGGAATATGAAGAACATGTATAATAGTTGACTTCTCTTACCACATTATAATTCAAGAAACCAGTACAAAGATAAGGCAAAGGGTTCAACTAATGGTATTCATATTCTACCCTAAGCAAAATATACTACATGGATGTGTTACATCTTTTTTTATGCCCTGAAAAAATGAGGTATACCACTCATGATCCTACTGACCACTGCTAAGTCAAAATTAGTGCCATAAAAGATCTAGAAGGATATGGACTCCTATGATCTCTCCACACCCTCAATCAATCCGAGTCCACTTCGGTGACGTGTCAAGTCCAACTGCAAAATAGCCTAGTCTGGCTTGGTATATAGGTCATAATGTTAGCGAAACTAAGTTATGACTGGATCTGTACTCCTACCAAGGTATGAACGCATCCATCCTCAAAGATATTATATATATATATATATATCACATCATTGAGATATAGACTCAGTCGTTCTCCTGTCAGGGTATGACCGCAGTCAATCCTGTGAAATGCATATACTCAACAGTATACGACTCTGAACTTTCACTAGGAGAGAACTCATTTCACAATCCAGAAAGTACTAAAGTTGAATATGGATCTATGGCATAGGGAGACTACATGATTAGGATTTCACTTGATTAATTAGTCCAATTGGGTATCTTTTAGCATCAATCAAGTTACAATGTACAAACCCTAAACAAAGTATACAAGATAAGGGCATAAAGCAACTTTAGAAGATATAAAATGTATAAGGTGTGAACTTGTAACATCATTACATGAAACTACTGCCTCATAAGGCCATCGTCATAAACTCATTGTACTGGGATATCAATCCCTTATCACATCACTAGAGGATAATAGCTCATACTAGGTATAAAACCTCTGCCAGGTCATAAGACCCATTACATCATATATATTATGTCTCATCCTTATCTCAACATGCCTCATAAGATTCATAACCATTATCATAGCATGCAAAATCCATGGCATACATTTCACCTACAAGGTTAGGGGATTATAAACATAAGAGAGAGAAAACATCATACTGTGGTAACAATTTCAAATGAGGTAAGCAAACACATCCTATTCCTCAACATTAGGGTTAGGGTTTCATACTTGGCCGATTAGGATTTTATATCAACTCAACCAACAGATAACAAGACGGGTGCAAGAATTAGGGGTGTAAGATGTGAAACAACTTTCAAGAGATCAATAACAAGGCTTAAACCCTAGGATATGATAACATCATATTATCACCAAGTTTAGAGATCAAAATAGTAGCATGCAAGCAATATTATGGTGCAAGTAATAGAAAAAAAAAGTAGAGAGTTATATAACCCGCCTTAAGGAGAGAACCAAGCTCCAAGATCAAAGGCTCCAAAGAAGAAGATGAACTTCCAATCAAGGTCAAGACTTCTGAAATGACTGTCATCAAACTGACAACCAAATCATTAATAATTAAGTGGAATAACCATAAACAGAAAATTAACAAAAATCACTAAGAATTAAAACCATCTTTGCACATAGATCATTGTCCAATCAGCTTTTACATAAAGGAATAAAGCCTCATATACACATGGTTCACAGTATACATTCAGTGTTCTATTTCTTCTTGAGGATAACAAGTACTAACTACTTTACTTTAATACACATAGTAACAACATAAAATCCTCGAGATAAGCAAACCAAAATCTCAATTCGCTCGTGAAAACCACTAAGACTATCTCCCAAGGACCTAAGAGTACAGAGATGACACATAGGACTTCTATATATAGGACATTACAAATAGCGTACTCAACCTGAGATACAACTATGATCCTTGCTTATACGCTCCTTCTTCTGCAGCCCGATTCTTAGTCCCTCATCTGCATCTTACCTAAAAATTATGGATCCTACGGGGTGAGACTATTGTCCCAGCGAGAGATATAACTCTTTTCCAACAATATTATTATCAAAGGAATAATATAAAACTGAACAGAGTTATAAAACATCTATTTACTTGAGAAGGAATATACAGAACATGTATAACATCTATCTTATCAAGATGTATGAAAGTATTAATTCATCAACCAATGTTTTTAACAAGAATTATAGCAAATGCTACAAAGAAAAGCATAATTGCATTTATCAAATACTTTCATATTCATTGAGACATATAAATCACTTAGAATCTCAATCTTAAATCACCTTCATACGTGGGTATTCAAACCCCAAATTCATCACTGAGTATTGTCACCACTTAGAAGATGATCATTACCTCTAGATCATCAGACCCAGATATTGTTCAAATAGTTCATTGAGTATGTATCACATAGCCACATAGCTCTTATTTAGCCCTGCTTATTACTTTAAGATACTTACATGATTATCATATCATGTTACCAACCATCTCAACATATGTCTTTAATCATGAAGTACTAAGGAACACATCCTTTGGATTATCATTAACCAATTAGGGTTTCAAATTTTCATTAACAATGATTATTCCCTAACTCATACTCCACTCACCTTAGGAGTATTAGTGTATGATAATTACATACTTATCTTTCAACAATGAGTTAATCTCATTGTGTCTCAATATTACATTAATCATATTCATCACTTAGTCCATCTTAATAATTGAGGACATGCCTATCTTAGCATGATTGATTATGTCATTCATATATCATCTTGTCAAGTATTCAATTTGATCATGTAGTATAACCACATCCTCATATCGGGTATAGGGCATATCCCCTATCATCATATTGTGCAACTATCCTATCCTAGATACCATATTGGGTTTCACCTCTAGGTATCATATCAGGTTCCGTCTTGGTTACCATATCGTGCACCCACTTAGGTTTTGATATCTTGCACCCACTTAGGTTACCATATCGTGCACCATCTTGGGTTACCATATCGTGCACCATCTTGGGTTACCATATCATGCACCCACTTAGGTTTCCATATCGTGCAGCATCTTGGGTTACCATATTGTGCACCCACTTAGATGACCATATGTATTGGATATCCCATTATGATCTCATGTTGGACATCATATCGGGTAGGTGTATTGGGCACCACATTGGACAAGGTATTGTTTCACTTTTGCACTAAGTACAAGTGATAAATAAGGATCCTTCATATCATCCACAAGAACTACTATGACTTACCTATATATCGGGCAAGTCTCCATGTTGGGTCCCATATCAGTTTTCCCAATCTTCAGCCCATGTCGGGTTGCAAGATCTTCAACCCATATCGGGTTGTTCAAGAGTGATCAACTCATGTCGAGTATCCAATGATGATGACATCATCATCAACTTCATTAATCTAATTTCAAAACTTATGAATAACAATCCTAATTACATTTTGGAACTCATGATTAATCAATTGATTATAGGAAACCCTAATTTGCAAACAATCAACAAATTGAATAATATTGAAGAAGGATAATAATATTGAAGGGTTTAAGTTATATAACCCGCCTCTCATGAGCTTCCAAGCTTCAAGCTTCACTTCCTTACGTTCCAAGGTTGAGGATGGACCTTCTCCAAGATCCAAGACTTGGACTCAAAGCTCTTGCACGATATCTCTAACCACTTTGGGCGATATCACCTTAATTGGTTGCTTCAACCTACTTTGGCCGATATCTCTTCTCCTTGGTCGATACCACTCAACTTTCTTCACTATGGGAAACACAAGAGAAGGTGGTGCATGATACTAGAGGAAGGGTGCTTGATAGATCTGAAAATCTTGCCAACAAATGAAGGTCAATGTATTTATACTTGAGGTTGATGAATGCATATTCATCATTAAATCATTTTGCCATCATGGACTCATTTTGACTCTATTCATCCAATTTCACTCATTAAGTATCATAATGTGCAAAATTACTTAATTGATTCGATTATCAAGGTTTTAACTAAATTTATGTTGATTTAATACAGGTCTTGATAAGGTTGAACAGTCAGCTGGGACCCACCTTCACTCACCATTAGTTCTGACCAATCGATCTGACCAAACGGTTTCATCAATCGGTCTGACCAAATGGTTTCATTCATTCGGTATGACCAAATGGTTTCAACCATTCGGTCTCGCCAAATGATCTGGCCATCCGGTCTTGACCAATCGGTTTCATCCATTCAGACTCAAGACCAAATGGACATATCCACCTCAAAACCGTTTGGACGTCGCATGGTTTCATACTGTTTGGGCACCAAGGTCACAAGACTGTTCAGCCGCGAAGACCGTATGGCCACAATACTCTCAAACCGAATGGATTACCAAACTGAATGGGCCTGCAAGACCGTTTGAGAAGTTTCAGTCTGCGAGACCGTTTGAGGAGTTTCGGTATGCGAGACTGTTTGAAGAGTTTCGGCCTGTGAGACTGTTTGAGCTATACATGAAGACCGAATGGACACCTGCTACAAGACCGTTCACATGAAACCGTTTAAGCCTTTCACGTGCATGCATGAAGCTCAGAAACCGAATGAAATCGTGTGCATGCATGGAAACCATTTAGACATTTGAGACCGTTTGGATTAAGCTATGAAGATCGGAAAAGCAACATGCAAAGGAGCTACATGCAAACCGTGAGCAATATCCACATGAAGACCAAGAAGCAAAACTGAATGGCCTAATGGTATGAGGACCGAATGAGTCATCACATGAAGAACATGGAACAGCATGCAGCAGACTGTAAGCTATTAGCAAACCGAATGCAAGCTGTATGGAACAGTCAAAGCGCGAAGACCGTTTAGCATATGAAGTCCGAATGAAATGAAAATTGTTTGTGCATACAGCATGCAAGACCGTTTGGCAAAGTGTTGTATCAAAACCATTAGCGCCCAACAATATACATGGAAACTGAATGGCCACAGCCACAACGTGAAGGCCAAACTGAATGATGGTTGCATACAAAACCATTTTCACGTGAAGGATGTTGCTACAGAAAAATGAAAACCGAATGAAGTCTTCCATGCAAAACAGTTTGCTTTTCCTGAGTAAAGACCGAATGGGCATGCAGCAGCAAAGACCGTTTAAGCTGAACTGAGCAAGAACGTTAGATAGAACATACGTGGATACCAAACCGAATGGAGGCATCTTGCAAACTGAGAGAGCAGACCGTTTGTTGGATATTTGTAAAGACCGAATGGAGGACTATGCGATAAGATGACTTGCATGAAACTAATTGGCTGAAATGTGAAGACTGTTTGCTATGCATGCAAACTGAGACTCCCTTCCAAACCATTTGAGAAGTTCACGTGAAATGCCCGTGCATGCAAACCAAATGGAGCATTACGCAAGACCGTTGAAACTACTGCTATCAAAACCGTTTAAGCCAATTGCATGCAAAACGTTTGGAAACCAAACCGAGAGAGCAAAACCATTTGAGCAAAATAAATATCTTCCAAACCGTTTAGACTAAAATCACACCAAAAGCATGAGGGCTAGTCGTGTGCCTATAAATAGGACCAGTAGGATCCCCATTTGGCAATCGGTTCTGGGATGCCGACAGACTGCCTGTACACAGGTCCGATCCAAATCCAGTGTCGCCCATGCCAGTTTCATTCCACCTCTTACCCGTGTTGCAACCAAGGAGGCTGAGGAGAGAAGGAAGACGGAGCGAGGGAGACTATTTGGTCTGTCTTGGCATCTCCCATTCACATCCATATCTACTCCGACATGACGTAGAAGGCAGTATCTTCTTCACCGAGTTGCGACTACCTTCTGCACCGAGTTCACGGTGGATTTCTCTCTCTTACTTATTCTTCTTGCTTCTCGCATCATGAGCGAGTAGTACCTTTTTGCTGGGGTGTGGGGACTAGCCCCGTTGCCCATGCAATCATGTTATTTTGTTAAACTCCCCATGGCAATGTATATAACTTTCCATTTCATTATTAATTGGTATGTTCTTAGTTGATTATCTCCTTTCTCTCATCTTGTTCTTTCCCATATTGCAAAATCTTCTATATGTGGGATAGAATGGCGGTTTACAAAGTTCGACTCTTTTATGAGAACTTCTGATAAGATTCCTTGAGGTCGTAAGTATATGATCCATGAGGGGACGAGACATCTAGTCTACGGTGATGCTTCTATGGTCTAAACATCCCTCAGGGAGGACCACAGCCTTAGTTGGATTTTGTATCATCTTTGTTTATCGTCGATGTTAGTTTGTAGATCTATCACCCGCTTGCTTATCGATTAATGTGGTTGACTCCCAAACTAGAAATAGAATGGGATTTCTTTGAGGTCGTAAGTGTATGATCCGCGAGGGGATGAGCCATCTAGCCTTTGGTGACACTTCTGTATGCCTAATGCCTGTATAGGGGGCTTACAACCTTCGTTGGATTTCTGTATCTTCAGAGTCGTAAGTAAGTGAACCGGTTGGTGACGAGACATCTGATGCCTAAGGTGATGCTTATGTGAACCTAACACCCATATGGGGGGTTCTGCAGCATCTCTATTTGGATTGTTATATCTTGCATGGATTGTTTGCAATCGAATATGTTTGCGTGTGTAGCGGTGGTGAAACCCGATACCATCCCAGTGATTCCATATCATTGATCTAAATCCAACTTTAATTCAAATTTTACTTTCTTGCAATTAGTTTAATTAACCTCAAATCAACCAATCATTCTAAATATTAGTCTTAACTCAAACTAGATTAGACTGACAAGGATTCTTAAAAATATTGTCCTTTGGGTTCGATCCTTAACTATACTGCGATAAGACTCATCCTCTTGCGGGTGGTATTATTGCACTTTGGATTTGGTAAAAGCTCGGGGATTTGAACCCCGAGTGAGTTTGTTAGTGAGATAAAATTCCATGTCAAATTCTGGCACCGTTGTCAGGGACAGCGGAATCAGTTAGTCAAGTCTAGTTCTTTTAAGACTAATTTAGGATTTTGCTTTTTCTTTTGAAATAATTGATCATCTACTTGAATTTGACTCTACTCTGTGGTTCTCACTTTCGAAATCTTTCTATTTTCAGGTACAATCCAAGGTGTAGTGCATGCACCGTTCGGATAGCCCCGGACTAACAACGAGCTTTGATCCCGAGATAGACAGAACCTTTCATCGTCAGATCAGAGAAAATCAAGCAAGGATGGCTCAATAAGAAGAGGTAACCCGGAGGGTGGCTCAAGCCATCAATGCACAAAGAGAGAGGCTCATGCAAGAAGCCAGGGTTGTGGTTCAACAGGAAATCCTAGCAGCGCAAGCAGCAATGCAAGCAGTTGAACTACAAAAGGATCTTAGAGAGTTCTCAATCCCAAAAGCTACGAATGTTCATCATCCAATGCAACCTCCTCCCATCAACGCTCCTAATTTCGAGATAAGACCGCATTGGATCACCCTGCTTCAGAATAACCCTTTCTATGGCAAGTAAGGAGAAGATAGCCAAGAACATCTTCTGATATTTATTGATCTATGTGCTGTGACAAAACAAAATGGAGTCACGGACGATGCCATTCGACTCCGTCTCTTCAAGTATTCCCTTGCTGATAGAGCTATAAGTTGGTACAATTCACTGCAAAGTGAAATACCCATCACCACTTGGGAACAACTCCAAAATGTGTTTCTAGAAAAGTTCTACCCTCCATCTCTTACTTATGAAATTAGAGGGCGGATAACAAATTTCACTCAAGTTCCTGGAGAAACCCTTGTTGAAGCTTGGGATAGATACAAAGAGCTTCTACGCAAGTGTCCACACCATGGAATTCCCAAGAATCAACTCATAGAGATTTTCTACAGGGGTGTAGATGATGATATTAAGAGGTTTCTAGATTCCTCATCTGGAGGAAACTTCATGCGTCAAAGTTATGACAGCGCATGGAGGGTCATCACCCTGAGAGCATAAAATCAAGCCAATTGGGGTAGATCTGTAGGTAAAGGAGTCTTGAAAGTAGCAATGGTTGAAGCTACTCCCGAGTACAAGTCTATCGTTGAAACCCTAAAACTCTTAGTTGCCAAGCAAGACCATATTGAATCATGGACGTTCACCCACTCGACAACAAGAACAGATCAAGTCAGCATCTTTGTTCTGTGAAGCATGTAAAAGTACCGATCATTCCACTTTATCATGCAATGTTCTCTATGATGTTGTTCTAAGCAACGTATGTGGACAAGGAGATAATGGTCAAATGGAGAATCTCAATGTTGTTAATACCATCCCTGGTCAAAGTTACTACAGTCCGAATCACAATAGGAATCATCTAGGATTTCAATATGGAAACCCCTATGGAGAAGTAAACTCACATCAATTTGGTTTGAACAATCAGCCACAAGGCCCACCAGGGTTCCAGTATAATCAACAATAGCATTTTGGAAATCAAGGAAATTTCAAGGGAAACCTTCAGAATAGGAACTTCAATAATTATCAAAACAATTCCCAATACTAGAGTCTTAACCAAGTTCCTTATCAACAGCAAGGACAACAACTAGGTCCCGTCTCTCCTGATGACAAGCTATCAGCTATTGAAAAGATGTTGCAAACTCAGCAAACAATGATAGCTAACCAACAAGCTCAGCAGAAGGCTATTGAATCTCAACTATCTCAACTCACAGCTAGCATAAAGCCACCTGCTAGAGTTTTTGTTGGCCAACCCGAGAATAATCCTAAGCATCCTGAACAATTGAAGGTTGTCACAACCAGGTCTGGCAAAGATTATTCTGATTCTCCAGTGAAGCCGCATGTGGTTATTATAGATGAAGATGAACCTGTAATTGCCCAAGACTCAACAACACTAGAATCTCAAGTTGATAAGATAGATAAGGGAAATCTTGAGAAACCTACTGATAATTAAACTGAAACACTGAAACCTGATATTCTTGTATATAAGCCTTGTATACCTTTCCCAGCTCGTCTAAGGCAAACCAAGATGGATACTCGTTTCAATAAGTTCAAAGAAGCTATGAAGAAGCTTCATGTCGATATCCCTTTTCTCGATGCTCTAGATGAGATACCAGCCTGGACTAAGTACTTAAAGTCACTTCTTACAAGGAAGTATATAACTGAAGAGTATGAGACAGTAAAACTGGTGACAACTACGTACATCTGATATCATTTTGAACAAGATGCCCAAGAAACAAAAAGACTCAGGATGCTTTGGAATTTCATGTCACATTGGCGACTCATCATGCAAGAAAGGATTGGCAGATCTCGGCGCAAGCATCTCTATTATGCCACTTAGCCTGTGCAAAAGACTAGGGTTTGCAGAATTGCTTCCAACGGGCATGACCATACAGCTTGTAGATAATTCGGTAACTCTTCCCATGGGAATCATCGAAGATGTCCCAGTCAAAGTGGGCAAGGACACTTATGTCCCATGTGATTTTGTCATCATGGACATTAAAGAAGATGCCAGATATCCTCTCATCTTTGGTCATCCATTCCTCGCCACTGCAAGAGCCCTAATTGATGTTGAAGCTGGTACCTTACTGCTCAGATTAGGCAAAGAAACTCTCGAATTAAAAGTTTTTGAAAGTATGAGAAGACCAAGTATGCAAGAAGAAGTCTATCTGATTGACTGCATTGAGCAAATGTCCCTTATGACTCAAGAGCATCATGAATCAGACGATCCTTTAGAAGTTGCTCTAACGAACCCATCAGTTGATGAACCAGTTAATGAATAAGTAAAGGATTGCATCGAATCCCTCGACTCTACTAAAGAAGATGTTGAAGCCACTATTGAAGAACTCAAAGCTATGGAAACTATAGAAGAAACATGTGAAAAACCAGAGGCTCCCGAAATGAAGCCCCTACCCGAAGGATTGAAGTATGTGTTTTTAGATGATCTCAAAGTTTGCCCAGTTATTATAAATTCCGATCTAACAGCTGAACAAGAAGATAAACTCCTGAAGGAATTAAGGGAAAGAAAGAAAGCCATCAGTTATAAAATGAGTGACCTTACTGGGGTCAGTCAAGCATTGTGTATGCACAAGATCCCTATGATGGAAGATAAAAAGCCAACTATTGAGCATCAATGGAAATTGAATCCAAATATGAAGGAAGTAGTCTGTCGCGAGGTCATCAAACTGCTCACAACTGGAACAATCTACCCGATATCAGATTCACCATGGGTGAGCCCAGTGCATGTAGTCCCAAAGAAAGTTGGAACAACTATTATATGAAATGAAAACAATGAACTCATCCCCACTTGAACAGTCACATGGTGGAGGATGTGCATAGATTATAGAAAATTGAATAAGGCAACTCGAAAAGATCATTTTCCAATGCCTTTCCTTGATCAAGTCTTAGAAAGGTTGGCTCACCAAGAATATTTCTGTTATCTTGACGGCTACTCTAGAACCCATACATCCAGATGACCAAGAGAAAACTACTTTTACCTGCCAATTTGGAACATACGCATTTAAAAGAATGTCGTTTGGTCTCTGTAATGCACCCACAACTTTCCAATGTTGCATGGCTGCCATATTCGTTGGTCTTACTGAAACAATTATGCAGGTTTTCATGGATGATTTTTCTGTATACAGAGATTCATTCGATTCATGTCTAAAGCACCTCTCCCTGGTCCTCAAACATTGTGAAGAAGCACATCTTGTGCTGAATTGTGAAAAGTGCTATTTTATGGTAAAGGAGGGCATTGTCCCCGGCCATAGGGTCAGCAATAGAGGAATTGAAGTAGATAAAGCCAAGATTGAAGTGATTTCTAAACTGGCTATTCCAACAAATGTAAAAGAAGTCTGTGCTTATCTAAGTCATGTAGGATTTTACAGAAGATTCATGAAGGACTTTTCAAAGATAACCAAGCCAATGACAAATTTGTTACTAAAAGATGATGAATTCTATTTTGACGAAGAATGTGTCAAAAGATTCAACACACTAAAGTAGGCTCTCACAACAACACCCATCATTAGAGCTCCAGACTAGGACCACCCTTTTGAAATTATGTGTGATGCTAGTGACTATGTTGTGGGTGCTGTTTTAGGGCAATATATAGAGAAGAAACATTATGTGATCTATTATGCATTGAAAACTCTCGATGAAGCCCAGAGGAATTATGAAACTACCGAGGAAGAACTTCTAGCAGTCGTGTATGTCTTTGACAAGTTCAGCTCCTACCTAATCGGTTTGAAGGTAATTGTCTACACAGACCACGCTGCCATTCGTTATCTTCTGGCAAAGAAAGATGCAAAACTCAGGCTAATTAGATGGATTCTCCTACTGCAAGAATTTGATTTAGAGATAAGAGATAAAAAGGGTATAGAAAATGTAATAGAAGATCACCCCAGTCGCATCCACACTCTAGATACCGAGAAGATTCTGATTAATGATTCCCTTCCGGATGATCAACTAATGAAGGTCTCAGAAGTTATACCTTGGTACTCGAATTTTGTGAACTACCTCGCTGCTGGGGTTATTCATCCTCAATGCACCAGAAATGCACTGAAGAAATTCATGCATGATGTGAAATGGTACTACTGGGATGAGTCGTACCTTTTCAAACTATGTGTTGATGGTCTATATCGACGATGTATCGCCAAAGAAGAAGCTCAACTCATTTTGAAACAATGTCACTCAGGACCAGTGGGAGGACATATGAGCTCTAAAAAGACTACCTTGAAGGTTTTGCAATGTGGATTCTTATAGCCAACCATATCCAAAGATTCCTACGACTTTTCCCTATCATGTGACAAATGTCAAAGATCTGGCAATATAACAAAGCAAGATGAGATGTCGCTGAATCTATGGCAAGAAGTATAGATATTCGATGTGTGGGGGTGGACTACATGGGTCCATTCCCATCTTCTCACAGATTTTCATACATCCTAGTGGCGGTGGACTACGTCTCAAAATGGGTTGAATCTATACCAACCGCCACTAGTGATTCCAAACCCGTCATCAAATTATTCAAAGATACTATTTTCCCCCATTTTAGAGTACCACGAACTATGATATCCGATGGAGGGTCACATTTTCTAGAAAGAAGCTTTGAAGCACTACTGAGAAAGTATGGTTTTACTCACAAGGTAGCCTCACCTTACCATCCACAGACAAGTGGACAGGTGGAGGTTTCTAATCATCAACTCAAGAGTATCTTAGAAAAGACAATAGGCCGGAATCGGAAAGATTGGTCAGTGAAAATCAACGACGCATTATGGGCATATCGAAACTACTTATAAAACTCCCCTCAGGACTACACCTTTTCGATTAATATATGGAAAGTCTTGCCACATGCCAGTTGAACTGGAACATAAGGCATGGTGGGAAATTAAACAACTCAACTTTGATATGAAAGAAGCAGGCCAAGCCAGGATTCTACAACTCCAAGAGTTGGATGAACTCAGGATGACAGCTTATGAGAATGCACAAATCTACAAAGAATACACAAAACTTTGGCATGATGGACTTCTGAAAAGAAAAGACATACAAGTGGGAGACCAAGTTCTGCTATTCAACTCAAGGTTGAAGTTATTCCCAGGAAACTCCGCTCACGCTGGTCTAGGCCTTATATTGTCAAGAGCATATACCCACATGGTGCTTTCTCTTTATGGAATGACAAGATGGGTGAATTTGTGGCAAATGGTCAATGATGGAAGAGATATTTCACCTCTACTGATACAGGCTCTAAAACGATGTTGGATCTCTCCAATCCAACATATCCGCCGTAGAAGTTGAAGGAATCACGTCGAGCCATCGACGTAAAACAAAGGCGCTTGTCGGGAGGCAACCCGATAAATAAATTCAAATTCAGTTTTAATTTTGAATAAGAAATTTTTCCTTAATTTTGGTTTCACCTTTAAGATAATTTGGCACCAAATAAAATTCACATCGCAAGATGCTATCTTGAGTTCTAATTGATCTTGCTTTTCTAGATTTTCAGATGGAGGACGCGCGCTTTCTGGAATGCAACCACATCCAGTGGTCCAAACGGCATGAAATTTCCCCTCCATCTCGGATTTAGAGTTTGCTCAAGACAAGAAAATTTCTAAGTTTTGGGTGGAGGGTGGGTGGTACGTATCTTACTTTCCACCTTCACCCATCTAAATCAGTCTTAGATTTTCATCGTCGCATTTTTGATCAAAATTTTCAAATAAATTTTCAAAATTTTAAAGTTTTAAAACTTTCAAAGAATTTGAACAGATACTTGATGAATTTTTGACACTTCTTGGTTTCATTAAAAGTCACTAACTAACCTGCTATGCATTTTGAATCACTATATCCTCCTTATTCGAAGTAAATCCTCAAAAGGACCACTTTTTGAAACTAGCCTTTTGACTGAAATCATTTTGTGAAGCTTATGACTCCTAACATCATGATACTTATGCAAATATGACAAGTGTCTGTCAAACTAATAGCGGTCAAACATGTCGTGCTTCCTAATTGAGTAGTGGAACAATAATATGGAATCCCCACCAGATCCTCATCAAGCCATTATTTGAGCAGAGTACGATAAAGAGAATGACATGGTGCACGGAATTGTAAATCAAGTTGCATTCTGATCTGAACTCTCTTCTACACTTCTTCCATCATCTTCGTACCCCTCCATCCATCAAAAAGAAACAAAAATAGCCAAAATAGTGCAAAACCCTAAGTTTGGGGTGGCACGCCACTTCCCTCTATATATCTGCTTCTTCCATACCCCTCGAAAATTTATAGGGTCATACCACCAAAAATGCAATCTTGAGTCGAATAGATGAGAGATTTGCAAACAAAAAGATGCCAAAGTGCACACAAAAAGAAATGCAATCTCGATTCGAATAGAGGAGAGATTTACACACAAAAAATTCAACAAATGAAATTATAAAAACAATAAAAATCTCGAGTCGGATAGAGGAGAGATTTATTTCTTCCTTCCATACCACCTTTCACTTCATCTTCTACCTATTGGCGCAATGAATGCCTACCCTATCCTGAAAAACACCAGTGTCAGATCAAATGCACACTTGTTGTTCTGCAGGTATCTCTGGACTCCTACAAAACACTTTGACATGCTTGTTGTTGGAAAAAGTGAAGAGGAAGTGATATTGGAAAGCAAACTCAGGAACGAAGATATGGTAAGATGTGTTCAGTGGTCTCAAGAGGTTGAGATACTTAGTCATATTGAGCAAAAAGAAAACAATCATGATGTGAAGAGGAGGCAATCACACGAATTGAAAGTATTCATTTGAAGATTGTTTCAAATTTTGTGTTACTCGAGGACAAGCAACGTTTAAGTTCGGGGTATTTTGATGAATGCATATTCATCATGAAATCATTTTGCCATCCTGGACTCATTTTGACTCTATTCATCCAATTTCACTCATTAAGTATCATAATGTGCAAAATTACTTAATTGATTCAATTATCAAGGTTTTAACTGAATTTATGTTGATTTAATATAGGTCTTGATAAGGTTGAACAGTCAGTTGGGACCCACCTTCACTCACCCTTGGTTCTAACCAATCGATCTGACCAATCGGTTTCATCAATCGGTCTGACCAAACGATTTCATTCATTCGGTCTGACCAAACAGTTTCAATCATTCGGTCTCACCAAACGATCTGGCCATCCGATCTTGACCAATCGGTTTCATCCATTTGGACTCAAGACCAAATGGACATATCCACCTCAAAATTGTTTGGACGTCGCACGGTTTCATACCGTTTGGGTGCCAAGGTCGCAAGACCGTTCAGCCGTAAAGATTGTTTAGCCGCGAAGACCGTATGGCCACAATACTCTCAAACCGAATGGATTACCAAACCAAATGAGCATACAAGACCATTTGAGAAGTTTCGGTCTGCGAGACTGTTTGAGGAGTTTCGGTCTACGAGACCGTTTGAAGAGTTTCGATCTGTGAGACCATTTGAGTTATACATGAAGACCAAATGGACACCTGCTACAAGATTGTTCGCATGAAACCATTTAAGCCTTTCATGTGCATGCATGCATGGAAACCGTTTAGGCATTCGAGACCGTTTGGATTAAGCTATGAAGACCAGAAAAGCAACGTGCAAAGGAGTTGCATGCAAACCGTGAGCAATATCCATGTGAAGACCAAGCAGCAAAACTGAATGGCCTAATGGCATGAGGACCGAATGAGTCATCACGTGAAGAATGTGGAACAGCATGCAAAGCAGTAGATTGTAAGCTATTAGCAAACCGAATGCAAGCTGTATGGAAAAGTCAAAGCGTGAAGACCGTTTAGCATATGAAGTCCGAATGAAATGAAAACCATTTGTGCATACAGTATGCAAGACCGTTTGGCAAAGTGTTGTATCAAAACCGTTAGCACCCAGCAATATACATGGAAACCAAATGGTGACAGCCACAACGTGAAGGCCAAACCGAATGGTGGCTGCATACAAAACCATTTTCACATGAAGGATGCTGCTACAGCAAAATGAAAACCAAATCAAGTCTGCCATGCAAAACCGTTTGCTTTTCCTGAGTAAATACCGAATGGGCATGCAGCAGCAAAGATCGTTTAAGCTGAACCGAACAAGATCATTTGATAGCACATACGTGGAGACCAAACCGAATGGAGGCATCTTGCAAACTGAGAGAGCAGACCGTTTTTTGGATACTTGTGAAGACAAAATGGAGGACCGTGTGATAAGATGACTTGCATGAAACCAATTGGCTGAAATGTGAAGACCGTTTGCTATGCATGCAAACCGAGACTCCCTTCCAAACCGTTTGAGAAGTTCACGTGAAATGCTCATGCATGCAAACCAAATGGAGCATTACGCAAGACCCTTTGAAGCTGCTGCTATCAAAACCGTTTAAGACAATTGCATGCAAAACGTTTGGACACCAAACCGAGAGAGCAAAACCATTTGAGCAAAATAAATATCTCCCAAACGGTTTAGACTAAAATCACACTAAAAGCATGACGGTCAGTCATATGCCTATAAATAGGACCAGTAGGGTCCCCATTTGGCAATCGGTTCTGGGACGCCAATAGGCAGCCTGTACATAGGTTCGATCCAAATCCAGTGTCGTTCATGCCAATTTCATTCCACCTACTTCCCGTGTTGCAACCAAGGAGGCTAAGGAGAGAAGGAAGACGGAGCGAGGGAGACTGTCCGATCTATCTTGGCATCTCCCGTTTGCATCCAGATCTGCTCCAACACGACGTAGAAGGTCATATCTTCTTCACCAAGCTACGACTACCTTCTGCACCGAGTTCATGGCGGATTTCTCTCTCTTTCATATTCTTCTTGCTTCTCGCATCATGAGCAAGTAGTACCTTTTCGCTGGGGTGCGGGGACTAGCCCCGCTGCCCATGCAATCATGTTCTTTTGTTAAACTCTCCATGGCAATGTATATAACTTTCCATTTCATTGTTAATTGGTATGTTCGTAGTTGATTATCTCCTTGTTCTCGTCTTGTTCTTTCCCATATTGCAAAATCTTCTATATGTGGGATAGAATGGTGGTTTACAAAGTTCGACTCTTTGACGAGAACTTCTGATAAGATTCCTTGAGGTCATAAATGTATGATCTGTGAGGGGACGAGACATCTAGCCTACGATGATGCTTCTATGGTCTAAACATCCCTCTGGGAGGACCGCAACCTTAGTTGGATTTTGTATCATCTTTGTTTATCGTCGATGTTAGTTTGTAGATCTATCACATGCTTGCTTATCGATTAATGCGGTTGACTCTCAAACTAGAAATAGAATGGGATTTCTTTGAGGTCATAAGTGTATGATCTGTGAGGGGACGAGCCATCTAGCCTTCGGTGACGCTTCTGTGTGCCTAACGCTTGTATAGGGGGCTCACAACCTTTGTTGGATTTCTGTATCTTCGGAGCCATAAGTAAGTGATCCGGTTGGTGATGAGACATTTGATGCCTAAGGTGATGCTTACGCGAACCTAACGCCCGTATGGGGGGTTCTGCAGTAGCTCTATTTGGATTGTTATATCTTGCCTGGATTGTTTGCGATCAAATATGTTTGCGTGTGTAGTGGTGGTGAAACCCGATACCATCCCAGCGATTCCATATCATTGATCTAAATCCAACTTTAATTTAACTTTTACTTTCTTGCAATTAGTTTAATTAACCTCAAATCAACCAATTGTTCTAAATAGTAGTCTTAACTCGAACTAGATTAGACTGACAAGGATTCTTTCAAATGTTGTCCTTTGGGTTCGATCCTCAACTATACTATGATAAGACTCGTCCGCTTGCGGGTGGTATTATTGCACTTTGATTTTGGTAAAAGCCCAGGGATTTCAACCCTGAGTGAGTTTGTTAGTGTGATAAAATTCCACGTCAGAGGTTTATAGAGAAGAGTGTCATAGGTGTTACTAACTTAAGGTGTTTCATGCCACCTAGCCATGCAAGGTTGACACATACTCTTGCATGCATGCCACTATTATCTTGCCATGCAAAAAGGATAAAGAAAAGATAAGGGGTGGCTCTTGAGTTGTCTCCTAGGGAAAGCCTTCTTCCACTATCTTATTATTATATTCAACTCTATCATTTCCAAGGCAAAAGCAAATCGATGCTTCAACTTTTCCTTGAAGTGCCTTGCCAGTCATGGAACAAACCAAAGCTCCACAAACCGATAGGATGCTCTCCTTATGGCTCTATGGCTGATAGGGGCTCCCTTCCTAAGTCTACACTTGATATGGCTCATGTGTATAACTCCAACTTATGCATTTTCTTGTTTCCTTCATTATTAGGAGTACTAACACTTCAAGATGCTCCAAACATATTGTCTCTTTCTTTCTCTTTCCTCTAGATAACACTAGGTAAGAGTAAAAAAAATCTAGAGGTAATAAGTTACACATTAACCCTACATTTTATACATATTGCAATTTGTTCTATAGTTGATGCATCAAGCACTTAGCATTATTTATACAAGTTCTCACTTAGGGTTTAGGCTTTGCACAAGCCACCACTTAGCATCATATTCTCTTTCATGACATAAAATATCATACAAAACACTTAGAATATATTCAACATGTAACATTTGGAACATGACCCTTATCTTGGGTAAATTGTACTTTTCACTTAGATTATCATATAATGCACACAGTTTGCATATAGGCTCAATTTTGAGAATAAACTTGACAAAGGCCTTAATTGCTTTTCCCAAAAGATAAGAACAAGTTGTAAGCAACTTACTTAAGCAAAACATCTTGGGTTAGGCCATAACCCAGGTCAGGGGTGTTACAACTTTGGCTACAAGATCACCTCTAAAAAGAAGAACACCATGGTCAAAAGTATGCTCAAGAAAGAGGGTACAAAACCCTAGGCCAAACTAAGAAGAAAATGTCCTCACACTTGGGTACCACCTTGTCAAAACATGGTCTCCGACCCTTTGTGATGAGAATGTTTTTCTCAAAATGACCACCATGGATAACCCACAGTCTAAGGCTAAGAAAGGGGAAGAATAAAGGTAGGGTTCCAAAGGAAAAACGTGTTCAAGGGAAAAGAGCCACTTACCAAGAAGGGAACCACCAAGAATCACCACAAGGAAGGTGATCAAGCTCCAAAGCACCACATGCAAGGTTGGTCCACCTCCAAAGCACCCAAGATCAGTCCTTCTTGCTCCTAAAAGCTCCAAGGACGAATATAGAGAAGAAAGAGGGATTAAAAAGATCACTTACATGAAGAAGAGAGAGGTTATATACTCTAAGGAGGAGGGAAGAAAGGTAGGGGTGAGGTGTCAACACCTAAAGGCACCAAGGGAAACTTGTCCACAAAAGAAGCCAACATGCAACCACTATATTCATGCATGCAACCTATGGTAATAAAAACTAGGTGGGGTCTCGACCACTTGGATCACCACCACTCTAGTGGTCGAGACAAACCTCAAGACATCTTGTCTCAACTGCAACAAAAGGTCACCAAGTAAAATTAGGTCAAGACACTCCACAGGAAGATAACCATCTCGACCAAACACCTTAAGACCATAAACGTCAAGAAAAACCACACAAGGAAGGTGTCTTGGTTGAGACACAACCAAAAACACCCATCAAGGTCAAGACAAGGGTCGCGACACTCAACAAAGCATGTCAAGGTCGACACCAGGTAGACCCTAGAAACCCTAGCATCACCACAATATGCCACCTCACCAACCAGGGTCCAACAAGGCTCCCCATAGCATCATTCTCTCTATCATGATACCAAATCACTAAGGGCACACTCGACATGTGACAAATTGCAATATAACCCCTCAACATGGGTAAATTGCAACTTGGTCCAAAACAAGCATACAAAGCTCAAACATCATCAAAATAGGGCCAACTGGAAACATAAGATTGCCACATGTTAGATGAGCATCTCAAAGGATTAGATTAAGGTTCTACTCATCTTATTAAGTAAAGCAAACATACTCAAGCACTAATCTAGATCAGGGTCCTTACAACCATAAACCACTAACAAGGATTTAGCCCCCGAAATCCTATGTGAAAAGAGACAGGTACTTCCTACGCATCTCTTCTTCAAGATCCTATGTGGCTTCCTCCATGCTATGATGATGTCACAAAACCTTAACTAAAATGATATCCTTCTTCTTCAACTTCTTCATCCTCCTATCCAAAATCAACACATGACCCTCCACATAAGACATGTCCTCATGAAGCTCAACCTCCATTGATTGAAAAACCAACTCGGTATCACGATGGAACTTCCTCAGTATACATACATGGAGCACTAAATGCAACTTGTGCAACTCATGTGGCAACTCCAAATTATAAGCCGCCTTCCCAACGCGTGCCACCATAGGGTAAGGTCACATATACCTGGGAGCCAACTTACCCTTCTTCCTAAACCTCAAAACACCTTTCTAAGTAGAGACTTTGAGATACACTCTGTCCCTCACTTGGGACCAACGATCTGCGATGATTATCAGCATATGACTTTTTCCTCTCCTGGGCTACTTTCAATTCTTCTTGAATCAACTTGATCTTCTTTGTCGTCTGTTGCATAAGCTCAGGACCTAGAAGTTGATACTCACTAGCCTCATACCAACATAATGGAGACCTCCATCGTATCCCATACAATGCCTCATACGATTCCATATTAATGATCCTCTGATAACTATTATTATAGGTGAACTCTATCAAACTATGATGCACATCCCAACTACCCAAAAACTACAAAATGTAAGCCCTCAACAAATTTTCCAAAGTATTTATCATCCTCTCAAACTGTCCATTCGTCTGTGAGTGAAACAATATGCTAAGCCTCAACTGCGTACCTAGAGCTGAGTGTAAGTGCTCCAAGAAGGGACTGGTGAACTGAGGACCTCTATCTGACATGATGGTACCTGGGATACCATGAAAATGCACTATCTCATCAACATATATATGTGCAAGCTATTTTGTTGTGTAGGTTGCTTTTATTGGAAAAAGGTGTGTTGACTTGGTCAACCGGTCAACAATCACCCAAATGGAATCATGACCTTTGGCTGTCCTAGGAAGACCAACCATAAAGTCCATCGTAACATGATCCCATTTCCATTGTGGTATAGGCAACAGTTGTAATGTTCCTGCAGGCTTCAGATGCTCTGTTTTGACTTGCTGACATACTGCACACTTCACAATTCAAGCCAGGCCACCAATACAAGTCTTTAAGGTTATGGTACATCTTGGTGATACTTGGGTGCATAGCATACATTGAAGAGTGAGCCTCTTCCAGAACCATCTTCCTCAAATTGTCAGCATCAGGAACCACAACTCTTTTTTGGTAACATATTGTCCCATCCTCTGCCTCGTGGAAGCCATCATTCTTCTCATTGTCAAGCTCTCATCGGATCTTCTATATAATAGTATCAACCCGATGTGCTTCTTTGATCTAATACCTCAACATAGGATTCACCTATTATTGTGCCAACAACCCAGCTAATAAAGAAATCTCAAGTTGTACATTCATCTAACGCAAGCAGACGAACATGTATCGCTTATGGCACACCAAGGAGTACAACTGTTCTTTATCTGTAGATGGCGACGAAGAAGACTTTCTGCTCAGGGCATCTGCCACCATATTCCTGGATAATACTCAATGGTGAAGTCATAATCCTTGATTTACTCCATCCAACAACGTTGCCGCATGTTCAAATCCTTCTATGATATGATGTACTTCAAGTTCTGGTGATATGTGAAGATCAAACACTTCCCGCCATAAAGGTAGTGTCTCCAGATCATGGGCTGGGTAGTTCTCCTCATTCTTCTTCAACTGTTGCAACGTAAAAGAATCACATTCTTGTCTTGCATTAGCACACAACCCAAACCATTCCACAAGGCATTACAAAAGATGATATACCTTTCCCTTGCTCAGGCAGAACTAGGACAGGTGCACTAGTCTACTTCTCCATTAACAACTGGAAGGCACAGTAACACTTGTCATCCCAGAGAAAAGGCACATCTTTCCTTGTTAGCTTCGTGAGGGGTAACAGCACTGAGCTAAAATTCTTAATGAACCTCTTGTAGTATATTGACAAACCGAGAAAACTATGGACTTCTGTCAGCGTCTTTGGCTACTCCTACTCCATCACAAATTCAACCTTCTTGGGGTCCATGTGTATACCCTCAACATATATCACGTGTCATAGAAAAGACACCTCCTTCAGCCGAAACTCGTACTTACTGAATTTGGCGTACAACGGATGTTGTCTCAACATGGTTAATGCCTAGAAAATATGTTGTTCATGCTACTAATTATCTCTATAGTATATTAGCATATCATCAATGAACACCATCATGAACTGAATAAGATATGGCCGGAACACCTTGTTCATCAAGTCTATGAACGTTGTCGGTGCATTGGTTAGCCCAATGGCATAACCACGAACTCGTAGTGACCATATCTCATCCTAAAAGATGACTTTAGTGTGTCACCTGCCTTGATCCGCAACTGGTGATACCCAGACGTCAGTCTATCTTGGAAAACACTGCATCAACTGGTCAAACATATCATCAATCCACAGCAAGAGATACTTGTTCTCTATCATCACCTTATTCTACTATCTATAATCCATACACAACCTCATGGATCCATCTTTCTTCTTCACAAATAGGATGGGAGAACCCCATGGAGATGTACTCGATCTGATGAAACCTTTCTCAAGCAACTCTTACAATTGTTTATTCAATTCTTCCATCTCAGCTTATGTTGTCTAAGCTACTGGTTGTCTACCCTGGACTAGATTGATCTCCGAGTCCATCTCTTGATCTGGACAAACATCGGGGAACTCATCTAGAAACATGTTCTCGAACTCACGGACAACTGGCACCTCCTGGATACTTGGACTCCTTGCCTTGGTATCCACCACATGCGCCAAGAATGCTTCACAACCTTGCCTCATCATCCTCTCGGCAACCACGGCTGACACCAGACATGTCGAAAGAATCTTCTTGTCTCCTTGGTAGATCCACATCACCTCACCATCAAAAAACGTTGCCACCTTGGAGCTACAGTCAAAGACCACTTCACACTTCTCCAAGGTGTCCATTCCAAGGATCACATTGAATATGTGCACATCAAGTGGTATGGGATTCACTTGAATGCTATGTCTAAAAAAAGAAAGGACACAGGAAGGACACATCTCCCGCAACTCGGTGAAACCAACCAATGGGGTTTATAAACAAAGACTATCACATCTATGACTAACTAGAATAGAACAACTATCAATCACTTCTTGAGTGATAAAAGAGTGTGTCGCACCCGGGTCAGCCAAAATAGATATAAAGAAAGAAGAAGATAAATTCGAATGAAATAACTCCATCTGACATATTACTACCACAGATTGACCATTCCTTTTGGCTGACTCATGGCATAGAATCGAGCTATTGCATGTTGTCACCCTCATCCTTTGTTAGCTTACCCAGAAGAACCAGCCTGTGATGTCTGCCCATGTCCTTGGCCTCCATCACTGCCAAACTATTGTCTTTGCAAGCCTTGCTGACTATATCTTGTCTATTGGGTTACTTCATCATCTTTCATAGGACAAACTCACCTCAGATGTCATGCATGCCCACACATATGGAAAGTCATGTTCCCGTACTGGAGCCTATACGATCATGTCACTAACACTAATGTTGTGTTGTGGGCTCCTCCTAGTGGAAAATTGTGGCCTCTATCTCTATTAGGTGACCACTGAGACTGACTTCCTGACCTCTGCTTTGTCAGCGGCATTGAAAATATAGGTTTCTTGAAGCCTCCAGACAACTATCCTTGATACTGTGTCGGTCACTTCTTGGCACTCATCTCACGCTCCTCAATAATGGATCATTCCACGCTCCTGGTCGACTCCACAAATGTGGCAAACTTCTCACAGTTCTCCAAGGCTGACATCGGTGTAGTCAACTCTGTTCTCAAGCCCTTCTCAAAATGTATGATCCTCTCTTGATATGTAGTAACCATATGCTGGTAGAATCTCAACAGCTCCATAAACTTTACCTCATACTCGTTGATCAACATTGATCCTTGCCAAAGCCTCTCAAACTGGTTGATCTTCTCTTCCAGGTAGGTATGAGGAAAGTACAAACTCACAAACTCCTGTCGAAACTCCTCCCAATTGATCTCAACACCTGGTCTCTTCTCCTCCTCAATGGCCCACCAATGCCTAGCACTCCCCTTTAAAAGATACACATCATGCTTCATCTTATTTGCCTCAGGGATGTTGAGGATCTTAAAGGCCTTCTCCTACTCTATCAACCACAAATCTACATCTATCGGGTTTGTCAAACCAACATACTCCACAGCCCCAACTCACCTTAACCTTTCGAATGTCTTCTCAGAACTCGAAGATTCCAAGTTAGGGACTATTTCTCTCGCTTGAGGAATGGGCATTATGTCCACCATATATGTAATTGTGGCCATAAATTGTCCAAACATGGACTGAAAAGAAGGATTGGCCATCATTGCAGGGTATAACTAGGGCATCTCAGGCACAACATCCACCATCTCTTGCCTCCTTGCACCACCTCCTGGTGCAGCAACATTGCTCTTAACAACATGTTCTTCATGTTCTCCAGCCATCTTTGCTTCTCTTCTTCTTCTAATGCATAAGTAAAAGTAACTATTAACATATTGGAGGATACTGGAACAAACACAAACCCTAGTCCTATGTCCATGTAGACTCATCGAACCTAGAGCTCTGATACCAACCAAACTGTGATGCCCTGCACCACACAAAAGTGAGATTACTCAAAACAAAACACAGAATCTAAAACTAGTCAAACCAAATTACCAGAAATCACAGGAAATTAAAACCATTTCACATATCCACCTCAAATGGAAGCATTTCACATCAAAGTCCACAAAAGCCACATGTATATATAGCACCTGCCAAAAGATTATTGCATAACATTGTTCACTGTCTCACTGGCCAAAACATGTACATATGATTACCTATCACATATACATACATGTTGTATTTGTACAACAAGGGCATAAGGCTAAAACAAAGTCTCAATATACAACATCTACAAAATCCCTCAAGGACCTGAGTGTACATGGATGAAACATTAGATTCTACTAAAAACACACAAGTAGCTCATCCAACCTTTACTCAGCTACTGCTCCTCTTGTTCCTCAGCCTCAACAACATGATCTCTACTCCCTCATGCTCAACCAATTAAAAGATGAGGAAGACCACAGGGTGAGACCAAACGTCCCAGTGAGAGATATAAATCTCCCCCAACATCTATTAAAAGCACACAGGTAACTAAGTAGGTAAATAAAATACTTAATAGGTTGAGCAGATTTAGCTAAACGATATGAATCCAATAGATAAAGCAATTTAAACAAACTGTGCAGTTACTACTGAGCAGTAGAACAATTAATATTTTAAGAAGGAATATGAAGAACATGTATAACAGTTGACTTCTCTTACTGCATTATAATTCAAGAAATCAATACAAAGATAAGGCAAAGGGTTTAACCAATGTTATTCACATTTGACCCTAAGAAAAATATACTACACGGTTGTATTACATCTCTTCTTATGCCATGAGGAGATGAGATATACCACTCATGCCCCTACTGACTATTGATAAGTTGAAATCAATGTCATATAAGATCTAGGAGGATCCAGACTTCTATGATCTCTCCATACCCTCAGTCAGTCCGAGTCTACCATAGTGACATGTCAATTCCAACTACAAAATAGCCTAGTTTGCCTTAGTATATAGGTCATGGTGCTAGTGAAATTGAGTTAAGACCACAGCCACACTCAAGCTGAGGTATGACCGTAGCCATCCTCAAAGATATCATATATATAGACAATGTATCACATTCATTGAGTTACGACCTTAACTGTTCTCCTGCTATGGTATGACCATAGCCAATCCTGTGAATTGTATATACTCAACAATCTATGACTTCAAGCTTCCACTGAGGGAGAACTCGTTTCACCATCCAAAAAGTACTAATGCTGAAGATGGGTATATGGCACAAGGAAACTACATGATTAGGGTTTCACTTGATTAATTATTCGAAATGGGTATCTTTTAGTATCAATCACGTTACAACGTGCAAACCCTAAACAAACCCTACAAAGATAAGGGCATAAAACAACTTTAGAAGATATAAAATGTAAGGTGTGAGCTTGTCACATCACCACATGAAACTACTTCCTCACAAGTCCATCATCATATACTCATTGTGATGGGATATCAATGCCTTATCACATCATTGGAGGATAACACCTCATACTAGGCATAAAGCCTCTACCATGTCATAAGACCCATTACATCATATATCTTATGTCTTGTCATTATCTCAGCATGCCTCATAAGATTCATAACCATCACCATAGCATACAAAATCCATGGAATACATTTCACCTACAAGGTTAGGGGATCATAAACAAAAGAGAGAGAAAACATAATAACTTGGTAAAAACTTCAAATGAGGCAACCAAACACATCATATTCCTCAACATTAGTATGGACATCATATACATGTGTATGTTCACCATCTCATTATGTTCTGTATGTGTTACGACCATGCACTCAAGTGAGTGTATCAACCACCCAAGAAAACATGTAATATAATGATAAACTATCCAAGGGTCTCGACCACAAGCGAACAAGGTGTCTTGACTGAGACAATGACATGTGTCTTGGCTACCACAAAGGTAGGAGTCTCGACTATGCACAACACAAGCATCTCAACCATGACCAAAAAACATGTCTCGACCATCCACAAAGCAAGAGTCTCAACCACAAAAAAAACAAGTGTCTCAACCCCACCCAACATGGTTTCTCAACCACCATCTACCATGGTGTCTCGACCACCATTAAGGGCATATCTCGACGAAGATAAAACCAAAGGTCACGACCGAAATAAGGGCATGCATCTTGACCAAAACCAAAACATAGGTCTCGACCAAAACAAGATCAAGGTGTAGCGACCATCGATGTCAAGATACCCTAACAACACTTAGCCAACATAAAAATAGAGATAAACCTCACTTTAGTTTTGAAGCTTCCTTCTTGTGGGGTTTCTATTACTTTCCAACTAAGGTCCAACAAGATGCCACCTCATCAACTATGGTCCAACAAGGTGCCCCATAGTTGTTGACTTGAGAGTTCTACATTGTCCATATTTTGATAATGACCTAACCATTCCATTTCTATGTATCTAATATGTTTGTTCAAGATTGATTTCAGGCTTTAGGTACATGAAAAGGATCAAATTACACAAGCCCTAGCTTGTTCAAGTTCAAGTCAAAAGTAATGCAAGTGTGCATTTTGGGAAATCACTCCAAATGACCTTAGATTATTTTTGTAATCACTTGTATTGATGTTATGACATGTAACTAAGATGAGAAAAAATCAGGGACACTTAATTCCACCGTTTAATCACTCAAATTTCAATTTCAAAAAAATTTCATAGGTTGTTCATCGATCGAGTTGGAAACTTGATCGATCCAGTGATGGATTTTCTGAAGAGACCAATTGGTTGAGTTGCACACTCACAGAACTTGACCAATTGACTCACTAAGAAAAACTAATTTTAGCTCAATGGTCGAGTTTCCCAAAACAAACTTGACCGATAATTTTAAAATTGGCTTTTTCATTTAGTGGATCGATCGAGTTACCTTTATTAGAACTCGACCGAATGTACTGTATGAAAAATGTAGAAAAAGTGATTATAACCATTGGTGAGTTGTTTTTTAGCGAGAATAGATCTATTACAACTTGGAAAATTGCTATATTTTGTCATTAAGTGATCCCACACTCAAGGGAACACCCCCAACTATAAAAAGGACCCCTTGGAGTTCATTCCAAGTTTGCTCATTCATGCTATTCTATGTCCTTGCTATAGTTGAGTGTGTTGCAACTCCTTAAGCCCCTTTCTCTCTCTCATTTAGATAGCATTTTGTGATTATGAGTGAGTTAGGCCAGTTGTAAGAGAGCTACTTCCTTGTGCTTGTAAAGCTCTCATTCCATTCCATCTTCCCTACCCATTTCCTCAAATAAGCAAAGGTGAAGCAAGCTACTCTGAGTGAAGGTGGAGTTGTTGTTCTTCTTCTTCAAGGTTGAAGAAGAGGTGAAGATTTTCTCCAGATGAAGGAGAAGGTAAAGGCTGAAGATTCAAGAAGAGTGGGTAATCCCTTGAAGGTTGAAGACTTGTGCAAGAGTAGGTAAGTCCTTTGAAGAAGGAGGAAGAGTCTTTACAAAGTGGGTAAGTCCTTGGTAAGGTTGAAGACTCTTGGTATTGGATAGGTAAGTCATTTCATGGGTCTTGTGTTGTAACTCTTATTGGTGAATATATAGAGGAAATCACTTGCAAAGTCCTAGAGGTTGACCTATCTAGGTAGTGGACTAACTCTCTCCTAGTTTGGAGAGTGGAACCACTCTAAACGACCTTGTCAAGTGCTTGTTTCATTTTCTCTCATCCTTGCTATGCTTGTTAGTTAGGACTTCAAATTGCACTTCAATATATTTTTAGCTCATCAGTCAAGTTTCCCAAAACAAACTCGACCGACAGTTTGAAAATTGGTTTTGTCATTTAGTGGATCGGTCGAGTTACCTTTATTAGAACTCGACCAAATGTATTGTATGGAAAACACACAAAAAGTGATTATAACCATTGGTGAGTTGTTTTGAGCAAGAATAGATCTGTTGCAACTTGGAAAATGGATCTATTTTTCCCTTAAGTGATCCCACACTCAAGGGAACACCCCCAACTATAAATAGGACCCCTTGGTGTTCATTCCAAGTTTGCTCATTCATGCTATTCTAATTCCTTGCTATAGTTGAATTTTTTGCAATTCCTTGAGCCCCTTTCTCCCTCTAGTTTACACTTCATTTCATGATTATGAGTGAGATAGGCCAGTTGTACGAGAGCTACTTCCTTTTGCTTGTACATCTCTCATTCCATTCCATCTTCCCTACCCCTTTCTTTAATAAAGCAAAGGTGAAGCAAGCTATTCTAAGTGAAGGTGGAGATGTTTTTGTTCTTCTTCAAGGTTGAAGAAGAGGTGAAGATCTTCTCCAGGTGAAGGAGAAGGCAAAGGCTGAAGATCCAAGAATAGTGGGTAATCCCTTGAAGGCTGAAGACTTGTGTAAGAGTAGGTAAGGCCTTGGAAGAAGGTGGAAGATTCTTGCAAAGTGGGTAAGTCCTTAGTAAGATGGAAGACACTTTGTATTGGATAGGTAAGTCCTTTGGTGGTCTTGTGTTGTAACTCTTATTGGTTAATATATAGAGGAAAGAACTTGCAAAGTCCTAGAGGTTTACCTCTCTAGGTAGTGGACTAACTCTCTCCTAGTTTGGAGAGTGGAACCACTCTAAATGACCTTGTCCAAGTGATTGTTTCATTTCCTCTCATCCTTGCTATGCTTGTTAGTTAGGACTTCAAATTGCACTTAAAATATTTGTTTTGATTGATATAATTTGAAGGTCTAATATATCTTATGAGAATTTTTGAAGCTCTATTCACCCCCTCTAGAGCCCTAGATCCAATAATAGCATCATCCTTAAGGTAGGTTATATAACACTCTACTTTTTTCTATTACTTGCACCATAATATTACTTGCATGATATTGTTTTGATGTTGGATAAGTGTTGTTAGGGTAGCTTGACCTTGGTGGTCGCTAAACGTTGATCTTGTTTTGCTCGAGACCTATGTTTTGGTTTTGGTCGAGATGCATTCCCTTGTTTTAATCGTGACCCTTGGTTTTATCTTGTTCGAGACATGCCCTTGATGGCAGTCGACACAACATGGTAGTTGGCAGTCGAGTCACCATGTTGGTTGGGGTCGAGACACTTGGTTTTTTTGTGGTTGAGAATCTTGTTTTGTGGATGGTCGAGACATGTGTTTTGGTCATGGTCGAAATGCTTGTGTTGTGCATGGTCGAGACACCTACCTTTTTGGTGGTTGAGACACATGTCCTTGTCTCGGTCGAGACACCTTGTTGACTTGTGGCCGAGACCCTTGGATGGTTTATGGCCGTAACACATGTTTGCTTGGGTGGTCGATACACTCACTTGATTGCATGGTCATAACACATGCATAACATAATGAGGTGGTACACATTCACATGTACATGATGTTGATACCTAGTTTTATTGACATCATGCTCTAAACATGTTTAGATAATGATGTGTTAATCCTAATATGTTCCAAGAAAGTGGAAGATGACATAATTAGGGTTTGGTGATTGAGTTATGATATAAAATCCTAATCAGCTAAGTATGAAACCCTAACCCTAATGTTGAGGAATATGGTGTGTTTGCTTGCCTCATTTGAAGTTGTTACCATGTTATGATGTTTTATCTCTCTCTCTTGTGTTTACAATCCCTTAACCTTGTAGGTGAAATGTATGCCATGGATTTTGCATGCTATGGTGATGGTTATGAATCTTATGAGGCATGTTGATATAATGATGAGACATAAGATATATGATGTAATGGGTCTTATGACCTGGTAGAGGCTTTATGCCTAGTATGAGGTGTTATCCTCTAGTGATGTGAAAGGGATTGATATCCCAAGAAAATGAGTATATGATGATGACCTTGTGGGGAAGTAGTTTCACGTGGTCATGTAACAAGCTTTATAAGATCCCAACTTTCTAAAAAATATAATTCATTGAGCGGAAGCATAATCTTATTGGGAATGTCACAAAATGATAATCATTGCACAAAAATAAAGTTTGTAAACCAACACATGATACACTGCATAGTTTCTCATATCTCAAACTCATAACAAAAAACTAAAAATCTAAACTAAAATACATGTCTAAGCATAAAGGAAAATCTAATCTACTGATAGTTGGCACCCCACCAGGTCTGGTCTCAGATGTCCTTGAGCTCCTTCTTCAGTAGGTCCTTAGGTAGCTTTATCCTTGACATTGCTCCTTTCCCGCGGGCGTTGCACCCCCAGCCATGCATAAAATAGTTTGTAAGTGGAATTGAACATATTATAAAATCGAAATAACATATACTTTGAAGAGAAAGCATTTAACATCATGAAAAATAAACTTTGCATATTATCATTGTATGTTATCTGACCTACATAGGAATCCTCAAATTTTGCACTGAAGTATCTCTTCTCTTTGCACTGTAGTGCCTCTTGGATTGCATCGAAGTGCTTTGTATGCTAGGAAATTCCATGATTAGCACCAAAGTGAGCTACATGGTAGGAAATTCCATGATTGGTACTGAAGTACATTGTATGCTAGGAAAGCTCATGACGAGGATCTTATATAAGGTTCATTCATTATCTTTACTCTTTTACTCTTGAATACTCTTTACTATTGCTCTTAAACATGAATATGATGTGATATGATGCTTCTTAAATATAAATAGTAAAAAAAGGATTTTATTTATCCATTAACTTTTAACTTGAATCAATAAAACTATATCATGCATAATACATTCGCATAATAACATGTACATTATACACAATAGCATATAAACATCCAATAATTATGTTCAGAGTGCATGGACCACTTACATAGATTAGAGAAACTCTTAATAGTCTCTTGATGTTGAGGAAACCCTAATTACCCTATTAAAACAATTAACTTTTATTAATGATAAATCCTTAAATTGATTTCTGGGGTTTTAGGGTTCTTTGGAATTTGATGGAATTTTGGGGTTAAAACAGGTTTTGAAACCAATTTATTATGATTCCTTGGGTTTTTATCTTTCTAATGAGTATTTTTATGAAATTTTCTAACGAAGCATTAATTTATTATGAATTTCAATCAAACGTCAATCAGAAATTAGAGAAAACCCATGTTGTTAAATCCAAGGCGTTGGGCCCTGCTAAGGTGGGTCGAGTCCTCACCGGCCAGTTGGACCCAAGCCCATCCCTTTGTTGTGTGCATCAGAGACAAGGAGAGAGCGAAAAAAATCCCAAAAGTCCCATAGCATAGCATGACATGGGGAAATCATCATAGGGCAAAATAGGGAAATATAATGTGGATTCCTCTTCCTTTGATTTTGTGAAGAACAACCAGTAACGAGGGAGTAACGATGCAATTTGGAGAAACATAATTGGGATTTTTACTCAATTATTCGAACCTAGAGAGCCCAAAATTGGCCCTTCCAAAGGCCAGGAGCTCAAGCAAACCACCCCTCCCCCCCCCCCCGACAAGATGGGGCAGAGGAGGAACATGGGAGGGAAAAGACTACCTATCAAATGTTGTTCCCAAAAGTAGGGCCAAAAATCTTAGTCATGCACGATACGAGCCAAACTTCTGGAAAATTGTTGCTGCTCGAGGCAAATAAAAACAAATGGATACAAAGCAAGGCATCAAAAAATCTCAATTGATTGGTGCACCGCATGGCTAGATGAAAAAAAAGGAAAAAGGAAAAAGGGAACTAGAGCACATACCACCCAATATGCCAAAACATAGATAAATGAGCCAAGTGTAGATCCATGGATTCGAAGTTGAACCTTTTCTCTATGTGATGATCCCATGCTCGAGGTGATTCTCTGGTTGATCTCCATAGTGACAGGGTCGACTTCAAGTTCTCTCAGAGCGAGTGCTGAATGAGGAAGAAGGTGAGAAAGAAATCATGAATTTTGGTCTCTATTAACAGTTGATTCAGTTTGTATATATACTTGAAGATCAATTTTCAGTTGGAGAAGGAAATCCAGATGGGAAGGGAGTCTCGCTAACTGGGAAGTCTAAAAACAATGGGAGAATGGGCGAAGGAGGTGAGCCCCCACTCACGGTTGCATCCATATCTGAGTCCAACCCGGATCAGACAAAGCGTGACAAAGGTCACATATCTAAAGTAGCAGACCAAAGTTGTGATAGATTAGGATTAGGTTTATTTATGTATTAAAGTGATTTTCTTTGCAACAAAATTAGAGTATCTAGGAGAGTTAAAACTTAACCAAAATTGATGTGTTGACATATTTTGGTACAAGGATTCCAAAATTAAAGCTACTTTTTAGTTTTGAAACCTCCTTCTATATGTTATTTCCTTTCTAAACTAAATTGTATTTTAATTATGTAAGACCATCTAAAAATTTAGAGGTTGATATTTTGGGGAAAGTTATACATCATTGTCAAAAGTTCACACAAAATCGTTAGGCCAAAATATTATTATTAAAAAGGTCGATTTCACTTTTAACCCTTATGTACAGTTAATTTACTAATTAGGGTTACATTGAATTACAATTGAATGTTATAATGTGAGTTTGTCTCTTAATTTAGTGGAATCAAGCTTTAAACATGATAACTAGATATTTTCATCACATTAGGGTTTAGTTGAGCATCATGTTTTAAATTTGAAATTAGGATTTCTAATTTGGGATTATAAAAAAATTAAGGTGTTAAAATTTTACCCACCTTAAATGAATTACATCCTAAAATTCTACTAGACTACCCACCTTAGGGATTTTCTTATCCTTAACATGAAAATTCTAACATCTTAGTTTGCCAAAAAGGTTCTAGTTTTTTTTAAAGGGTCACCTAGAGTTTTAGGTCAATTATATACTTATGCCTTAACAAACTGACATCAATTGAGTATGATCAATTAATGTCCTAATTATCAATGATCTCAATCTATTCTTAAAATGAATTCTCTCAGTTTACACTATAGTAATTTCATCAATTCATGATTCATCCTTAAATTGTTTTCCTCAAATAAAAAAAAATCAGAATCATCCATCCTCAACCACTTTTGTTTGGGGGAACTTCATCCTCATGTCTTTCTTAAAGCCTAGGGGTACCATGATCCTAATATCTACTATCCACTCATATTAGGTTTAGAGGCTACCCAATTTAGGTCTTCTATATTAACTCTCTTGATCACACCTCTAGATTTGTGTTGGCCAGACACAAATCTCAAGGTGTGAGAACTCATTATGCTAGTGTTCAAGAACTTAATAGCATACATTCCCCATACCACATATACTAGTGAGAAGAAAAACATATGCATAATAAGACTTGCTCTTGACATTTCCTCTAAAATTCTCAATTAGCTGGCCATCACCATTGAGAATAGGAGAGGACATGCCACTAGCTATATAGAGTTAACACAAGGATCTAAATCAGATAAAGTACTATCCCTAACACATATGTCCATAGGTATCTCTAGACTTGTATTTCTTATAGGGTTCCAACTTCTCAAGAAAAAAAGGCATACCTTCTAACTCCTTGACTATGTATCCTCTATTCATATATTTTCCATCATCAAGGGAGGTATGAAAGAGATACCTAAGAAATCATGAGAAAACCCTCATGGACAACTATATTTTTTAGCTCTGATACCATATTGTAACATCCCAACTTTCTAAAACATATAACTCATTAAGCGGAAGCATAATCTTATTAAGAATGTCAGATAATGATAATCATTGTATAAAAATAAAGTTTTATAAACCAACACGGGATACATTGCATAGCTTCTCATATCTCAAACTCATAACATAAAACTCACACTCTAAACTAAAACACATGTCTCATAAGCATAAAGGAAAATCTAATCTACCGATAGTTGGCACCTCATGAGGTTTGGTCTTAGATGTCCTTGAGCTCCTTCTTTAGCAGGTCCTTAAGTAGCTTTATCCTTGATGTTTCTCCTTTCCTATTGGCATCATGCCCCTAGCCATGCATAAAATAGTTTCTAAGTGGAATTGAAAATATTATAAAACTAAAATAACATATACTTTGAAAAGAAAGCATTTAACATCATGAAAAATAAACTTTGCATTTTATCATTGTCTATTATCTGACTTATATAAGAATCCTCAAATTTTTCACTGAAGTGCATCTTCTGTTTGCACATAAGTGCCTCTTGGATTGCACTGAAGTGCTTTGTATGCTAGGAAAGCCCATGATTTGCACCAAAGTGCATTGTATGCTAGGAAAACCCATGATTTGTACTGAAGTACATTGTATGCTAGGAAAGCCCATGACGAGGATCTTATATAAGGTTCATTCATTATATGTACTCTTTTACTCTTTACTCTAGCTATTAAACATGAATATGATGTGATATGATGATTCTTGAATAGAAATAGTAAAAAAATGATTTTATTTATCCATTAACTTTTAACTTGAATCAATAAAACTATATCATGCATAATACATTCACATAATAACATGTACATTGTACACAATAGCATATAAACATCTAATAATTATGTTCAAAGTGCACGGACCACTTACAGAGATTGGAGCAACTCTTAATAGTCTCTTGATGTTGAGGAAACCCTAATTACCATGTTGAAACAATAAACTTTTATTAATGATAAATCCTTAAATTGATTTCTAGAATTTTAGGTTTTTAAGGATTTGATGGAATTTGGGGTCAAAACAGGATTTGAAACCAATTTATTATGATTCCTTGGGTTTTTATCTTTCCAACGAGTATTTTTATAAAATTTTATTATGAAGCATTAATTTACTATGAATTTTGGTAAAATGGCCAATCAGAAACTAGAGAAAATCCATGAGGTTAAATCCAAGGTGTTGGGCCCTACTGAGGTGGGTCGAATCCTCACCGGCCAGCTAGACCTGAGCCCAGTCATTTGCTGTGTGCGCCAGAGACAAGTAGAGAGCAAACAAAATCCCAAAAAGGCCCATAGCATAGTGTGACAAGGGGAAATCATCGGAGGCAAAATAGGGAAATACAATGTGATTTCCTCTTCCTTTGATTTTGTGAAGAAAAACCAATAATGAGGGAGTAACAGTGCAATCTAGAGAAACAAAATTGGGGTCTTTACTCAATCGTTGAAAATTGAGGTGTTAGGCACCTGCTTTGTTGTCATCCGAACCTACATAGCCCAAAATTGGCCCTTCCAAAGGCTAGGAGCTCGAGCAACCCCCCTGACAAGATGGAGAAGAGGAGGAACAGGGGAGGGAAAAGACCATCTCTCAGATGTTGTTCCCAGAAGTAGGGTAGAAAATATCAGTAGCACATGGGATGAGCCAAATTTCTGGAAACCTGTTGTTGTTCGAGGCGAATCAAAACACATGGAAATGAAGCAAGGCCTCAAAAATTCTCAATTGATTGGTGCACCGCATGGCTAGATGAACAAAAAGGGGAAAAGGAAGAAGGGAACTAGAGCACATACTGCCCAAAATGCCAAAACATTGATGACTGAGCCAAGCATGGATCCATGGAGTCAAAGATGAACCTTTTCTCTATGTGAAGATCCCATGCTCGAGGCAATTCTTTGGTTGATTGCCATTGTGACAGGGTCAACTTCAAGTTCTCTCAGATTCAATGGTGAATGAGGAAGAAGGTGAGAAAGATCATGGATTCCGGTCTCTACTAATGGTTGATTTAGCTTGTATATATACTCGAAGATCAATTTCCAATTGGAGAAGGAAACCCAGATGGGAAGGGAGTCTCACTGACTGGGGAGTCCCAGAACATTGTGAGAACAGGCGAAGGAGGTGAGCCCCCACTCGTGGTTGCATCCATATCTGAGTCTGACCTAGATCGGACAAAGCATGACAGAGGTCACATATCTAAAGCGGCAGACCAAATTTGAGATAGATTAGGATTAGGTTTATTTATGTATTAAAGTGATTTTCTTTGCAACCAAAATTGGAGTATCTAGGAGAGTTAAAACTTAACCAAAATTGATGTGTTAACATATTTTGGTATAAGGATTCTGGAATTAAAGTTACTTTTTAGTTTTTAAATTTCCTTCTATATGTTATTTCCTTCTGTAAACTAAATTGTATTTTAATTATCCAAGACCATCTAAAAAATTTATAGGTTGATATTTTGAGGAAAGTTATACATCATTGTTAAAAGTTCACAAAAAAATTGTTAGACCAAAATATATTATTAAAAATGTCAATTTCACTTTTAACCCCTACGTATAGCTAATTTACTAATTAGGGTTACATTGAATTACAATTGGACGTTATTATGTTAATTTGTCTCTGAATTTGGTGGAATCAAGCTTTAAACATGATAATTACATATTTTCATCACATTAGGGTTTAGTTGAGCATCAAGTTTTAAATTTGAAATTAGGGTTTCTAATTCGGGATTATATAAAAAGTAGGGTGTTACTGGCTCACACCTTATACATTTTATATCTTTAGAAGTTGTTTTATGTCCTTATCTTTGTAGAGTTTGTTTAGGGTTTGTACGTTGTAACTTGATTGATGCTAAAAGATACCCAATTTGACTCATTAATCAAGTGAAACCCTAATAATTTAGTTGCCATGTGCCATAAATTCACATTCAGCATCATTACTTATGAGGTGTTGAAATGAGTTCTCCCTCAGTGGAAGCTCGGAGTCATATACTGTTGAGTATATGCATTTCACATGATTGGTTGTGGTCATAACCTAGCAAGAGAATAGCCGAAGTCGTATCTCAAAGATGTGATACAATGTCTATATATATGATATCTTTGAGGATGGTTGTATTCATACCTTGGGAGGAGTGTGGTGCGATCGTAATTGAGTTTCACTAGCTTTGTGACCTATATACCAAGGCGGATTAGGTTGTTTTGCAGTTGGACTTGACATGTCACTACGGTAGACTAGGACTGATCGAGGATGTGGAGAGATCATAGGAGTTTGTATCCTCCTCGATCTTGTATGGCACTGATTTCACCTTAGCAGTGGTCAGTAGGAGCATGAGTGGTATACCTCATCTCCTCAGGGCATAATAAAAGACGTAATACAATCGTGTAGTATATTTTGCTTAGGGTCAAATATGAATAACATTGGATGAACCTGTTGCCTTATCTTTTTACTGATTTCTTGAATTATAATACGGTAAGAGAAGTCAACTGTTATACATGTTCTTCATATTCCTTCTTAAAATATTAATTGTTCTACTGCTTAGTAGTAATCACCTAGTTTGTTTAAATTGCTTTATTGATTAGATACATATCGTTTAGTTGAATTTGCTCAACCTGTTAAGTATGTTATCTACATGCTTAGTTACTTGTGCTTTCAATAGACGTTGGTGGAGAGTTATATCTCTCATTGGGAGATTTGTCTCACCTTGTGGGCTTCCACATCTTTTAGGTGGTCGAGCATGAGGGAGTAGAGATCGTGTTGTTGAGGCTGAGCATCAAGAGGAGCACTAATTGAGTAAAGGTTGGATGAGCTATTTATGTATTTTGTAGTAGAGTCCTATGTTTCTTCCCTGTACTCTCAGGTCATTGGGGGAGTTTTGTATATGTTTTATATCTAGACATTGTTTTATCCCTATGCCTTTGTTGTACATATATGACATGTATGTATATGTGATAGGTTATCATATGTACAGGTTGTGGCCAGTGTGGTGGATATGTGAAATGGTTTTAATTTTCTGTGATTTTTGGTAATCCGATTTGATTAGTTTTAGATTCTATATTTTATTTTGAGTAATCTCACTTTATGTGGTGTGGGGCATCACAGTTAGGTTGGTATCGGAGCTCTAGGTTTACTAAGTCTACAGGGACATAGGATTAGGGTTTGTGTCTATTCTAGTGTCCTCCAGTCTATCAATGGTTACTTTTGCTTATGTAGAAGAAGAAGAAGAGAGAAAAAAACATGGCTAGATAACACGAATAGCATGTTTTTGAGAGCAATGTCGATGCACCAGGAGTAGGTGCAAGAAGGTAGGAGAGGTTGGATAATGTACCTGAGATGCCCCCGTTAGACCCTTTTGTGGTGGTCAATCCTACTTTTCAGTCCATTTTGGATAGTTTGTGGCCACGATTACACATATGGCAGACAGAATACCCATTCCTCAAGCAAGAGCAATAGTCCCCAACTTGGAATCTTTAGGTTTTGGGAAGACCTTTGAAAGGTTAAGGCTAGTTGGGGCTATGGAGTATGTTGATATGGAATACCCGATAGATGTAGATATTTGGTTGATGGAGCTGGTGAAGTCCTTTAAGATCTTCAACATCCCCTAGGCAGACAAGGTGAAGCATGTTGTGTATATTTTAAAGGAGAGTGTTGGCCATTGGTGGGCCATTAAGGAGGAGAAGAGACTAGGTGTTGAGATTGGTTGGGAGGAGTTTTGATGGGAGTCTGTGAGTCAGCACTTTCCTCAGACCTACCTATATGAGAAGATCAACCACTTTGAGAGGCTTTGGCAAGGATCCATGTCAATCAACGAGGATGACGTGAAGTTTATGGATCTATTGAGATTTTGTCCTCATATGGATACTATAGATCAAGAGAGGATCAAACATTTTGAGAATGGCTTGAGCACAGAGTTGACTGCACTAGCGTCACCCTTGGAGAACCATGAGAAGTTTTCCACATTTGTGGAGTCAGTCAGGAGGGTGGAATAATCCGTTATTGAGAAGTGTGAGAAGAGTGCAAGAAGAGACCGGCACAGTATCAAGGGTAGTCATATGAAGGCTTCAAGAAGCCTAGATTTTCAGCATCACTGACACAACAGAGATCAGTAAGTCAGTCTTAGTGGTCACCTAGTAATAGACATGTAAATTGATATTTGATATCTGCATATTCGATTCACATTCGAGTTTGAAATGGGAGAAAAAAATCAGTATCTGTCATTATTCACATCGGATTTGGATATTAGATATCATATCTGAATATTTTCGGATCGGATATCAGATATAGTACTATCCTCTTTGAAAAATATATGCATCTGACTATATACATATACAACTAAAAATATAATATTTAAGTGGAATTTGTACATAACACAGTATTTGCACAGTTACATATGTGAGCGCGAGCCGCATGCTGCGTTTTGCACCCTGTGGCCTGGATGGGTTAGATAACATCATTTCTTTTATATATTATACAACTAGTGAGTATTCTAGGTTGGTAAACATCCACTCCCGAACCCTACGATGCTACGACCCTCATTTTCTTAGCAAGCTCTTCCGGCAGTAGAGGCACCAGAGATTAAAGATGGGTTCTTCCTCTACCATTCTCAATAGAAAGCCATCAATGGAGATCGAAGGTTTGTTTTCATGAATCTACTCTATGTTCATCCAAAGATGACCATAGATGAGAGTCTACAAATCTTCCCCAACTTCATCCAATAGTGAGCAAAAATCAAAGTTGTGCTCTTCCCCTGGTTTAGCTGTGTGAAGCTTACCCTAGGAAGAAAGGCCATAGTTGGTACTCGATGTCAGGTAAAGAGGGATTCTGCCCCTCAAGGGATATTTAATGGGGCACAATTATGATATATCTACCCATTTGGTCCCCTAATAGGTAGAACTTTTACCGTAAATCTGTAGCATCTGGTCTAACCTTACAATCTTCAGCTACCTGGGAGGTTCAAAAAGCATCTATTGGTTTGAAAACCTTCCTCAAGCTAACTACTGGTGGAGCTAGATTCTGGTATGCCTCCCATATCCATCCTCTTTACTATATAAAGTCTTTAATACTTAGATTTATTGACTTTCTCGTTGAACTATAAAATGGGTTAATAGTAGTTATCTTCCAACGAAAGTAATTACTACTTGACTTGGCTTATTGTTTACAATGTATTCAAATATAGAAGCTCAAGATGACAAGATGGCTATTGGGTGGTTTCTTGTTGATTGTTGGTGTTTGTAAAACAATGTGTGTGACGTTCTTGTTGTAAAAGCACCCAGAATACCATTGATGGTTATGTTTTGTCTAACAAAATATGTGTCTGTGATGGTGGCTCTTATTTACCAATGTGATGTTAAGCTTGTAAAAATATTCATCCTCGATTCAACCCAGTGGTATTTTGGAGAATGAAATCAGAATTTGTTGGTTTTCTTAATGCATATAACTATATATATCTTTCATTTGACACGTAAACAGTACAACTTCTTCCACCAAAGTTGTTGGCACTTAAAAAAATGTTAAAATAGAATGTTGGAGTAAATAGATATCAAATTCAGATATTACCTGAATTTGAACTTTTAAATTTGAATTCGAATTCGGATGACTTTTTTGAAATCCGTCGGATTTCAGATCAAATAACATATATGATGAAAAAATATCAGACTCGGATATAAGATGTGTAGGTACCTGATTCAAATTCGGTCCGTTTACATGCCTACCTTGCAGAGGCAGAGGCTGTAGTTTTTCACCAGCAAGAGCCCACAACACAACGTCAGTGTCAGTGATAGTCTAGGCTAGAGTAAGAGACCATGACTTGCCATAAGTGTGGGAAGGTAGGGCATATGAGGTGAGCTTGTCTTGTAAAAGATGATGAACTGACCCAACAGCCAAGATAGAGTCATCAGGGCTCACATAGACATCAGTTTGGTAGTGGTGGAGGTCGGGGACGTGGACAGACATCAGATGTTGGTTCTTCTGGGAAAGTCAGTACAGAACAAGGGCGATAACAGGAAACGGCTTGATTCTATGCCATGAGTCAGCTAGAAGGAGTGGTCAACCCGTGAGTATTAATAGGTCAAATGCAATTATTTCATTCATATTTGTCTTCTTCTTGGTTTGTATCTATTTTTGTTGACTCGGGTGTGACATGCTCTTCTATCACTTGAGAAGTGATCGATATCCATTCTTTTTGTGTTAGTCATATACATGATAGTCTTTGTTTAGAAACCATGTTGGTTGGTTCTGCCAAGTTGCACGAGGTGTGTTCTTCTTGTGTCCTTTCTTTTTCAGGACATAACATTCAAGTGGATCTCATACCACTTGATATGCACAAATTTGATGTGATCTTTGGAATGGACATCTTGAAGAAGTATCAAGTGGTCTTGGACTATAGTTCCAAGGTGGAGATTCTTGTTGATAGTGATGTGATAGGGATCTTCCAAGGAGATAGGAAGATTCTTTCGACGTGTCTGGTGTCAGCAATGGTGGCCGAGAGGATGATGAGGCAAGGTTGCAAAGCATTCTTGGCGCATGTGGTAGATACCAAGGCAGGGAGTCCAAGTATATAGGAGCTGCCAGTTGTCTATGAGTTCAAGGATGTGTTTCTAGATGAGTTATGTGGTGTTACTCTAGTTTGAGAGATTGACTTTGAGATCAATCTAGTCTCAAGTATGTCACTGATAGCTCAGACATCGTACAAGATGGCTCCAGCTGAGATGGCAAAATTGAAGATACAATTGCAAGAGTTGCTTAAGAAAGGTTTCATCAGTGTGAGTACATCTCCATTGGGTGCTCTCATGTTGTTTGTGAAGAAGAGAGATGGATCCATGAGACTGTGTATATATTATAAATAGTTGAACAAGGTGATGATAAAGAGAAAGTATCCCTTTCCACATATTGATGATCTATTTGTCCAGTTATGAGGTGTTATAGTATTTTCCAAGATAGACCTGAGTTTTGGGTATCACCAGTTGTGGATCAAGGAAATTGGCATACCAAAATCAGCTTTTAGGACATGGTATGGTCATTACAAGTTTGTGGTTATGTCGTTTGGGCTAACCAATGCACCAACATCATTCATGGACTTGATGAACATGGTGTTTTGGCAGAATCTTAGTAATTGCATGGTGGTGTTCATAGATGATATCATGATATACTCCAGAGACAGTCAGCAGCATGAACATCATCTTTGTCAGGCATTAACTGTGTTGAGAAAACATCAGTTGTATGCCAAATTTAGTAAGTGTGAGTTTTGGCTAAAGGAGGTGCCTTTTCTAGGACACATGATATCTGTTGAGGGTATATGTGTGGACCCTAAGAAGGTTGAATCTGTGATAGAGTGGGAGCAGACAAAGACGCCAATAGAAGTCTGTAATTTTTTGTGTTTGGCAGGGTATTACAAAAGGCTCATAAAGAACTTCAACTCAGTCGTGTTACTCCTAACGAAGCTAACAAGGAAAGATGTGCCTTTTGTCTGGAATGACAAGTGTTAGTGTGTCTTCTAGTTGTTAAAGGAGAAGTTGACTAGTGCACCCATACTAGTGTTTCCTGAGCAAGGGAAAGGTTATATCCTCTTTTGTCATGCCTCAAGGAATGGTTTGGGTTGTGTTCTAATTCAAGACAAGAATGTGATTTATTTTGCGTCGTGATAGTTGAAGAAGCATGAGGAGAACTACCCAACCAATGATCTCGAACCTACAAGTGTGGCTCATGCCTTGAAGATCTAGATACACTACCTTTATGGTGATAAGTGTCAGATCTCCACAGATCACCAGAACCTGAAGTACATCTTTTCACAGTAGGAGTTGAACATGCAGTAGCATCGTTGGATGGAGTTAATAAAGTATTATGATTGCACCATTGATTACCATCCAAGAAAGGCAAACATGGTGGCAGATGCCCTGAGAAGAAATTATTTTTCACCGTGATCTACAGACAAAGCACAGTTGTACTCCTTGGTGTGCCATAAGCGAGACATGTTGGTATCCTTACGTCAGATGAACATATAGCTGAAGATTTCTTTGTTAGTTGGATTGTTGGCACAGTTACATGTGAAGCCTACGTTGTGGCAACTGATCAAAGAAGCACAACAGGTTGATACATTAATACAACAAATCCGATTAGAGCACAGCAATGAGAAGTATGATGGCTTCCATGAGGTAGAGGATGGGACAGTATGTTACCACAACAGAGTTGTGGTTCCTGATGTTGACAATTTAAGGAAGATGGTTGTGGAAGAATCTCACTCTTAAATGTATGTTATGCACCCAGGTAGCACCAAGATGTACCATAACTGTTACGACCCCACCTTCTGGTAACCCCCAATTAAGGGAGACCGAGAGGTCGAAGCCACACCCATAACTTCCAGATCAAAGGTTCGGCAATTAACCAAGAACAATTATTAAATTTAAACAGACTAAACTGAAAAGTTGTAAGAAAATAAACTTTTGCATACCTTTTGAAAACTTGGATCTCTAAACTTCTATCCTCTTATGGGTTCTACTCTAACTAATCCTCCTTGTATTTTAATTCATGTATTTTGCAATATGACAATTTACTGTTGTCCTTTTGGCTTGTACCTAAAACACCGACAAACAAAATGTCGGTAAGCCGAAGCTGGTATGTGGGGGAAACAATAATCGTGTAATTATTTATAACAATGTATTGCAGCCAATTACCATTTAACAAACAATTTTACGTTTTAAATATAATTGTGCAATCCATGCATTCCCTATCCTCTGTGTTGTCCCTGCAGTGGACCTGGATGCTACTTTCCTTATAGTAGATCCCCATTAAACCCCTCATGGTCCCACCTATAGGTGAACCAGTTTCTAGGGTTGAGTCACATGGCACTACCCGTAAGTATCCCACTCCTTAACTCATGGCCTGCTAAAGGGTCTCATGGCACTACACTTGGTAGCCCAGTTTCTAACCCACGATAACCTAGACCTTACTCTAGGTTATCCCTTTTTAGCCTTTACAAGCCACAGAGGTGGATTTGGATCGAAGCCAGTTATATTTACATTCAAAGTGATAATCGTAGTCACTTTATAGTTGCATGAAATAAAATGCATCCAACAGTTATTTTCAAGCAACTCATAGAATCGTTCGGGAATCGCCGTGAAACTAAAGTGATTATTAATGACGTAACCACATACATGTTCAGAAGATTTCTCAAGCTAATATCAATTCCAACTAAGAAATAAATCCAAGCAAGTAGTTCAACCACACAATCAAGAATCCGTAAAAACACATGTACTCTATTTACTACACCATTTATCAAGATTCTTTCTATTCAACTTGAAATTGCTTCCTAAGGTTCAGTATCCATTTTAGGGTTTCATTTGCAATTAGGGTTTTACTTCATTTACTATTTTAAACCCTAATTCTATACAATTACTTACAAACCCAAATTTTGGATTAAATGCACACTTAAACATTAATTAAGCCCATTATGCCCCTTTTACATTAAAACTACCATTTTTATCCTTTTAATCCATGACAAGATCATTATGCCCATTTATTATCAATTCATAGTTCATTATGATTTAATTCACATATGAACTCGATATATCATTAATTCTACCTTTTATTCATGAGAAAACCCTAATTACTACATTTAGGGTACTTATCCAGAATTAGGCACTTTTGTATTCAAAATAACTTAGAAACATCATATCTGAGATTATACATGATTTTGAATAACTAAAATCATTAAGAGTCACATAAACTAATATTAGGGTTTCAAGGCCCATTAACGCATAATTATGCACATGAAACTCTAAATTAGGCCAATTAAACACAAAGATCATCTTTTTAGATTTTAATCTCTCTTTTACCAACAACAGGTTATTATCAACTTAACTTGTTTATTGAACTTCACTAAATCTCATGTTTTCCCATATTAAAGTTTTTTATCCCCATTAAACCATGTGCATGATCACAAAAACCCCAAAAAGCAACATACTAATCATCTTTTTATGATTTTACACTTTTCTTTACTCTTAACATGTTAACATTGATCAAAAACAAAATCAAGATTCATCTTGATTGCTTTATCTCTTTTTAGGGTTTTTCCATTATTTAATGCATTAAAATATGCAAAACCCTATACTTCTTGAATAGAATTTACAATTAGGATCTAATATCATTTTTATCATGTTCTACACATTTTTCTTATAAAAAAGCACTACTTATTTGTATTTTTCGGCCAAAGGAATGATTTATAATGAATTAAACAAGATTACACCTTTTTCCTTGAATTTTCGCCTTACATGGATTTTGCGGATAATCTTTGGCCTTTGGATTTCTAGTTGCCTTTGACCCGCCTCGATACAACGCTCCTCCTTACGTGCGCCCACTTAGAGCTTACCAAGAACTCGATCGCCCTCAGTCATCGATCTGTGCCCTGGGTCTACGATGGACCTTGATCGAAGGGCAACTTCCCTTCGTCCCCCACGTGACCCAACCACAGACTCTGCGGTGGTGGCGCGTGGGGAGCTCGTCGGAGCAAGTGGAATCCTTTGACTCCGAGCATGAGGGAGCGAGAGAGGGTGTCATTTAGGTCCTTGAAGGCAAAAGGAGTTGAGAGGGGATAGAATATATAGGATTGGGGTTGATTACCAGGGTTCCCTACCCTCGTCGCCAACTTCCCTTGAGGTGAAAATAGGTGTTTCTTTTATACGCCATGGAAGCACAAGCAAGTAGGGGTTAGAAGGTTCGGAATCCTACCCCAAATCTAACTGGGGCCTTTCCAAGTTCTCACATGAACTGGATCGTGAGAAAAGGGGAGAGGAAAATTCCCCTGTCCAACGTCACCTTTCCTTTACAGACTCAAGGTAGGAGACGCACAGTTGCCGTCGGATCTTGATCCGACAGCTGGCTTCGTCCCAAGATATTTCATTTAATTCGATAATTGTGTGACATTGATGATAATCACAACATTTTAGGGAAATTGTAAAAGCCATAACTCCCAAACCGAGTGTCCAAATAAGCCGAAACTTTAAGGGAAAGTTAATAATAACGTTATCTACCTCTCTACCAAAATTGGGATCATTATCTAAAAGAAAACGTGTCTTTTCTTTGGGTGCAAGATATCACTTAATTATATATTTTTCTCCCCTATTTTCTCTTTCCCTTGTTATTAAATTATTATTCTGAGTTCCTTGACCCTCAAGGAACCTTAATGGCTTGAAATCCCACCTTGGGGATATACCTTAGCCTTTTACTTGTCTTTCATCCATTATTTCCCATTATCTCATTTATTTATTATCAAAATATCCCTTTCTGAGAATTTCTCTTTATCTTTCTTTTTATTTTCCTCATTGGTATTCCTTTTAACATTAGAAATCCTTAGGATACTAAAATTCACCAAGGGTAACTCAATTATACCTCTTTTCACTTATTTCCCACATTTTATCATCGGTTTCAATTATTTTCTTAATAAAGAAATATTTAATTGATCTTTTCTTTTCTTATTGCATTCTCTTTACATCTTTGGACTCCTTGGAAACCAAGGAACCCAAGAGACATGAAATCCACCTTTGGATTACATTCTTTTGCCTTCTAGAGGTTTCCACATCTCTCTTTTCTCAAAAACTCAATTATTCATTTATTAATTGAATTTCCTTGTTATTTGGGCCCAATAGCCAGTAAAGCCCACAACAAAATCATCAAGGCTATTGTAAACGAAATCCATTTATTCAAAACTTTATTGTATCATTATTTGTCCAAATATCTTTAATATGAGAAATTACATTTCTCAGCAAATGAACCCAAAAAATTGGGGTTGTAACATCCTTCCCCTCTTATAGGAATTTTGTCCTCAAAATTCTATCAAGCAAAAAAACAAATCAGAATAAGACTTTTCCATGTCCATCATTGGCCCCTATGTGGCTTTACCTTACCCATGGTGCTTCCAAAGAACCTTTATCATCACATATTCTTTTCTCTGAGTTCTTTCACTCTGGCGTCTATAAACTACACAGGTGACTCAGGTCATTTCAGCCTCCCTTGGGCTCACTAGGTTCATTGCTCAGCACATGGTCTGGGTACCTCACATAGTGCTCTAAATTGGATACCTGGAACTTATCACACATTACTTTATCATGAGGGGTGAGATAAAACTTAACCTTCTCCACCAATCCATCTCAAATGAACCCATGCATTAGGGACTTAGCTCTCTTAGCTGTAACTTAGAGGGGTCATATTTTCATGTCACATATTCTCCCACAGTGAACTACATGTCAGTCTACTTTGCATCTGCTCACGACTCTCATCATCTCTAGGCTCTTTTCAGATATTACACGATCAAAGTGACTTCATCTACATGCACTGTGGTCCTTTTCTAACCATCACGTGGTCCTTTCACCAACATCACCTTACTGAAGTGGTGACTGAAACAACCTCCCTTACAGAGCTTCTTTAAATCCCGATATTGGCTATGGTGGTCATCATCACATATTTCATAGGACAAGAACTGTCTCTAGCTATCACCCTGAACGAGCACATATGCTCTCATCAGACCCCTTTAGTCTGGATCATACTAACCATTAGTTAGGGGTGATAAACTGTACTAACATCGAGTTCTTCATGTACCTACTTCCACCTTTTGGAAGGGAACCTTTAGGTCAAACTCAAGAACCTTTGAACTCACATTATGGTGTAGTTGAACCATCTCTCTCATGGGTAGTTCAACCAGATCTATCCCTTGACAGAACTCTTTCTTTCTCATGTCATCTAGGTAAGGCGATCTACCATAACCCATATTTCATCTCGACCTTCCTTGGTCCAGGGGAGACTTACAACATCCATAGTGATGAACTATCTTGTATATCAATGCACTAGGTTACTGGTGTTCATCCTTCACCCTCGGTTTGCATGGCCATATACCACATGTAACTTTATCTTAGGCATCTAAAGTACTACTGTCACTTATTATCTTGGTAGTACCACGGTGTATGGTGATCTTCAATCATGATTTCCCGTATTTCATGATTCCTCAAGATCGATTCCTCATAAACCCTAAACCACTCTAGTTAGGGTTTCATCACATTCCTTTCCAAAGAAGTGCATTTGAGGTTCTACAACCATCCTTTCATTGCATCAAGGCCTAGGCTGGCTAACCAAACAACCACTAACTTGATCAATAGATTTTGTTACATCTGAGTGTTAGCCGACCACATCTCCTTTCCAAACTTAGGGTTAGCCTAACAACCTCTTCTAGCTTCTAGCCAAACTAGTCAGATATATCTCAACCAGATCATCCATTACCACTTCACATCCTTAGGTATTAGGTAACAATGAAGATATACATTTCCATGCATTTCACTTATCATCTCGAACTCGAACTCTAAGTCTATCTTCATTGAGAACACTCTGAGCTCATCTTCTTGGTGATCAAACTCAACCTTGTATAACTCATATCTCGTGATAAAAACATCCTCATAAGGTGACTACCTCATTCCTCTTAGTGTTTGCAAACCATCCATGTATCATTCACTTTACCAGGGTATGTTATCTTCTCTGCCCCCATATCTCGTGGAAACGTTCCAACCCACATCATCTTTATCCTCGGTGTACGGCGTGCGTACTCTCTTATCTCTCACTCCCATAACAAGAGGAAATAAGCATTTGGTTGCAGTCCAAATATAGATTTCTTCCTATTCTAAGAGTAGAGATGGTACATTCCACCTTGCCAGTACACCTTTAAATCTAAGTTGAAACGTGTCGTTTATGCCTCTATATTACAATCATCTTGATATCAAAGTTACCTCCATGGAAAACTGGTTCTGAACCTACTTGGGTCACCACACAATCCTTGGTCATCTCTTCTAGGTCCATAGGGTGTCAGTACTTTAAGGGTCATCCCTCTTCCCTTATGCATCCAGAGAGTGCCCTACTCATCTGCCCTTTGGGTCCCATGAGTTCATGAAGGTGATCAATCTCCTAACCCATGGCCCTCAGACAATGATAGTTGTTACCTCCTGACCCAATAGTCATGTGCAACTAGGGAATTAGGCAACTCCTACTTCCATCGGTCTTATCCCCACCTGATCCTAGGATAGAATTAGGATTCTATTATAGTACATGTTCAATTTAGAACCTTACCCAAGCCTTCATCATCTCTCTCTGCATTCCTGGGCTGACTTTCATCCTTTCATAAGGGTCATGGTGACCTGCCTACCTTGGTCAGGCCCCATACCAGTTACCTCCATGGTAACACATCCACATGCACTCAGAGATGGTTATCTATGGGTCTATAGGCTCATTCTCATACCATGTACTTTTCACTTAGCTTCTCAAGATCCTATGAGACCTCTTTAGGTTAACTTAAACCAACAAAACTGGTATACACCCTATAAAAAGGTCCCTCTCCCAAGATGGAAGGAAACTACTCCTTGACAACAAGGTCACAAACGCCCTTGGGTCTAGCATGCTTAACCCTAGCAAGTTATGTAAGGCACATGTAGACAACCTACTAAACCATGTTAGGTCTTACATGTTCTCATCCTCCATATTGGATCAAGATCATACCTTCCCATGTCATCAACTTAGCTATGAGGGGTTCATCAAACATACCTTTAAACTTAAGGGGTTTCTCTTTTCCTCCATACATGAGGAGTACCATGCTCGAAACTATAGAAACTTAATTCTCGTCATGAGCATTAGGTACACCACTTCCCCTCTTAGGCCTAGGAACCCTAGGTTCACTTTTGGGTGTCCAACTGCATGCCCAACCTCTTAACCATGAACCAAACATGTCCAAGGTATGTCACGCACTTCCTACCATCCTTCGACTCAAGCAACACTTCAGAGTTTGAGTCCTCCTTAAGGACAACCAACAAGGTACAAGGCCTCACAACCTGTTACCAAACCTCTCTAGGCCTAAGGAACTCTTCTTCCTATCTCAGAATGTAAACACCTATACCACATGCGCATAGGTACCAGAAGAATCATCCTCTTTCTAGGGTTCGGTTCCTCTAAAGGCAACCAAGATATCATCAGCCTCCAGGGATCATGCATGAGGCAACCACTATCATCCACTTAGGTTGCACCATCCTCGACTCCCCACTGTTCCTCACATCTCGGAATCTAGGCCTCCAACCCTCTTTCTTGGGGTCTTGCTCTCTCTCTCTCTCTAGAGCTAACCCCAACCAGCCTCACTATTAGAGGTCCTCTCTTCATGAAGGATCAAGCTCACAAGCATCCCTCCATGTGGGTGAAGCCTATTATGTTTGCTCAAGATCCTCCATAGCCCTGATTGCTTATCTCATAAGCTATTCCCTCATACTCTCCTGGACAAGGTTTCAACCTATTCCTCACACTACTGACACATTCTGGGTGCCTATTATGCCATGCTCATATAAGCTCATGGGGTCTTCATAGGTTCTTCTCTAACATCATCAATGAAGGAGCTATCCTTCACTCTAACATGCACGACCCTTCCCAGGGTTGGGTCGCCAAAGGTGCTAGGTCATCCAACCTCTCATGGCTCATGTGGCATCCCAAAGGTGTGTCCGTCTAAACACCTGATCTATCATGACATCTAACTCATCATGCCATCTCTCTCTCTAACCTTCACTTAGGGTTAGGGTTAACATCATCCTCAGAGGATGTGCCAGGTCTCTACTTGTAATGGAGATCTCTATCTCCAAGGCTAACTCTCTTTATTTATCCTCCTGAAAAGAAGGTCTAGCCTCAGGTCTCTTCTGAGGACATGACAACTTATGTCATACGACCTAAGCATGTATCTATCCTTTAGTTTATGCTTAATATATTAACCTTATGTCCATGTCATCTTATTTACATGCTTTTCATTAATTTGGTGGAGAATTCCTTAAACCTTATCAACTTTACCCATACCTCAAGAGGGTGAGGAGAAGAGAGAAAACCCTAATCCTTAAGGTCCTTAACAGAATTTGCGATGAGAAGGGATGAATAATATGAGAAAGTCGTAAAGGTATCTTATTTCGATTCATACCCTAAGACTTTGGCCAGGCAGTCACAGGGATCCGGGAGTCCTCGTATTCCGACTAGTGGTGTGGAGGAAAATATTGCCAGCCCCCAGTCTTGATCCTTTTCTAGACACCTCTGTATTTTGGATAATCCTCTAATAACTCCCTTGGGTTCTTAGAGTTTGTAAAATTTGATAATTGTTAATGGTTAAGTGAGGAACCTATGCTCTGATACCAAATGTTACAACCCCACCTTGTGGTAACCCCCAATTAAGGGAGACTGAGAGGTCGAAGCCACACCTATAACTTCCGGATCAAAGGTTCGGCAATTAACCAAGAACAATTATTAAGTTTTAATAGACCAAACTGAAAAGTTGTAAGAAAATAAACTTTTGTATACCTTTTGAAAACTTGGATCTCTAAACTTCTATCCTCTTATGGGTTCTACTCTAACTAATCCTCCTTGTATTTTACTTCATGTATTTCGCAATATGACGATTTGATGTTTGTCCTTTTGGCTTGTACCTAAAACGTCGACAAACAAAATGTCGGTCAGCCGAAGCTGGTATGTGGGGGAAACAATAATCGTGTAATTATTTATAACAATGTATTGCAGCCAATTACCATTTAACAAACAATTTTACATTTTAAATATAACTGTGCGATCCATGCATTCCCTATCCTCTGCGTTGTCCATGCAGTGGACCTGGATGCTACTTTCCTTATAGTAGATCCCCATTAAACCCCTCATGGTCCCACCTATAGGTGAACCAGTTTCTAGGGTTGAGTCACATGGCACTACCCGTAAGTATCCCACTCCTTAACTCATGGCCTGCTAAAGGGTCTCATGGCACTACACTTGGTAGCCCAGTTTCTAACCCACGATAACCTAGACCTTACTCTAGGTTATCCCTTTTTAGCCTTTACAAGTCACAGAGTTGGATTCGGATCGAAGCCAGTTATATATACATTCATAGTAATAATCGTAGTCACTTTATAGTTGCATGAAATAAAATGCATCCAATATTTATTTTCAAGCAACTGATAGAACACTCGGGAATCGCTGTGAAACTAAAGTGATTATTCATAGACATAACCACATACCTGTTCAGAAGATTTCTCAAGATAATATCAATTCCAACCAAGAAAGCAATTCAAGCAAGTAGTTCAACCACACAATCAAGAATCCTGAAAAACACATGTACTCTATTTACTACACACTTTATCAAGATTCTTTCTATTCAACTTGAAATTGCTTCCTAAGGTTTCTGTATCCATTTTAGGGTTTCGTTTACAATTAGGGTTTTACTTCATTTACTATTTTAAACCCTAATTTTATGCAATTACATACAAACCCAAATTTCAGATTAAAGGCACACTTAAACATTAATTAACCCCATTATGCCCCTTTTACATTAAAACTACCATTTTTATCCTTTTAATCCATGACAAGATCATTATGCTCATTTATTATCAATTCATAGTTTATTATGATTTAATTCACATATGAACTCGATATATCATTAATTCTACCTTTTATTCATGAGAAAGTCCTAATTACTACATTTAGGGTACTTATCCAGAATTAGGCACTTTTGTATTCGAAATATCTTAGAAACATCATATCTGAGATTTATACATGATTTTGAATAACTAAAATCATTAAGAGTCACATAAACTAATATTAGGGTTTCAAGGCCCATTAACACATAATTATACACATGAAACTCTAAATTAGGCCAATTAAACACAAAGATTGTCTTTTTAGATTTTCTCTCTCTTTTACCAACAACAGGTTATTATCAACTTAACTTGTTTATTGAACTTCACTAAATCTCATGTTTTCCCATATTAAAGTTTTTTATCCCCATTAAACCATGTGCATAATCACAAAAACCCCAAAAAGCAACATATTAATCATCCTTTTATGATTTTACCCTTTTCTTTACTCTTAACATGTTAACATTGATCAAAAACAAAATCAAGATTCATCTTGATGGCTTTTATCTCTTTTTAGGGTTTTTCCATTATTTAATGCATTAAAAGATGCAAAACCCTATACTTCTTGAATAGAATTTACAATTAGGATCTAATATCATTTTTATCATGTTCTACGCATTTTTCTGATAAAAAAGCACTACTTATTTGTATTTTTCGGCCAAAGGAATGATTTATAGTGAATTAAACAAGATCACACCTTTTTCCTTGAATTTTTGACTTACATGGATTTTGCGGATAATCTTTGGCCTTTGGATTTCTGGTTGCCTTTGACCCACCTCAATCCAATGCTCCTCCTTACGTGCTCCCACTTAGACCTTACCAAGAACTCGATTGCCCTCAGCCGTCGATTCGTGCCCTGGGTCTACGATGGACCTTGATCGAAGGGCAACTGCCCTTCGTCCCCCACATGACCCAACTATAGACTCTGCGACGGCGCTGCGTGGGGAGCTCGCCGGAGCAAGTGGAATCCTTTGACTCTGAGCATGAGGGAGCGAGAGAGGGTGTCGTCCAGGTCCTTGAAGGCAAAAGGAGTTGAGAGGGGGTTGATTCCTAGGGTTCCCTGCCCTCGCCGCCAACTGCCCTTGAGGTGAAAATAGGTGTTTCTTTTATACGCCACGGAAGCATAAGCAAGTAGGGGTTAGAAGGTTCGGAATCCTGCCCCGAATCTAACTGGGGCCTTTCCAAGTTCTCACATGAACTGGATCGTGAGAAAAGGGGAGAGGAAAACCCCCCTATCCAACTTCACATTTCCTTTACGGACTCAAGGTAGGAGACGCACAGTTGGCGTCGGATCTTGATCTGACGGCTGGCGTCATCCCAAGATATTTCATTGAATTCGATAATTGTGTGACATTGATGATAATCACAACACTTTAGGGAAATTGTAAAAGTCATAACACCCAAACCGAGTGTCCAAATAAGCCCAAATTTTGAGGGAAAGTTAATCATAATGTTATCTACTTCTCTACCAAAATTGTGATCATTATCTAAAAGAAAACGTGTCTTTTATTTAGGTGCAAGATATCACTTAATTATATATTTTTATCCCCTATTTTCTCTTTCCCTTGCTATTAAATTATTATTCTGAATTCCTTGACCCTCAAGGAACCTTAATGGCTCAGAATCCCATCTTGGGGATATAAATTAGCCTTTTACTTGTCTTTCATCCATTATTTCCCATTATCTCATTTATTTCTTATCAAAATATCCCTTTCTGAGAATTTCTCTTTATCTTTCTTTGTATTTTCCTCATTGATATTCCTTTTAACATTAGAAATCCTTATGATACGAAAATACACCAAGGGTAACTCAATTATACCTCTTTTCACTTATTTCCCACATTTTATCATCGGTTTCAAATTCTTTCTTAATAAAGAAATATTTAATTGATCTTTTCTTTTCTTATTGCATTCTCTTTGCATATTTGGACTCCTTGGAACCCAAGAAACCCAAGAGACACGAAATCCACCTTTGGATTACATTCTTTTGCCTTCTAGAGGTTTCCACATCTCTCTTTTCTCAAAAACTCAATTATTCATTTATTAATTGAATTTCCTTGTTATTTGGGCCCAATAGCCAGTAAAGCCCACAACAAAATCATCAAGGCTATTGTAAACGAAATCCATTTATTCAAAAAATTATTATATCATTATTTTTCCAAATATCTTTAATATGAGATTTTACATTTCTCAGCAAATGAACCCAAAAAATTGGGGTTGTAACAATAACCTTAAAGATATGTATTGGTGGCCTGGCTTGAAACATAACGTGGCTGAGTTCATTGCAAAGTTTGCAGTATGTCAGTAAGTCAAAGTAGAGCACCAGAAGCCTGTAGGAACATTGCAACTATTGCATATACCATAGTGGAAATGTGATCATGTTACGATGCACTTTGTGGTTGGTCTTCCTAGGACAGCCAAAGTTCATGATTCCATTTGGCACTTTCTTCCAGTAAAAATAGCCTACACGGCAGAGAAGCTCGCACAGATATATGTTTATGAGATAGTGTGTTTGCATGGTATGCCATCTACCATTGTGTCGGATAGAGGTCCTCAATTCACCAATCACTTTTAGGAGCTTTTACACACAAATTTGTGTACGTAGTTGAGGTTTAGCATTGTGTTTCACCCGTAGACGAATGGACATTCTGAGAGGATGATACAGACTTTGGAATATTTGTTGTCGGCTTGCTTTTTGTTGTTTTTGGGCAGTTTTGATTTGCACCTCATTCTGATAGAGTTCGCCTATAATAATAGTTATTATAGGAGCATTTATATGGTACTTGTGAGGCATTGTATGGGAGGTGATGTAAGTCTACGTTATGTTTGTATGAGATTGCACTACTACATAACCGGCCTTTAGTGTCAGTTATTTAAGGCCTTTAGTGTCGGTTTTAATGTGACACCTATGTGGGCGCCGCTAAAAGGCCAACCGTTAGGCATCGGTTCTCAAACCGACGCCACAACCTTTCACACGCCAGTAGGGGGTATAGGCGTCGGTTATTAGCTTTGAAACCGACGCCATAAACCTTCACGCCACAGAAAGGGTGCCATCTGGGGCACTATCAGTGTTAGTTTATTAGTGATAACTGACACCATATCACCCGCTGCCACGGTCGTGCTGGCCAGCACGACCGTGTTGTCTGGCTCGCTGCCACGGTTGTGCTGGCCAGCACGGCCGTGGTGTCTGGCCTGCTGCCACGACCATGCTGGCTTGTACGGACGTGGTGTCTAGCCTCATTAGGGAATTTGACGTCAGTTACTAGTAGAGAAACTGACGTCAGAACCATCAGCGTCGATTTATTATTGATAAGTGACGCCACATCACAAGCATTAGGCGTCGGTTATAATTATTTATCCGACGATGTAATCATTTGTCATTGGTTTTAAACAAATAACCGACGCCTATTTCTTGTTTTTTTCTTATCAGTTTGCAGGCCTGTTGTGGCTGGTCGCAGGATGAGAAACCTACAGTTCAGTTATGAACTGCAGGTTTTACGACATCCATTGATATCAGCAAACAAGCCACAAACTTGCAAAATTAACAACATTAATTTTCACACATTTAGCAACCTACAGTTCCATTCGATTTTCACACATGTAGAAACATTCATGTAGCAATTTGCAGTTCCATTCATTTTCACATTCATACATGTAGAAACATTCATATAGCAGCCAGCAGTTTCATTCATTTTCACATTCACACATGTATGAACATTCAGACACGTGTAGAAACATTTAGACATGTAGAAATATTCACACATATTATAATTCAGAAATTCATTTACAAAATATCATTCTTTAGTCATTATTCACTATCAACATCCTAATTATATGTTAAAACTCTCACTACTTGTATGGTTGTTACCCATTCTTCTCTTACATCATTTAATTCTTCCATCGTATAGGGAGCATGTACATCTGGTAAGGCCTTTCCTATAGTGTGGTCAATTTTAAACACATGCAAAGAGAATGATGTATATATATAATTAATAATATATAAATAAGATTGATATATTTCATATTATCTAATGAGACTATATATAATGCCTCAAGAATGGTATCGATGTCCACTGCGGCATATTTGATAATCATGTGCATAAATCGCATCACATAGTATGCACATGCCCATCTGTTGTCTTGTGTAGCACACTATAAATTGAAACATACAAAATATAAAAAAATACAACTAATTAAGCATTGTTCACATAAATAATATGTACATTGCAGTCGGGAACTTACTTCCACGTTCTTCCAAATTATTGGTTGGTTCTTTATCCTGGGGACCTTTCCTCCAGCCTTTTTGAACTCATCTAAAGCCCTACATGTTAATGTAACATAGTACATTGCATAATTAAATAGTAATGTAATAACATATGTTAACGGATATGAAAATGAAATATTTCTCACCGGAATAATGCCATTTTCATTTTGTGTCCATATTTTGAATTCAATTTACTCCCCTTAGGATCTATATAATAGACATTGAACGTCTTGGGGAGAATAACTAGTAACTCCCAATGCATACCACTAGAGGTAAAAAAGTTAAAAATTAATAACTCAAAATCCACAATAAAAATGTAATTTTCTTAAGTCCAAATTATAGGCAAAGTAAACTTACTCCACATTGAATGGAGCTATTATCACCGTCTTCTTATTTTGAGAAAAATTTGTAGAAGCATCACAATAGTATAGTTGAACTAACGGTCTTTAGCTACTAGACTAATCAAAGATGGAATCAAAATCCTACATGTTCGAATGAAAAATCTGCACATATCTTGTCTAAGTAGCTACAAAACATGTATTACGTATGCATTAATAGATAAGAAACCAGATCACCAGATCCTACACAAGGTATATGGATGTATAAGAAGATCTCACCTTATCTATAGCTCTATCACAGATGTATTCAGCCAATCATATCGAAACAACTCCAAAATATCTTGTATAAATAGTTTGCTTTCGTATGATTGACCTGCAGCATCCGCATCTATAGAAATAGTTATAGGGAAATTTATATCATGTTCGCCTAACTATATTGCCATACCCCTACAATTAGGACCTAACGGGACAGGTAGGTCAGGTGGAACCCAACTTGGTAATGTAGGAGGTGGAGGTGGAGGCCTAGATGCTCTGGGTGTCTTCTTTTTAACATGTATATATATAATTTCAGATTAATTGACATCATATACAGACACTAACAATTTAACGTAATATAAATTTACCATACAATTTTAGTATAGAGGGCATCTGCTTTTGGCCACAATATCACTTCATCTTCTGCCTCACCAAGCGTTTCACAATCTGGGTGGGCAAATGGCAATAGAAGATCCATCCAATTGGGGAATATACGTATCGGGCTCACACAAACCCAACCAGCTGGTAATGGAGACCCATGAAACATTTCCCCTGGTAGGGATGGGTAAGCCGATGCCTCTGTAATGACAAATTCTTTACTTTTTAGACGGCATGGCTTCAACCCCTACAAATTTTTGTGTGAAGAATGTTATATACATATATACATTTCATCTTGAAAACATATCATCTTGAAAAGACTAGTTACTATGTCATAAAAATACTTACAGCGGATGTCCTAGGTGGTGGGTCTATAGGATTGCTCCCAACCTCTGCAGTAGGAGTAGAGCGGGATGCCATAGGTACTGTCTGTTGAGTGGCAGTCAGAGATGCCTGCCACTTGCTCATTGCTTCTTTGAGTTTCCTATCAACTATCTTATCTACCTATACATGGATAAAAGAGGTGTTAGCTTCTGATTATTGAATTCTCTTTTATAGTAACATTATAAAGAAAGAATAGGTTACCTATTCTTGTGAAAGTCCCACTTTTGGGACATGTTTGTGTTGGGATGGCCCAAAGAACGCTTTGATGCCCACACCAGCGCCTGCAGCTCTAACACATCTAGGATGCTCTAGGTTACCCAGAGCAACTGTCAATTCATCCCTTGTGCCCTCAGGGATGAACTTGCCTTGTTTCCTCAGCTCGTGAAACTCCCACTAATCGCCAAAACAAAATTTTGTAATTAAGTAAACACCCCAAATAATCAATATTCGAACAATTGATCTAAGAGTTGTATTTTACCATTTTTGCAGCCGCCTCAACAGTTGTGGGCTTCCTTATTTCTCCCTTCTTATTTTGCCTCCCAGCTATCCAAACATCATGGTGAGGCATAGGTGTGCTACCTATAGTAGAGGACTCCTGAGTAGAAGCAGACTGAGCAGTAGACTCAGCCTGTAGTCTTTGGTGAATGCCTGCATACCCCTTTGGACCCATTGTGTTGTCATGCACATTCAGTGCACGCCTTGCTCTTTGCGCCTCACTGAGGGCCTAGTTAGTATGCACATTAATGATTTGGTTAGTAACACTAAATGTTAATCTTGAATAGGTGAATACAATGTATATTAATTAAATTGGGAGTGACGCCTAATACCTTGAATTCATCCGTTTGTCTTGAAGCAACAAACGTGTCCCATTCTTCTTGGTCCAGGAAGTTCCACTGTTCAGTGGTTGTCTTCTTCCTCTTGTCACCTTCTTTTATGTATTCTTGGGTGAGATTTGTCCTATTGTTCCTTAGGACTCTCCCACAGCGTTGCATCACACATTTACGATGCAGCTTTTCATCCAATTCAAATATACTCTGCAAAATAGAATTGTTATTAACTAGTATCCAAAAAATTAGTAATCTACAAAATAGAATTTCAAATAAATAATAATTCACGCATAAATCCTTCCATATTATGTCTTTCTTCCCCTTAGGAACTTTATGCCAAGAATCTATCTTACAACTGCAATGGCTACGAGTAACATACCCAAGATATGAAATAGACGAATTGTGATTCACTCCAATTGCATTTCCTACATTATCAAAATCCACAACAAGTTTGGGTCCATTGTCCCTTTGCACTATTAAATTATTCACCATAGTGATTCCCCTTCTCTTGTCAACTTTTTGGTGCTGCTCATCAAGTGCTTCAGATGGTACATGTGCATCATCAACCTAAAATTTGACAAAATAAACACACTTACAGGATATAACTATAAATGGACATGTAGATATAAATATATGATACATTTTTAAAACTTACATTGTGAGGCGGCGCATTGATTTCCTCACCCTCACAGTAATCATCAGCACGGTCATCAGGAGAATGCTCAGCCATATGAAAGTTCACATTCACATTGTAAAGTTCACATTGTAAAGTAATTCACATTGTAAAGCTCACATTATAAAGTTCACATTCACATTGTAAGGTAATTCACATTGTAAAGTTCACATTGTAAAGTAATTCACATTGTAAAAGTCACATTGTAAAGTTCACATTCACATTGTAAAGTAATTCACATTGTAAAGTTCACATTCAGAAAAATAAAACATATAAAAAATATAAACATGCCTCTAATGTTGCGAATTTTTATCAATTAACAATCCTTCATTGTGATCTCCGCGCACATACAAGTCATCATTAGCTTCAATATTTGCTGGTGTTAGCAACCCAAATGAGAATGGACTGGATTCATCATACTTATCATAGTACTCTTCTTCATCTATAGGATCTTCAATGAACTGTCTTTTACCATGAAGAACAACCAACCATTTATCATTTGCAGGATCATCGATATAAAATACTTATTTCTCCTGTTATGGCAATATGAATGGTTCACCCTTCTCGCCAATCTTTTTAAAGTTCACTAAAGTGAAACCCAATTCATCCACTATAACTCCTTTGGTGTTATCAACCCAATTACATTTGAAGAGCGGAATTCTAAAATCTATGTAGTCAAACTCCCATATGTCTTCAATGACATCGTAATATGACATTTTAGCTTCACGTGGACTCTTATCCTTTGGACTTGCAAAAAGCATAGTCGACGCTTGAAGGGTGACCCCACTGTTTTGGATGACACTCTTATCATCTTGGCGCTTTGTGTAATACGTGAATCCATTAATGTCATACCCTTCATCAGACATAACATTCAATTTTGGTTTAAAGGCGAGGCATTTGATAGTTTCAGTAATATCATCTGGTGTTTGAGATAGTTTATGTAAGACTTTATCTTCAAACCACTTAATAAATGTCTTGTTATGCTCTCTAGCAAGCCACATTGTATTGGCTCGAGGATATTGTCTCTTTACGAAATTGGTATGTTCCTCGATATAAACACTCACTTCGTCCATGTTGTGTAAAATATACAAGTGACCTTGTTCCAACTGCTCACAGCTGATTACTTTCACCTGTGACCCCAAAATTCCTTTTCCAAATTGCTCCTCAATATTCTTGTCATTACCAGGAGTGTCATTACCACTGAGAAAGTCATTGCAAAAATCCATAACCTCTCTCGCCATATAACCCTCAATAATAATCCCTTCATGCCGATAATGGTTTCGAACATCACTTTTAAAAATGCTCATGTATCGTTCAAAGGGATACATCCAATGCAAGAAAACTGGTCCCAACATTTTCACTTCCGTAGTCAAGTGGACAACAAGATGTACCATGATATCAAAGAACGATGGAGGAAAATACATCTCAAGCTGACATAGGGTAACAACCACTTCTCTTTGCAAATTATCGAGAGTATCAGGGTCAATAACTTTGTTGCACAGACTGTTGAAAAAGAAACAAAGTCTAGTGATTGCAAACCTTACACGCTTCAGCAATATAGATCGAATTTCTACAGGCAATATTTGTTGCATTAGAGTGTGATAATCATGAGATTTAAGACCTATCAACTTCAGATCTTTCATTGATACCAATCTACGGATGTTGGACGAGTAACCCTGTGGCACCTTAACATTTACCAAACATTCACAAAAGGCTTTCTTCTCCTTTCTAGACAATGTGTAACAAGCAGGAGGTAAGTATGTTCTCTGATTTCCCATTTCATGTAATTCTGTTAATTCTGACCTTATTCCCATTTCACGTAGGTCCAGCCTGGATTTTATCCCATCTTTAGTCTTACCTGGTATATTCAACAAAGTACCAATGACACTATCATAGACATTTTTCTCAACATGCATGACATCGATAAAATACTTGACTGTCAAAGAACTCCAATAAGGAAGATCCCAAAATATTGACTTCTTCTTGAATAAAGATTTGTCACTCTGTGTGTCCATAGTACATTGTGATCTCTTACCAAATTCATTGACAAATTCTTTTACTCTTTCATAAACAACCTCCCCTGGTATAGGTTTAGGTGCACTCCATTCCTCATTCAATCCATTGAATGTTGTGCGCTTCCTACGATACAGATGGAATTTTGTAAGAAACCTTCGATGACCGAAATATATAGTCTTACCACCATGTTTTAGTCTTGTTGAATCAGTGTTCTCTTCACATATAGGACACGCTTTAGCTCCTTTGACACTATATCCAGACAAATTCCCATATGTTGGAAAGTCATTAATAGTGTAAAACAACATACCATGCAAACGAAATGTCTCTCTTTGTGAAGCATCATAGGTCATCACACCTTCACCCCAGAGTTTCTTTAAGTCATCAATCAGAGGTTCAAGATAAACATTGATATCATTTCCAGGTTGTTTAGGGCCCGATATCAACAAAGACAGCATTACGTACTTATTTTTCATACACAGTCAGGAAGGAAGATTGTATATAACAAGCATGACTGGCCAAGTGCTATGTTGGCTGCTCAATGTCCCGTACAGATTCATCCCATCTGTACAAAGCCCAAGTCTTAGATTCCTGACTTCTTCACCAAATTTAGGGTACAATAGATCAATCTTCTTCCACTATGGGGAATCACACGCATGTCGTAGGATCCCATCATTATTTTTCTTAACATATGTATGCCACCTCAAATTCTTCACATCTATCGAATTGGCAAACAACCATTGAAACTATGATATTATAGGTAGATACCACATCACCTTGGCAGGATAACCAGTTTTGGACTCCCCCGAATTCATCAATTTATACCATGACGCACTGCATTTTAGACAATCTTTCAAATCCACATAGTCATTTTGAAATAATACACAATCATTCGGGCATGCGTGTATCTTCTTGGCATCCATTCTCATTGGGAACAACAATTTTTTTACCTGGTATGTTGAGATTGGCATCTCGTTTCCTTCAGGAAGCATTTCTTTCAACAAAGACAACAATGACGTGAAGCTTTTGTCACTCCATTTATTGTTAGCTTTCAGCTTATACAATCTCAACAGAGAGCTAAGCTTCATAAACTTAGTACAACCTGTGTATAATTATATATCAACATCATGCACAATGTTTCTAAAAATGGGAGGTGGATCGGTGTGCTCTACCCCCACAACTATCCAGCATCGCATCAACGATGTCTACTGGAACTGGTTCATTCACATCTATGTCCTCGGAGGCAATTTCTTCTTCCATACAAGCACTGCTATCGACATCCACTGGTTTTGGGTTTGAAATCTCTCCATGCCAGTGCCATTCTGTATAGCCTTGTATAATCCCGTTGCACATGACATGACTTTTGATTTCGTTACCAGTGCTGACTTTCAAGTTGTTACAGTAATGCCTACATGGACAGTAGAACCTATCTCCAGGTTGTTTCCTATGTTCCTTGGCAAATCTAATAAAGTGGTCAATACCATATATGAACTCTGGGGTGCAGTGATTGCAAATGGACATCCATGATCTATCCATTCTATGATCAAAGAGAAAACAAGTATATATTACAACAAGATTAGGGTCTAGGGTTAACAGATTAGAGTTTTTGCATGGTTAAAACTTTAGGCCAACAAATACATGTGTTGTCATTCTTATATATAATAAATGTGTACCACCTATCCCATTCTTGAACACCTAATCTCACTAGTAAGTGTATAATGTGTATTGGGTTTTCAATAAAATTTCGGCAGCATTTCCCCACTGTTCTCCAAGTACATATGTACTTAGAGAACAAACGGGGAAATGTTGCTGAAATTTTCTTGAAAACGCAATACACATTATACACTTACATCCTAAGTGAGATTAGGTGTTCAAGAACAGTCCCAAACTGGGGACTATCCAAGATTTACTCCTAATGAGTAAATCTTAGATGGGTTTCTAGGCCAACAAATACATGTGTTGTCATTCTTATATATAATAAATGTGTACCACCTATCCCATTCTTCAACACCTAATCTCACTAGTAAGTGTATAATGTGTATTGGGTTTTCAAGAAAATTTCGGCAGCATTCCCCCGTTGTTCTCCAAGTACATATGTACTTAGAGAACAAACAGGGAAATGCTGTCGATATTTTCTTGAAAACCCAATACACATTATACACTTACATCCTAAGTGAGATTAGGTGTTCAAGAATAGTCCCAAACCGGGGACTGTCCAAGATTTACTCCTAATGAGTAAATCTTGGACGGGTTTCTAGGCCAACAAATACATGTGTTGTCATTCTATAACATTGATTTCAACATTTTGAGTGTCCATGAATGTTCATCGTCAAGATAAAGATTACACATAAATTAGTATGACCTAGGGATGGAGAGATTCATAATTGATTTCAAAATTTCAAACTAGCTCATGCATTATCATCAATATACATCATACAATAGGGATTTGTCAGGGTGACACATCACTACAAAATCAGAGATTTAACATTAGGGTTTTAATATCTTACATATATTGATGACAAGATTTCAGCAATATAGTTAATTCAAGATTATGGTGAAATGTGTATTAGGGTTTTAATATCTGAATTCAACATGCATCAAAATTTACAGAATTAGGTCAAGCATTAGTATTGCAAATGTATCATGCTCCCTCCTTACCAAATGGATAAAAACAAGGCCACGACCGTGTGGGCTGGCCACGGCCGTGGTTGTGTTGGCCTACCACGGTTGTGCTGGCCAGCACGGCCTTGTTGCCTAAGGGCAGCACGGTTTTGGTCAGCCAACACAGCCACAGCCGTGACCAGCCCACACGGTTGGGTCCTTGTTGTAATCCATTTGGTAAGGAGAGGGAGCAGGAAGCAGAAGAAGAGGTGGAGGAAAAAGAAGGGCAACGGCCTACCTGGGCAGGAAAGCAGCGGCTTGGAGAGCAGGGGCAAGCACCGGAGCAACACGCGAACCACAGTGAGTAGGAGAAGGAGCAGGAGCAGGCTCAGGCGGCCGGCGAGAAGCTCCATATCAGAGCGGTGGCGCCAACCAGCAGCTAGGTGCAGAGCAGGCACGATGAGCAGAGAGGGCGGGTAAGCAGCTGATCGAGTTACGACGGCGGCCGGCCTGGAGCGCAGCGGCTGGAGGACCAGCAAACGGTGGCGGTGGAGGCGAGCGGCGGCACAGGAGCGGTGAGCAGAGGAATCGTCACCGGACCTTAAACCCTCAATCGAGATGAATGAAACAGATAAAGGGGAAGAGTCTGGCTCGCGCTGTTGTTGTTAACAATAGGCGTCGGTTATTTATAAAAAACTGACACATAAAACTAAAGGTGTCAGTTCTCTAAACACACTGACACCTATTTGCAATGATAGTCGTCAGTTTTTACTACAAAAAAACTGACATCTATATACATATTCTGATTAAAAAAATTGTTCTCGATTAATGACCATAGTCGTCGGTTTCTTTCAAAAACTGACGTTCAAAGGGTGTGAAAAATTTCCTGAGAACAACGTGGGAAAACCCATAAGCGTCAGTCATTGTAGTAAAACTGATGACCAAAATGTGCCCAATGATCTGTCTCGTGAATAATCTTTTGTCATCAGTTTAATAGTTAATAACCGATGCCATATGTTAAATTTTTAGAGGTAATTTTTTTCACTGGAAATTTTGGATTTGGCAGCTAATTTTAGGTGTCGGTTTATTATTAGGGAACTGACACTGAATAAAAGTGATACCCGTCTCTGGTCGCCCTTCACATATAGATGTCGGTTTTTTTATTAAACTGACGCTTTAGGTTTTAGGTGTCAGTGTAATTGTACAACTGATGCCTTTAAAAGTGACGTTATAAGCCATTTCTGTAGTAGTTTTGGTGCATATCAGCTTCTAGGTCCCAAGCTTGTATAGTAGATGACAGAGAAGATCAAAGTGATTTAACAACAATTGAAAGTAGCCCATCATAGGTAGAAGTCATATGTTGATAATCATTGTAGACTGTTGGAGTTCCAAGTAGGGGACAAAGTGTATCTCAAGGTCTCTCCTTGGAAAGGTGTTTTGAGGTTTGGGAAGAAGGATAAGTTGGCTCCCAAGTATATGGGGCCTTACCCTATAGTGGCATGTGTTGGGAAGGTGGCTTATAAGTTGGATTTGCCACCTGAGTTGCATAGGTTTCATCCAGTGTTTCATGTATCTATGTTGAGGAAGTGCTGCCCTGATACTGAGTTGGTTTTGCAACCAATGGAGGTTGAGCTTGATGAGGACATGTCTTATGTGGAGGGTCATCTGTTGATCATGGATTGGAGGATCAATAATTTGAAGAAAAATGATATCATTTTGATTAAGGTTCTATGGCATGATCATGGCATGGAGGAAGCCATGTGGGAGCTTGAGGAAGATATGTGCAGGAAGTACCCATCTCTTTTCCCATAGGATTTAGGGAGCAAAATCCTTATTAGGGGTTTATGGTTGTAATGCACCTGACTAAGCTTAGTGTTTGAGTATGCTTTCTTTGCTTAATAATATGCTTATAACCTTAATCTAATCCTTTGATATGCTTATCTAACATGTGACGATGTTATGTTTCCATTTTGGCCCTGTTTTGATGATGTTTGACTTTGTATGCTTATTTTGGACCAAGTTGCAATTTACCCATGTTGAGGGGTTATATTGAAATTTGTCACATGTTGAGTGTGCCCTTAGTGATTTGGCATCATGAGAGAGAGAATGATTGTTACAACCCCAATTTTGAGCTTATAGGGTTTGAAATGCAACTTCTCTAGTAAAATGTATGATTATGAAAGTTGTATGATTCATGTATAATGAATGGATTTCTTTGATAATATTTCCTTTAAATATATGATTTCATGGACCCTATTGAATTAGTGAGTCCAATGTGATAAAAAGGAAAGAAAAGTTGAAGGAAATCTAAAAATACATAAAAGGGAAAGAAGTTAAGATAATGATGAGAATCATGTGGAATTCTCTAGAAAATGGTGTGAATGACCTTCATGGATTAGGTTTCGAAGCCACTTGGTTAATAATGGTAAAAGAATCCAAATAAAGGAATTAGAAGGAAAAGAGAAAAAATATTAATAAAATATTCCCATTTAAGTGATAACTTGCATATGAAGAAATGTCTCTCATAATTTCCAATTTGAGTCCCAAACTTGGCATACAAGTAGTTTAAGTGATTATGGACTTTCCTCTAAAAATTTGGGATCAAATGGATAAGTAGTTTAGGAGATATGATTTTTGAAAGATTTCCTAAAGTGAGGAGTAATATGGAAATATGCATCAAATGTCATGATTTAAATTAGATTGGGAAACCAGGGACCCAGATCCCTTTGTTTTTCGCGTGGCAGGCCAGCCACTAGATCAAGATCCAAGGGTGACTCAGTCATCATCTACCCCAGACAGAAAAGGAAATATGGGGCACAGTAACCCCAAGAACCATTGCACACCACCTCTATCCTTAATGATTTTTAGCTCCTGGAAACCCTCCCATTGAAACTAGGAGATCCTTTCAGACTCTCCTATCCCATTTTCCTTTGCTTCTGTGTAGGATTGGGATTTCCCCAAATTCCAATTCATCCAGGAAACTAGAGCTTGTGAAGGGTAGACATCCTTACAATCCTGCCTATATAAAGCAAAGAGACCCTTTGGCAAGACCGGAGCATCTTGTCAAGGAGCCGAGGATGTTAGAGGCTCATCCTCTTGCTTCAATTCTGAGCAAAGCTCTGCCTCTTCCCTCTCTTTTCCTCCTTGTGCTTTGTCACAGGTCAAGGCTTAGGACCCCGAGTTTCTCGCCTCCTCCAGCGGATTAAAGGCCACAGGCAAATCCAGCATGGTGGGTGTAGAGGGAACCACACACTCACCTTCGGCTTAGGGGTACAATTGAACAAACCAGTGGCTTGACTCACTAGAGGGACTGCTTTGCATGAAGAATGAGATTGTGGGGAAGGAGACAACCAAGCGTGAAAGGATTCTTCTTCCCTCGAATCGGACATTAGGGAGAGTGGGAACATATGGGTTTTCCCAAAAGGCAACTCACTCAAACACGCTGGCATGACTTGCTAAGGCGGCACGCACCCATTGGTCAGATCCTGGCTTGCATGTGATCAAACCTGGGTGAGGTTGTTGACGTGGCACTCAGTTATTGGCCAAATGGATTTTATCTTGCAAAATTCATAATTAATTATTAGTAACTCAGATGACAATAAGTTGTATATCATTTTTTATTAGAAAAATTCAAGGAATCCAATAAAAATAGAGTTGAAGCCTAAATTTGACTATAGTTCAAAAAGTATATAAAGTTATTATCTTTAATGGTTTTATTTATGAAAACCCCTAATATTTGATGGTAATTATATCTAATGATGTTCCCTAAATATTTTGAATTAAATATTAGTTTGTTGCTAATAAAAGGAATATTTATATCTAAAAAGATGATCTTTGTGCATAATTGGCTCAATTTAGGGTTTCATGTATATGAAAGTGCATTAATGGGCTTAGAAACCCTAATTTAGGTTAATATGATTTTTAATGATTTAATTTCAAAAATCTATGAATAAGACAGAGATATGATGATCATAAGCCAAATCAAGAATAAAGAATCCTTATTATGGATAACTTGAATAATTAGGGTTTTATGATGTAGAAATTTGTTTCACAGTTTATTGGCCTAAAAAGGTAAAGTTTGGGAAAAAGATCTAAGAAACCCTAAGGAAACCCTAATTCAACCTAGAAACCCTAGAAGGGATTTGCAAGTCAATAAAAGAGTTTATGATGAGTATGTAATGATCAGGTAATACATGCTTTTTAGGATTCAAATGTGCTTATGTGATTTGATTGATTGGTTGATTGGACTACATGATTGGATTGGATACTTTGCTTGATTCTTTGAGATCCTCAAATTAGGTATGCGGTTACTTTATGGTTACTCGCTTTAGTTTCACGGTGATTTTTGAGGTTTTATTGATTGCTTGAAAGTAAATGTTTGGATGACTTTATTTCCTGCAATCTATAAAGTGATTACGATTATCATAATATAATTGCTTATGACTTGCCCGAACCTGCATACCATCTCTAGATTTATGATTTATGATTTATGATTTATGAGGACCAAGCCCTAGAGGGAAGGTCATAAGTGGTCAAGCCCTATATGGGAAGACTACAGGGTACCTAGAGAGGTGACCTATAAGGTACATGTGAGAACTCGTTACTTTAAATGAGATTACTCAAAACATAAAACACAATCAAAAACCAATTAACCACATACCCAAAAATATGGGTAAATTAAAACTAATTTCAACGTCAGCACCCACTCAGAAATATTTGCATAAGAGCCCAACATCTTTCTTATATCCATACTATGCCAAGAATTAGATACAAATTGTTCTATCACCTTAGCTACAACATATATACACAAGAGAACAATATTTGTATATGCCACACAAAAAAGCATTAACATGCTAATAAAATTTTGATTCATTTGAAACACCATATACAAACTTTTCATGCGCGGACCTCAGAGCACAGGGATGACTCTAGAACATACTAGACATCTAATCAAATTTCTCAAAGATTCATTACTATACTTCCTCTTTACTTTCATGATTCTGTTGTCATCATTGTCGATTACCTAAAAAAATGTGGCAAACCATAAGGGTGAGACCCATGTCCCAGCAAGAGATATAACCTCTGACGAAGTTTATTGATTACAACATTTTAGGTAATTAAATAGTTTAAGCAGTTTAATCAGATATAATAAATAGGCTCAATAACAGGTATGATTGACAAAATACATAAAGGAGTAGATAATAATTATCATCATTAGCCAAACTATCACCCTTTATCTTGTTGACAATATAAGAAATTCAGTAGCATATGCATATCTAGCATCATGAGCAAGTCTAGTAACATAGAATCTCTATCATTATGAATAAGTCTAGCCCCACATAAGCATAGCTAACAACATTAGCATGTCTAATAGTTCAAACATATTAACATCACAAGAAGAGCTAACAACATAAGCACAACTATCTGCATAAGCATGATTAGTAGTATATGCATCTCTAGTAACAAAACCATGACTATCGTGCTAAACATAACTAACAACATGAGATAGCTAGCATCATGATTATAATCATCGGTAGCAGTATAGTTATCAACATAAGCATGGCTATTGTATGTACGCATCTACAATCTTAGGCATATCCACAACATAAGTATATCTACTATCTCTTAATTGCACTGAGCATCATCTTTATGTAAAGATAAAACAAGGGTTATCATACAATGTGAAACATCATGTATAACCCTAAACAAATATGCTACACGGCTGTATTACATCTTTTATTACGCCATGGGGATTTTGAATTGTACCATTCAAAGTCCAACCGACCCCTACAAAGGGATATTTAGTTCTTTATAAGATCTAGGAGTGTTGATATCCTAATATCTCTTCCCCTCAGTCGGTACGAGTAAAGGGTAGTGACATATCAGTCAAATTGCAAAATAGAGACATATAATCATGTAACTAGCCCAGCTTGGTACAGGTCACGGGTCTAGCATCCAGGGTAATCAAAACCCTCTAATATGAGTTACAACCACAATTTTCCTCAATCACATCAAATGTATGAGGCATGACCATATCCATCCTCCACAACCTGCATTGTGGATGACAAGGATATATCCACAACCTGCCACCCCCACATACTCAACAGTATGCACTCTGAGTTTCCCTTAGAAATACTCGTTTCACCATCCAGCAAGTTCTGACACTGAAAATGGCTCTACGGCACAGGGCACTACATGATTGGAGGTGCACTTGATTCATTATGCCAATTGGGTGAATTAAGGCTACATCAAACAAGTGGACATACAAACCCTAATTCACTTCTAGCAAGCAAATAAATATCGCAACTACAAAATATATGAAATGTGTGAAACATAATTTCTCATATCATCATCACATGGTACTATTCACTCGCCATTAATGAGACCACACTAATCATCATACTATCACAAGATATAAATCATTTTTACAATATCACTGGGTATCAACCCTTATCAACACAAGAAGATTACACCTCATTCAGGGCTCAACCGTGCCCAAAGCTTATAAAGATCATCATACTATCACATGATATAAATCCTTTTCATAATATCACAGGGTATCAGCCCTTATCAACACAAGAGGATTACACCTCATTCAGCGCTCAACCATGTCCAAAGGTCATTAAGACCATCATACTATTCCCTACAAGATCATCATTATCTTTGCATGCCTTATAACAAGGCTCAACAACATCACTTACATATAATACATACAATACACCAGATCAACATAATATTGCATTAATGTGCTAGGAGATATTCATAAACAATCATAGTAGGGTTCTATTAACATTAAGAACATTCCTTTATCACATCAACATGAAGGAATCTAGGCATGATTAACCCTCATCATATTCATAATGCACATGTTTAGCAAAAGAAAGTATCAACCATGTGGCTATGATAACCACCAATTAACAAATTAAGGTTATGATCATATTAAGGAGGTTATTCCACAATCATTCTATCATATTAGAATGTTAAACGTGAATAATTGTCTTTATATATTTGCATTAGAGTTAGTTTCAACAAGATAAATTATATTAATGTTACTAATCGACACTTATACCCAAACCCTAACTCACGGTATCCCCATTGGATCATGGATGCATAAGGTGAAGCATCACCGTCACATTCCATACCATTCTCAAGTATGAACCCAAACATAAATCAAGGTGTAACCATCAGTTTATAGCATACTAGGGTTTCAACAACAATAAGAGAGTATTCCATGATTGTATTAGTCATTCAAGGACTATTCATACCCAATTACCATCATTTAGTTATATTAAATCTAGGTATAACTAGCTATACCTCATTAGAGTTTCATATCAACACAATATGGTTATCATCCATTCTCTGAGTGAATAGGTGAGACTACCTTATTAAGGGTAACCCTCCATTTGTTCCATCATCATTCAACGTGTATCACCATACCACAATGTCACCCATAACCATTGGATGTTTAAAACGTAAGACCATTAGTTGTTTACATAAGTAAACACCTTGGATAAACCACATATGAAGTCCTTGAGTTGTGCTCTAGAAGGATTCACCATTTAACCCTAGACATCCCTTGATTAACAACATTAAAAAGTTCCATTGAGAGTAGGGTAAAACTGCAAGTGATTGTTTATTTTAAACAAGTTGTTAATAAATGAGCTTATTAAGTTGATCTCATAAAGGAAAACATCTAATTCACTTTATTAGGACCAAAATCTTACATTAGGTATCCTTACCATTTATTTTATGAAGAAACATTAAATCTTAACCATTAGGTCAAGTTCATATATTAAAACCATCAATTGTAGTATAGGTCCGACCATTGCATCAAATGGCCCAAGAAACTATTCATCTAAGGCTTAATTGATGATACAACAATATGCTTAACTCACCATAGGTTGTGGAGACCTGATACACCATCAGTAGTGACCATTAAGTCACCATATGTTGTTAGATCAGCATTATAATCATTAATCACCATCGAATATCAAGCTAATGTCACCATTGATTGATAGCATCATTAGGGTACTTAGTTGTTGATCATTAAGATTCTAATTAGGCCAAAGCATGACCTAAGGGGTGAACTTCAGTTGACACCCTTGTTCACCATAATCATTTGTCATGAAGACAACACCATCGTTTGTTGCAATGGTACCACCAATGGGTCATGTGTTTATAGAAGAAATCGGCTTGAAACCCTAAAATTGACCATTGGTTGATAGGTGCTTAGCACCATAGGTTGCCAAACCAACCTGATCCAAGTCATATTAAACCTTAGTAATAATTTACACATGATAAAATGTTCATATAGAACTGAGATAATAATAGAGAATATTATAAAATTTGAAATCCAAAACAAGCATAGCTTTTTAGTGCATGGATCATCATTTTCAAGCAAGAACATGATCTAGAAAGCTTATGGTAAGAAATAAACGTGGAGAAAGTTATAAACCTTGCCTATAATTAGAATATAAACTCCCAAACAGAAGAAAACATGAGCAGGTAGGGTAGTAAATCCAAGCATAAGTTGTGAACTCGTCCATCTAGCACCTTTCTTCAACAAATGAGCAAACCCTAAGCATACGGAGCAAGAAAGGTAGGGTTTTAGAGCTTTAGAGAAATTTCTATCATGGAACAGCAAGGTTCTGACATGTAGAAAGGTAGGAGGAAGGATAACAAGGAAATAAATGTAGGGAATAAGGGGATTCTTACTCTTTTAGGTCAATATCACTAGAAGGAAGCTTTTCAAACCCTAAATGGAAGTCAATTGCAACCCTAGATTCTTTTTCCAAGAAGATCACCTCTTTCTTATTATTTAGATAGGAAATTCACAACAGGACAGAGGGATAATGAAGTTCATAGAAGGAGGTAAGTGGTGGAGATAAAATGGCTCATTTTGGTGCTTAGGGATAAGTATATGAAACTTTAAGATAAAGAAAAAGAAAAAGTTGAAGTTTTAGTATCTTTCCAAGTGTCCATGGCCTTAAACTATTAATAATATACAAGAACACACACAAGAAGCTCCCCCACCATCCATATAAACATGCTTATCCCTTGTTTCTTGAATTTCCAAGCAAAACAAATAATTCATTAGTTGATAGCTACTAAAGGTAGCTCATCCATGAAGGGGTAAACCCTAAAATACCCTTGAGGAAAACACCTTCAAACCAAGGTTTAAATAGGTGCCCCATGGCTCAAAAGCTCAATAATTATGAGATAATATACAAGGAACATAATTAAGTGATAAATTGCAAAGAAAACCTCTCAATTGGGTAAATTGCAGAAAAGTCAAAACGTGCATAAAATTTCATAGCTTGCTCAAACAGTGTCCAAATTGGAAAAAAATTGAAACTTCAGATTTTGCTATGATTTCAAAGAATATAAAAAGGTTATATTAGGGTTATAAGAATTAAATTATGATAATTAAGCTTATTCAACCCACTAAGCAAGTTTAGGGGTCTTACAACTATAAACCCCTAACAGGGATTTCGCCCCTAAAATTCAAGGTACACATAGATGGACACTTCTCATACACATCATCCTCAAATTTACACATGGTTACTTCCATATTATGGTAATGTCACATCACTCTTATAGAGGTCATGTTCTTCTCTTTCAATTCATACATATCTTAACTTGGGTCAACACAAAAAACCCCACATAAAAAGACATTTGCAAACATGGAACATAGAAACTTGTTGTGCCACCTGTACAAATCTAATAGTAACTTTCAACTTTAAATTTTAGTTATCATCCTAAAATTATATCTATTGTATCAACAAACCATCTATCCTTGATAGTGGTCATGCCCAACTATCACTAGACCATACACAACATTATAGAGTCACTTTTATTTTTCCTTCCAAACAACATTTATAGGATCATCATCAAATCTCTCTCTCTCCCTATGAGAGAGGAATACTTGGAATTTTCATTTAATAAACATCACCAACCTTCACATATTTCTCATACTGTTGATACATCTTGGATACTAGGATTCATTACCTTGGTATCCACCTCATGTGCTATAAGGAACTCACATCCTTATCTCATCTACTTTTACCAACATAAAAAATTTCAAAACATATAAGAGGAGTCTCCCAAATTATTGGAAGGATCAAAAGGAAACTCATCACAAACTTAATGATCTTGGAACCATAGTCCAAGAAATCTTATGCTATAATAAGCTTTCCACCCTCATGTTTGCAGTAAATCTACACATACCAAGTAGAAATGATCCACTTGAAATTTGTTCCCTAGAAAGAAAAGACACAAAGGGAAACACACTTCCCATACCATAGCAACATCGTTCAAGGGTCACTAGAAAAAAGGTAACCAATTCTATTTTCATTATGCAAGTTATAGCTTATTATGTATCATTTTACCCTTTTGATTTTGGGTTCCTTTCCATTTGCATAGGAATCATCATGATTAACATATCTGATTACTCCTTACTTGATGACTATTTATCATACTTAGGTATGTTCTCTTATTTTATAATGTTTTTCCACCACTTATCAATAGGTAAATCATCATATTCCACATTTTATTCATTAAATATGGATCATCTTCCTTAATTTCTTTCAAACACCATGATTATTTTACATTAACACTTTCTTACACACATAGGTTGGTCTGAGATTAAATCAGGTTCCACCTTATTCCTTTGTCATTGTTCTCATTTTTCTTCTCATTTTATACTTATCATTGGAGTTCTCTCCATCTTATGTGGATTTCATACCTTGAATCACTTTATAAGCATAGACTTATCTATCTTTTACTTTATTATCATCTTGAATCACATCTTCAAGAACTCATCTTTTCCTTATTTGTATTCAGATTTAGATTTCATAGTGTTGTATCTTTCTCTTATAGTTACCAAACATTCAAGTTTTGATAGATAATGATGCAATTCTCATCTTCTTTAAGGTAGGATTGAGATATTCACACCATGATTTCTTATTCGTTATGCTCTTCAGATTGTCTCAAAATGACTACTTGATCAGAGTAATCAGAAAGATAACAATATAAGAGTTCCATACTTACCTTTTCTTCAATAATTGAATACCTGGCCAGGGTATCCAAATACTGAGACTAGCCAGCATACACCATATTTTTATGTCATATTCCAAATTTGGACATCATCCTAGTCCTAAGTCCTAGTGTCCCTATAGACACAGTGAACCTAAAGCACTGATACCAACTTGTGAGAACCCATTACTCTAAACGAGACTACTCAAAACATAAAACACAAGCAATCACCAATTAACCACATACCCAAAAATATGGGTAAATTAAAACCGATTTCAATGTCAGCACCCGCTCAAAAACATTTGCATAAGATCCCAACATCTTTCTTGTATCCATACTATGCCAAGAATTTGATACAAATTGTTATATCACCTTAGCTACAACATATATACACAAGATAACAATATTTGTATATGCCACACAAACAAGCATTATCATGCTAATAATTTTTGATTCCTTTGAAACACCATATACAAACTTTTCCTGCCCAGACCTGAGAGTACAGGGATGACTCTAGGACACAATAGACATCTAATCAACTTTTTCAAAGATTCATTACTATACTTCCTCTTTACATCTACAATTTTTTTGTTGTCATTGTCAATTACCTAAAAAATGTGGCAAACCACAAGGGTGAGACCCATGTCCCAGTAAGAGATATAACCTCCAACAACATTTATTGATTAAAACATTTTAAGTAATTAAATAGTTTAAGCAGTTTAATCAGATATAACAAATAGGATCAATAGAAAGGATGATTGAAAGAATACATAATGGATCACATAATAATTATCATCATTAGCCAAACTACCACCCTTTATCTTGTTGAAAATATAAGCAATTTGGTATCATATGCATATCTAGCATCACGAGCAAGTCTAGTAACATATAATCTCTATCATTACGAATAAGTCTAGCCACATAAGCATAGCTAACAACATTAGCATGTCTAATAGGTTTAACATATTAACATCATAATAAGAGCTAACAACATAAGCACAACTATCTGCATAAGCATGATTAGCAGTATATGCATCTCTAGTAACAAAGGCATGGCTAGCATGCTAAACATAACTAACAACATGAGATAGCTAGCATCATGATTATAATCACCAGTAGTAGTATAGTTATCAACATAAGCATGGCTACTATATGTATGCATCTACAATCTTAAGCATATCTACAACATAAGTATATCTACCATCTGTTAATTGCACTAAGCATCATCTTTATGTAAAGATAACTAACAAGGGTTATCATCCAATGTGAAACGTCGTTTATAAACCTAAACAAATATGCTACATGGTTGTATTACATCTTTTAGTATACCATGGGGAATTTGAATCATACCATTCAAATTCCTACTGACCCATGCAAAGGGATATTTGGTTCCGTACAAGATCTAGGAGTGTCGATATCCTAAGATCTCTTCCCCTCAGTCAGTATAAGTAAAAAGCAGTGACATATCAGTCAAATGACAAAATAGCGGCATATAATCCTGTAACTATCCCACCTTGGTACAAGTCACGGCGCTAGCATCCAGGGTATTCAAAACCCTCTAATTTGAGGTACAAATGCAGTTGTCCTCAATCACATCAGATGTATGAGGCATGACCATAGCCATCCTCCAAAACCTGCATTGTGGATGACAAGGATATATCCCTCAACCTGACACCCCCATATACTCAACAGTATGCACTCTGAGTTTTCCTTAGGAATACTCATTTCACCATCCAGCAAGTTCTGACACTGAATATGGCTCTACGGCACAGGGCACTACATGATTAGAATTGCACTTGATTTGTTATGCCAATTTGGCGAATTAAGGATGCATCAAACAAGTGGACATACAAACCCTAATTCACTTCTAGCAAGCATATAAATATCACAACTACAAAAGATACAAAATGTGTGATTTCTCATCTCATCATCACATCACACTATTCACTTGCCATTTATGAGACCACACTAGTCGTCATACTATCATAAGATATAAATCCTTTTCACAATATCATATGGTATCAACCCTTATCAACACAAGAGGATTGCACCTCATTCAGGGCTCAACCATGCCTAAAGGTCATTAAAACCATCATACTATCACAGGAAATAAATCCTTTTCACAATATCACAGGGTATCAACCCTTATCAACACAAGAGGATTACACCTCATTCAAGGATCAACCATGCCCAAAGGTCATTAAGACCATCATACTATTCCCTACAAGATCATCATTATCTTTGCATGCCTTATAACAAGGCTCAACAACATCACTTACATATAATAATCCAGATCAACACAATATTGCATTAATGAGCTAGGTGATATTCATAAACAATCATAGTAGGGTTATATTAACATTAAGAACATTCCTTTATTACATTAACATGCAAGGAATCTAGATATGATTAACCCTCATCATATTCATAATGCACATGTTTAGCATAAGAAAGTATCAACCATGTGGCTATGATAACCACCAATTAACAAATTAAGGTTATGATCATATTATGGAGCTTATTCCACCATCATTCCATCATATCAGAATGTTAATCATGAATACTTGTCTTTATCTATTTGCATTAGAGTTAGGTTCAACAAGATAAATTATATTAATGTTACTAATCAACACTTATACCCAAACCCTAACTCACGGCATCCCCATTGGATCATGGATGCATAAGGTGAAGCATCACCATCACATTCCATACCATTCTCAAGTATGAACCCACACATAAATCAAGGTGTAACCATCGGTTTATAGCATACTAGGGTTTCAACAACAATAATAGAGTACTCCATGATTGTACTAGTCATTCAAGGACTATTCATACCCAATTACCATCATTTAGTTATATTAAAGTTGGGTATAACAAGTTATACCTCATTAGGGTTACATATCAACACAATATGGTTATCATACCTTATATTTATATTAGTAAATAGGTAAGACTACCTTATTAATGGTAACCCTCCATTTGTTCCATCATCATTCAACCCATATCACCATACCACAATGTCACCCAAAACCATTGGATGTTTAAAAGGTAAGACCATTGGCTATTTACATAAGTAAACACCTTGGATAAACCATCTATGAAGTCCTTGAGTTGTGATATATAAGGAGTCACCATTTAACCCTAGACATCCCTTGATTAACAACATTAAAAGTTCCATTGAGAGTAGGGTCAAACCACAAGCGATTGTTTATTTAAAACAAGTCATCAATAAATGAGCTTCTTAAGTTGATCTCATAAAGGAAAACATCTTAATCACTTTATGAGGACCAAAATCTTACATTAGGCATCCTTCCAATTTATTGGATGAAGAAACACTAAATCATAACCATTAGGTCAAGTTCATATATTAAAACCATCAATTTTAGTATAGGTTCGACCATTGCATCAAATGACCCAAGAAACCATTGGTCTAAGGCTTAATTGATGATACAACTATATGCTTAACTCACCATAGGTTGTGGAGACCTAATCCACCATTAGTAGTGACCATTAAGTCACCATAGGTTGTTAGATCAGCACTATATTCATTAATTACCATCGAATGTCAAGCTAATGTCACCATTGATTGATAGCATCATTAGGGTACTTAGTTGTTGATCGTTAAGATTCTAATTAGGCCAAAACCTGACCTAAGGGGTGAACTTCATTTGACACCCTTGGTCACCATAATCATTTGTCATGAAGACAACACCATCGTTTGTTGCAATGGTACTACCAATGGGTCATGTGTTTATAGAAGAAATCAGCTTAAAACCCTAAAATTGACCATTGGTTGATAGGTGCTTAGCACCATAGGTTGTCAAACCAACCTGATCAAAGTCATATTATACCTTAGGAATAACGTAAACATGATCACAGGTTCATATATAATTGAAAGAAGAATGGGGAATATTATAAAAATCGAAATCCAAGACAATCATAGCTTTCTAGGGCTTGGATCATCATTTTCAAGCAAGAACATGATCTAGAAAGCTTGTGGTAAGAAATAAATGTGGAGCAAGTTATAAAAATTGCCTCTAATTAGAATATAAACTCACAAACATATGAAAACATGGGCATGTAGGGTAGGAAATCCAAGCATATGTTGTGAACTCATCCATCTAGCACCTTTCTTCATCAAATGAGCAAACCCTAAGCATAAGGAGCAAGAAAGGTAGGGTTTTAGAGCTTTAGAGCAATTTCTACCATGGAACAGCAAGGTTCCGACCTGGAAAAAGGTAGGAGAAGGATAAAAAAAGAAATAAATGGAGGAAAGAAGGGGATTTTTTACTCTTTTAGGTCAAGATCACTAGAAGGAAGCTTTTCAAACCATAAAAGGAAGTCAATTGCAACCCTAGATTCTTTTTCCAAGAAGATTCCCTCTTTCTTCTTCCTTGGACAGGGAATTCATAGTTCCACAGAAGGAGAACGAGGTACATAGAAGGATGGAAGTTGTGGAGAGAAAATGGCTCGTTTTGGTGCTTAGGGATAAGTATATGAAACTTTAAGATAAGGAAAAAGAAAAGGTTGAAGTTCTAGTATCTTTCCAAGTGTCCATGGCCTTAAACTATTAAGAATATACAAACACATACACAAGCATCTCCCCCACCATCCATAGAGACATACTTATCCCTCTTTTCTTGAATGTCCAAGCAAAACAAATAATTCATTATTTGATAGCTACTAAAGGTAGCTCATCCATGAAGGGGTAAACCCTAAAATACCCTTGAGGAAAACACCCTCAAACTAAGGTTTTAATAGGCACCCCATGGCTAAAAAATCTCAATAATGATGAGAGAATATCTGAGGAACATAATTAAAGTGATAAATTGCAGATAAAACTTCTCAATTGGTTAAATTGCAGAAAAGTCCAAAATGTGCATAAAATTTCATAACTTGCTCAAGCATTGTCCATATTGGACCAAACTTGAAACTTAAGCTTGTCTTATAATTTCAAAGCATATAAAAAGGTTAGATTAGGGTTATAAGAATTAAATTATGATAATTAAGCTTATTCAACCCATTAAGCAAGTTTAGGGGTCTTACAACTATAAACCCCTAATAGGGATTTTGCCCCCGAAATCCAAGGTACACATAGATGGACACTTCTCATGCACATCATCCTAAAATTTACACATGGTTACATATTATGGTAATTTCACATCACTCTTATAGAGGTCATGTTCTTCTCTTTCAATTCATACATATCTTATCTTGGGTCAGCATAAAAAACCCCACATAAAAAGACATTTGCAAACATGGAACATAGAAACTTGTTGTGCTACCTGTACAAATCTAATAGTAACTTTTACCTTTAAATTTTAGCTATCATCCTGAAATTATATCTATTGTATCAACAAATCATCTATCCTTGATAGTGGTCTTGCCCGGCTATCACTAGACCATACACAACATTATAGAGTCACTTTTGTTTTTCCTTCCAAACAACATTTATAGGATCATCATCAACTCTCTCTCTCTCTATGGGAGAGGAATACATGGAACGTTCATTTAATAAACATATCCAACCTTCACATATTTCTCATACTGTTGATACATCTTGGATACTAGGATTCATTACCTTGGTATCCACCTCATGTGCTATAAGGAACTCACATCCTTATCTCATCTACTTTTACCAGCATAATAAATTTCAAAACATATAAGAGGAGTATCCCAAATTATTGGAAGGCTTAAAAGCAAACTCATCACAAACTTTATGATCTTGTAACCATATTCCAAGAAACCTTATGCTATAATAAGATATCCACCCTCATGTTTGCAGTGAATCCACATGTACCAAGTGGAAATGATCTACTTGAAAGTTGTGCCCTAGAAAGGAAAGACACAAAGGGAAACACACTTCCCATACCATAGCAACATTGTTCAAGGGTCACTAGCAAAAAGGTAACAAATTCTATTTTCAATATGCAAGTTATAGCTTCTTATGTATCATTTTACCCTTTTAATTATGCAAGTAATCCAATGTGATAACCAAATGTTCACAGCTGGAAACAGCTCCAGTGTGCAGCTATCTGGAAGAGGTGGTTGGGTGGACCATGTAGCCATTGGAAGACTAGACCTGGGTAGCTAACATACAGATACAACCAGACTGGTAGACCAAGTTGGTAACTACCCAGTTTTCCAGCCCAAATCTTAATAGGATGAAAAGTTTGATGGAGAAACCTCAGATTCACCTTTCAGGAAGAGTAAGTGGTAAAGTCCACTACTAGAGTGTTTTAGGGTTCCTGAGGAATCACCCTAGAAGAATCATGTAGTGCAAGAAGCTCATGATTCTAACTACACCGCACACCCTAGTACTGCCAAAATGGTTAAGGTTTGCAGCGGTACCTAAAATTAAGAAGGATATAGAGACATATGTGGCTAGATATCACACATGCTAAAGAGTGAAGGATGAACACCAGTAACATGATGAATTGCTATAGATGGTTGGGAGTTCCCAAGTAGAATAGGAGCATATCACCATGGACCTTGTGGTGAGTCTCCCCAAGACCAAGGGAGGTCATGATGCAATATGGGTTATGGTAGATTGCCTTAACAAGTCAACATGTTTATTTAGAGACCACTACCAATATGACAAGCCTATTTGAGCTATATTTGAGAGATAGTTCGAGTGCATAGTGACCAGAGTTCAAATATTCTTGAGCATGGCCTTAAGTTTACTTCCATGTTGTGGAAGTAGGTACATGAAGAAATTGATACTAGATTGAAGTCCAGTACAACATATCACCCCCTGACTGATGGACAGTCAAGAGAGTATGATCCAGACTTTAGAAGGTCTGATGAGAGCATATGTGCTCATTTGGGTTGGATCGCGGGAGCAGTACCTACACCTAGTTGAGTTTGTTTGTTTTAACAACCACCACAGCCCATATCAGGATGTATGATGCTCTTTATGAGAGGTTGTATTGGCCAGCGCTTCACTAGGATGAGTGTCAGTGAGAGGACCTTGTGGAGGTCAATAAAACCACAGTTGTATGCTGATAAAGTCACTTTGATCGACCAATGGCTGAGAAAGCCCGGGATCGATAGTAGTCATGTGTTGATGCAAAGCAGACTAACCTACACTTATCTGTGGTTGAACATGTGTTTTGAAAATCCGACCACTCTGAGCTTTATCTAAGAATAAAGGGAAGTTGAGTCCCCAATCCATGGGTCCATTTGAGTTTTTGGAACGGATTGGTGGAGATACTTTTATTTAGCCTTACCCCTTAGGATAATATGATGTATGATGTGTTCCATGTAGAGCAATATGTGAGGTACCTAAGCCATGTGCTGAGCATTGAACCTATTGAACTCCAAGGGAGGCTAACTTACCTTGAGTCACCTATGAGGGTACGAGGTACCAAGGTGAGAGAGAGCTCAGGAGTAAAGAATAGAGATGATAGTAGATCTTTGGAAGCATCATGTAGAGGATGAAGCCACATGAGAGCTGAAGATGGACATGGAAAAGTCTTATCCTAATTTTTTTATATGATTGGTGGAATTTAGGATGTTACAACCCCAATTTTTGGATTATAGGGTTTGAAGTGAAATTTCTCCAGTAAAATGTATGATTATGAAAATTGTATGATTTATGTGTAATGTATGGATTTCTTTGATAGTATTTCCTTTAAATATATGATTTTGTGGACTCTGTTGAGTTAGTGAGTCCAATATGATAAAATGGAAAGAAAAGTTGTAGGAAATATAATAATGCATAAAAAGGAAAATAAGTTAAGACAATGATGAGCATCATGTGGAATTCTCTAGAAAGTGGTGTGCATGACCTTCATGGATTAGGTTTTGAATCCACTTTGATTAATAATGGTAAAAGGAATCCAAATAAAGAAAATAGAAGGGAAAGAGAGAAAATATGAATAAAATATGCCTATTTAAGTGATAACTTGCATATGAAGAAAAGTCTATCATACTTTAGAATTTGAGTCCCAAACTTGGCACACAAGTAGTTTAAATCAGTATGGACTTTCCTCTAAAATTGGGGATCAGACAAATAAGTGATTTAGGATATATGATTTTTGAAAGATTTCATAAAGTAAGGAGGAATATTAAAATATGCATTGAATGTCATGATTTAAATTAGATTGGGAAACCAGGGACCCAGATCCCTTTGTTTTTCATGTGGTATGTCAGCCACTAGATCAAGATCAAAGGGGGACTTGGTCATCATACACCCTAGATAGAAAAGGAAAGATGGGGCACAATAACCCCGAGAACCCTTGCACACCACCTCTCTCCTCAATGCTTTTTAGTTCCTAGAAACCCTCCCATTGAAACTGAGAGATCCTTTCATACTCTCTTATCCCCTTTTTCCTTTGCTTTCATGTGGGATTGGGATTTCCCCAAATCCCAGTTCATCTAGGAAACTGGAGCTTATGAAGGGCAGACATCCTTGCAGTCCTTCCTATATAAAGCACAGAGACCCTTTGGCGAGACTGGAGCATCTTGGCAAGGAGTCGAGGATGTTCGAGGCTCGTCCTCTTGCTTCAATTCTAAGCAAAGATATGCCTCTTCCCTCTCTTTTCCTCCTTGTTCTCTGCCACAAGTCAAGGCTTAGGACCCTGAATTTCTCGCCTCCTCCGACGGATTAAAGACCACGGGCGAATCTAGCATGGTGGGGCGGAGGGAATCGCACACTCACATTCGGTTTGGGGGTACAGTTGAACAAAGTCAATTAGTGACTTGACTCGCTGGAGGGACTGCTTTGCATGAATAATGAGATTGTGGGGAAGGAGACGACCAAGCGTGAAAGGATGCTTCTGCCCTCGACTCAGACATTAGGGAGAGTGGGCACATATGGGTTTTCACAGGAGGCAAAACAAACATGCAACCACTACATGCATGCATGAAACCAATGGTGATAAAACCTAGGTGGGGTCTTGATCACTTGGGTCACAACCACTCTAGAGGTCGAGACAAACCTCGAGACATCTTGTCTCGACCGCAACAAAAGGTCACCAAGCAAAACCAGCTTGAGACACTCCACAAGAAGACAACCATCTCAACCAAAAACACCTCAAGACCATCAATGTCGAGACAAACCACACAAGGAACGTGTCTCGGTTGAGACACAACCAAAAACACACATCAAGTTTGAGACAAGGGTCATGACACTCAACAAAGTACACCAAGGTCGACACCAAGCAAACCCTAGAAACCCTAGCATCACCACAAGATGCCACCTCACCAACTAAGGTCCAAAAAGGTGCCCCACAACATCATTGTAATGACCCACTCCTCGATGACCCCCAATTATAGAAGACCAAGAAGCTAGAGCCGCTATCCCAAAACAGGATCAATGGTTTTACAAATAATAAAAAATAATTAATCAATTCTACCACAGACTAAGCTTAAAATAGGATAAAAAAGTACTTTTCACATACATTTCAAAAATAGGAGTTTTAAACTTTACCCAATGTAGATTTTTATCTACCTAAATACTCCAATCTTTATTTAGCTTTATTCTTCAAATATCACTTTAATTGTTTGTCCACTTTCAAGTATTCCTAAAATGCCAACAAACAAAATGTCGGTCTTTATAATGAATATCCTGGTATGTGGTGGCAACCAATATCTTGCACATATTTCATAACAATCTATTCACATCAGATATTGGTTAACAATCAAAGATTACATTTTCATTATAATTTCACAACCATCTTTACTCATCCTCTGGTATACCCTATCTTAGGGTTTCTTCCTTGCAAAGGACTTTAGGCTACCTTCTCCATCCTGAGCTTGGTATCTTATGGGTCACCTCTCTAGGTACTGTTAGATCTAGGGCTCTAGAGGGGATGGGGTGAATAGAGCTTCAAAAATTCTCACAAGATAGATTAGACCTTCAAATTATATCAAACAAAACCAATAGCTTAAGTGAAATTTGAAGTCCTAACTAACAAGCATAGCAAGGATGAGAGAAAATGAAACAAGCACTTGACAAGGTAGTTTAGAGTGGTTCCACTCTCCAAACTAGGAGAGAGTTAATCCACTACCTAGAGAGGTCAACCTCTAGGACTTTACAAGTTCTTTCCTCTATATATTAACCAATAAGAGTTACAACACAAGACCACCAAAGGACTTACCTATCCAATACAAAGTGTCTTCCATCTTACCAAGGACTTACCCACTTTGTAAGAGTCTTCCGCCTTCTTCCAAGGCCTTACCTACTCTTGCACAAGTCTTCAAACTTCAAGGTATTACCCACTATTCTTGGATCTTCAGCCTTTGCCTTCTCCTTCACCTGGAGAAGATTTCACCTCTTCTTCAACCTTGAAGAAGAACAAAAACATCTCCACCTTCACTCGGAATAGCTTGCTTCACCTTTGCTTTATTAAAGAAAGGTGTTGACCCCTCACCCCTACCTTGCTTCCTCCTCCTTGGAGTATATAACCCCTCTCTTCTTCATGCAAGTGATTTTTTTCGACCCTGTTTCTTCTCCCTTCTCTTGTGTTCATCCTTGGAGCTTTGAGGAGCAAGAAGGACTAATCTTGGGTGCTTTGGAGGTCGACCAACCTTGCATGTGGTGCTTTGGATCTTTATCACCTTCCTTGTGGTGATTCCTGGTGGTTCCCTTCTTGGTAAGTGTCTCTTTTCCCTTGATCTCATTTTTCCTTTGGAACCCTACCTTTCTTCTCCCCCTTTATCGGCCTAAGACTGTGTACTATCCATGGTGGTCATTTTTAGAAAGAACTCCTTATCACAAAGGGCCGGGGACTATGTTGTGACAAGGTGGTACCTAAGTGTGAGGACGTTTTCTTCTCTTCTCTCTTCATAATTCTTGGATCGGCTTAGGGTTTCTTACCCTTTTTCTTGAGCATCCTTTTGACCATGGTGTTCTTATTTTTGGAGGTGGTCTTGTAGATGAAGTGTTGACCTTGGTTGGAGCATCATCTTCTTCACCTTCTTCTTTGGAGCCTTCAATCTTGGATCTTGGTTCTCTCCTTAAGGTGGGTTATATAACTCTCTACTTTTTTCTATTACTTGCACCATAATTTTTCTTGCATGCTACTATTTTAATCTCTAAACTTGATGATAGTATGATATATGATGTTATCATATCCTAGGGTTTAAGCCTTGTTATTGATCTCTTGAAAGTAGCTTCACATCTTAAACCCCTAATTCTTGTACCCGTCTTGTTATGTGTTGGTTGAGGTGATTTTTTTTCATACATGCATCATGTTTCTTAGTCTCATAACCATGTTTTTGTTCGTCCTTGGTGTTTTCTTGAGGTGTTGAGTTGGTTTTCTTGAGGTTGAAGCTTGGTCTTCTTCCCCTAGTTGGTTCTTGAAGGTGTTCATGTTGGAGTTTTGTTTTTAAGGTTTTGATACTTATCTTGTTGACCTAGAGGTTATACATTGTCCATATTTTGATAGTGACTTAACCATTCCATTCATATGTATCTAATGTGTGTATTCAAGATTGATTTTAGGTGTTAGGTACATGAAACGGATCAAAAATCAAAATCCCTAATTTGCTCAAGTTCAAGCCAAAAGCTATACAAGTGTGTAATTTAGGAAATCCATGTAAATGACCTTAGAATATTTTTGTAATCACTTGTATTGATGAATTGGCTTGTAACTAAGATGAGAAAATTGATTGGGACACTAAACACCAAGTTTTAATCACTTTTGATGTACTTTAGAAAATTGATCACAGGTAGTCAATCGGTCGAGTTCGAATCTCGACCGATACTCTTGGATCAATTCTCTGAAGAGTGCATCGATCGAGTTGTGGTTTCACATAACTCGAATGATCGAGTAACTGACCAATTCAATTTTTATTGGTCGATCGAGCTTCCTCAGGACAAACTCGACCAATGGTTTGAAAATCAGCGTTGTCTTTTAGTCTATCGGTCGAGTTACCTTTATTGAAACTCGACCGATTGTACTGTATGGAATTTGTAGAAAAAGTGATTGTGACCGTTGGTGAGCTATTTGATCAAAAATAGAGTCATTGCTTTGAGTAAAAACGGCTATATTTTGGCCCAAAGTGTACCCCAACCCAAAGGGGCACCCTCAGCTATAAATAGGACCCCTTGGAGTTCATTCCAAGGTTGCTCATTCACTACATGCTTGGTCCTAGCCTAGTTGAGAGTGTTCTAACCCTTTGAGCCTCTTTCTCTCTCTACCTTCAAGTCAAATTTGTGAGTATGAGTGGGATAGGTTCCTTTATAAGAGAGCTACTCCCTGTATTGATGTAAAGTTCTCCACCTCCATCTTCCTACCCTCTTTCCTTTTGAAGAAAAGGTTGAAGATCTTCTCCGAGTGAAGGAGAAGGAGTTGTTGTTCTCTAAGGTTGAAGAAAGCATGGTGTTCCAAATCTCCAAGTGAAGGAGATAAGCAAGGTGACGCTCAAGAAGAATAGGTAATCCCTTGAAGGCCAAAGACTTGAAGAAGGAGTGGGTAAGTCCATGTTCATGGTTGAAGACTCCACGGTTCAAGTGGGTAAGCTCCTTCTATAGGTTGAAGATTCTTGCTTGAGGTACTAAGCCCTTGGATGAATGTGGTTTTGTCTTGTAATCTTATGATGGAATATAAGAGTACCAAGATTGAAAATCCTAGAGATTAACCACCTCTAGGTAGTGGACTGACATTGCTCCTAGTTAGGATGTGAAACCACTCTGAACCACCTTGTCTAAGTGCATGCTCTTCCTAGTCTCTCACCCTTGCTATGCTTGCTGGTTAAGACATCAAATTGATGTTTGTTTAATTTTCTGCACTTAATATAATTTGGTGGTCTAATCCATTTTGTGAGAATTTTGAAGCTCTATTAACCCCCCCTCCTAGAGTCCTTGATCCAACAAGTGGTATTAGAGCAGGTTTTCTCCAAGTTACTTCTACAAGTAGGAGAAGATGGGTGATTTAGCACTTGGATCCCTCAACTTGGAAGGAAGCTTCTCCATGCAACCTCCGGTCTTCGATGACACAAACTTCCTCTATTGGAAGAGAAGAATGCAGTTCTACCTCCAAGGTGTGAGATATGATATGTGGAAGGCGGTGCACCTCAAGTATGAAGATCCAAAGGGGGAAATCTCCACATGGACGGAAGCCCAAATGAAGCAAGCTCAACCCAATGCCAAAGCAATGAGCATCATCTATGTAGCCCTCACCCCATCCGAGTTAAACCAAGTCTCCTCTTGGGACATTGCACATGAGATTTGGAACAAGCTTTGTCTCACCTATGAAGGAACAGAGCAAGTGAAGGAAGCCAAGATCTACATGCTTGGTGGTCTTCTTGAGAACTTCAAGATGGGTAAGAATGAAAGAGTGGTTGATATGTACACTAGGATCAATGTCATCATCAATGGATTGGTAGCCCTTGGTAGTGTGATGGACAAAGGCACTATAAACTCCAAGATCTTAAGATCTCTTCCAAAGAGATGGGAGCCCAAGGTTACATCCATTGAAGAAGTGTACAAGCTTAGTGAATTGTTAACTGAGGAGCTGGTTGGTAACCTTCAAGCCCATGAACCAAGGCTTGATAAGTAAGAAGAAGAAGAAAAAAAGAGAGAAGAAAAGGAGTCCAAGAAGATCAAGGACACAACCTTCAAAGCTCAAATTGAAGAGATGGTTCGACAGCAACAACTTGCTCTCAAGACCCCTACTCCTTCCTCTCAAGTGAAGATGAAGGCCCAAATGAGCATGAAGCAAACTAATCAAAGGGCAAACACTTCAAGGGGAAGCCTTCTTCATCAACTCCTAGATGTTGTGAGTGTGGCCAAAAGGGCCATTACAAGAGTGACTGCCCCAAGGCTAAGAAGAGCCATCACAAGAGCAGCCACAAGAAAGACAAGGAGTACAAGAGAGAAGGCAAATACAAGAGAAAGGAGAAGAAAGTAAGAAGAAGCAAAGATGCAGCTCATGCAGCTTGGGAGGAGCCTTCCTCAAGCTCTTGAAGCTCTGAAGCTGGAGAATGCCACCTTACTCTCATGGCCTCCACAAGTGAAGATGTAGGTGAGGTAAGTGAGGTAAGTGAAGTCAATTTGCATGAGTTGTCTAAGGAAAATCTTATTGATATGCTTAATGATTGACGGTCATCTTTCACTAAATGCAAATCTAAAAGGAAAAGGTTAGGCAAGATAATAGATGATCTTTATGCTAAAATTGAGATTCTTGATAAAAATGAAAAATTGCTCCTTGATAGCATAGATTCTTTGCAAGGGCAATTTCTTGACCTTGAGCTCCTATATAATGGAGTAGAGGTTGAGAATGGTGTCTATCTTAAGACTATTGCAGATCTTAAGGAAGATAACCAAAGATGCCAAGATGAGATAGATGTTCTTAAAAATGAAAATGTAGAACTTAATCTCATTGATGAAGCTAGGAAGCAAGAAACTCATGCTTATCAAAAGGAAATTCTTTTGCTTAAATCTAAAAATGCTAAGTTGTTTGCTCAAGTTAATGATCTTTCATCTAGACCTATTTTGCAAAGTAATGAGGTAGCTAGCACTACTTTAGAATGTGATTCTTTTCATACTAAAGCCCTCTGTTTAGAGGCCGACCTATTGCATGATAGATATGATCATGCTAGTTTATCTTCTATTGTCATTAACCTTAGTGATGATAATGCTAAGTTAAGAGCTTCTTTGCAAAAGTTTCTTATGGGAAAGAAATCCCTTAATGTTGTTCTAGAACACTCTACCAAACAAATTGGTACTAGTGGTTTAGGATATGATGGGACTTCTCCCACGGGTAAGAACAAGAACAAGAGTAAGGGTAAGAAGAAGAGTGTGTAACTTCCTATCTTCCATGGTTAGACTTCTGACTCTAAGAACCTAATGGTATGTGTTCATTGTAAATGTGATGGTCATTACTCTACTTATTGTCCTTAAAAGTCAAAGGGGACCAACCCAAAGATGAAATGGGTCCCCAAGCTAACCCCGGATCCCAAAGTTTGAGTTGGGTACCGACATCCTTCTTTCATGTAGGTCAAAAGAAGATGGATTGTTGATAGTGGCTGCTCAAAAAATATGATAGGAGAAATAAGCCATTTCAACAAATTCATGAAAAAGAAAGGAGGATCGGTGACCTTCGAGGACAACAAAAAGGGTAAGGTGATAGGTGAGGGTGATGTAGGCAATGACCTTAGTATCAAGAATGTTTTTGTGACATCCCGCCAGCACAAAGACAACGAGATGCCACGCGAAAACGCACGGAACCACCATAAACCACATATTACTGAAAACACGGGTTAATTAAAACCGATTGTGGAAAGCAGATAAAAGAGAACTATTACATCCAGATCCTCAGCCTATAAGGAAACATGCCTTGATATTTGTCCACAGCCTATAGGAGCCAGTGGTCCTATCAGCACAGGAGTTCACCACCTATTTGTGCATACATAACGGGCCACATCAGGTCAGCAGTAGGATATACAAAGCTACATCAGCTATACATTGTAAAACATCATCAAAACACCTCCAAGGACCTGAGAGTATAGGGACGACTCTAGGACTCTACTACAAAACAACCAAAACAACAGCATATCCATCTCTTGCCTCCTACTGCTCTTCTTACTGCTCGGCCGCAACCTCACGACCACCACCATGTCTAGCACGATCACCTAAAAAGGTTGTAAACCAACAGGGTGAGACCCACAGTCCCAGTGAGAAACATAACTCCCCGCCGAAACTATAAAACTTCAAGAAAAGCGGGTAAAGTAGATAACTGATATCAGCAGATCATAAGAGTAGCATCCTGAGCAGAACTTATTTTATTAACAATATTACCAGATATCCAGGAGGCATATAACCAAGTATTCTTTATGGAACATGATTGACAAGATAACCTTTATAAGAACTTATCACAAAATATAAGGATCGTACAAATAACTCCAAGGTATAACTAGATCAACTATACAAGCAAGGCCTTAATCAATGTTCTGTATTTTGCCTTAAGCAATATATTCTATACGGTTAGATTATGATTTATTATGCCCTGAGGAAGTGAGTCATCCCGCTCAAATCTAACCTTCAGCTGCGAAGCCCAAAACTGGTGCCATACAAGGTCATTGGGAGAGCCGGACTCCATGACCTCACATCTTCATGGTTAGTGCACGAAAACCAAAGTAGGACCACAGTTTCTTGCTTGAGTGGCCTCAGCCACAGGGTCAGCTCCGCAGGCCACCCTTTTATAATATTGAGCCATGGGCCTATTCACCATGCTCTATAATCACTGAGACATGGGCTTGTTCACCATGCTATATACACAACCATAGTTGTACTCAAATCTTCCTACTTTTGGTTAGGAGAAACCCCGTATATTCAATAATATGCGCTCCAGGTAATCCCGCAAGATAAACTTGTTTCACCATCACCAGCTACCGACGATGATGGATCTATGGCCATGGCAAACTACATGATATGTTCCACTATAATTAATTAGTATATTTTAAGTGGATTGTTGAGGCAACCAAGTTGTAAAACATAAACAGCATTGAGTTGCATTATTACCATGGGATCTCAATCCCTCATCACAGAATGCCACTGCCTCTCAAGGCTTACATCATCACCATGGGATAGAAATCCCTTATCTCAACATCAGAGGATAACACCTCAACTAGGCACTCAGCCTTTATCAGGTCAACAGACCTTTCACATCATGCAGGTGATACATGTTATCCCATCAATCAAGGATTATCATCATTGAGTGTTACACAGAACACATACACCTCATAGCTCTTACCTGGCTATGAATTCACTTGATTCACATGCATGGTTAGTATGCATATCAAGAAAGATAACTGAAGCACCAAACATAGATCTTTATCATTATCATGCTATTAGGGTTGAAGGTACATGATTGGAACAACATCCATTATGCCTTTATCTTATGAGCATAACATGTATCTTATCATCTTAATGAGCATCAACTTTAGGTATCAAACATATCACTGGTCACAACCTATCATTCATAGCGCATCATCCACAAAGGTGCGGTTATAAGATAATGACTCACCAAAACTAGGGTTTCCGAGCAAGGTGCAACCCTTACCAAAGATACATGCTTACCCTCACTATAGGTGTGGCAGACAGCACATCCCTCACCCAAAGGGGTATCGGGTAGAATTACCTCCCTCACCAAAAGCCTATCGGCCAGGGCACTTAGCCACACATATCGGCCAACCAAGTCATGCACCCATGCACAAAGGATGTCATGCAACCAAGGAGCATAGGTGTATCGTGCAACTAAGGCCAGAAGGGTATCATGCACCCAAGGCAAATATGTGTCGGGCAGCACAACCAGCCCTAACGGCCAAGACCCTATCGCCCATAAAGGTTAGGGTTTCATGTCGGGCATCCACCATCATCATAACGCCCAACAAGCACACTACTGACCTCTTATCCAACTACATCATGTCACTCAAGGAGGGCTTTCATTCAACTAAGTTAATCACAACCATATCGACCAACACTATGGTGCCCATCTAGGGTTTCCCTATCTAAGACTCATATCGGGCAAACCCAAAGCCAACCCATGTCGCCCAAGGCACAAAATAGTGATGTTTACTACGCATCATGTCGGAAAAAGGCATCCAGGGTTCAACACTCCTAAAACCTTTTTGGGTAACAAGGCATATCGCCCAACAACACTAACATGGTGAAGGGGTCCTTTCGGGTAACAAGGTCAATAGAACCCAACTTATCGTATGGCCCAAGACCCAACCCTAGGAGAGGGGTATCGTGCAAAGCACCACAAAAGGGTATCGTGCAAGGCACAAGGACCATATCGGTTTGGTCATCATAAACCTCAAGATCACCATCATCAAACCCTAATAGATCAAGAGAGTTGTCTCACCTCTCAACAACCTTGATTTATGGGATAACATGTATCACCCGTATGATGTGAAAGGTCTATTAACCTGATAAAGGCTGAGTGCCTAGTTGAGGTGTTATCCTTTGATGCTGAGATAAGGGATTGCTATACCATAGTGATGATGTAAACCTTGAGAGGCAGTGGCATTTTGTGATGAGGGATTGAGATCCCATTGTAATAATATAACTCAATGTTGTTTATGTTTTACAACTTGGTTGCTTCAACAATCCACTTAAAATATACTAATTAATTATTGTGGAACATATCATGTAGTTTTCCCTGGCCATAGATCCATCATCGTCGGTAGCTGGTGATGGTGAAATAGGTTTATCCTACGGGATTACCTGGAGTGCATATTGTCGAATATGCAGGGTTTCTCCTAGCCGAAAGTAGGAGGATTTGAGTCGTACAACCACGGTTGTGTATAGAGCATGGTGAATAGGCCCATGGCTCAATGATTATAGAGCATGGTGAACATGCCCATGGCTCAGTATTATAAAAGGGTGGCCTGCGGAGCTGACCCTGTGGCTGAGGCCATTCAAGCAAGAGACTGTGGTCCTACTTTGGTTTTCGTGCACTAACCACGAAGAGGTGAGGTCATGGAGTCTGGCTCTCCCAATGATCTTGTATGGCACCGTTTTTGGGCTTTGCAGCCGAAGGTTGGATTTGAGCGGGACGACTCACTTCTTTAGGGCATAATAAATCATAATACATCCATATAGAATATATTGCTTAAGGCAAAACACAGAACATTAATTGAGGCCGTGCTTGTATAGTTGATTTAGTTATACCTTGTAGTTATTTGTACGATCCTTATTTTTTGTGATAAGTTCTTATAAAGCTTATCTTGTCAATCATGATCCATAAATAATACTTGGTTATATGCCTCCTGGATATCTGGTAAGATTGTTAATAAAATAAGTTATGCTCGGGATGCTGCTCTTATGATCTACTGATATTAGTTATCTTCTTTACCTGCTTTTCCTGAAGTTTTATAGTTTTGGCGGGGAGTTATGTTTCTCGCTAGGACTGTGTGTCTCACCCCATTGGTTTACAACCTTTTTAAGTGATCATGCTAAACGTGGTGGTGGTCGTGAGGTTGCGGTCGAGCAGCAAGAAGAGCAGTAGGAGGCAAGAGATGGATATGCTGCTGTTTTGGTTGTTTTGTAGTAGAGTCCTAGAGTTGTCCATGTACTCTTAGGTATTCAGAGGTGTTTTGATGATGTTTTACGATGTATAACTGATGTAGCTTTGTATATTTTGCTGCTAGCCTGATGTGGCCCATTATGTATGCATAAACATGTGGTGAACTCATGTGCTGACAGGACAGCTAGCTCCTATAGGTTGTGGACAAATATCAAGGCTTGTAAATATTTATATAACATGTTTCCTTGCAGGATGAGGATCTGGATGTAATAGTTCTCTTTTATCTACTTTCCGTAATCAGTTTTAATTAACCTGTGTTTTCGGTAATATGTGGTTTATGGTGGTTCCGTGCGTTTTCACGTGACATCTTGTTGTCTGTGTGCTGGCGGGATGTCACAACAAGTTTGGTATCCGAGCTCTACGTTTGTTGAGTCTACAAGGATCTAGGACTAGGGTTGTGTCTGTTCTTATGAGTTTTCTAGATTTTCTTACAATAACCTTCTGCCCTCAGCGGAAGATAAAGCTTAAAGATGTCTGGAAACCATGAAGAACATGTTTCCAAGAGAAGTGATGATGCATCAGTTGATGGAGAAAGAGTGCATGCACATGAAGATTGGGTGCCTGAGGTCCCACAACTTGACCCAACCATTCTTGAGAACCCTGCCTATCAACACCTTATGGGACAGGTAATGGCGACGATGAATCACATGGTGGATAGATTGGAAGTACCTCCGCCAAGAGCATAGGCTCCCCATGGTGAACCTTCGGGTATTGGGAAGACCTTTGAGTGGCTTCGCTGAGTCAGAGCTTCGGATTATATTGGAATGGATGATCCAATGGATGTAGATCTGTGGCTGACAGGTCTTGAGAAGGCCTTCTGGATCCTTGACATCCCTGAAGTAGACAAAGTCAAGCACATTGTCTACCTTATGAAAGACAGTGCTGGCCACTGGTGGGCCATCGAGGAGGAGAAGCAACCCTGTGAGGTGATCTGTTGGGACATCTTCCGATGGGAGTTCATAAGTCGATACTTTCCAAAGACGTATCTGGATGAGAAGATCAATCAGTTTGAGCGTCTGCACCAAGGATCGATGAGCATCACTGAGTATGAAGCCAAGTTTATGGACCTGTTGAGGTTTTTTCCTCACATGGCGACGACAAATGATGAGAGAATCATACGGTTTGAGAAGGGTTTGAGTGTCGAGCTGTCGATACCTACTGCTGCTCTAGAAAATCGAGAGCAGTTTGCCACATTTGTGGAGTCTTTCCGAAGGATTAAATGATCAGTCAGAGAGAAGAGAAAGACTATGACCAAGAAATGGCCTGCTTAGTTTCAGAAACAAAGGTTTGATAGCCATAAGAAGCCAAGGTTTTCTGCACCCTTTATGAGGCAAGGTTCTAGTGCACCATCACAGTGGTCACCAAGTAAAGGAAAAGGGTGTGGGTATTCACCATCCAGAGCTTACAACACAACTTTATCTGTAGTGACAGGGCCATCTAGGCCGCAGTTAGAGGACAAGTCATGCTATCTCTGTGGACATACTAGGCATTTGAAGTCAAATTGCCCAAGGAAAGATGTGGAAGTGACGCAGTAGACGAGGCAAGACCAACATGGGTCAGATAAACAATAGTTTAGTGGCGCCTGAGGGTGAGGACATGGTCAAGCATCATAGGTAAGATCATCTGCTCAAGGAAGCAAAGGACATGGATAGTAAGCAACAACTCAATTCTATGCTATGAGTCAGCCAGAAGTGGTAGTCAACCCGTGAGTGGTGGCAGGTCAGATGTAGTTATTTCATTCTGATTTGTCTTTTTCTTGCTTTATATCTGTTTTGGTTGACCCGGGTGCTACACAATATTTTATCACTTGTAGTATGCTTGATAGCTGTCTTTTACTTGATAATTGTAAGAAGGATAGCTTGTTGTTAGAAACCCCTCTTGATGGTTCCTTGATGCTTTGAGAGGTGTGTCTGTCCTGTGTTCTATCTTTTTCAGGACACAAGATACAAGTGGATCTTATACCACTTGATATGCATGGATTTGACGTGATCCTTAGAATGTACACCTTAGAAAAGTATAAGGTTGTGTTGGACTATGGTTCCAAGCAAGCAGTGTTTGATGACGATAGTGAGAAGTGGATCTTCCAGGGAGATATAAAGATCCTTTTGACATGTTTAGTATCAGCTATGGTGGCAGAGAAGTTGTTGCAGCAAGGATGTAAGGCTTTCTTAGCTCACGTTGTGGATACCAAGGCAAAAGGTCCTAGCCTTGAGGAGGTTCCTGTTATCTGAGAGTTTGTGAATGTGTTTCCTGATGAGTTCCCTAATGTTCCCCCACCTCAAGAGATTAACTTTGAGATCAATCTAGTACCAGGAACACATCCAATTGCTCAGACACCGTACAGGATGGCTCCAGTCGAGATGGCAGAGCTGAAGAAGCAGTTACAATAGTTGATGGATAAAGGTTTCATTAGACTGAGCACATCACCGTGGGGTGTTATGGTCCTGTTCATAAAGAAGAAGGATGGATCGATGCGTTTGTGCATAGATTACCGGCAGTTGAACAAAGTTACGATCAAGAACAAGTACCCGTTACCGAGGATAGACGATCTATTTGATCAGTTACGAGGTGCCATAGTGTTCTCAAAGATTGATCTACGGTCTGGATATCATCAGTTAAGAATTAAGGATGAGGACATACCAAAGTCAGCTTTTAGGACGAGGTATGGTCACTTTGAGTTCGTGGTTATGCCGTTTGGGCTAATCAATGCGCATGCTGCTTTCATGGATCTGATGAATAGGGTGTTCTGTCCATTTCTAGATCAGTTTGTTGTAGTTTTTATAGATGACATCTTGATCTATAGTCGGGCAGTCAAGAGCATGAACATCATCTTCGATAAGCATTGATTCTTCTACGTCAACACCAGTTGTATGTCAAGTTTAGTAAGTGTGAGTTCTGGTTGAAAGAAGTGACTTTCTTGGGTCATGTGATATCTGTAGAAGGAGTCAGAGTGGACCCTAAGAAGGTGGAGTCAGTTGCATACTGGGAGCAACTGAAGATGCCAATTGAGGTTTGTAGTTTTCTGGGTTTAGCAGGATACTACCGAAGGTTTATAAGAAACTTCAGTGTGATCACGTTGCAGTTGACAAAGTTGACTAGGAAAGATGTACCTTTTGTTTGGGATGATCGTTGTCAAAAAGCTTTCCAAAGTTTGAAAGAGAAGATAACTAGTGCTCCACTGTTGGTGCTACCAGAGCCTGGGAAGGGCTATGTTGTTTTCTATAATGCTTCCAAGAAAGGCTTAGGATGTGTGTTGATGCAGGAAGATCATGTGGTTTCTTTTGCTTCACGACAACTTAAGAAACATGAGGAGAACTATCCGACACATGATTTGGAGCTAGCAGCATTGGTCCATGTGTTAAAGATTTGGAGACACTATCTTTATGGGGAAGTGTGTCAGATCTTTACATATCATAAGAACTTGAAGTACATCTTTTCACAGAGTGAACTGAACATGCGACAACGTCACTGGATGGAGCTGATCAATGATTATGATTGCACCATTGAGTATCATCCTGGTAAAGCGAATGTAGTAGCTGATGTGCTTAGTAGGAAGTCTTCTTCTCTTCCTATGAAGAAGGCACAATTGAGTTCATTGGTATGCCATAGGCGGGATATCTTTGTCTCTTTACGGCAGATGAATGTACAGTTGGAAGTCTCCTTGTTGGCATAGCTGCAAGTAAAGCCTACGTTGAGACAGTAGATCAAAGATGCACAACAAGCAGATGCTTCAGTTTAGTTAATTAAATCAGAGTTTGGTAGCAAAAAGTGTGATGGGTTCCATGAGTCTGAGGATAAACTAGTTTGCTATCATGGTAGGATGGTGGTCCCTGATGTTGATGATCTAAGAAAGCTAGTACTCACGGAAGCACACACATCGATGTATTCTATGCATCCAGGTGTCACCAAGATGTATCATAATCTAAAAGACCTGTATTTGTGGCCTGGCTTGAAGAGAGATGTAGCCGAGTTTGTGGCTAGGTGTGGGGTATGCCAGCAAGTTAAGGCTGAGCATCAGAAGTCGGAAGGTACATTGCAACCCATGCCGATACCATAGTGGAAATGGGATCATATAACCATGGATTTCGTAGTTGGTCTGTCAAGGACAGCTAAGAATCATGATTCCATCTGTGTGATAGTGGATAGATTGACAAAGTCTACTCATTTCATACCTGTGAAGACAACATATACATCAGAGAAGCTTGCTCAAGTGTATGTGGATGAGATAGTGCATTTGCACGGTGTGTCTGCAATGATAGTCTCTGACAGAGGACCCTAGTTCATAGGTCATTTTTGGGAACAATTTCATAAAGCGTTGGGAACGAAGTTGAGGTTCAATACTGCTTTCCACCCACAGACAGATGGACAGTCTGAAAGGACTATTCAGACTTTGGAGGATCTTCTCTAAGTTTGTGTTTTGTAGTTCCTAGGCAATTGGGGCGTGCATCTCAATTTGATAGAGTTTGCCTACAACAATAGTTACCAGCGGAGCATCGACATGGATCCTTATGAGGCTTTATATGGCAGGAAGTGTAGATCTCCTTTGTGCTAGTATGAGTCAGGTGAGTATCAGCTTTTGGGTCCTGAGTTAGTGCAGCAGACAACAGAGAAGATCAAAGTGATACATCAACAGTTGAAAGTGGCACATGACAGATAGAATTTGTATGCAAAAAATTGTCGACGACCCCTAGAGTTCCAGATAGGAGACAAAGTGTATCTCAAGGTCTCACCATGGAAAGGCATGTTGAGGTTTGGACGGAAAGGCAAGTTGGCACCCATGTATATGGGGTCATACCTAGTAATAGAACGTGTTGGCAAGGTAGCTTACCAGTTAGAACTACCACCATAATTGCACAGGTTACATCTGGTGTTCCATGTAAATATGCTGAAGAAAAGTCATCCAGACACAGGGACAGTGATACAACCAGTTGAGGTTGAGCTTGATGAAGACGTGACCTATGAGGAAGGTCCAGTGATGGTTATTGACAAAAGAGTAAAGAAGTTGAAAAGGAAGGACTTGGTGCTTGTGAAGGTTCTTTAACATCATCATGGCATTGAGGAAGCCACATGGGAGCTTGAGGAAGAGATGAGAAGGAAGTATCCCTCACTTTTCTCTTCGAATTTTGGGGGCAAAATCCCTTTGTAGAGGTTTATGGCTTGTAAGGACCCTGACCTTTGTTTTGGGCTTACCCTGTTTGCTTTGCCTAAACCTTGTGTTTAGATGCTTGCTAATGACCTCAAATGGTGATTAGGGTTTGTTTGTGCTTTGTTGAGAGTTGGAGGTGCAACTTGCAAATAACCCAAGTTTTATGATTGATGTGCAAGTTTGACACCTTGAGAGATGTTTCTGTCTCTCCTTGCATTCTCTAGGGTTGTGAGGATGGGTTGGACTCATTGCTTGAGTAGCTTTGGGCTTTGTTTTGCCTTGTTGAGCCTTGTTTGGGCTTTTCCTTGCTTTTTTGGGCCTTGTGTCTGCAAGACCTAGGGGTATCGACCAAGCTTGAGTGTGTCGACCTTGGTGTGTCGGCCATGGTGTATCGGCCAAGGAGGGTGCTAGTGGGTGTGTCGGTTTGCCATGCTGGGCGACACACACCCCTATACCTAGAATCATTTGTGTCACCCCCCTATGGACACTTGGTGTTGGTTGCTTGCATGTGGCAAAAGCTTTGGACATGTGGTGGCGGCGAGCTAGTAGGTGGCTTTGCCCCATGGACAAGTGTTCCTAGGTTGGGCGACACCTTGCCTTAGTTTCCTCTTCACCTTCTTCTATATATGACTCTCCTTTCTCTTGCTTAGGATCCCTTTAGTTCCTTAGCTGCTTCCCTTCTTCCTTGGTGGATGATACCTCCCCTTGGGGAGCTTGGTGGCCGATACACTTGGTAGAGCTAGCTTGGTGGCTGATCTCCTTGGTGGAGTCTTCTTCTTCCTCTAGTGGTGACCGAACCCTAGAGTGTGTCTTGCTTCTCTTCTTGTGGTGAGCATCTTCCCCTCTTTCCTTAGCACATTCTTCTCCTTCTTGCTTGTTCTTCGGTTATGGTGGTTATGAGATTTGCTTTTCTTCTTGTGGTGGCTGAAGGTGGTGTTTGGAGCTTGGAAGCTTGGTGCTAGGAGCTTGGAGCTTGCTTAAGGGGGGTTACATAACTCCTAACCCTAGCTATACTACTTCTTTTTCATGTCGCATGTTTGTATGTCATCTTGATTGGCCATGCATCTTGTTAGATATGTTTCTTGCTCTAGTATGTACCCTTTTATCTTGTTATATATATAGTGGTCATGTTGTGTTCTTGGACCTTGTGACCGAACCTTGAGTTTAGGGTTCATTGGGCAAAACCCCTTTCTCTCCCATTTGTTTTTGAGAAGTGAGTTCGAGCTCTAGTGGTGTAGGCAAAACCCCTCTCTCTTGGTTGTTGAGAGGTGAGTATATGCTCTAGTTTCTTAGGAAATACCCTTCTCTCACCATGGATTTGAGAGGTGAGCCTTGGTTGGACATTGACCTAGTGAAGGTTGGAATCTTGACTGATAAGGGGATGATCCACCTTGTTGCCCGATATGTGATGGAGGTTGTGCAAAACCCCTCTCTCTTGGTCAATAAATATATCATATTCCACCTCACTTTTTATGTTAATTCCTTTCTCTTCCTTTTTGTGTCCTTAATATTGAATATTTGAGAAATTGATGATTGAAGTACATTTTATGCCAATTTGAGGGTTAGATGCACAAAATACCACAAATTTAATTATGGATGGGGTAATTATGCAATTTACCATTAAACCACGAATTTGTTATCTAATGGATAATGTTGGACCTCAATAATTAATTATAATGGATAATAAGTGACTTAATTAGCAATAGTAATTAAATGGTGTATTAAAATCAATTTTCATACCTCACTCTTATTATGGGCTAATTAATTTTACAAATACATGATATTAGTGAGTGGTGAACTCTTGGAATCCAAATCTCGAATTTGGGAACCAAGGGTTGCTTATAAAAGCAACACATAATTTATTTCTCTAGCATTATATTAAAATATGCTTTAATGATCAAAATAATTATTTTGAGCCAAAGGTTGGGGAAAACGCAAATGTAAGTGTATATCATGAATCTAGACGTCATTGGCAACATAGGGTTAAAATTTGGGGTCATTTGGAGTTCATTTGACCTTCCAAATGCATTTAACAAGTTTTCATATAAAGTGTGACATTATTGCAATAATATGTCATTTTCTCATCTTAATTTCTTCCGCTGCTACTATTGACACTTGGTTGTATTTGGACCATGCTTATTTAAAATGGATTTATTATGCATACATCCTTCCATCACAATGTTTTTAATAATTTGATGGATGTATTGTATTTTCCATTAAATTTAAGTAAGGGGGTGATCTCGCCTCCTTATAATGGAAAATACAATACATCCCTCAAATTATTAAAAACATTGTGATGGAAGGATGTATGCATAATAAATCCATTTTAAATAAGCATGGTCCAAATACAACCAAGTGTCAATAGTAGCAGTGGAAGAAAGTAAGATGAGAAAACTAGACTATTACATAGATTGTTCCAAAAGAAGAAGTAGATAAGAATCTAGGCTATTACAAAGCTCTTATTTATAGAATTCATAACATATATTTTTGAGCAAGGTCTTAGCAGCATCAACCTTGTCATGACAACAACTTCACTCCTGCCATGGGTTTCCTTGTGCTTGATCGAGCCCTTGTCTTGGTTCTGGGTGGTTGGGAAGCACCCAGTAAAAGAAAGATAGAAATGTATGTGTCACAACATGATAATGTACAAGAAGCGTATAAGGAATGGAAACATAAATATTTTCTCTACTAAGATTTGTTCAAGAGTATGAGGCATATAAAACAAATAGGATTTCTGCCAAGCATATAAGTCAAATATAGAACGAGCATGATTCATTATTACTAAGCTAAACTAACATAGGGTGAGGCTCCTACCAACCTCAACCAGGAGGAGAGGGGAAATAACATCCCAAACCTCAAAAATATATATAAAGTGGCAGGGGGACTAAAACCCCAGTGCCTATGGCAGGGGGACTAAAACCCCAGTGCCCTGTGGGTGACTTGTACTCATGTACACTATATTAGTTAACTAGTCAAACTATCATTATCATGCTTACAATTCACAATGGCAGAGAATGCAAATAACCTTTATTCAAGTGGGGCCCAATGACCCAAACAATTCCAAGAGATAACCATAAAAGATGTTCATACGACAAGATGTCATATTGGATATTCAAATGAATAGTTTAGGGGCAACATGTATACATCAAGATCTCAATCACATCAACAAGGCAAAGCAAGGCAAGTGGGGTCCCATGACCCATATTCATCAAGGAATAACAATATAGCAAGACTATGCATCATAGTTACAATTTTTCATGTCAAAATAGAAGATGGATGATATTATTAAAAGTATGCCTCATATGAGAAAACTAGGTTAAGCATGAAAGAAATCCCAACTGAGGTGTTAGAATGCACATACCTGATCTTGCTTTCTAGATTATCCCTTAACCACTAAGATGTCAGATCCAAACTCACTTTAACCTAGGTTCAACGGTTAATACATGCATTAGGTTAATTAAAGGCACTTTAAGTGTAAAATATCCATATTTATAAACCATGGGTAAAGGCTTTGGATTTTGGTTCTCAAAACAGCTCCAAATGATCCCTAATAATTTTCTACTCGAGAAAACATATTTTATTGTCAAAAACGGAGTTAAAACACTATTATTATCATTTTACATCACTTTATACATTTAAATTAAGGTTTGAAATCATTATCAGGCTTATGATGGAAATCAGGGTACAAAACTTAAAGATTTGGATTCTACAGGTTTTTAGCTTTCCAACGAGTATTTGTTTGTAATTTTCTGACAACCGAGTGATTTACTATGAATTAAACAAGATTGACTAGCTAATTGCTAAATAGGTAAAAATCTAATTTGAAGTTGACGGATCTGCCCTCGGCTAAAGAACCAGAGAGGAGGGGCGCACGAGGGCAAAATGGTCATTTGGCTGTCATCTTCAACCCCAGGCCGCGCCTAGCCTAGCGGCAGGGTGCAAGCTTTCCCATTTGGGCGATTTTGCGATACTTAACCAAATCAGGTGTTCAGGTACTCGAAACGAAGGTAATCGAACTACGAACTCACCTAACCGATCAATTTTGATGCACGAACCGCCTAGCAACTGGGAGGAGCACCACAAGATCAGCTGCAAAAACTCCACGTCGTCGGCCACACGTGCTTCCTTTGGCGAAATTGATGGTTTGGGCGAGTTGCTAAGGGTCCGACGAAGGCGTGAAGGTAGTATTTTATAGGTGAGCGAGCATGTGGAGCCGTGTGGGATGGGGCCATGAGAGGCCACGGCCGACGGCTCCTGCCATTCTGGCTATGCTGCATCTCACTGGTCGAGTGAGAGCTCAAACGATTTGGGAGCTCACCGCGATCACGTGGGTGAAGAAAATTCTAGAAATGACGGAGAAACGAGGGAGAATGGTGGAGACGAAGCGAGCTGCGGCTGCTCGTTGCTCCTATTGTTAGCCGAAGGTAGGAGATGAAGAGTCAACCCTTGGATCTGATCCGCGTCCACCTTGGACCATTGGATCGTGGCCCATGATGGGCCTCATGCGCGTGACAGCTGAACTTAGGCTTAAATGCGCAGGTTACATGACATATTATTGCAATAATGTCACACTTTATATGAAAACTTGTTAAATGCATTTGGAAGGTCAAATGAACTCCAAATGACCCCAAATATTAACCCTATGTTGCTAATAATGTCTAGATTCATGCTATACACTTAGATTTGCGTTTTTCCCAACCTTTGGCATCCAAATAATTATTTTGATCATTAAAGCATATTTTAATATAATGCTAGAGAAATAAATTATGTGTTGCTTTTATAAGCAACCCTTGGTTCCCAAATTCGAGATTTGGATTCCAAGAGTTCACCACTCACTAATATCATGTATTTGTAAAATTAATTAGCCCGTATTAAGAGTGAGGTATGAAAATTGATTTTAATACACCATTTAATTACTATTGCTAATTAAGTCACTTCTTATCCATTATAATTAATTATTGAGGTCCAACATTATCCATTAGATAACAAATTTGTGGTTTAATGGTAAATTGCATAATTACCCCATCCATAATTAAATTTGTGGTATTTTGTGCATCTAACCCTCAAATTGGCATAAAATGTACTTCAATCATCAATTTCTCAAATATTCAATTTTAAGGACACAAAAAGGAAGAGAAAGGAATTAACATAAAAAGTGAGGTGGAATATAATAATTTTATTGAACTCAGGACGTTACACATCGGATGTAACATGTGCAATTTTGGCGGTAGTTCTAACTAGTAAGCTACCTTGCCAACACATGCTATTATCGGGTATGGCCCCATATACATGGGTGCCAACTTGCCTTTCCATCCAAACCTCAGCATGCCTTTCCATGGTGAGACCTTGAGATACACTTTGTCTCCCACCGGGAACTCTAGGGGTCATCGGTGATTATTTGCATACGACTTATGTCTGTCATGTGCCGCTTTCAACTGTTGTTGTATCACTTTGATCTTCTCTATTGTCTGCTACACTAACTCAGGACCCAAAAGCTGGTACCCGCCCGACTCATACCAGCACAAAGGAGATCTACACTTCCTACCATATAAAGCCTCATAAGGATCCATGTCGATGCTCCACTGGTAACTATTATTGTAGGAGAACTCTATCAAACTGAGATGCATGTCCCACGTACCTAGGAACTGCAAAACACAAGCTCGGAGAAGATCCTCCAAAGTCTGAATAGTCCTTTCAGACTGTCCATCTGTCTGTGGGTGGAAAGTGATATTGAACCTCAACTGCGTTCCCAACGCTTTGTGCAACTATTCCCAAAAATGACTCGTGAACTGGGGTCCTCTGTCAGAGACTATCATTGTGAGCACACCGTGCAAACACACTATCTCATCCACATACACCTGGGCAAGCTTCTCTATTGTATACGTTGGCTTCACATGTATGAAATGAGCAGACTTTGTCAATCTATCCACTGTCACCCAGATGGAATCATGATTCTTAGCTGTCCTCGGCAGACCAACTACGAAATCTATGGTTATATGATCCCATTTCCACTACGGTATTGGCATGGGTTGCAACATACCTGTCGGCTTCTGATGCTCAGCCTTAACTTGCTGGCATACCGTACACCTATAGCCACAAACTCGGCTACATCTCTCTTCAAGCCAGGCCACCAATACAAGTCTTTTAGATTATGATACATCTTGGTGACACCTGGATGCATAGCATACATCGATGTGTGTTCTTCCTCCAGCAATAGCTTTTTCAGATCATCAACATCGAGGACCACCATCCTACCATGATAGCAAACTAGTCCATCCTCGAACTCATGGAACCCATCACACTTTTTGCTGCCAAACTCTGATTTGATTAACTGAACTGAAGCATCTACCTGTTGTGCGTCTTTGATCTACTGTCTCAACGTAGGCTTTACTTGCAGCTATGCCAACAATCCTTCCGACAAGGAGACTTCCAACTGTACATTCATCTGCCGCAAATAGATAAACATATCCCGCCTATGGCATACCAAGGAACTCAACTGTGCCTTCTTCATAGGAAGAGAACAAGACTTTCTGCTAAGCACATCAGCTACTATGTTCACCTTACCAGGATGATACTCAATGGTGCAATCATAATCATTGATCAGCTCCATCCAACGACGTTGTCACATGTTCAGCTCACTCTGCAAGAAGATGTACTTCAAGCTCTTATGATCTGTAAAGATCTGACACACTTCCCCATAAAGATATTGTCTCCAAATATTTAATGCATGGACCACCGCTGCTAGCTCCAAATCATGTGTAGGATAGTTCTCCTCATGTTTCTTAAGCTGTCGTGAAGAAAAAGAAACCACATGATCTTCCTGCATCGGCACACATCCTAAGCCTTTCTTGGAAGCATTGCAGAAAACAACATAGCCCTGCCCAGGCTTTGGCAGCACCAACACTGGAGCACTAGTTAGCTTCTCTTTCAAACTTTGGAAAGCTTGCTGACAACGATCATCCCAAACAAAAGGTACATCCTTCCTGGTCAACTTTGTCAATGGCAACATGATCACAATGAAGTTTCTTATAAACCTTTGGTAGTATCCTGCTAAACCCAGAAAACTACGAACCTCAGTTGGCATCTTCAGTTGCTCCCAGTCTGCAACTGACTCCACCTTCTTAGGGTCCACTCTGACTCCTTCTGCAGATATCACATGACCCAATAAAGTCACTTCTTTCAACCAGAACACACACTTACTAAACTTGGCATACAACTGTTGTTGGCGTAGAAGGGCCAATGCTTGTCAAAGATGTTGTTCATGCTCTTGATTGTCCCCACTATAGATCAAGATGTCATCTATAAAAACTACAACAAACTGATCTAGAAATGGACAAAACACCATGTTCATCATATCCATGAAAGCAACATGCGCATTGGTTAGCTCAAACGGAATAACCACGAACTCAAAGTGACCATACCTCATCTTAAAAGCTGACTTTGGTATGTCCTCGTCCTTAATTCTTAACTGATGATATCCATACCGTAGATCGATCTTTGAGAACACTGTGGCACCTCGTAACTGATCAAACAGATTGTCTATCCTCAGTAACTGGTACTTGTTCTTGATCGTAACTTTGTTCAATTGTCGGTAATCTTTGCACAAATGCATCAATCCATCCTTCTTCTTTACGAATAGGATCGGAGCATCCCACGGTGATGTGCTCAGTCTGATGAAACCTTTATCCAACAACTCTTTTAACTGCTTCCTCAGCTCTGCCATCGGCTAGAGCCATCTTGTACGGTGTCTGAGCAACTGGTTGTGTTACTGGCACCAGATTGATCTCAAAGTCAATCTCTCGAGGTAAGGGAACACTAGGGAACTCATCGAGAAACACATCCGCAAACTCTCGGATAACAGGCACCTCCTCAAGGCTAGGACCTTTTGCCTTGGTATCCACAACGTGAGCTAAGAACGCCTTACATACTTGCTGCATCAACTTCTCTGCCACCATAGCTGATACTAAACATGTCGGAAGGATCTTTCTATCGCCCTGGAAGATACACATCTCACTATCGTCATCAAACACTGCTTGCTTGGAACCATAGTCCAACACAACCTTATACTTTTCTAAGGTGTCCATTCTAAGGATCACGTCAAATCCATGCATATCAAGTGGTATAAGATCCACTTGTGTCTTGTGTCTCAAAAAAGATAGAACACAGGACAGACACACCTCTCGAAACATCAAGGAGCCATTAAGAGGGGTTTCTAACAACAGGCTATCCTTCTTACAACTAATAGGTAAAAGACAACTATCAAGCATACTACAAGTGATAAAAGAGTGTGTAGCACATGGGTCAACAAAAATAGATATAAAGCAAGAAGAAGTCAAATCAGAATGAAATAACTCCATCTGACCTGCCACCACTCGCGGGTTGACTACCGCTTCCGGCTGACTCATAGCATAGAATCGAGCCGTTGCTTGCTGTCCACGTCCTTTGCTTACTTGAGTAGATGATCCTGCCTACAACACTTGACCGTGTCCTCGCCCTCGGGCGCCACTAAACTGTTGTCTATCTGACCCATGTTGGTCTTGCCTTGGCTGCTGCGTCACTTCAAGATCTTTCCTTGGGCAATTTGACTTCAAATGTCTGGTCTGTCCATAGAGATAGCATGACCTGTCCTCTAACTGTGGCCTAGATGGCCCTGTCACTACTACTGAAGCTATGCTGTAATCTCTGGATGGCAAATACCCATGCCCTTTTCCTTTACTTGGTGACCACTGCGATGGTGCACTAGAACCTTACCTCACAAAGGGCGTAGAAAACCTCGGCTTCTTGTATATATCAAACCTTTTTTTATGAAACTAAGCATGCCTTTTCTTGGTCATAGTCTCTCTCTTTTCTCAGACTGATCATTCCATCCTTCAGACAGACTCCACAAATGTGGAAAACTGCTCTCGATTTTCCAAAGAAGCAGTAGGTGTCGACAGCTTGGCACTCAAGCCCTTCTCAAACTATTTGATTCTCTCATCATCTTTCACTTCCATGTGAGTACAAAACCTCAACAGGTCCATAAACTTGGCTTCATACTTAGTGATGCTCGTTGATCCTTGGCACAGACACTCAAACTGGTTGATCTTCTTGTCCATATACGTCTTCGGAAAGTATTGACTTACGAACTCCCACCAGAAGATGTCCCAACAGATCACCTCATAGGGTCACTTCTCCTCCTCAATTTCCCACCAGTGGCTAGCACTACCTTTCAGAAGGTAGACAGCGTGCTTGACTTTGTCTGCTTCGGGGATGTCAAGGATCTGGAAGGCATTCTCGAGACCTCTCAGCCACATATCTGTATCTGCTAGATCAGCCATTCCAGCATAATCCGAAGCTCCGACTGGCCGAAGACGCTCAAAGGTCTTCCCAATACCCGAAGATTCACCATGGGGAGCCTATGCTCTTGGCGGAGGCACTGCCAATCTATCCACCATGTGATTCATCATTGCCATTACCTGTCCCATAAGGTGCTGATAGGCAGGGTTCTCAAGAATGGTTGGGTCAAGTTGTGGGACCTCAGGCACCCAATCTTCATGTGCATGCACTCTTGCTCCATCAACTGATGCAGCATCACTGCTCTTGGAAACATGTTCTTCATGGTTTCCAGACATCTTTAAGCTTTATCTTCCGCTGAGGGCAGAAGGTTATTGTAAGAAAATCTAGAAAACTCACAAGAACAGACACAGCCCTAGTCCTAGATCCTTGTAGACTCAACAAACCTAGAGCTCTGATACCAAACTTGTTGTGACATCCCGCCAGCACACAGACAACAAGATGTCACGTGAAAACGCGCGCAACCACCATAAACCACATATTACCGAAAACACGGGTTAATTAAAACCGATTGCGGAAAGCAGATAAAAGAGAACTATTACATCCAGATCCTCATCCTGCAAGGAAACATGTTATATAAATATTTACAAGCCTTGATATTTGTCCACAACCTATAGGAGCTAGCTGTCTTGTCAGCACAGGAGTTCACCACATGTTTATGCATACATAATGGGCCACATCAGGCTAGTAGCAAAATATACAAAGCTACATCAGTTATACATCGTAAAACATCATCAAAACACCTCTGAAGACCTAAGAGTACAGGGACAACTCTAGGACTCTACTACAAAACAACCAAAACAGCAGCATATCCATCTATTGCCTCCTACTACTCTTCTTGTTGCTCGACCGCAACCTCACGACCACCACCACGTTTAGCATGATCACTTAAAAAGGTTGTAAACCAACGGGGTGAGACACAGAGTCCCAGCGAGAAACATAACTCCCCGCCAAAACTATAAAACTTCAGGAAAAGCAGGTAAAGCAGATAACTGATATCAGTAGATCATAAGAGCAGCATCCTGAGCATAACTTATTTTATTAACAATCTTACCAGATATCCAGGAGGCATATAACCAAGTTTGTCTGCTTCGGTGATGTCAAGGATCTGGAAGGCATTCTCGAGACCTATCAGCCACAGATCTGTATCTGCTAGATCAGCCATTCCAGCATAATCTGAAGCTCTGACTCGGCGAAGCCGCTCAAAGGTCTTCCCAATACCCGAAGATTCACCATGGGGAGCCTATGCTCTTGGCGGAGGCACTGCCAATCTATCCACCATGTGATTCATCATCGCCATTACCTGTCCCATAAGGTGCTGATAGGCAGGGTTCTCAAGAATGGCTGGGTCAAGTTGGGGGACCTCATGCACCTGATCTTCATGTGCCTTCACTCTTGCTCCATCAACTGATGCAACATCACTGCTCTCAGCAGCATGTTCTTCATGGTTTCTAGATATCTTTAAGCATTATCTTCCACTGAGGGCAGAAGGTTATTGTAAGAAAATCTGGAAAACTCACAAGAACAGACACACCCTAGTCCTAGATCCATGTAGAGTTAGCAAACCTAGAGCTCTGATACCAAACTTGTTGTGACATCCCGCCAACACACAGACAACAAGATGCCACGCGAAAATGTGTGGAACCTCCATAAACCACATATTACCGAAAACACGGGTTAATTAAAACCAATTGCGGAAAGCGGATAAAAGAGAACTATTACATCCAGATCCTCATCCTACAAGGAAACATGTTATATAAATATTTATAAGCCTTGATATTTGTCCACAGCCTATAGGATCCAGTTGTCCTATCAGCACAGGAGTTCACCACCTATTTATGCATACATAACGGGTCACATCAGGCCAGCAATAGGATATACAAAGCTACATCATCTATACTTCATAAAACATCATCAAAACACCTTCGAGGACCTGAGAATACATGGACGACTCTAGGACTCTACTACAAAACAACCAAAAAAGCAACATATCCATCTCTTGCCTCCTACTGCTCTTCTTGCTGCTCGGTCGCAACCTCATGACCACCACCACGTCTAGCACGATCACCTAAAAAGGTTGTAAACCAACAGGGTGAGACACACAGTCCCAGAGAGAAACATAACTCCCCGCCGAAACTATAAAACTTCAGGAAAAGTAGGTAAAGCAGATAACTGATATCAGTTGATCATAAGAGCAGCATCCTGAGTAGAACTTATTTTATTAACAATCTTACCAGATATCCAGGAGGCATATAACCAAGTATTCTTTGTGGAACATGATTGAGAAGATAAGCTTTATAAGAACTTATCACAAAGGATAAGGATCGTACAAATAACTGCAAGGTATAACTAGATCAACTATACAAGCAAGGCCTCAATCAATGTTTCGTGTTTTGCCTTAAGCAATATATTCTATACAGCTGGATTATAATTTATTATGCCATGAGGAAGTGAGTCATCCTACTCAAATACAACCTTCGGATGCGAAGCCCAAAACCAGTGCCATACAAGGTCATTGGGAGAGTCAGACTCCATGACCTCACCTCTTTGTGGTTAGTGCACGAAAACCAAAGTAGGACCGCAATCTCTTGCTTGAGTGGCCTCAGCCACAGGGTCAGCTCCGCAGGCCACCCTTTTATAATACTAAGTGATGGGCCTATTCACCATGCTCTATAATCACTGAGCCATGCGCATGTTCACCATGCTCTATACACAGCCGCAGTTGTACTCAAATCCTCCTACTTTCGGCTAGGAGAAACCCCGCATATTCAACAATATGCACTCCAGGTAATCCCGTAGGATAAACCTGTTTCACCATCACTAGCGACTGACGATGATTGATCTATGGACATGGAAAACTACATGATATGTTCCAATATAATTAATTAGTATATTTTAAGTGGATTGTTGAGGCAACCAAGTTGTAAAACATAAATTGTATTGAGTTACATTATTACCACGGGATCTCAATCCCTCATCATAGAATGTCACTGCCTCTCAAGGCTTACATCATCACCATGGGATAGCAATCCCTTATCTTAGCATCAGAGGATAACACCTCAACTAGGCACTCGGCCTTTATCAGGTCAACAGACCTTTCACATCATACGGGTGATACATGTTATCCCATCAATCAAGGATTATCATCATTGAGTGTTATATAGAACACATACACCTCATAGCTCTTACCTGGCTATGAATTCACTTGATTCACCTGCATGGTTAGTATGCATATCACGAGAGATAACTGAATCACCAAACATAGATCTTTATAATTATCATGCTATTAGGGTTGAAGGTACATGATTGGAACAACATCCACTGTGCCTTTATCTTATGATCATAACATGTATCTTATCATTTTACTGAGCATCAACTTTAGGTGTTAAACATCTCACTGGTCACAACCTATCATTCATAACTCATCATCCACAAAGGTGTAGTTACAAGATAACGAATCACCAAAACTAGGGTTTCCAAGCTACGTGCAACCCTTACCAAAGATACTGCCTACCCTCACTATAGGTGTGGAAGGCAGTGCATCCCTCACCCAAAGGGGTATCGGGTAGGATTACCTCTCTCACCAAAAGCCTATCGCCCGGGGCACTTATCCACACATATCAGCTAACCAAGTCATGCACCCATGCACAAAGGATGTCGTGCAACCAAGGATCATAGTTGTATCGTGCAACTAAGGCCAGAAGGGTATCGTGCACCCAAGGAAAATATGTGTCCGACAACACAACCAGCCCTAACGGCCAAAACCCTATCGCCCATAAGGGTTAGGGTTTCATGTCGGGCATTCACCATCATCATAATGCCCATCAAGCACACTACTGACCTCTTATCCAACTACATCCTTGCGCTCAAGGAGGGCTATCGTTCAACTAAGTTAAGTACAGCCGTATCGACTAACACTATGGCACCCATCTAGGGTTTCCCTATCTAGGACTCATATTGGGCAAACCCAAAGCCAACCCATGTCGCCCAAGGCACAAAACAGTGATGCTTACTACGCATCATGTCGGCCAAAGGCATCCAGGGTTCAACACTCCCAAAACCTTCTTGGGTAACAAGGCATATCGCCCAACAACACTAACACATTGAAGGGGTCATATCGGGCAACAAGGTCAACAGAACCCAACTTATCGTATCGCCCAAGACCCAGCCCTAGGATACAGGTATCGTGTAAAGCACCACAAAAGGGTATCGCGCATGGCACAAGTACCATATCGGTTTGGTCACCATCAACCTCAAGATCACTGTAGCGACCGTCTCGTGAAAACAAGATTAACTGAAGCGGAAGCGAATTATTTGCAGTGGATTCTTGAAAATCACTTAAAATTAAAACTTTTTGCAAAGAGATCCTCACATAGGAAATCTTTTCCTATAAGAACCATTGCATAACATTTACATTCTGTTTCAAACATACATAACCTGTACCATCTCTTTTCATAGATTACATCATCAACTGTCTTATAAACATTATATACAAACAGTATACGAATCTCGAGGCATCAAGCCAAAACTTCAGATTGATTCATAAGACACTGACTAAAAACTCCGAGGACCTGAGAGTACAGAGACGACACATAGGACTTTCTAACTACATAACTTGACAGGGAGTATCTCCACCTGAGATATTACTGTTATCCTTATTGTCACTACTGCTGTCTATTCCCTGTAATGAGATTCTTCTTCTTTGTCCGCGTCCACCTAAAAAGTTGGATCCCACGGGGGTGAGACAATTGTAAATTTCCCCAGCGGGAGATATAACTCTCTGCCAAAACATTGTTATAGCAGTTTATTAAAATAAATTGAGCAGAAAGATTTATATATTTAATCAACAACAGGTAAGTCACTTGTATGAACAAAGTGAAGTAATCTCCTTTTTCAGGGATAACGTTGCATCTACTCATGGTAGACTAATAGTTCATCCATCTACTTGTAATGAATACAACAGATATGAACAACATCAATGAACTACAGATATATAATAGAAATGTAACATCAGCCAATGAATTTCCATATTCAATCCTTAAGCAAACATGTTATATGACTAATTTCATTTTACAAACACACTTATTCCCTGAGGAGATGAGATATACCGCTCATGCTCCAACCGACCACTGCGAAGTCAAAATTGGTACCATACAAGGTCAATGGAAGAGTCAGATTCCCATGACCTCCCACATCTCAGTCAGTGCAAGATCACATGCAGGACATCTTGTGTCTCTGCTAAATATAGCTTTCCAGAGTATACTGGAAACTTTGCTATCAGAGTTACATTGGCGTGTTGCACTCTCTTCGAGATCGTGAGATTTCATGTTTATCTCCATCAATCCGGCATTAACATTATTGGGAGATGTGTACGGCATCTAACCCAATCATCGGGAGATTCGTGATACATCCATCCCGGTACATATAATGAAGGACTGAGAGATTAAAAGTACATCTCACATCAAATCCTACATTAGGACGTAAGGATATTCGCATCCATAACCCCAACATACTCAAAAGTATGCTCTCTAGGAGTTCCCTTAGGAAAACCTGTTTCACCATCATTTAACTTCTGACAATGATGGATCTATGGCCAGGGCTCTACATGATATCATTATACTTGATTATTTAAGTACATTATGGCATTCTTTTAGCATCATTCAAGTTCTCAAACATAACTTATTACAACAATGCTATAAAGAGACATGTACTACTTTCATCAGATATTTACCAGTCTTGCAAAGACCTTGGGAACTCAGTCCCTCATTTCAAAATTGGGAATTCTCATCCCTTCACATTCTCATCACCATAATCATATGGTTCTGGGTATTCAAACCCTTAACTCATCATTGAGCATTATTATACCTTTTTCAGGTAACTATCACCTTCAGGTCATCTGACCAAGGCATTCATGATACTTGGTATACAAGCATCACACCTGGCTCACAAGGCCATGAAATATCTTGTCACCTCTTTCTAGGCAACAACTTGCTCATATGACTCATAGAATCCTTACACATTGATACTTTTACTAAGCAACAACAACATTAAGGCTCATAATGCCAATCAACATTTATTATATAAATGTCATAGCTCAAATCTAGCTATGTTCATTATCTCATCATACCTGCATGGTTGTTAGGCATGATAACAGTCATACAAGATATTCATCACATTACGTGATACAATAGTAACACCATTATTCCTTTTCCAGGAATTAGGGTTTACTATCAAACAGGGCTTATCATTCCCTTTACCCAAGTCAGGGTTAGGGTTCCCCTTTTCTCATTAATTAGGGTTTCATTATTATATAATCTATCCAACCATTAATTCATTAATCCATACCTCTGGGGCATTCAAATATATCATATTTAATTATTCAAGAACATTACTTTCATCATATAGCATTAATGATCATCAATTCAAGGTATGAGTTCATTTCTCATCCTCATCATGGTATGATTATATCATACACATCATTTGGGCTTAACCTCATTCTCAAGGTACATTAATTAACACTCATCAAGGTGCAACAACTCATTACATTTCATTGTAATAGTTGCATAACACACTTCATATGTTTCTTACCCAAATATATTGGATTTGGAGTGTATCCAGGTATATAAACTCTGAAGTGTTGAATGTGATAACTATCATATCTTGATGTATCACTTTCTCATCATTTCAGACTATCTTGAGTTAACCAACTTATCTTGTATTAAGGTATTTCCCTCTTAATACATTCCATCACTAAACTCTCACCTTTAGCATATAATGCATAGGCCACACATTAGAATTGTCCATCTAATTTAATGATATGGACTTGTCTAATGCTAAAGAAATTGTTTACAATTAAGATACATATAATCAACCACATGAAATGTTTCACCTTTATAAGGTCATTTCTTTTATCTCATCATTAGGATTTCCTTGCATCCTTATTTAAAATTAGAATTATGATCCATTGTCATATTTCCCAGGATTAAGGCTTTATGTATAATGACTTACATTAGAGTCTCATATTCCTTCACCCTTCTTAGGGCCTCTCATCACAACATAACATCAAAACATTATGTGATGTTAGTTCTTAATCAGTGTTTCTCATAGAATCACCCTCAACTAGGGTTTCACATGGATTCACCCTCAATTAGGATTTCCACTATAGTCACCCACAATTTGGGTCTAAAATCCATCTCCATTAGGATTTCATTCAATTATTCATAATTAGAGATTCACTATTCATCCCAATTAGGGTTTTACATCTCTTTTCCCTAAATTGGAGTTTCACACATCACTACCCTAGATTAGGGTTATATCCTCACCCTGGATTAGGGTTACATTTAGAATTGCCCTCAATTAGGGTTAGAATTCAATAACCCTATCAATTAGGGTATATATTCATGATTAGGGTTTCATGATATCTCTACTTAAGGATCATACCCTTAATCACCACATGAATTATATGCATGTTATGAATTCATGCTAACATCATCTCAACTTGATAAGGTCATATCATCCCTTCAATCAAGTACATACAACTATGAATGACATAGTGTACCAAGTGATTGATCCTATAGGCAATTAGGGTTCATCCCTTAATTGGCACTAATCACTTAGGTACTATTAGGGTTTCAAACTTTGTACCTTCAATGATCATCATTACTAATCATCATTGGATCAATGAATCATTCATCATCTCTATTCTCAAGAGATTCAATCACCTTGGACCTCCATTACATAGGGTATCCAATTGAATTGATCAATTGAGTCCTCAATTACAACAAGTGTCTAAGTGGATTAACCAATTGAGTCCTCAATCAACTTTGACTACTTGAGCCCCAAACGGTCTTGGTCCTTCAAGGTTCAAACAGTTTGAAACCGTTTGGTAAAGGTGGTGCTTGAGACCGTTTGCCCAAGCAAGTAGGTGAAGACCGTTTGCCCAAGTTTGACTTTTGAAACCGCATGGGCACAAACGGTTTGGGATCATTTGGTCCCAAAAGGTCTTGAGACTGTTTGGTCCAAACCTCCTCAAAACCGCATGGACCAAAGATGGTCTCAACTACACCAATCGGTTTAGGGTTCTCAATATTGATTCCTTCAATCATTGAATTCATGGAACCAATCATCAATTGGACCTATCCTCATACTTCAATTGAGTTAAATAGGTCAACCTTCAACTGATTTGACCCTCAATGGACCCTCAACTAGTCCTCAATTAGGTTTTGAATCAATTGAATTAGGGTTTGGTCGATGATCCTTCAACACTAATCAATGCAAGATTAGTTACTTTGAAACCATTGAACCATCATCCAAAATTGAACATGACCTGACCCCAAACGGTCTTGAGGTCATTTGGATTACCACCAAACGGTCTTGGGACCGTTTTCCCATCACATCATCAAAATCCAAGTCAACCAATTAGGGTTTGGATCATTGGATTGATCACCAAATCAGCAATTGATTACACTTTAACTTAGTATCATTGGATCATCAATTGCTTAACCATACTCACCCTAGACCTCGAAACGGTCTTGGGTGACCTACAAACGGTCTTGAGACCATTTGGATGAGATCCAAACGGTCTTGAGACCGTTTGGCTCATCCAACCCTTGGATTCTAGTGAAAAATCATTAGGGTTTGAGCTATTGGGTTGATCATCAAATCAACACTTAATTGCAAAGTGATTTGGTACCTTTAGACCTTCAATTGGTCAACTATACTTAACCCCATACCTCCAAACGGTCTTGGGTGATCTCCAAACGGTCTTGAAACCGTTTGGGTGATTCCCAAATGGTTTTGAAACCGTTTGGTCTAATCAACCCAAAATCTTAAATCAACTCATTGGAATTTCAGCACTAATTTCAATTAGGGTTTTCCCAATTGATTAGCCTTCATCTCTTGATTCCTTGGGAATTAATCCATAAATTTTGGTGAGTCATTAACCAACATAATTAGGAACAGGAATCTCAAACGGTAAATGCTTGGTCAACTCACTCAAACGGTTTTGAAACCGTTTTCCCAAAAGTTACATTAATCAAGCTGAAAAATCAGCACTTAATCCAATTAGGTTTGCCTAATTGATTAGCCTTCAACTCACGATTCATTGGGAGTTAACCCATAAAATTTGGTGAGTCATTAACCAACATAATTAGGAACAGTAATATCAAAAGGTCAACCCTTGTTCAACTCACTCAAATGGTTTTGAAACCGTTTGCTCCCAAACGGTTTCAAACCGTTTGCTCTCAAACGGTTTGGTGAAACCGCATGAGCAATTAACTCAAAACTGTATGAACCATGATTTCTTTGGAAAAAGTATCCAATATGATGTCATCATCATCTACCTTCATCCCTGAAGTTCTAACAACTTCTGATTTCATGAAATAACCATTTTCAACCAGCAATTAAACAAGATAATGAAGGAATCATTGAAATTGCAAGATTAATAGTTGAATAACAATGAAAAAGGGTTCAAGTTATAACACCCGCCTCCAATTGAGCTCCAAAGCTCCATGTACACGACAACAATGGTGGATTCAACTCCTTTCACCATTCCAAGTCTCGTCCTTAAGGTTTGCCAACAAGCACACTACTGACCTCTTATCCAACTACATCCTGGCGCTCAAGGAGGGCTATCATTCAAGTAAGTTAAGCACAACCATATCAACCAACACTATGGTGCCCATCTAGGGTTTCCCTATCTGGGACTCATATCGAGCAAACCCAAAGCCAACTTATGTTGCTCAAGGCACAAAACAATGATGTTTACTACGCATCATGCCAGCCAAAGGCATCCATGATTCAACACTCCCAAAACCTTCTTGGGTAACAAGGCATATCACCCAACAACACTAACATGGTGAAGGGGTCAAATTGGGCAACAAGGTCAACAGAACCCAACTTATCATATCGCCCAAGACCCAACCCTAGGAGAGGGGTATCGTGCAAAGCACCACAAAAGGGTAGCGTGCAAGGCACAAGGACCATATCGGTTTGGTCATCATCAACCTCAAGATCACCATCATCAAACCCTAATAGATCAAGAGAGTTGGCTCACCTCTCAACAACCAAGAGAGAGGGGTTTTGCACAACCTCCATCACATATCAGGCAACAAGGTGGATCATCACCTTATCGGTCAAGATTTCAACCTTCACTAGGTCAACGTCTAACCAAGGCTCACCTCTCAAATCCATGGTGAGAGAAGGGTATTGCCCAAGCAACTAGAGCATAGACTCACCTCTCAACAACCAAGAGACAGGGGTTTTTCCTACACCACTAGATCTCAAACTCACTTCTCAAAACCAAATGGGAGAGAAAGGGGTTTTGCCAAGGAACCCTAAACTCACGGTTAGGCCATAAGGTCCAAGAACACAACATGACCACTATATATATAACAAGATAAAAGGGTACATACTAGAGCAAGAAACATATCTAACAAGATGCATGGTCGATCAAGATGACATACAAACATGCAACATGAAAAAGAAGTAGTATAGCTAGGGTTAGGAGTTATGTAACTCACTTTAAGCAAGCTCCAAGATCCTAGCACCAAGTTTCCAAGCTCCAAGCACCACCTTCGAACACCCCAAGAAGAAAAGCAAAGCTCATAACCACCATGGTCGAAGAACAAGCAAGAAGGATAAGAAGGTGCTAAGGAAAGCGGGGGAGATGCTCACCACAAGAAGAGAAGCAAGACACACTCTAGGGTTCGGCCACCACTAGAGGAAGAAGAAGACTCCACCAAGGAGATCGGCCACCAAGCTAGCTCTACCAACTATATCGGCCACCAAGCTCACCAAGGGGAGGTATCGTCCACCAAGGAAGAAGGGAAGCAGCTAAGGAACTAAAGGGATCCTAAGCAAGAGAAAGGATAGTCATATATAGAAGAAGGTGAAGAGGAAACTAAGGCAAGGTGTCGCCCAACCTAGGGACACTTGTCTATGGGGAAAATCCACCTACTAGCTCGCCACCACCACATATCCAATGCTTTTGCCACATGCAAGCAACCAACACCAAGTGTCCATATGGGGGTGACACAAACGATGCTAGGTGGATGGGTGTGTGTCACCTAGCATGGAAAACGGACACACCCACCAACACCCTCCTTTGTCGATACACCATGGCCGATACACCATGGCCGACACACCAAGGTTGACACACTCAAGCTTGGCCGATACCCCTAGGGCTTTCCTAACACAAGGTCCAACAAAGCAAGGCAAAGCCCAAACAAGGCTCAATAAGGCAAAACAAAGCCCAAAGCTACTCAAGCAACAAGCCCAACTCATCCTCTCAACCCTAGAGGATGCAAGGAGAGAGAGAGAGAAACATCTCTCAAGGTGTCAAATTTGCACATCAACCCTAAAACTTGGGTTATTTGCAAGTTGTACCTCCAACTCTCAACAAAGCACAAACAACCCTAATCGCCATTTGGAAAAGGAATGGTTAGAATTGAAGAGGAGATCGAAATAGGAAGAAATCCATAATTTATTTTCGTTTTCCACCATGGAATCAAGGTGAAATGGATCAAGAACCTTACCAACAGGTTGGGGGTCGTCCTAATGATCCTCCCAAGCTCCATTGGTCGTTTCCCATGCAAGGAGAAGAAGTGGGGTCGAAAACGCCTTCCATTTGGCTTGTAAAGGGTCTTTTTATAAGAAATTAAAGGAGAGAGAAAGTGCCTTATAAAAATTCATTCAATCCAAAAAATGTGGCCGCCTCTTCCCCATTATCTTCCTTAGGGACGAGGATATCTTGTTTTCCTTTTATCCCTCTCAATTATCCTTGATTTAAAGAAAAGCAAATTAAGCACCTTAAATCATATTATATTAATATCCATATGTGAGTGGATATTTCTTTTTCTTATAAAATTGTGTGTGAGTTATCCACTCCCTTGGATATTTTCGTGGTCCTTGAAAAGCTCAAGGACGTCACACATACATATGAATCCAACCATTTTAATTTTGGTTGAAGGCCTTTTCATTAATACATTTATTTTTGCCCTAAATCAAATTAGGGTTTCAATTAGGATTAAATCTTGATTATTTTAATATCAAGATTCTCTCTCCTCCAACTTAATTCAAATGAGGCACCCCTCTCATTTTATTTGCTCTACATGATGCCAAGAAACATTAGGGACCTTATTGAAGTGGTAATTTATATATTGCACCCTAGGTTTTGGGTAAATTGCACATTACACCAAAACTAGGTTTTCATGCACATACATTTGCTTTATCAGCTCTTTCTTGGTATTTAGGCTTCCATAAGCCACACCTCGGCATCATCTTCACTCTCATGATGCTTAAACACATGAGGAACATATTATCATGCACAATTTGCACTTAAACCCCTCAACTTGGGTATTTTTCACATTAGTCCAAAACAAACAAAACATTGATTTCAACAATGTTCAAAAAGGACTAGAATTGCAACATAAGTTCCTCTTGAGGCCTAATTACTTTTCATAAGATGATATTAAGCATTTAATCACATTTCTTAATCACAACACCTAGGGTTAAAGTATAACCCAGGTCAGGGTTGTTACAAATTATAAACCCCTAACAAGGATTTCGTCCTCAAAATCCAGATAAAGGAAGACAAATGTATTTTATTCTTCATACTATCTAGTCTTCACATAACATCTCCTTATTATGGAGACACCATAAAACTTTGATCAACACAAAGTGTTTCCATACAAGATTCTCATAGAATCAACACACAAGGCACATGCTCCATTGTTCCTCATCATTGACTATGGAGTCAACTTTGTGTCAAACAACACTTTTCTTATTCAGAGAAACATCATACATCCTTTATTAATATCATGTTTATGTAGAGCATAAACCCCTAACATATGATGTTCATATTGTTTTATATATTCAGACTAATTTCACAGTTGACCACCCCAGGTAGCCAACCTAACCCATGTAATAACTCTCAGATACCAGAATCTTTCACCTTGGTATCTATCACATGTGTTGGAAACACATCATATATATCTCTTCCTTTCATCTTGGAACATTAATTGTTTCATAAGTCCTCATCTTGGGACCAAAGTCCAAGATAACTGATACTTTTCTAAGTATCCATTACATGAACTCCTTTATCTTATGCACATCAAGTGTCCTAAGACCCACTTGATTGCCATGTCCCAGAAAGGAAAGAAAACAAGGATTCATATTCCTCTTATTAATTCATGTATTTTCAACTATTCTTGAACCATTTACTCTTTATCTCATCCTAGGTTCCTTGCCTTTAGCATTGGAGTTTGTAAGGATGATTGCATGTCATTATCCCTTTCTTTATTATTATCTAGCATGTTTATGATCATCTCATGATTTCATCACATTTCCCATTTCCTCATTATGGGAAATATCTTTATTATGCGGGCAACATTATTGAATAGGGTTCATCTCCCTCATTCTTATTCTTATCTTATGAGGAGTACACTTTTAGTTCCTCATACAACATGCTCATCTGAGATTATCTCAGACGTCTTTTCCTTATACATGGGATATGACACATTTATTCATTCCATATTTCTAATTTCATGATACTCATTAGATTGTCTCAGAATGACTACTTGATTAGAGCAATCAAAAAGACAACAATCTAAGAGTTTCCATACTCACTTTATCATCAATAGTTGTATACCTGGCCAGGGTATATAAATACTGAGATTAAGTGGTATGCACTTTGTATACTATCATATTCCTCCTTTTCATATTATCACAAGCATAAGACTTATCATCCCTGAATTTCATTCAGGCATCTCTTTTGTACCTCATCATTTCTCAAGGAGATAAGAACAACATAAAACATTTGTAATGTTTTACTATGCAAAACATAAGTCCTCATAGGACTAATCAAGGAAAGTTTAATCATTTCCTTTCTCAGTTAATCTAGGAATTCATAAATTAACATATTTACATGACATTATCTTGTCTCACTTGTCATAATTCATGAATTATTCACTGCCTCAGGCTAACTCTGCCTTAAAGGTTGATTCAACAGGCTATGGTTGAGCACATACTCAATTTAAGTCCAAAAATTCATCATTTCCTTTTGCTTCAACCTACTGATGCTAATTACAAATCCTGTTGATATCTATAACATCATCATTGGGACTGGTAATCTAGGTTACACTGCCAAAACTTGATCCACTATATACATTACTGTTGCCCTAAGTTCTCCAACAGTAATACTTAAAGAAGGATTTTCTTATTATAGTTGGATCAGCTAGGGGATTCTCAGGCAATTGTCTCTCTCTTGCCTGTTCCCATGCACCTCTTCTTGGTGCAACATAGCTGCTCTCAGCAGCAATCTCCTCATGTGACCCAGTCATATTTAAGTTCTTCTTCTCTTATATGAGCAGAAGACACTATCAGATACACTGGATGACACCAGAACAGACTCTACTACCTTAGTCCTATGTCTCTGTAGACTCAACGAACCTAAAGCTCTGATACCACTAATTGTAGCGACCATCTCGTGAAAATAAGATTAACTTAAGTGGAAGTGAATTATTTGCAGCGGATTACTGAAAATCATTGAAAATTAAAACTTTTTGCACAGAGATCCTCACATAGGAAATCTTTTCCAATAAGAACCATTGCATAACATTTACATTCTGATTCAAACGTACATAACCTGTACCATCTCTTTTCAGAGATTACATCATCAACTATCTTATAAACATTATATACAGACAATATACGAATCTCGAGGCATCAATCCAAAACCTCAGATTGATTCATAAAACATTGACTAAAAACTCTGAGGACTTGAGAGTACAGAGACGACACATAGGACTTTATAACTACATAACTTGACAGGCAGTATCTCCACCTGAGATATTACTGCTATCCTTGCTGTCACTGCTGCTATCTATTCCCTGCAATGAGATTCTGCTTCTTTATCTGCGTCCACCTAAAAAGTTGGATCCCATGGGGGTGAGACAATTGTAAATTGCCCCAACGAGAGATATAACTCTCCGCCAAAACATTATTATATTAATTTATTAAAATAAACTGAGCAGAAAGATTTATATATTTAATCAACAGCTGGTAAGTCACTTGTATGAACAAAGTGAAGTAATCTCCTTTTTCAGGGATAACATTGCATCTACTCATGGTAGACTCATAGTTCATCCATCTACTTGTAATGAATACAACAGATATGAACAACATCAATGAACTATAGATATATAACATAAATGTAACATCAGCCAATGAATTTCCGTATTCAATCCTTAAGCAAACATGCTATACGGCTGATTTCATTTTACAAACACACTTATGCACTGAGGAGATGAGATATACCACTCATGCTCCAACCGACCACTGCGAAGTCAAAATCGGTACCATACAAGGTCAATGGAAGAGCCGGATTCCCATGACCTCCCACATCTCGGTCAGTGCGAGATCACATGCAGGACATCTTGTGTCTCTGCTAAATATAGCTTTCCAGAGTATACTGGCAACTTCACTATCAAAGTTATAGTGGCGTGCTGCATTCTCTTCGCGATCGTGAGATTTCGTGTTTATCTCCACCGATCCGGCATTAACATTATTGGGAGATGTGTACGGCATCTAACCCAATCATCGGGAGATTCATGATACATCCATCCCGGTATATATAATGAAGGATTGAGATATTAAAAGTACATCTCACATCAAATCCTACATTAGGATGTAAGGATATTCGCATCCATAACCCCAACATACTCAAAAGTATGCTCTCTAGGAGTTCCCTTAGGAAAACATGTTTCACCATCATTTAACTTCCGAAAATGATGGATCTATGGTCAGGGCTCTACATGATATCATTATACTTGATTATTTAAGTACATTATGGCATTCTTTTAGCATCAGTCAAGTTCTCAAACATAAATTATTACAACAATGCTATAAAAAGACATGTACTACTTTCATCAGATATTTATCAGTCTTCCAAAGACCTTGGGAACTCAGTCCCTCATTTCAAAACTAGGAATTCTCATCCCTTCACATTCTCATCACCATAATCATATGGTTCTGGGTATTCAAACCCTTAACTCATCATTGAGCATTATTATACCTTTTTCAGGTAACTATCACCTTCATGTCATCTGACCAAGGCATTCATGATACTTGTTACACAAGCATCACACCTGGCTCACAAGGCCATGAAATATCTTGTCACCTCTTTCTAGGCAACAACTTGCTCATATGACTCATAGAATCCTTACACATTGTTACTTTTACTAAGCAACAACAACATTAAGGCTCATAATGTCAATCAACATTTATTATATAAATGTCATAGCTCAAATCTAGCTATGTTCATTATCTCATCATACATGCATGGTTGTTAGGCATGATAACAGTCATACAAGATATTCATCACATCATGTGATACAATAGTAACACCATTATTCCTTTTCCAGGAATTAGGGTTTACTATCAAACAGGGCTTATCATTCCCTTTACCCAAGTCAGGGTTAGGGTTCCCCTTTTCTCATTAATTAGGGTTTCATGATTATATAATCTATCCAGCCCTTAATTCATTAATCCATACCTCTGGGGCATTCAAAGATATCATATTTAATTATTCAAGAACATTACTTTCATCATATAGTATTAATGATCATCAATTCAAGGTATGAGTTCATTTATCATACTCATCATGGTATGATTATATCATACACATCATTTGGGATTAACCTCATTCTCAAGGTACATTAATTAACACTCATCAAGGTGCAACAACTCATTACATTTCATTGTAATAGTTGCATAACACACTTCATATGTTTCTTACCCAAATATATTGGATTTGGAGTGTATCCAGGTATATAAACTCTGAAGTGTTGAATGTGATAACTATCATATCTTGATGTATCACTTTCTCATCATTTCAGACTATCTTGAGTTAACCAACTTATCTTGTATTAAATTATTTCCCTCTTAATACATTCCATCACTAAACTCTCACCTTTAGCATATAATGCATAGGCCACACATTAGAATTGTCCATCTATTTTTAATGATATGGACGTGTCTAATGATAAAGACATTGTTTACAATTAAGATACATATAATCAACCACATGAAATGTTTCACCTTTATAAGGTCATTTCTTTTATCTCATCATTAGGATTTCCTTGCATCCTTATTTAAAATTAGAATTATGATCCATTGTCATATTTCCCAGGATTAAGGCTTTATGTATAATGACTTACATTAGAGTCTCATATTCCTTCACCCTTCTTAGGGCCTCTCATCACAACATAACATCATAACATTATGTGATGTTAGTTCTTAATCAAGGTTTCTCATAGAATCACCCTCAACTAGGGTTTCACATGGATTCACCCTCAATTAGGATTTCCACTATAGTCACCCACAATTTGGGTCTACAATCCATATCCATTAGGATTTCATTCAATTATTCATAATTAGAGATTCACTATTCATCCCAATTAGGGTTTTACATCTCTTTTCCCTAAATTGGAGTTTCACACATCACTACCCTGGATTAGGGTTATATCCTCACCATGGATTAGGGTTACATTTAGAATTGCCCTCAATTAGGGTTAGAATTCAATAACCCTGTCAATTAGGGTATATATTCATGATTAGGGTTTCATGATCTCTCTACTTAAGGATCATACCCTTAATCACCACATGAATTATATGCATGTTATGAATTCATGCTAACATCATCTCAACTTAATAAGGTCATATCATCCCTTCAATCAAGTACATACAATTATGAATGACATAGTGTACCGAGTCATTGATCCTATAGGCAATTAGGGTTCATCCCTTAATTGGCACTAATCACTTAGGTACTATTAGGGTTTCAACCTTTTTACCTTCAATGGTCATCATTACTAATCATCATTGGATCAATGAATCATTCATCATCTCTATTCTCAAGAGATTCAATCACCTTGGACCTCCATTACATAAGGTATCCTATTGAATTGATCAATTGAGTCCTCAATTACAACAAGTGTCTAAGTGGATTAACCAATTGAGTCCTCAATCAACTTTGACTACTCGAGCCTCAAACGGCCTTGGTCCTTCAAGGTTCAAACGGTTTGAAACCATTTGGTAGAGGTGGTGCTTGAGACCGTTTGCCCAAGCAAGTAGGTGAAGACCATTTGCCCAAGTTTGGATTTTGAAACTGCATGGGCACAAATGGTTTGGGATCATTTGGTCCCAAATGGTCTTGAGACCATTTGATCCAAACCTCCTCAAAACCGCATGGACCAAAGATGGTCTCAACTACACCAATCGGTTTAGGGTTCTCAATATTGATTCCTTTAATCATTGAATTCATGGAACCAATCATCAATTGGACCTATCCTCATACTTCAATTGAGTTAAATAGGTCAACCTTCAACTGATTTGACTCTCAATTGACCCTCAACTAGTCCTCAATTAGGTTTTGAATCAATTGAATTAGGGTTTGGTCGATGATCCTTCAACACTAATCAATGCAAGATTAGTTACTTTGAAACCATTGAACCATCATCCAAAATTGAACATGACCTGACCCCAAACGGTCTTGAGGTCATTTGGATGGCCACCAAACGGTCTTGGGACCGTTTTCCCATCTCATCATCAAAATCCAAATCAACCAATTAGGGTTTGGATCATTGGATTGATCACCAAATCAGCAATTGATTACACTTTAACTTAGTATCATTGGATCATCAATTGCTTAACCATACTCACCCCTAGACCTCGAAACAGTCTTGGGTGACCTCCAAATGGTCTTGAGACCATTTGGCTCATCCAACCCTTGGATTCTAGTGAAAAATCATTAGGGTTTGAGCTATTGGGTTGATCATCAAATCAACACTTAATTGCAAAGTGATTTGGTACCTTTAGACCTTCAATTGGTCAACTATACTTAACCCCAGACCTCCAAACGGTCTTGGGTGATCCCCAAACGGTCTGGAAACCGTTTGGGTGATTCCCAAACGGTTTTGAAACCGTTTGGGCTAATCAAACCAAAATCTGAAATCAACTCATTGGAATTTCAGCACTAATTTCAATTAGGGTTTTCCCAATTGATTAGCCTTCATCTCATGATTCCTTGGGAATTAATCCATCAAATTTGGTGAGTAATTAACCAACATAATTATGAACAGTAATCTCAAACGGTCAACCCTTGGTCAACTCACTCAAACAGTTTTGAAACCGTTTGCCCAAAAAGTTACATTAATCAAGCTGAAAAATCAGCACTTAATCCAATTAGGTTTGCCTAATTGATTAGCCTTCAACTCATGATTCCTTGGGAGTTAACCCATAAAATTTGGTGAGTCATTAACCAACATAATTAGTAACAGTAATATCAAACGGTCAACCCTTGGTCAACTCACTCAAATGGTTTTGAAACCGTTTGCTCCCAAACGGTTTCAAACCATTTGCTCTCAAACGGTTTGGTGAAACCGCTTGAGCAATTAACTCAAAACTGTATGAACCATGATTTCTTTGGAAAAAGTATTCAAGATGATGTCATCATCATCTACATTCGTCCCTGAAGTTCTAACAACTTATGATTTCATGAAATAACCATTTTCAACCAGCAATTAAACAAGATAATGAAGGAATCATTGAAATTGCAAGATTAATGATTGAATAACAATGAAAAAGGGTTCAAGTTATAAAACCCACCTACAATTGAGCTCCAAAGCTCCATGTCCACGACAACAATGGTGGATGCAACTCCTTTCACCATTCCAAGGCTCGTCCTCAAGGTTTGAGTGAAAAGGAATGGTTAGAATTGAAGAGGAGATCGAAATAGGAAGAAATCCATAATTTATTTTCGATTTCCACCATGGAATCAAGGTGAAATGGATCAAGAACCTTACCAACAGGTTGGGGGTCGTCCTACTGATCCTACCAAGCTCCCTTGGTCGTTTCCCAAGCAAGGAGAAGAAGTGGGGTCGAAAAAGCCTTCCATTTGGCTTGTAAAGGGTCTTTTTATAAGAAATTCAAGGAGAGAGAAAGTGCCTTATAAAAATTCATTTAATCCCAAAAATGTGGCAGCCTCTTCCCCCTTATCTTCCTTAGGGAAGAGGCTATCGTGTTTTCCCTTCATCCCTCTCAATTATCCATGATTTAAAGAAAATCAAATTAAGCACCTTAAATCATATTATATTAATATCCATATGTGAGTGGATATTTCTTTTTCTTATAAAATTGTGTGAGAGTTATCCACTCCCTTGGATATTTTCGTGGTCCTTGCAAAACTCAAGGACGTAACACATACATCTGAATCCAACCATTTTAATTTTGGTTGAAGGCCTTTTCATTAATACATTTATTTTTGCCCTAAATCAAATTAGGGTTTCAATTAGGATTAAATCTTGATTATTTTAATATCAAGATTCTCTCTCCTCCAACTTAATTCAAATGAGGCACCCCTCTCATTTTCTTTGCTCTACATGATGCCAATAAACATTAGGGACCTTATTGAAGTGGTAATTTATATATTGCACCCTAGGTTTTGGGTAATTTGCACATTACACCAAAACTGGGTTTTCATGCACATACATTGCTTTATCAGTTCTTTCTTGGTATTTAGGCTTCCATAAGCCACACCTCAGCATCATCTTCACTCTCATGATGCTTAAACACATGAGGAACATATTATCATGCACAATTTGCACTTAAACCCCTCAACTTGGGTATGATCCAACCCTATTCTAGGACTGTATCTTGTGTCATTTTGTACCTTTATCACATTCAAATGCATTAGAATTACATGTTATTCTCCCCAATATGATTATCATTGCAAATATGCTTATGGATGTTCTTTGCGTTGTTTTTCAGGTACTTGGACCATGCTTAGATGGAAGAGAGAGAAAGGGAGTTCTAGGGTTCCCCCACTCAAGGAGGGGCCCAAAGAAGGCCCTAAAGTCTCCCTCAACCTACCTCCAATGGCCAAGAATCGTCTCCAAGCAAAGACATCCAAGAATTATGAAGTTTGAAGCCATGCTAGCGTTAGAAGACTCCAGAAAGGCCGTGCTACCAGCCTTCATTTTCACCCATCAACCTGTTAAGCTAACACTTAGCCAACACGGTCGTTCTCCTCTAGAACAGTCGTGCCCACTCCTACCCAGCATGGTCGTGCTGCCCAGAACGGCCGTGCTACCACCCCAAAACCTATACAACTTTCACTACTTTTCCTATTCTACCCCCACTTATCCCTAGCCCCTATATAAGCACTAGTTGCTTCTAGGGCTCGAGAGAGAGCACCCCCTAGCCGCAACCTAGATGCTCCCTTGCCTCCATTACTCCCACCTACCTACTTCCTTGCATTTAATCCCATTTCCACCCACTTTCCACTCATTTCCACCATAGAAACCTAGTTTCTCTAGGTTTCTATCCATCCATTCCACCATTTCCATGCTCTTAGGCACCTTTGGAGGAGGAGGTTCGTGGCTAGAAGCAAGGAGGTGAAGGTGGTCGAGCTACATCAAGCATCCATGGCGTTTCCCACCCTCTTTCCCTTATTCTTTGTTCATAGTTTGATCATGTATAGCTAAGCCCCCTTGGGTGGGCTGTTTGGGGCAAAAATGTGACTGTGATACCATGTTGGGGGAATATAATTTGTAATGAACATATTTCATTTCTATAATGATTGCCTTTGCTTGTATCTCATTTCCCATTACTTGTGCATGTGGTTGTTGCTTAATTACATTAATTGCTTGCCTTGTGGTGCTTAAAGACATTTGCCTCTAGGGTGTTGGTTTCTATGTAGCTATCATAGGATTGGATCCTAGGTCCTTAATTCGGATCCCTAGCTAGCCCCCTATCTTCCTACATAATCACCTTCTTCCTACATGCAAATGTGAGTTCTAAGTGACTAGTATAAGTGTGGTTAGTGCAATTGCCTAGGATTTCCTAAAGGCTGAGGTGGCTAGTGGCATGAGGTCAACTATCCTCATCTATACTCCCATCCTTACCCTTGGTCCTCAATTGACTAATACCACTTATCCTAGAGACCTAGACTTGGTACGTCCTATGAGAATTACACCTAGCCCTAGTTCTCCAATTAGTAGCTTAGGGTACATTCTCATAGCACCCACCTTGTTGTTTGGTTTGGTAATCTAGAATGAACTATATTAACTGCTTATTATGGTGACATCCCCCAACTAATGTCAAGGTCACATTCCCAAACGGCCCACCTCATTCATCTAATTGCTTAAAACCCTAATTGCTTTGTTTGCTTGTTAATGCTAGCGTAGTTCAATTGCTTTAGTTAACTTAGTTGATTGCCTAGTTTTGTTAGCTAGTGTTAATTTAGGTTTTTGATCTCGATTAGTGGTTGACTTAGGCTCTCACTTGCTAGTTGCTTGCTTAGTCTAGTGTAGTTTGTTCTTGCTCTTGCTTAGATAGCTAGTTGATTTAGATTGCTAACTTAGTCTTTTGATAACTTAGTTTCATATTGCTTTTCATACTTGCTCTCCTAGCTTAATCAACAACCAATCAACCTTAAAACCCTAAAAACTTTACTCTCCGCAATAGGAACGTAGCTCACACCTTCTAACTCTAGCGCCCCCTCTATCTCCGCGGATCGACCCCGTACTTGCCGCCTCACCTATACTACGACACGACCTCGTGCGCTTGCGGGAGTAGTGTCTTAGTAGATGTAGGTAGTTAGTGTGGGACCATACAAATATCGAAAGCAAAGATCCCATCATCCCATGCCTCCCGACCTCGTGGATTGTACTTGTTGTAAGCCTCTAGAGGGAGCGCACCAAGCTTTCTGGCGCCGTTGTCGGGGACAAATGTGTTGAAGCCTTCAATCATTTAAAAGAGAGGCTTATCTCTGCTCCTATCATGAAGCCCCCAGATTTCTCTCTGCCATTTGAGATCATGACGGATGCATCTGATATGGCGGTGGGGGCTGTGCTGGGTCAACGCATTGGTCGAATTCCTCATGCTATCTATTATGCAAGCAAAACATTAGATGATGCTCAAAGAAACTATACGACTACCGAGAAGGAGTTGATTGCGGTGATCTTCACTCTTGACAAGTTCCGGCCATATCTCTTGCAAAACAAGGTGACAATCTACACGGACCATGCTGCGTTGAAGTATCTCATGTCCAAGAAAGACTCAAAGCCAAGGTTGATCCGATGGATTTTGTTTCTCCAAGAATTTGACATAGAAATTATGGATAAGAAAGGAATAGAAAATTGTGTTGCATATCATCTCTCCCGCCTTGATGGACCTTTTTATATGACAAGTCCAATCAAAGAGACAATGCCACATGAACAACTCCTCCTAGTCTCATCTGTCCAAAAGCCATGGTACAAGCACATAGAGAATTTCCTAGTCAGTGGGAGGATACTGAGCATGTGGACAAGACGGGAAAGTAAGAGATTATTTGCTATGGTAAAGAATTACATTTGGGATGACCCTCACCTCTTTAAGTATTGCCCATACCAACTCATTAGGAGGTGCATTCTGGAGATGGAGCAGCAAGAAGTCTTATCTATGTGCCATTCCGGAGTGTGTGGAGGCCATTTTGGAGGGAAACGCATGGCCGCCAAAGTTCTTCAATGTGGTTTCTATTAGCCAACACTGTTCAAAGATTCTCATGACTTTTGCAAGAGTTTCTTCAAGTGCCAAAAAGTGGGCACTATCTCAAAGAGGGATATGATGCCTTTGTCACCTATTCTGTGGTAGAAGTGTTTGATATTTGGGGGATTGACTTTATGGGTCCTTTCCCTCCTTCTTTCGGGTATGTCTACATCTTGGTCGTCATAGACTATGTGTCAAAATGGATTGAGGCTATGGCAACAAGGACAAATGATCATAAGGTGTTGTGTGATTTCATGAAATCCAACATCTTTAGCCGTTTTTGTGTTCCAAGGGCTATGATTAGTGATGGCAGGAGTCATTTCATCCACCGCACCTTCGAAGGGCTGCTAAAGAGACATGGAGTGAACCATCGTGTGGCTACTCCTTACCACCCTCAAATGAGTGGTCAAGTTGAGTTGGCAAATCGGGAGATAAAGCTCATTTTGGAGAAGACGGTGTGACCGGACCGCAAGGATTGGTCACTTCGCCTCAATGAAGCTTTATGGGCATATAGGACTACATACAAAGCCCCGATTGGCACTACACCGTTCAAGCTTGTCTATGGTAAGAGTTGCCATTTGCCGGTTGAGATGCAGCACAAGGCATTGTGGGCCTTGAAGACGATGGACTTTGATGAAGAGAAAGCCAGAATGAAAAGAAAGTTTCAATTGCATGAGCTAGAAGAAATGCGGCATGAAGCATATGAAATATCAAAGAGCTACAAGGAAAGAACCAAGTTTCTACATGACAAGATCATAAAGAAGAAAGAGTTTGAGCCCGGCAAATGGGTATGGCTATACAATTCAAGGATGAAGTTCTTTCCCGGAAAGCTTCGTTCTAGATGGGAAGGTCCTTAACTTGTCAAGAAGGTGTACCCATCCGGGGCAGTGATCATTTGTGCATAAGAAGGAGCTAAGGAATTCGTCGTTAATGGGCATAGGCTGAAATATGTTGTTGAGGTCGGCCTGGACAAGGCCAACTAAGATTTCGATATTGTTATGCTTGTAGAAGAAGAATTCGATGAAGAGGAATGCTTAGATGAGGATGAGAAAGGGATTTACTATAAGGATCTCTTGAAAGTCCTGAAGAAATGAAGAAGTCCAACAATCAATAAGCCTGGCTGAAGGCATTAAATTTAGCGCTAGTGGGAGGCAACCCACGTGGTTTAAGATTCTCTAACCTTTTCCTTTTCTATACTTCAGTTTTGTTTTACACAAATACACACACGCACACTTGTGCTTGATAATTTTTTTTTTAGTTTTGATGGAATGACAGGTTGAACAGGTTCAAGCTGAAGATTGAGGCACAGTCAGTCAAGGTGGTGGATATTCCACCAAGAAAAGATCATTCATGATGATTAAACGATGAGTTTCGAAAAGTTTTGATAAAATTTTGAGTTTTGACTTGAAAGAGAGTAGCACGGCCGTGGTGGATCCAGACCAGAATGGTCGTGCTGAAACGGAACGGTCGTGCTGATAAAAACACATCCAACAGGTTGATTGAAGATTTTAACCCCTGACAACACGGTCGTGTTGACCAAAACGGCCGTGTTGGCATAAAACCAACACGGCCGTGCTGACTAAAATGGCCGTGCTGGCCCATATAAACCTAAAATCTACCCCGACCCAACACGACCCCTCGTTCATTTTTGTGAACCAGAACGGTTGTGCCGTGACTTCTGGCGATGAGGGCGAGTTCCCTACACCCCCAAATCACTTCCTCCTGCTCCCAAACTCTGGATCTGAGGTTCCTTTGGTCCCTAATAATTTTCCCCAACCTCTAGCTTCGATTTCCACTGTTCATCACCACCGATTTCTCCAGCTACACGCAAATTCCGCCCCATCAGCCCGGAGCTGCGTTTTTCTAGTGCTAGCTTCGTCCTTCGTCAAAGAATCTTGCAATCATGAAGGGCATGGGCAAAGCAATCAAGAAAGGAGTAGAGAAGACCACAAGCATCCTCACCGGTGGCAAAAGAAGATCCAAACGAGCGGTCGGTTCACAACAGTCCGGCAGCACCTCCTCACCGTCCAATTCAATTTCACGTTCCTTTGGACGGTCGGCGTCGATGAGCAACTCTCGACTACACTCTCCCTCCAGCGAACACTTCTCAGATCCAAGCTATAGCAACACGGGGGAAGAGGAGGAGGAAGAAGAAGAAGAGCTGGAGAATCTGGTGGATTCTATTGAAGTCACCGCACCGACTCATGAGCGAAGGACTAAGAAAATTAATGAAGCTTCGTCCTCACGCCTACCGCCACGACCAGCTCCAGCAAGGCATTCGACATCATCTGCCTGACCCAGTGGAAGTAATGAAAGAGTGCCCTTGAACTTGGACACAAGTTTGGGGTCACATACCTATCAAGAAGAAGAAGTGGATGATACTGAGAGCGAGGAATTGGAGAATGAACCAGTGGATATCCTATCAAGACTAGAGGAGGACAGACTCACTTGGGCGGGAAAGCAACCACAAGGAACCACTTATGGCAGAGGAATCGCAAGAAGCAAAGCAGTGAAACCCCTTCACCCCGATTGCATGACAAGAAGGGTGATCGCCACTAGATATGCATGTGTGCCCACAATGGAAGCCATAGGTGTCAATTTCAGTTTTGGTTTTCATCTAAAACGATGTGGATTGTACGATATTTTAACTAAGGTCGAAGAAGAATACTTGGAGATCACTCGTGAGTTCTTCGCAACCTTAGAGAAGGTTCAGTATCAAGGAGAGGATGCTATCAGGTTCAAATTAAACAGCTCAACACATGTCCTCAACGCCTCTCAGATCAATGCAATCTTTACCCCCAACCCAGAAATGTCAAGGAAATTCGATGGGGGAAGATTTGATAAGAATGGTAAGGCAGATTACGCCAAGATGTGGAAGACGATCACAGGAGAATCTACTTTCTCTTTAGGGAAATCTAAAATGAGAAAGATCCACAACCCACTCTTGAGATATTTGCAAAAAGTGTTGGCAAATACCATGTTTGGTCGCTATGATAATCAAGGATCAGGTGCCCAGAAAGACCTTTTTCTCATAGCTACAGTTGTAAGCGAGGGGTTTGTGAATGTGGGTGCCATGTTTATTGATCACGTGAAGACAATCCCATCCAAAAGTAAAAACCCATTCATCATGGGAGGGATTGTCACCACTTTGGCGAGGGCGTTGGGATGCAATCTGGATGGGCTCACCAAGGTAGATGGAAACAAATATGTGGACCGAAACTATATTGTGAGGTCACAGATGATATCCCTCAAGGATGACAAAAAAAATTATGTGTTGAACCCCGACTACCCTGGTATCACCTTGGAACTCCCTTACCATGCCCCCCTTTTTCTCAGGGATGCAGGGCATGTGGATGATTTTCTCAATCTGTTATCACGCTATGAGGAAAACACACCTAGAGAGGGATACAGAGCACCAAGTGTAGCCTTACCTGATGAAGAGGGGGAAACAAACGTGCCAGAACATCAACGATCATTTGAGCATCCACGCCACACAAGATCGAGAATGGAAGAGTTTGAGGCGCAACCACCTCCGACAAATGCATATGATATGGCATCCATCCATGCACAGTTGGAAGGGATTCAGAAAATGCAACAGGACATGTGGTTGGATCAACAGTAGATGCATCACCAAATCAACCACATGTATCAGTACCAGCATGCGCAGACACAAAGAAACCCCCAATGGGGGGAGGATTTCTGGGGGTCAATTTCTAGCTACCAGGAGACATACCTGCCTCCACAGGCGGACTACTGGGGCCACTAATACCAATAGCCTCCTCCACAGTCTGGCCCGTCGCAGGACCCCACACCACCACAACCCTGACTTCTACCCTATCATCCCTAAGCTTTAGTTTCGTGCTGAGGACAGCATGGTTCAAAGTTTGGGGTGGTAGGGCGGTAAGCCCTCTGTTTTCAGCTTATTTTGACAGTTGCCTGTTTCACCTGATCATTGTTTGTTTGATGTTTAACCCACCTAGTATAGATTGTCTTTTTCTGACATCTTTGCATGACATGTAGTTGATTTCTGCATTTTTGAGTAATTTTTCAAAAAAAATTTGCTTTTTTAGCCATGCATTGCATCTCATGTAGTTTTTTGCTAATTTTTGCATGTTTTAGCTAGGATTTACTTGCTTTTTACCTAAAATTGTGTTTGAATGTGATTTAGTGCCATTGACACCTTTTGGCCAATTTTGCCCAGATTTGATGTTTCTTGTCCAAAAAGCGTGTTTTGACTCAATCTTTACCATATTGAATGAAATTGCTTATCTTTGACAAATACAAGATGATATGCTATGATGAAGTGCTATGTGGTATCAACGAGTGACTTCTTACATGCTCGTCACCTCCCTTGGGAATGTGTTGGTTTGATTGAATTATGATCCGAGCAAGCATAGAACGTTTAATGTTTGTGGAGTTACTTGATTAATATATGGATTTCATTTGGTTCATTCATGTGATGTGATATCTATGGTGAAGTGTCAGACTAGTTTTCATGCAGGAGACCTTATGTGGAAGATTATGTCAAGTGACCCCTCTTTGACCTGACCACTCTTTCATCATCTTCATACCTCTCTGCCTCACAAAAAATGAAAAAACACTAGAGGGGGGTGAATATAGTTTTTAAATAAATTTAACGATTTATTGAACTCAAACAACCACAATTAAAAATTAGAAAAGGAGACAGGTGTTTAGAGTGGTTCCAACTTTAGCAAATACTAAAGTTGTCAGTCCACTACCCGGTTGCTTACCCAACCGGGATTTTGAAAGTATTTATTTTATTACCTTCTCAAGGATTTATACAAAATACAATACTTTCCTTTACACCCTTTGAGCAGCCTTCACTTAAAGTAGGTGCACCAACTTTGAGGTAGCCTTCTTGAAGTAACTCCAAGCTCCCCCTTGAAGTAGCCTTCCTCTCTAGAAGTAACCTCCCGTTGCACCAGCCTTCTGAAGTAGCTCAAAGTCACCTTATTCGCCAAGAAGAACTCCACCCTCTCCAATCAGCAGCCTCCAACCTAGGAGTAGCAAGGAGAGTACAAATGATAATAGAGAACAAGAAAGAAAAAGGAAATTACAACTTATCCTTTGTAACCCAAGGCTTGATTTGCCTAGATCAAGCGTATAGATCTCCTAACCAAGTGTATGGACTTGTGATTGCAGTGGGTAGGAGATACTAGCCTATAGGACACGAATTTTGAGCTAAAGAAGGAAGTAGCCAATGTTCACAATGCTCACTTTTCTCACAAACAGATTGCTCAAAGTATGCTCAAAGAATTCTCAAGTGTAACCAAGTGAGTTTGAGTGTCCTATGGCTTGTCCTATTTATAGGAATGGCCTAAGGATGCTTAAGGACGTTCTGGACAACTTCTAGGGGTTTACTAGCCGTTAGGTACAAAGTTGTTGCTTTAACAACGGCTAATTAATTAATTCTGCAATTGCTGTCAGAGACAATCTCGGTCACTACAAAAAATTTGGCTTTTGTTGAAGAACATTTGTGAGGAACCAAAAATCGTGAATAATGATGTCCATTTGTGAGGGCTCATCCTTCAAATATGGGACCACATCCCTCAACCGTGTTCTTGACATCGTTAGGCATTTTATGTGAACATTGGTCCCTCACAAATACATTTGTTACGAATTACCCCCTCAAAAACTCCATGCCAAATCTTCCCTCCATCTCATAATCCTTCCCTCCATTCTAAAACTCTGATTCATCTATCAAAATTCACGAAAAAAACCACCCAGTCCCGACGGGCGCTAGTTTCCCCCTCATTTCCTCCGCACTCCTCCACTGAACCCTCCCCTTCCCGATTCTCTCATCGGTTCCTCCGCACTCCTCCACTGAACCCTCCCCCTCCCGATTCTCTCATCGGTTCCTCCGCATTGGGTCATCCTTGACGCCAATCGCCCTGCTCGGTTGCTGCCGTTCATCCTTCGTATTGGGCTCATCCTTCATCGGGGTAAGGCTGTTGATGGTTGCTGCCCTCCGCCATTGACGATTGCTGCCGTCCGCATTGGTCGTTGCTGCTACGCAGTCACCGTGCTTGATTGCCGCCGATTGCCCTACTCGTCCGCATTGGTCGTTTCTGCTACGCAGCTTGCTTCTTCGGCCACTGGAATCCTCTCTAGGTTCGTATCTTTTTTTCTTTTTCTCATTTGGGAGAGCACTAGCCCCCAGTTCGACGCCTGATAGCCAAGATTGGTTCTTCCTCCAATGGGCTTACAGTTCATACCTCATGTGTCCGCCTCATCTCCCCCCAATGTGATCTGCATAGGATTAGCTGGGTTTACTTAGTAAAAATACTAACCATCTAGTATTCATATGAGTTATCTCCTCCTCCCCTAAGGGTTAACGTTCACACGTATAAGAAACATATCACAATCTTGAAAAACTTTGACTATCCTCAGTTGCATGGAGATGGTCATACAACAGTAATACAGAGTAGTCAGGGGTGTGTTCAATATTTGGAAGCGAGGAAATAGCTCCTTGGGTGTAGCTACCATAACTAAATGGAAGGGAATCAAAGTTGTGATGTACATAAATTCCTAGGCTATGCATCTACAGTATAGCATCCTCATAATGCTTTTCTATCATACAACTTTGTGTTTTGTCAATAAGAAAAGAATAATTTACTTATGTGATTGAGTAGATATAGTATTTGATTGAATATTGTCTTTCTCGAATATGTACAATATTTATTAATTGTACAAACTCGAATTTATGTATAATACCTACCATGTAATCCAAGTCATACTTGATCAAATATTACTCATATATAATTGTTGAGGCTCAAGCTTGGTTCAAAGCAATACACATGTGTGCATGTATGTGTAATTTTGCTACTCTGTTCTATTCTATATGAACAAGTGTTCTCATGACACACATATATATGGGTCATAGCCAAAGTAGTTGATAATGAATGTATTAATAATATTCCTAGTTTCTTTGAAGACAGTATGAAGGAAATAAGCAATACCTCCTTTAAATCTATTATATGTATCCTTTACTATATCTGGTGGTATAGAAATAAGGTGATTTTTGAGGAATGGTTAGTCAATGTGAGTGTGCTATGGTCTATTATCCATAATGAGATAAAAGTGCTTCTTTACTAAACGAGCCCTGTGTTATTTTTTCTGGAATTGCTATACTTGTTCGTATTTTCTAAAGATGAAGAAGGGTTCCATCTGATGTTACTGGTTTATTGATGTAGTGGTGATCAAGATGGTTGTATGTATTCTACAATGTTGGAGTTTCCTACTTGTCCTTATGTTCAGAAGATGAAGTAGAGCTTCTATATATCTGGTGTTTTTTAGTCTATTGATCCAGTGATGATCAAGATGGTTGCTTGTAAAATGTTGTGCTGAAATGACCTTTCTTTTGAAGGGGAAGTGTTAACCTTGTTACCCCTCCAAACTCTGTTGAGAAAAATAACTTAGAACCTTCCTTTTAGTTTCTAAAATGTAATAAGAAGAATACGTCCAGAGGTAGAGGGAGAAAGGGGTAAACTGAGGATAACAATGCTACTTTATCCAATAAGTTTGATAACTTAGCAATTGTTTATCCAATAAATTTGGGTAGTTATAGTGGATTTCTCATCACACCAGTCATGGTATTGGGAGAGTTTTTGTTTTGTGGAATGGTATCTAATGCTCTGTTGAAAAGCTTTTTTAATATGATAAATTAATACATACTAGAATCACTATTGGTGATAAAAGATTTCTTCTTACTGCTATTTGTGGTCACTTGTACGAATTCTGTTCTGTTTTCTCACTGCGTTGTTTTTGAATGTTTTGTTTTTGGTGCTTAGTATAATATAGCCTGGTGTTTTTGCATTTTGCAGAGGCACACTAAGTCATTGTCAACATTTCAGAAATCTAGGCAGAAGCCTCAAGAAAGAATGGGTGTTCTTAGTAATGTGGGTTCCTCCTTGTTCCCTTAATTGTTAAAACGACATTTGTATATATGTCTTTTTTCCTTTACCCCCTCCATCTAAAATAATACACTTTCTGTAACATGTGGTTGTGATGCATGCCCTAAAAGCCAATAACTATAGTAATGATCCGAACTCTTTACTTGGAGATTAATTAAAGGCTGACTGCCCAGGGCTCCGATGAGATACATCCATCCCTGATATAATAGTTGGCACTTTGGAGATCTTTGGCATGGATGGAGGATGCTCAGCTGTGGTGAACTTCTATGTAGGCTTATTTAGGATCTCATTCGCTGTGGAAACATGAAGGGCATTGTAAGTAAAATCTTTTAATGTATTTCGTTTAAATTAGTTAAACGAAATACATAAAAAGATTTTACTGACAACGCACTTAATGTTTCCACAGCGAATGAGATCCTAAATAAGCCTACATAGAAGTTCACCACAGCTGAGCATCCTCCATCCATGCCAAAGATCTCCAAAGTGCCAACTATTATATCAGGGATGGATGTATCTCATTGGAGCCCTGGGCAGTCAGCCTTTAATTAATCTCCAAGTACAGAGTTCGGATCATTACTATAGTTATTGGCTTTTAGGGCATGCATCACAACCACATGTTACAGAAAGGGTATTATTTTAGATGGAAGGGGTAAAGGAAAAAAGACAATATATAAATGTTGTTTTAACAATAAAGGGAACAAGGAGGAACCCACATTACTAAGACAAATATACAAGTGAACCAGAAGTTACTATAATGATGGTATGCTACTAACTTATAATGATACATATCATACAAGTGAACCAGAAGTTACCATCATTATTTCTGCCCATGCTTTAGTGCTTCTATGCCCATCATTTGATTTTTAAAGATACCAAACTTATTTACATATCATTTCAGTTTCCATTGGAGACTAGAACTTTGTAATTATACTATGTCCGCCAATCAAAATTTCTGGAAATAACTATTATAAATTTCTTGTGGGGATAGTGTGAAGGCAAAAATGATATCCATCTTATTAAGTGGGATGATGTAACCAAGGTAAAGGATGAAGGTGGTATGTCTATAAAAAAAGTCAAAGACGTTTGTAAGGTTGCTATGATATTAAATATCTGGATAGTAGCTTCAAAGAAAGGTAGTCTATGGATCAAATTGATCCATGAGAAATACCTTCTTAAGGATTCTATCTAAAATATTGATATCTATGGTCAACTTTCTTGGTATTTAATTCAGATGATCATACATCTGAATTTAAAATCCTATTATGAAAGATTGCTAGAAACAACATCTCAATGATGAACAACCTAAAAAAAGAGGGTTTTTCTATACTTCTATATGTTTGTTGTGTAGAAGTTCTAATGAATTTATCATTCATTTATTCTTTAATTGGCATGTAGCTGATTTCATCGGGGTAAGGCTGTTGAGTGTAAACTCACTGATAGGATTCCCCTGTCATGAAGATTGGACTCATGATAGGGGTAAGGCTTCTTGTATATTGATAGACTTCTTGTATGTCTTCTCCCTTCCCTCCCCTTTTGCTACAATTGTTGCAAAAAAATCAGTCCTTTTATACCACTGTTTCTTTGATTTTTATTCTATTTCCTCTTGTGTCTCCTATTCTAGCTTCTTTTCTTTTCTTTTTTTGCAATTTATCCTTCATTTCGTGTTCCTTCTATTGCATCTAAATTTTTGTTACTTCTCTGTCCCCTCTTATTGCTATTTCCTTGTTACTCATATCAGAAATTCAGATTCTTACTCAAACCTAGACTACTAGTACCACTTCTATTTGCAAGTTTTCTTCTACTTTTTCTTACTTATTCTTGCTCCTACATGACTACATCTCAAACAGTTGTTGCTGTTTGCATGTATTTGTTAAAGCTTCCTGATCTCTACTTATATTTTCCTAACAGCTGTTTCCTAACATCTCAAACAGCTGTGCTTAACTTATTATATATTTTCCTTCATGTAGATGGATTTTCTAATAGATCGGAGTTGGATGTATATTGGGAACAGAGTGCAAAGTGATGTATTCAAGGCAGGGTTACGAAAGTTCATTGAGTTTGCTCTTATCCATCAGAGACCAACTAGACAGGGGAAATTAATATGTCCTTGCAAGGTATGTTTGAACAGATACCTTAAAACAGAGGAGGAGGTATTCTCACATGTATTACTAAAAGGATTTGTGCATAGCTATGATGTTTGGACGTTTCATGGGGAGGTGATTGGTAGGAGCAATCCTGTTGTGGCACCAAACATGCCTAGCACCGACAATATGCATCAGATGTTGGAGGATTTGTTTGGTATGGGTGACACAACAAATGACCACTCTACTGAAGCTACAGAGGAACCTGCAAATGTAGATGCACAAAGATTTTACAAGCTACTAAAAGAGGCAGATCAACCACTCTATAGAGGTTGCACAAGTCATTCTAAGCTATCGTATTTGGTTGCCTTGCTATTTCTGAAGGAGGAATCTGGATGGTCTAACGATTCTTTCACAAAGTTGTTACAGTTGATTGTTTCAGGATTTCCGGAAGAAAATTGTCTATTCCCGGAGACGTACTATGAAGCAAATGCGATCGTGAAGGATTTACGACTTGATCATTCTACTATAGATGTATGTACAAATAATTGCATGCTTTTTCGCAAAGATGCAGCTTCAAAAGAAAATTGTGATACTTGTGGTGCTTCAAGATGGAATGAAAAGCAATACAAAACAAAGGGAAAGAAGGTAGCTGCTAAGTTCATGTATCACTTCCCTTTGATACCTCAGTTAGGGAGGCTCTATATGTCTTCATCTATTGCTAAAGACATGATTTGGCCATCAGAAGTAAAAGGCAAGGATGGTCGTATTCATCATCCTTCAGACACACCAGAATGGTTGTCTATTGATGCCAGGTATCCAGACTTTGCTGCTGAACCACGCAATGTTAGATTGGCATTAGCAACAGATGGATTTAATGCATTTGGCAATATGAGTGCATCACATAGCATCTGGCCTGTGTTGGTGACACCTCTCAATCTTCCGCCTTGGCTTCTTATGAAAGAACAATTTATTATGATGTCCCTATTAATCCCAGGTCCACATATGGTTGGCAATGACCTTGATGTATACTTGGAGCCATTAATTGAGGAGTTGCAACTACTTTGGGAGCTTGGAGTCAAAGTTTATGATGCATATAGAAAAAGGAACTTCACTATGCGGGCGATGATTTTATGGACCATTAACGATTTCCCAGCATATGGTGACTTATCTGGTTGGAGCACTAAAGGTAAGAAAGATTTGGGATGTCCTTGTTGTAATGTGGAGACTGTATCAAAATGGTTACAGTATGGGAAAAAGCAATGCTATGGTTTCCATCGACGTTTTCTTCCAATGAATCATCCGTATAGACGTGATAGGAAAAATTTTGATGGTGAAAAAGATTTTCGACTTCCACCTAAGCCACTATCTGGAGAAGATATACTGAGGCAATTTGATGGGTATGAAAATATCACATTTGGAAAAATGAATAAGCGCAAGAGGCTTGGAGATCAAATTCAACCATTACCTCCTGGTTGGAATAAGATAAGCATCTTTTTTCAGCTACCTTATTGGAAGTATTTATCTGTTAGACACAATCTGGATGTGATGCACATAGAAAAGAATGTGTGCGAGAATATTTTAAACACATTATTGGGTGATTCTAAGAAAAGTAAAGACAACTTACAAGCTCGTCAAGATTTGAAGAAAATGTGCATTCGAAGAGATTTATGGCCAGTAGATGCAGGTGACCGCTATTACTTGCCTCCAGCATCTTACACCATGACTAATGTGCAGAAAGATAAGTTCCTATCCGTGTTAGAAAAGTTGAAAGTTCATGATGGCTATTCTTCTAACATATCTAGGTGTGTTAGCAAATCTGATAGAAAACTTGTTGGGCTGAAAAGTCATGATTGTCATGTTCTTATGCATCAACTTCTACCTGTTGCCTTGAGACATTGCATAAGCTTAGATGTGTACAAGCCTATTGCTAATTTGTGCTCATTTTTCAACAAGCTTTGCTCTAACATTATTGATGTGGAAGAATTCAAAGAATTGGAACAAGAAATTGCTGTCACTCTTTGCCAGTTGGAGAGAATCTTCCCTCCTTCTTTCTTCACCGTCATGATGCATTTGCCCATTCATTTAGCTTATGAAGCCAGGCAAGCCGGATCTGTCCGAACTAGGTGGATGTACCCAATAGAGAGATACTTGAAGAAATTGAAGAAGTATGTAAGAAACAAAGCTAAACCGGCTGGTTGTATTGCTAGTTGCTATTTAGCTGAAGAAAGTTTGACATTTTGTGGTAGGTACTTGCATAATTTTGAGACAAAACTGATCCGCAATGCTCATAATGTTGATGGATCTCCAATTAGAGTTGGAGTGTCAAGAAATTTCGACATCCACACTTTGGAACAAGCCCATCGTTATGTCCTTTTCAATAAAGAGGAATTGGATGTTTACAGAAGGTAAGATTTAATTAGGTCCTAAAATTCTTGCTGATATTTGTATATATGTTGTACATTAATTTAGACACTTCTTATAAAGCAGTGAACACATGTGTATTCTTCAAGATATGGAACCCAACATTGCCCCACGGACCCTAGAAACAAAACATGCAAAGGAGTTCTCTAAGTGGTTGAAAGAGCATGTATGTCTCAAACATAAATATTGTTGTCACTCTTAATGTTCAAGTTAGTGTAGATTACATTAATGTTTTACTTTTTTATGAAGGTAATGCAAATGCGAGAGATTAGGCCGAACAGTATTAGCGATGATTTGAGATGGTTATCCCAAGGCCCTTGTGCTGAGGGAATGTCTTATGAAGGATTTTCAGTCAATGGATATCGTTTCCGTTCAAAGCACATTGAAAGTACATGTACTACACAAAATAGTGGAGTGTATTTGTGTGCTGACACTTCAAGTTATTCAAGTGGTAGAGATCGAAATCCTATAAATGCTGAAGTCACGTACTATGGCTACTTAGAGGAGGTTATTGAGCTAACTTATGGTCCAGGAATCAAAGTTCCATTATTCAGATGTTCTTGGTATGATGAAAGCACTTCTAACGGGTTGTGAATTGATGAGTATGGGTTCACACAAATCAACACTTCAAGGATAAAAAAAAAAGAGGAACCGTTTATCCCGGCTTCTCAAGCATTGCAATGCTTTTATGTGAAGGATCCTAATGATGATGATTGGTGCACAGTGCTAAAGCATCCTCCTAAAGATTATTCTGAAGTACCTCTTATTGAGAATTGTTTGACTGGTTTACAATCTGATGGTGGTGTAACTAGTGATGTGTCTTGGATGAGGAGTGACACCGGGGGATCTTTTGTTGATAGAACTAAAAAAAAGAATGATGGGGCTAATGTTTAGTTCATTAATCAGTCTGTTTTGTTTGCAAGTCTAGAATACTTTACTTGGGGAATATGTTGTATTGCATTTTTTTGGCAAACTGTTACTATATGGCATATTCTTTGCAATTTATTTAGTCTTGTTTCATATATCGGCAAGTAGGACATCATTATTCTTTTTTGGGATATGAAACCAAGGTACTCTACAAGTTATATGTTTTTCAAATGCTGAATATTCATATGTTGGTGTCTCATATTCTCTGCAATTTATTTGTTTTTCAAATGTACCTACTACTTTTGTTACTGACATTTCTGCACTAATAATCTAATTTTTTTCCTTGTCAATTGAAGGATGGCAGGAAGAAGATTCACTAGATCTAGTTGTAACAACACACCCAGTCAACCTATTGCTGTCCCTCCATCCACAATTGAAGAAAATTGTGAGGATCAACCTATTGCTGTCCCTCCATCCACAATTGAAGAAAATTGTGAGGATCAACCTATTGCTGTCCCTCCATCCACAATTGAAGAAAATTGTGAGGATCAACCTATTGAAAATGATGTAATAGTTGAAGAAAATGTTGAGGATGAACAGGAGAATAGGAAGTATGGACGTGGGCCTGCAAGTGAGCAAAGCCTACTTCCTAAGCAAGGGCAACCACGTCACAAGGTCCAATGGGATGATGAAGGAAATGCTATTGGGGAGAATGGTGTCAAATTGAATCGTTATTGTCATATGCTAGCAAGGAAACCACACATATGGCATCTAGACTTGAAGTGGAACGAACAACCAGAACAAGCTTTTGCAGATAGAAAATCATTTATTGAGGTAATCATTTTCATAAAAATACCAACAAATTGTATGATTGTGATTTCTAAAGTAATATTTTCTATGTTTTTGTAGACGTACTTTGATTTAGGCAGTCACCCTAATGCATGGAATCACATTGATGAACACATTAGCAAAGGGATATCAGTGTGGAGGGCCCGTGTAAAGAAAGATTACTATGAAAAGTACAAGATTGAACCACAATTGATGATGAAGAAAGTTGAGAAAAATGCTTCCATAGATATGGAACAGTTTAAAAATCTTGTTAAAGAATGGGGAACCGAGAAGTCTAAGGTACAATGGTTTCATATAACTTTTTTTTATCAATAAGTGTGTTTCTCTTTCATTACTCACAAAATTTACAAAGGGGAGCAAAGCTCAATACATCTATAAAGATAGATATCAAAAGTCAAAAAGAAGGATGCAATTTATCTATGCAAACTTCTATAATCAGTATTCCTGCAATGCCACACACTGTTTGGTTTGCTCCTACTGTCTTCAAAAACACATTTGTTTCTATGTATCCATATGTGATAAATGATAAGAGTAGCAAAGTATTGCTGTTCATTTATGTTCTTTAGCAGTTGTACTTCGTTTCTGTTCCAGCAGCAAAGTATTGCTCAATTCCTGAGCATGCAGATATCATCTCCACTTCCCAGCTCAACGTTGCTGCAGATTTTTTGAATCTGCTCAATTCCTCTGATCTCAGGGAGCTTCCACACTTCACATCAGTCCCCTTTCCAATGTGGAATTGGACATTATAGAGATATCTATCTCTTATATTGAGGATGTTCTTCCACATCCAGTTGTTGGCTTGCTTATATTGAGGATGGTTTCATATAACTTGCATGTATACCTATCTACTTTTTCTAATTATATGTTTCTTATGGTTTAGAAAATTTCCGAGATCAACAAGGCAAACAGAGCAAAAAAAGTGATGGATCATACCACAGGATCAAAGCCATGGAGTTGTTATCGGGCAGAAATGGTATTAATAATGGACACTTGCCTTTCTTAGTAGGAGTTGAACATATAACATGGACAATTATTATGTTATCTATCATGTGTAGGTCAGTGAAGATCAACCCGTTGTGCCTCTTAACAAATTTTTGGAAAAAGTTTACGACAAAAGCCCACAAGTGGTTAGAAAATGGATATTTGCTTTCCTATGATGTCTACAAAGCTTAATATGCTTAAATATCTGAATTTATGCTTTCCTTTTATGATGCTTTCTAATTACAGCTTGAAATCTCTGATATCGTGGAAAACCAAGTAGCAAACCAAGAAGAAATAGATCCTAGAAGTGTTGATAATCTAACACGTGCTGCTTATTTGCAAGTTTTAAATCCTTCAAAAAAGGCTAGGATCCGAGGTGTTGGAATTGGGCACAAAGAGATAGGACATAGGGGAAAAGCTGCCTGTATAAGATATGAAATGCTTCTTGAGGAAAGCAATGCAAAGGATGTATGTTGGAGAAAATCTAAACTTGAACTATTAGTTACAACTAGTCTATTAGATTGATGTTTGTACTTTGTTTTCTATTTCAGGATAAACTTAAGGAACTTGAAGAAACAGTAAATGGATTGAAGAACTCCGTCTCCCAATTAATGACTTGGTATAATCAATCACAGGTAACTCAGATTCAGTTGTCTATGTCAATGTAATATATAATTGTTTTTTGACATTGTTGATGTATTTGTTATAGGATGGCAGTATTAATGTTGATTGTGCAGTTGAATACCCCAATCAGAATACTACAGGTGTCTTACACATGCAAAGTGGCACAAATAGGTTGGATGTGGGTTCTTTTCACATACAAGACAATACAAGAAATGGTGCAGATGTAGGCATGTTTCCCAACCAAAATAATTCAAGCGGGGATGTCTTAGGAAGACTTTCTAGACCAAGCAATTCAAGGGAGACTGGAGTAGGCAGACTTTCCATACAAGGCAATTCAAGGGAGAATGGAGTAGGCAGGCTTTCCATACAAGGAAATGGACATCAACGGATCTTTGCGCCACAGGTAACTCATTACAGCTATAGATTATTTTCAATATTCATACACATCAGAATATTAACATGTACACTTTATTAAAGGCTGCAGTTGAAAGTTGGTCCCCTTCCTCTGGTAATAATCGACAAAGTTATCCTCAAATGCAGAACACACCAACCACATCTTCATCGGTGTCTTTCACACCAAGAAATCAGCGTTTAAATTCTATAAGTAATTCATTTCAGCTTATCTAAAACTTGATTCAAGTTGTCATAAAACTCAACTTCTTGCCAAGTTGTCAAAGGCATTTCATCCCTCCTTCATATGTTTCGTGTCCTCTTACATTGTTCATAACATAAGATGAATTCATACCCATCTTTGAATATTATAGGCCTCTACAATCCACATTGGAGGACTTTTTATGTGGTCTTCTTTGCACTCATGTGCCCACCGTTGGGCCCAAGTAGCATTGCTCAAGAATTAAATGGCCTTCCTCATTTGTGACACATATTTGATATAAACCATCAGTAAATGTATTGCTCATCCCAATAGTAATTCTTAATGTCGTACATGAAGTTTTTATTTGAATCACCAATGTACTCTGAGTATAAGACTTTAGCAGCAAGATAGTTCATGAAATATATACCATGGAGTGTCAAAAGAAACTTTCATCAGCTAGCCATCGAGGAGAGAGCCATCAATCGGTCTGCTGTCATTTTTAGAGAGGTGAATGCAACTGAGATGGTTAGCTACCATGTTCTCTCTCCTCTTCTTTTCACATATCTCCATATCAAAATCCTGCAACAATAAGATCCAACATGTCAACCCGAGCTTGGCTTCTTTCTTCATCATGGAGTAGTGTATGGCTGCATGGTTGGTGTAGACTATCACCCTTGAACCACTAGGTACTACTTGGACTTGTCAAAGGCATACACAATACACATCAACTCTTTCTTAGTTGTGGCATAATTCCTTTGTGCTACAACCAATGTATTTTAGATGTTATATACCATGAGGTACCTCTTATCAATCCACTGTCTCATAACTTCCTTCATTGTATAATCACTAGTGTTGTACATCATCTCTAAGGGTAGAGATTAATCAGGTAGAAGGATAATAGGTGTGGTTACAAAAGTAGCTTTCAAATCATTCATATATCCACACAAGTAGAATCAAAAGAGAAAATCATATCTTTAAGAAGAGGATTGGTGAGGGGCTTTGCAGTCCTTGAGAAATCCTTGATATATCCTTTGTGAAAATCTTCTTGTCTAAAGAAGTCTCTAACTTATTTCATTACAAACGGTGGTGCAAGATTGAATTTGATCTTTGCCTTGTTTTCCTCTATCCCTTGTTACTTACTCAATGGCCCAAAACAATTCTCTCCTTCACCTGTGAACTGGGACTTTGAATCAAACATCTGTTTTCTAGACTATCTAAATAACTAATAGTTGAGTAATTAATATAGAGTGGTCATTCCAGATTTTGCTTAGGAACAGAGTGAATCTTTTGCTTGTGCACCAACACTCCACGAACTTTAAAGATGGCAGTAATTGTGATGATGAATATTGTTATTGCCTACTATTTCTGCTCCAGATGCCCTTGTCCCCTGCTTGTCCCCTTCTTTTGAGTCATTTTCTTAAGGGGCTGTTGATATTAATAACCTTGGGAATGGCCACTCTCTGTATGGGCTAACTCTATCTACTTTGTTTTTAATTTTTGGCTGTCCAAGCTGCTCCAAATTTTTGGCTGTCCAAGCTGCTCCAAGAGTAGCAAGAAGAGCTTCATTTCTGTTCTTTAGCAGGTGTACTTCATTTCTGTTCCAGCAGCAAAGTGTTGCTCTTTTAGGTGCTCGACTCTTTCACAGCCACTTGGTCCAAGGCAAGACCTCATGTTTAGAACTGCATACCTCCCAAGCGTCTTTTAGAGAGATAGTTTTTAGTTTCCCGAGCATGCAGCTGCAGATTTTTTGAATCTGCTCAATTCCTCTGATCTCAGGGAGCTTCCACACTCCACACTTCACATCAGTCCCCTTTCCAATGTGGAATTGGACATTATAGAGATATCTATCTCTTATATTGAGGATGTTCTTCCATATCCAACTATTGGCTTGCTTATATTGAGGATGGTTTCATATAACTTGCATGTATACCTATCTACTTTTTCTAATTATATGTTTCTTATGATTCCTTTTTGTATTTATATTGATAGGGTAGAATTACTTTTAATGATGGATTTCAACGGACAATTCACCTTGGAGTAGACCAAAACCGAAATATAAGGGTAAGTTGTTTGTTGTACTATGATTTATGTATTAACTTTAAATTCTATTAATATAATGATTTGTCATTTTTAGGAGAAGAATGTTCAAGTACCTAACCGTATGAGGCGTGGCATTGATGAAGAACACAACACCATTTGAAGGAATATGAAGACATTATAGATCTTAGGAGTTTCTAGCATGATATGTTGATTGTCATCAATCTCAAATTTTAAAACCATATGTACTCTTTATTTATATCAACGTTGAGCACACAATGTATGGATAATACTTTGTTTCAATATCAAAAATTGGTTGAGGTGATTTAACATTTTTATGTGTCATTTTGGTGTTGAATCTTCTTATGATGTCATGTGAATTAGTATAAAAATATTGCTTGAGGTTATGTATACAAAGTTTTCATTTAAAATTTAATATTCACTATAGTAACAATTAATTAACATTTAATAAATCATTCAATAATCAATAACCAAATCATAAATATATTGATGAAGGTCCAGATTGACCATCAAAATTGCATTCATGGCTACCACATAGCCCCTCAAAAATATATTCTCTAGGACCATCAAGTCCCTCAAAAATGTTTCATGAAGGCTAAATAGTCCCTCAAAAATGTATTTATGAAGGCTAAATAGTCCCTCAAAAATGTATTTATGAAGGCTAAATAGTCCCTCAAAAATGTATTTATGAAGGCTAAATTGTCCCTCAAAAATGTATTTATGAAGGCTAAATAGTCCCTCACAATTGTATTCGTGAGGGTATTCGTGAGGGCCACTGGTATTTGTCATGCGAGTTCTCTTCATGGACCATTTGTGAGGGCCAGACCCTCAACCGTCCCTATTTCTGAGGGCCTGTAGAGAGGGGTTTGTGACAGGACTCTCCCGTGAATAATGGCCCAGTTTTTTGTAGTGGGTCGAGGAATGGTCGACCGAGACACCTACTCGGTCGAACTTTTGTCGACCGACAGGCACTCTGGAACAAGTGATTTGCAACGTCTTTCTCCAACTGCCAACTAACTTGTCTGTTGTGTCTAACGGCTACTTTGGATCTTTCTCGGTCGAGAAGATTGTCGACCGAGAGTGTCTCGGTCGAGGAGTTTGTCGACCGAGATTGATCCTGTTTCAATGTTGCAATTTAGGCACTAATTATATGTATGAGTGTGCATATGTGATCCTATTTGAAGGGGATGACTTATCTAAATGTGATGTTTAGCTAGGGAAGATCTAACACTTGATTTACATGCAATCTAAGTACTTGTACATTATATATTTGTACAAGTTTTTACAAAGTGATTACATTGCATGAAAACATAAATATGTAAGCATATGGATTTCCCTAGTTGTTTTGGCATCCACCTTAATCCTGCACACTCAAGTAGCTCGTTAGATCAATAAGAATGAAATGTTTGTCATAATCAAAACAAAGGGATTTATAGATGTCCATTTAGCCAACAATCTCCCCCTTTTTGAAGATGACAAACATTTCCAAAAATATAAATAAAGGAAATATAAACCATATGAGTTTCATACCTGAAAATTTACCTTTGTAGCCATCTTTGATTTTGCAAGTGACTGCTGGCCAAGATTTATAAAACTCATTTTAATTTTATGTTTGTGATTTTATATTATTTCTCCCCCTTTGTCATTTCAAAAAGATATCCAATATAATCATGTAGTATGACTTTGTGTCTTCCTTTTTAAGCTTTGCTCCCCCTTAAAGAGATATCCAATTAAAATCAAGGGATTTTTATTGTCAAAATTAGCCACAATTTGTTTAGAGAGTCCCTTTAAGAACAAGATATGTCATTCATAGATTTCTTCATAACCAAGAGTAAAAATACTAAGGTCGTAACGAGCTCCAAATGATGTTTACAATGTTTTTGTAAGCTTCTCAATCAAATAATCAAATTTGTGTCTATAAGCTCCCCTTTAAATAGATATCCCAAGGTATAAGTGTTTTGCAATTTAGCCATAACTTTAACTTTTAGGTATTTGCAAATATTTTCACCCCTTTTTGATTTATTTGTATTTATTACTCCCCTTATTTTGTATGCTCTACAATAGTCTTATAATCCAAATTCAAATGATGCCAAAAAGATATCCATTATAAAGATAACCAATTTCATTACAAGCATGAAAAAATAGCCAAATCATGTAAAGATAACCCATTTATTACAATCTTGCAAAGATTCCATTACAATTAATACAACTCCACATCTTACTGGAAAGACTTAAGAATTACATCAACATCAGGGTCTTTCCCAAGAAAAGGCTCAGCTCCATAATACTGGACCAAAGTTTGCCACTTCGGAGCACCTGTCTTGGTTAAGGCATATGCCTCCAAGAAGGTTGGAACACAATCAAATCGGAAATGAGCAGCAATATCTTGTAGTTGCATTGATGAAAACTGAATATGCGTGAGATCTGTAGATGGTGGAGGTGGAGGTTGATAGTAGTTATAAGATGGGTTATATGGATTGAGCATGCCAGGATTTAAAGAATAAGGATATTCATCTGGTTGGTTTGGAGAAAGAGTTTGCATTCTTTGGTTTAGATAAGTCATGGCATGATGGTTATAATCTAGTTGTTTACTAAGATGATATTGTGACCCAGCAACATAGGTTAGAGTGTTTTGGATGGGGTCATAGGGTAGGCTGCTAGGAGGAGGTGGAGGTGGTATATCTTGTGTAGATGTTTCTCCTTCTACCCTAGCCCTCTTATGACCGAAATCAATCCCCATTTTTTCTACAGTATTCTTACTTATTTTTTGTGGTCTACGCTCCCATGTATATCCCATATCCTCAAGTTGGGTCTTAAGGAAATGTTGAGTAATTTGGCATACAAAATCAGCATATGGAGGATTGCCAGAAAACTCAAGCATGTTTTTAAGAATGATGCGGATAAAATTTGTGGGAATACGTTGGATAATGGCATATATTAGACACATACGAAAAATAGGAACTTCAGACTTATTGGCTCTAGGATGTATGTTTGTTGAAACAATAAGGTTTACAATCCTAGCAGCTGGTTTGAGATTTATAGCATAGTATGTGCCTCTATCTTCGTGACATGTTGTATTGGATTGAAAAATGGTCCTTTTGATGTCACTAAGACTAACGGTATGGTCATCTTGGGAAAATTGATTAAGTGGGTTTCCAGAAGTAAGGTCAAGGGTGTCTTGATATTCATCTATGTCAATATCTAGCATGTCAAGAATATCCCCTTCAGTAAATCGGAAGCTATGCCCATTGACCATAGTATAGAAGAAGATGGTTTCATTTTCAGAGTGGGAGATGAGGTTAGCATAGAATTCATTCACTACCTTGATGGAATAGGAAGGGAAAGAAGGGTTGATGAATTCTTTTAACTTTTGCACCTCGAAAAGGTCCTCCAAGTCGATGATGTTGAGGAAGTCCATAACTTCAACTGGTCGTCGTGGGAGAGGAGCTTTGGAGGAGAGCCGTAGATAACGATCACCAGCATCTCCGTAGAGGTTTTCGGTCGAAGATTTGTCGACCGACAGACTTACTGGGTACGAATTTTTAAGATTTATTTTTAATGCAAATGATAGACTAAATTTGTAGAGCATATATATTTTCTAAGGGAGTAATATTTTGTTTTATTATTGACAATATTGGGACAATTTTGTGATCATAAATTGATTTTGCTTTTAATAAAATGATATTCAATTAATTATTGTGTCAAAACTTATTTTAGGTCGATTTTGACTACGACCATAGCGCCCCTTGGTCAAATTTCATTTTAACCAAGAGGCAGATTTGCAGATTTTTCAATTTGAACATTATGAAGTATAATATCTGCATAAGATTTGATTAAGTATTAAGTTGAAGCATAATACTTAATATGAAAACATTTGTCCTTTTCTTAAAATATAGGCTTTGTTGTAGTAATATGAATATCAAATTTCACGTCATTTAGTATCCTCATAAAATTCTTTACTGAAGGCACACTAAATATCAATTGAAAAACACTAAATATCTCAATTGAAAAGCACTAAATATCTTAAGTCTTTTTGAGAGATTTTATCTTATGTGTTGCAAGCATAACATATTACCAATAAAGCATTTGCTTGCCTATCATGGATCCATGTAGACAATTATCTATCAAGCTAATCTCAGTACCAAATGGTGAAAGCATATCCATGATGTAATAATAATAGTAAATAATCGCATGATTTTAATCACATGATTTCTATATGGATAGACCAGAAAATAAGGAAATCATGTGAATAATGATAGAAATTTTCTAAGCATAATTTGGTTTAAATCATTTAGGGAATAAACTAATATTAATTGAAATTTGTATGGATGATTTCCAAAATAAATATCCAATCATTAATCATGAATAGATAGCAATTTCATCAATTTCAAAGAAATTTAGCAATTTTTGCAACAGACTGGAAATCAGTGACATGCTCGGTCGACTATTTCTCGACCGACAGTGTCTCGGTCGACAGTCTCTCGACCGACAATATTTCTGAAACTGTTAATTGCTTCCAAATAAAACATAACTATGCAAGTTAAATATTTAGATACTTAAATTTATTGGTTATCCCATTATGTTGAGTTGAGATAGACGTAGAAATATGCAACTAAGGTCCTTGGTCATATCTCAACTTGATTCTGTTCATTTAGTTTGGAGGTTTTGGAACCCAAACTAACTCGACATCTTTTCTCTTGTAAGGGCATGAAAAAGAATAGTGACCAAGGCGCAAACAATAATGACAGCATATCGAGTCAACCTCATATCTTTTTCTATGATTGTGTTCTGTGTTGTCCTTGGGTGAAGATGTTCCTTTAGGTACATATATAGATTGATGGGTTTGTGACTTTCTCCAACTAGGTTGTTGATAGGATTTCCCTTTAGGCTTGTAACCTAGTCCTCTTCTCCCAATTTGATGATAGGAATTATCTAAGATTTGATCAAGAATGCCATTATTATTTAAATTACTAACTTTTTGTTGTAACTTGGCAATCTCTTCCATTCTCTTCTTGATATCTAGTTTTGCTTGATCTAGATTAGATGACAATGAATTTCATTCTTTGAAAATAGAATCATAATCTAGATGGTTGCATAAAATGGGTTGTTTTTGAAGATCATTCACTTGACTTTGCAAATTATTCTTCTCTAAAGAAAGTAGATTACAATTTGCCTCTATAGATTTTATCTCAATATCATGATCTTCAATGATCTTTTTAAGATCTTCGTTTTCAGATGTAATAGCAAGAAGCTTAGCATGTAATTCATCATTTGCTTTATTTGATTTGTTTAATTTCTTCTTGCATTCAACATACTTAATATGTGTTTCTTCAAGGCTAGCAACTAGTTCTTCTTTGGATAAATCAAAAAGACTTACCTCTTCTTCTTCTTCCTCGCTAGTTGTAGCAATGAGACAATCTTTGTTCTCATCTTCCTTCTTTGATCTCCATGGGCATCTAGTTGTTGTGTGGCTTGTTCCTAAGCACCAATTGCAACATGTTGTAGTTTTGTCCAAGCAGCACCTTTTGTTGTGATTGTAATCACCATTACCCTCCATTCTTCAAGACCTGATTAGGGTTCCTTGAAGCCTGCTCTGATACCAATTGAAAAAAACACTAGAGGGGGGGTGAATAGAGTTTTTAAATAAATTTAACGATTTATTGAACTCAAACAACCACAATTAAAAATTAGAAGAAGGAGACAGGTGTTTAGAGTGGTTCCAACTTTAGCAAATACTAAAGTTGTCAGTCCACTACCCGGTTGCTTACCCAACTGGGATTTTGAAAGTATTTATTTTATTACCTTCTCAAGGATTTATACAAAATACAATACTTTCCTTTACACCCTTTGAGCAGCCTTCACTTGAAGTAGGTGCACCAACTTTGAGGTAGCCTTCTTGAAGTAACTCCAAGCTCCCCCTTGAAGTAGCCTTCCTCTCTAGAAGTAACCTCCCGTTGCACCAGCCTTCTGAAGTAGCTCAAAGTCACCTTCTTCGCCAAGAAGAACTCCACCCTCTCCAATCAGCAGCCTCCAACCTAGGAGTAGCAAGGAGAGTACAAACGATAATAGAGAACAAGAAAGAAAAAGGAAATTACAACTTATCCTTTGTAGCCCAAGGCTTGATTTGCCTAGATCAAGCGTATAGATCTCCTAACCAAGTGTATGGACTTGTGATTGTAGTGGGTAGGAGATACTAGCCTATAGGACACGAATTTTGAGCTAAAGAAGGAAGTAGCCAATGTTCACAATGCTCACTTTTCTCACAAACAGATTGCTCAAAGTATGCTCAAAGAATTCTCAAGTGTAACCAAGTGAGTTTGAGTGTCCTATGGCTTGTCCTATTTATAGGAATGGCCTAAGGATGCTTAAGGACATTCTGGACAACTTCTAGGGGTTTACTAGCCGTTAGGTACAAAGTTGTTGCTTTAACAACGGCTAATTAATTAATTCTGCAGTTGCTGTCAGAGACAATCTCAGTCGAGGAATGGTCGACCGAGACACCTACTCGGTCGAACTTTTGTCGACCGACAGGCACTCTGGAACAAGTGATTTGCAACGTCTTTCTCCAACTGCCAACTAACTTGTCTGTTGTGTCTAACGGCTACTTTGGATCTTTCTCGGTCGAGAAGATTGTCGACCGAGAGTGTCTCGGTCGAGGAGTTTGTCGACCGAGATTGATCCTGTTTCAATGTTGCAATTTAGGCAGTAATTATATGTATGAGTGTGCATATGTGATCCTATTTGAAGGGGATGACTTATCTAAATGTGATGTTTAGCTAGGGAAGATCTAACGCTTGATTTACATGCAATCTAAGTACTTGTACATTATATATTTGTACAAGTTTTTACAAAGCGATTACATTGCATGAAAACATAAATATGTAAGCATATGGATTTCCCTAGCTGCTTTGGCATCCACCTTAATCCTGCACACTCAAGTAGCTCGTTAGATCAATAAGAATGAAATGTTTGTCATAATCAAAACAAAGGGATTTATAGATGTCCATTTAGCCAACAAAAAATGCCAAAGTGCACATATTAGTCGTGGCCACCTCCAAAAGTTTGGGGTGGCCACATCTTTATCTCCTCACTTCACTCTATCCACCATATGCCCTATCTACACCAAGGGCAAGAAAAAGAAAAGAAAAGAAAAAGAAAAACAAAATAAAATAAAAGGATGCTCCTGTTTAAGAGCATTCAAATAAAGAAAAGATGAGTGTGTAAAAACACTCCAAAAATCTTATTGCATCCCTTTCTTCCACTTTTATACCCATTGAGCTAGGAAACTTCAAACCTAGCTCACTTTATCCCTTTTTCGTAGCCATGTGGGTCATTTGGCATAACTTGAAGCATAAGGTTGAACGCATGAAGGTGAAACAACACTCCTAGTCATCGGCGATTAACATCATCATGAAACGGTCTACCCAGAACCTTATGGATGAAATATTGATAACTTGTGCAATCCATGCATTATATGTGAAGTTCATGTGCTTTGTGCTCTCTTCATGGTTGGGTTGTGAAAGTAGAAGATGCGGGAAGTGATTTGCATGTACCTAGTCACCTTTGATCCCATTTAGCATTTGTCACCCATCATATTGCATTTGTCATACCTTTTGATTGTGGAAAATGGAAAAGAGATTGAGTTGGAGCATACTTGAGGACAAGTATGTTTCAAGTTTGGGGTGGTGATCCAACCCTATTCTAGGGCTGTATCTTGTGTCATTTTGTACATTTATCACATTCAAATGCATTAGAATTACATGTTATTCTCCCCAATATGATTATCATTGCAAATATGCTTATGGATGTTCTTTGCACTATTTTTCAGGTACTTGGACCATGCTTAGATGGAAGAGAGAGAGAAAGGGAGTTCTAGGGTTCCCCCACTCAAGGAGGGGCCCAAAGAAGGCCCTGAAGTCTCCCTCAACCGACCTCCAATGGCCAAGAATCATCTCCAAGCAAAGACATTCAAGAATTATGAAGTTTGAAGCCATGCTAGCGTTAGAAGACTCCAGAACGGTCGTGCTACCAGCCTTCGTTTTCACCCATCAACCTGTTGAGCTAACACTTAGCCAACAAGGCCGTTCTCCTCCAGAACGGTCATGCCCACTCCTACCCAGCACGGCCGTGCTGCCCAGAACGACCGTGCTACCCCCCCAAAACCTATACAACTTTCACTGCTTTTCCTATTCTACCCCCACTTAGCCCTAGCCCCTATATAAGCACTAGTTGCTTCTAGGGCTCAAGAGAGAGCACCCCCTAGTCACAACCTAGCTTCTCCCTTGCCTCCATTACTCCCACCTACCTACTTACTTGCATTTAATTCCATTTCCACCCACTTTCCATTCATTTCCACCATAGAAACCTAGTTTATCTAGGTTAATATCCATCCATTCCACCATTTCCATGCTCTTGGGCACCTTTGGAGGAGGAGGTTCGTGGCTAGAAGCAAGGAGGTGAAGGTGGTCGAGCTACATCAAGCATCCATGGCGTTTCCCACTCTCTTTCCCTTCTTCTTTGTTCCTAGTTTGATCATGTATAGCTAAGCCCCCTTGGGTGGGCTGTTTGGGGAAAAAATGTGACTGTGATACCATGTTGGGGGAATATAATTTGTAATGAACATATTTCATTTCTATGATGATTGCATTTGCTTGTATCTCATTTCCCATTACTTGTGCATGTGGTTGTTGCTTAATTACATTAATTACTTGCCTTGTGGTGCTTAAAGACATTTGCCTCTAGGGTGTTGGTTTCTATGTAGCTATCATAGGATTGGCTCCTAGGTCCTTAATTCGGATCCCTAGCTAGCCCCCTATCTTCCTACATAATCACCTTCTTCCTACATGCAAATGTGAATTCTAAGTGACTAGTATAAGTGTGGTTAGTGCAATTGCCTAGGATTTCCTAAAGGCTGAGGTGGCTAGTGGCATGAGGTCAACTATCCTCATCTCTACTCCCATCCTTACCCTTGGTCCTCAATTGAATAATACCACTTATCCTAGAGACCTAGACTTGGTACGTCCTATGAGAATTACACCTAGCCCTAGTTCTCCAATTAGTAGCTTAGGGTACATTCTCATAGCACCCACCTTGTTGTTTGGTTTGGTAATCTAGAATGAACTATGTTAACTGCTTATTATGGTGACATCCCCCAACTAATGTCAAGGTCACATTCCCAAACGGCCCACCTCATTCATCTAATTTCTTAAAACCCTAATTGCTCTATTTGCTTGTTAATGCTAGCGTAGTTCAATTGCTTTAGTTAACTTAGTTGATTGCCTAGTTTTGTTAGCTAGTGTTAATTTAGGTCTTTGATCTCGATTAGTGGTTAACTTAGGCTCTCACTTGCTAGTTGCTTGCTTAGTCTAGTGTAGTTTGTTCTTGCTCTTGCTTAGATAGCTAGTTGATTTAGATTGCTAACTTAGTCCTCTGATAACTTAGTTTCATATTGCTTTTCATACTTGCTCTCCTAGCTTAATCAACAACCAATCAACCTTAAAACCCTAAAAACATTACTCTCCGCAATAGGAACATAGCTCACACCTTCTAACTCTAGTGCCCCCTCTATCTCCGCGGATCGACCCCGTACTTGCCGCCTCACCTATACTACGACATGACCCCGTGCGCTTGCAGGCGTAGTGTCTTAGTAGACGTAGGTAGTTAGTGTGGGACCATACAAATATCGAAAGCAAAGATACCATCATCTCGTGCCTCCCGACCTCGTGGATTGCACTTGTTGCAAGCCTCTAGCGGGAGCACACCAGGGTATTTTGCACATTAGTCCAAAACAAACAAAACATTGATTTCAACAATGTTCAAAAAGGACTAGAATTGCAACATAAGTTCCTCTTGAGGCCTAATTACTAATCATAAGATGATATTAAGCATTTAATCACATTTCTTAATCACAACACCTGGGGTTAAAGTATAACCCAGGTCAGGGTTGTTACAATCACCATCATCAAACCCTAATAGATCAAGAGAGCTGGCTCACCTCTCAACAACCAAGAGAGAGGGGTTTTGCACAACCTTCATCACATATCGGGCAACAAGGTGGATCATCCCCTTATCGGTCAAGATTCCAACCTTCACTAGGTCAACATCCAACCAAGGCTCACCTCTCAAATCCATGGTGAGAGAAGGGTATTGCCCAAGCAACTAGAGCATAGACTCACCTCTCAACAACCAAGAGAGAGGGATTTTGCCTACACCACTAGAGCTCGAACTCACTTCTCAAAACCCAATGGGAAAGAAAGGGGTTTTGCCCAAGGAACCCTAAACTCAAGGTTCGGCCACAAGGTCCAAGAATACAACATGACCACTATATATATAACAAGATAAAAGGGTATATACTAGAGCAAGAAACATATTTAACAAGATGCATGGCCAATCAAGATGACATACAAACATGCAACATGAAAAAGTAGTATAGATAGGGTTAGGAGTTATGTAACCCACCTTAAGCAAGCTCCAAGCTCCTAACACCAAGCTTCCAAGCTCCAAGCACCACCTTCGGCCACCACAAGAAGAAAAGCAAAGCTCATAACCACCATGGCTAAAGAACAAGAAAGAAGGAGAAGAAGGTGCTAAGGAAAGAAGGTGAGATGCTCACCACAAGAAGAGAAGCAAGACACACTCTAGGGTTCGGCCACCACTAGAGGAAGAAGAAGACTCCACCAAGGAGATCGGCCACCAAGTTAGCTCTACCAAGTGTATCAACCACCAAGCTAGCTCTACCAAGTGTATCAGCCACCAAGCTCACCAAGGGGAGGTATCGTACACCAAGGAAGAAGGGAAGCAACTAAGGAACTAAAGGGATCCTAAGTAAGAGAAAGGAGAGTCATATATAGAATAAGGTGAAGAGGAAACTAAGGCAAGGTGTTGCCCAACCTAGGGACACTTGTCCATGGGGCAAAGCCACCTACTAGCTCTCCACCACCACATGTCCAAAGATTTTGCCACATGCAAGCAACCAACACCAAGTGTCCATAGGGCGGTGACACAAACGATGCTAGGTGGAGGGGTGTGTGTCGCCCAACATGGCAAACTGACACACCCACCAGCACCCTCCTTGGCCGATACACCATGGCCGACACACCAAGGTCGACACACTCAAGCTTGGCTGATGCCCCTAGGGCTTGCCCGACACAAGGCCCAACAAAGCAAGGCAAAGCCCAAACAAGGCTCAACAAGGCAAAACAAAGCCCAAAGCTACTCAAGCAACGAGACCAACCTATCCTCTCAGCCCTAGATGATGCAAGGAGAGAGAGAAACATCTCTCAAGGTGTCAAACTTGCACATCAATCCTAAAACTTGGGTTATTTGCAAGTTGCACCTCCAACTCTCAACAAAGCACAAACAAACCCTAATCACCATTTGAGGTGATTAGTAAGCATCTAAACACAAGGTTTAGGCAAAGCAAACAGGGTAAGCCCAAAATGAAGGTCAGGGTCTTTACAGTTTTTCTTTTTGATATCCTACATCACAACTTGATAAGTGTAAGTCAACTTTGTGATAATGGATATCTTGCTTTGTTTACTTCTTTAGAATGTTTGCTTCTAGATTCCCTCACTTATACTATCATATATAAGGGAACTAGAAATGGTAATCTTTATGTTATTGTGCTTCATGCTCTAAAGCATGTACTTGATAGATGCTTGGTTGTGGATAAAAATGATATTTCTCTTTGGCATCGCCGATTGGGTCATGTGAGTATGCATCAAATGAAGAAATTGAGCAAAAAGGAATTGGTTCGGGGACTTCCCAAATTGGATTTTGAAAAGGATGAGGAATGCCAACCTTATACACAAGGCAAGAAAACCAGGTCCTCCTTCAAATACAAAGGAGTCCTTAGTTCCAAAAGAGCTCTTGAGCTTCTTCATATTGATCTATTCAGACCTATGAGAACTCAAACGCTTCATGGTTCCAAGTATTGTCTTGTGATTGTCGATGATTTCTCGCATTATACTTGGACCTTCTTTCTCATTTCAAAAAATGATACTCTTGATGTTTTCTCAAGATTTTGTAAACGAGTTGAAAATGAAGCTTCTTGTTGGATTGTTTCTATCCGTAGTGACCATGGGGGAGAGTTCGAAAATGATCTCTTTGAGCGTTTTTGTGAAAAATCTGGTTACTCACACAATTTCTCTTCTCCTCGTACACCTCCACAAAATGGGGTAGTAGAGAGAAAGAATAGGTCACTATAGGATATGGATAGGACCATGCTTCTTGAATATGACATTCATAAGAAGTTTTGGGCCGAAGTTGTTAGCACCGCTTGTTTTGTGTAGAACCGAATTTTATGCATCCTTCTTTGAAGAAAACCCCCTATGAGTTATGGCGTGGTAGAAAGACATCCGTCGATTTCTTTCACATTTTCAGATGTCCTTGTTTTGTTTTAAACACAAAGGATTCTCTCGACAAGTTTGATCTGAAATCTTACAAGGCTTTCTTCCTAGGCTATAGCACTACAAGCAGGGCTTATAGAGTTTTCAATATTGAATTGTCTAAAATTGAAGAATCTATTAATGTCAAGTTTATTGAAACTAACCCTATTGTTGGCAAGAATGTTGTTGATAATTATGTTGTAGATGACTTAATTCCTATCTTGAAAGACCTCAACATCGAAAACAAAGGTAAGTAGGTGCTTGAAGCAGAAGATGAAGAAAAGAAGGATCCCACTCCTCGCTTTGCAAAGAATCATCCCAAATAGATAATCATTGACAACCCATTTGAGAGAGTGAAGACACGAGTTGCCTACAATAAAGAACAAGCAGATAGTGCCTTCATCTCACAGCCAGAGCCAAAGAACATCAAGGAATCTCTTGGAGATGATGAGTGGATCCTAGCCATGCAAGAGGAACTAGAACAATTTGAGAAGAAGCGAGTATGGACTCCAGTGCCAAGACCAAGTGATAGAAAAATCTTTGGCACCAAGTGGGTCTACCACAACAAGATCGACGAGAATGGTAAGGTGGTAAGGAACAAAGCTAGGCTAGTAGCGCAAGGCTACAACCAACAGGAAGGTATTGATTTCGATGAAACTTTGCTCTGGTTGCTAGACTTGAATCTATTAGAATGCTACTTGCCTTTGCTAGTTATAAAATTTCTTGCTATATCAAATGGATGTTAAAAGTGCATTTTTTGAATGGTACAATCGAGGAGGAAGTATTTGTTACTCAACCTCTGGGCTTTGAAAATGACAAGCTACCTAATCATGTTTATTTGTTGCAAAAAGCTCTCTATGGACTCAAGCAAGCACCTCGAGCTTGGTATGAGAAATTAAAGAACTTTTTGTTAGACAATGGCTATGTCATGGGCAAAGTCGATTCTACTTTATTTCTAAAACAAACTTCTAGCAATTTTCTTATTATTCAAATTTATGTTGATGATATCGTATTTGGTAGAACTGATCTTGATCTTTGCAAGGAGTTTACTTCTCTTATGCAGAGTGAGTTTGAGATGAGCATGATGGGTGAGTTGACTTTCTTCCTCTGCTTCAAAAACAATCAAACCAAAGATGGAAACTTCATCAACCAAGGCAAGTACACCAGTGAACTACTCAAATGCTTTGGGATGAAGAACCCATGAAGCTGATGGACACACCCATGTCCAACACTGCCAAACTTGATAGAGATGAAGAAGGTAAGAAGGTATATGAGAAGCTCTATAGAGGTATGATTGGAAGTTTACTTTATTTAATTGCCTTTAGACCTGATATTATGTTTAGTGTTCGCTTGTTTACTCGATTTCAATCAAATCCTAGGAAATCACATCTTATTGTTGTCAAGAGGATTTTGAGGTACTTAGTCAAAACTCAAAATTTTGGACTATGGTATCCTAAGTCAAGGGACTTTACTCTTGTAGCATATAGTGATGTGGATTACGTGGGCTGTTTGGTTGATAGAAAGTGCAAAAGTGGCACTTGCTTCCTTCTAGGACCATGCTTGTTGTCTTAGTTTTCCAAGAAATAGAGCACCGTGGCATTATCAACTACCGAGGATGAATACATTATAGCCGGGAGTTGTTGTGCTCAAGTCCTATGGATGAAGCAAATTCTCCAAGACTTTAACATACATTTTGATGCTTCTCCTATCCATTGTGATAATACTAGTGCAATCAATCTTTCTTATAATCCTATATTGCATAGTAGAACTAAATATATAGAGGTTCTCCATCATTTCCTTCATGACCACATTGCCAAGAAGGATATCTATATCATGCATGTGGACATAGAAAATCATTTGGCGGACATTTTCACTAAACCTCTAGCTAGAGAGCAATTTAATTTTATTAGATCAAAATTGCTTATTGTTGCTTCTGATGATATTGACATGCCATCTAGCTAGTTCTTTTTATCCTATATGTCTTGCTCATGCTTTACTCACCTTGCTTGCCTAAAATGGCTAAAATATGCTTAATTTGCTTGTTTACATGCTTAGTTTCACTTGTTTTTGGGCATTTCTCGAATTTCTTGGTTTTATCACAAAATAGTACCCAATGATGAGTGATATGTGCCTAAGTATGTTCAATGTACATAATAGACTTGAAAAATGAATTTAATTAGCATTCATATGGCTAGAAATTAAGTTTTATGGTTTTAGGTCAGGTTGACCATCAGTCGAGTTTCCCCCAGGACAAACTTGACCGATCAGTGGCCGAGAGCTGTTCTAAAAAGGACCAATCGGTCGAGTTTCTGACTCTCAGATCTCGACCGATCCGGGGGCTGAAGCCAACTTAAGTTTGGTTCGGCCGACTATTCTCCCTCTCAACTAGAGAATAACCGACCGATTCCTCTTCTTCTAGCCCTAAGCTCTCACCCCCAGCCCTAACCTTCCCCTTCCTAACCCTTTCCCAACCTAGTTAGGGTGACCTAGACCTCCTCGGTTGCTCTTTGATGGCGCTTGGATGATTTTTGAGGTTTGTTTGGTGTGTTTTTTCATTTCTCCTCTTCTTTTTTGCCTCCATGGCTTCACATAGGAGAAAATGACCCACCCCAAACAATGCTCCTTCGTCTTCTTTGTCTAATCACTTAATTCCCTTTGACGATACCTCTTTTATCTCGATAGAGGTTGTTAATAGGTATAAGGATCTTCTTCCTAGGAGTCCTTTCCTTTTTCGCACCTTGTTTGAGTCTAGTCCTAGGCATCAAGCAGTTATAGACCAAGTAGCTAGGTTGCTAGCCATCCACCACCTCTCTTCCTTGGTTGTCGAATGTGATTGCTTTTTCAATTCAATGACTAGGATGAAAGTAGTTCACGAGTTCTACACTAACTTGCATTGGAACTACGACTCCCTCATTCCCCCGCCAAATACTCAAGTAATCCTAACCTCTATGATCGTCGGTAAATGTTTCCAAATCTCCAAGGATATTTTAAGTGTCTTCTTTTCCAGAAATGAGGAAAATGATATCTGGCGCAAGGATTATGGCGAGTACTTCGATCTTTTGGATCCCGAAGGTTTCTACAAGCAAAATGAACTTACTCTCCCTGACATTCATCGCTACTTGAAGAAACTTGACGTTCCATATAAGAAGAAGAGCACCCTTCCTTCCTCCTCCCTATATCTCAGGAAATGCATTTTGGCTTTGGTGATCAACTGCAACATCCATCCGTAGAAAAATCAAATGGATATTGTAAAGAACACTACTGTCATTATGTATTGCATCCTAGAGAATATTGGTGTCAAGTGGGCCAGATACATTCTACATCACATGACCTACTTTGACACTGGTAATAACACCCGAGGCAACCATCCCCCTTACCCTGCCCTGATCTATAGTTTGTTTCAGTTTGCTACTAAGAAATCACTCTTTTCTGACTTTCATTACAAGTTAGCCAGAAAGGGTATATGCATCAGTGAAACCACAATTCAAAAGTATGTGCCCGTGTTTGCCTCCACCACACCTGGTGCTTCTCCCTATGCCTCTGTCTCTGCAGCCCCTGCCTCCTTTGCCCGAGTTCCACCTCCTCAGCCTCCTCCTCGACCTAGTCGTGCTTCATTCTGTGTATCCAATGAAACCCTTATGGGCTACATGATGTACCAACAAGCATACAACCAATAGGTCCAAGAGCACCTGCATCAGGATCTATGTTCCATCATGTCTACCATGAACATATCCTGTGCACACCCCTACCCCACCTACCAACCTTTCCCTGGTAGTGATTATGCTTCATATGCATACAATCATTACTATCCTACCCTCAAGCCTTCCACTGCTACTTCTCCTCCACCCTTCGCTGCTGGTAGTTCTACTCCCGCCTTCCTCCTGTTTCCTGTTGCCCCCTGGCCACCCTACTTGCCTCTCTTAGAGATTTTGCTCCATCCTTTCCTCAGGCCAATGAGCTATATGCTCTTGGTATGACTTGGGATGAGAATAATGCTCGTTGTCCTGGTCATGGTTTCGGTCCTCCTATAGACAAGGAGATGCCTGACCAAGGTGATGATGTTGAGGCTGTTGATGACGATGACGGTGATGGCGATGACGCTTCCGATGATGGTGATGGTTCTGGTGTTGATTCTGGTGATGAAGGCACTATACTGCACCTTCAGATGGAGACGAGGACTACGAACATGGAGTCGATGATGACGACGTTGTAGATATAGATTGTGACGTCCCCGGATTTTGACTCCTCCAAACCCTATTGGGAATGAGAGGTCAGAATCCGAGAACATCATCCAATCATATCAGAAAGCGATGCGGAAGCATAATTCGCATACATGAACATACAACCGTAACATTCTCAACATTCAACATGTAAATTTATACAACATGAATTATTACACAATGGTTTACAATTACATATTGAAAGATAATTTACAAGTCTAAGAACATGTATGCTAACTAGGATCTTCACAATAGGTACAACCTGAACAACTTGCTCATATCCTGTACTTTTCATCCCATGCTATCTCTGAACCTAAAACATACGTGAAACAACAAATCAACACACAAGGTGTTGTGTACGTGGGAAGAAAGATACATATATTTATGGCTTGCATAATTATGAAAAAGATTTGCAGAAGGAAAGAAAATCATAGAAAACACTTCTTTATTAAGCGAAATACGCCAATTTAAGTCATTTTCCTAGATGAATTGCATTATCAAGGTGGACTAGTACCAAAACATAAATATGGGCCCATCCCCGTGTACCAAGTACTCTAGGGAAACTCCCCGTACACCGTGTGCTCTAGGGAGGTGTACTAGCCAACATTAATCCATTCCCTCGTAAGGGGGATAATGAACACCTTAATTAACTACAAAACATCTACTCATAATTTATGTTTTCAAGTGACAAAACAACGGGTACTACATAGCAATACTACATCCAATATTTGCAAATAGAAGAGAGCATACATACATATCTTGATTGCAAGCAAGAAAACCATAGTCATATAATTAAATAAACCCACGTACCTGAGTTCAGAGATTTCTAACTTATCCTTGATCATCTAGAAGTCTGGTCAACACCTGATTAAGACAAGACCACATACTATCATCAGATTCTAATCATCTTAACCCTAGTCGTGTACATTAGGGTTTATATTATCTCATTATGTTACTCTCATGATTACTTGTATTCTTACCTTATATTTATCTTACTGATGTCATTTTACAGATTATGATTCATTATCTGAATATTAGGTTCCATATTCTTTTTGGTGCACATAATAACCCTAGGTTACATCATTAACCTAGATTAGGGTTTTTATAACCTGATTAAGATTCATCTTCATATAACATGAATTATATACATCTCAATGATATCTGATTTACATCTTAGCTTTAGATTACTGATATAAACCTACTCTGTAAATTTCACCATTTATTGAGCATGTGTGCAATAATTACAATTTATATAGGGTTATTAGCCCTAATTAGTCATATTAAGAAAATTACATGACTTCATGTCATAAAATGACCATAACTGACATAAGGTGCATTATAAACATGGTTATGGACGTACTGACATTTTTTTCATAATTTAATATCATCATCTGATATTTATTTTCCATTAAACAAGTATTACGTATCTTATATGATATTGCTAATATTAAAGCATAAAAAGTCTGATATTAAACTTTCATGTTGTTCTACATATTTTTCTGAGAATTTTGATACCTTGTTTGCATTTGTCTGATAATCGAGCTAATTACTGTGATTTAATGAAAATCTGAGCATTTACTGAATTATTACCTTAATCGGCCAATGGGAGCTCGCCACGTGGCCCCTAGGTCTGGCGCAGCTCCTTTGCTTGCTGCGGCCGGTCCACTTGGTCTGGGCCGGGTTCTCTAGCGGTTCACGCGGCTGGACCCGATCTATTTCATCTTCCTTTTCGTTCAGCGATCCAACCCGCGGTCTCTGTTTCCTCTGTGAAACAGAGCACCGCCGCACAGGCTCTCCTCCGGTGAGCACTACCTCACTGCCCTGATCTCCTCGTCAGTCCAACGACCCACTGTCGTCTTTTCCATCGACTTTTACACTTCCTCAGCTCCTCCAGCTCTTGGCCACGGCTCTAGGTTTCCATCCGGGTAGGAGCGCCGCCGTCACTTGACTCCTCAGACAGACCTCATGGTCTCGATCCCTCTAGGATCCCCGCAACGATCCGGGATCCTCCCTGGAGTCCCGCGCAGTGCCTGAGTGCAACACAGGTGTGATGGAAGGTCTGTTCGACCGGTTGGAGCTCGGTCCGGTGACGTCGGGGCTGTGCTAGTCGATACCAACCCCTGGGCCATCGCACTCTTCCGCGAGTGTTGGGAGGTCTCCGCCTCGGTGCAAGGACGCTCCAGGAAGAACCAATTGGAGTGAGGCTCCTTGAAGTGTGAGCAGGTGGCAACCAGTTAGGCCGGCGTAGATTGAGTTGGCTGGAGAAGAGGGGGAGGGATGTCGAGGAATTGAGGGCTCTTTTTGGCTAAAAGAAGGGTCGCGGAGCTAATGCGATCCTTAAATAGGCACCATTAGGTCGAGCATTGCCTCCCCTAATGTGGCTGACGGGTCCAAGACGCCGCCATTTAGGCGTTTTCTAATCCATGTCTGTTAGGGATATTTTTGGGGCTCGTTCGAGCGACCAGGAGAAACCGGATCTGAGGAGCTAGATTTGGCGAGATATGGTCTAGAGGTGAGAGAGAGACGAGGGTTTGAAGGATGGCGCTACTGAGTAGGCCGAGCTCCGCGAGAAACGGGCGAGGAGGACGACTCAGTCGCCTCTTCCACGGATCCGGATCCGGATCCGGGCCAGGGTCCATCAAGTTCTAAAAGCAATACAATACATTATTTCAATTTCTAATATCTCCTAATTGGGTGGTCCAAATGCAATGAAATTTTAGGTGTAGCTTTATAATGTCATGATGTAGATGTGGCATAAGTTTGGGGAGGAAATTCGAAGGTTAGGCATGGTTATTGACTAATCACATTAAAACCTAAAGTCACCTTCATGTGACACTTAGGGTATTATATTATGTAAAAAGGATAGGCCATTTAGTCAAAGTTGACACCAAAACTCTAAAATTGGTTCATATATACACAATTCCTCAAAAGCAATTAATTCACTACTCACTGGATCACTAAATGTATGATTGGTCTTATGAGGACTTAATTAATCAGAAAGGACATTCATTCATAATTGAATTCAATTAAGCCTCCTCGTCCTCCATCGTATCTCAAATCACCTAGTTTAGGTGAAGGAATTCATGATTGTATTACCAATTCTTCAATGTGGTATTTGACATCTTACATAGAATGCTTGTCTCTCATTATTGTATTAGTTATTGAAACTCAAAAATCTAGGTTATCACATTCACCCCACCTTAATTGGAATTTCGTCCTCGAAATTCAACTAATCTCCTCCTTAAGAGGCTAATTAGGAGTTCAACTGCATATACTTCATCATTGCTTAGGTTCTAAGACCACCATAATTGCATGCACTCTAAGTTGTTAGCTTAGGGTCTAGAGATTCTTGGGTGTGTCCACTCCACCTTATACATGTGGAAGCATCACTTAATGTCTTAGCCATGACATTATGGTATCTTAGGATTATATCACCCCTAAGGATACAAGTTTTGTTCATACCTTTTTAATGTGCAAGAGGAATTCGTTTATGCCATGGTATTCAGATTGTTCAAATCTAACATCGTTAACATCTTTTATGATCAACATCTTACAATAATTTCAGCATTAGAGGAGATGTATCTTCATCCTTGATATTAGGATTTTTATACATAAGAAGGGCTTACGTAACATGCTTGACCATTAGGGTTTCACCCTATGGTGTGATATTCATATTCAGCTTAGAAGCATATTTTGAGAAGGATTAAAGTTACGAACTATATTTTTGATCATATATCCTATGATCCGAAAATATCTTTATATCAAGTTCATGAGTTCAAATTTTTATGTCTTGCACGTATTATGTGAAGGGAAAAAGAGAATATACTATGTTTATCCCATGATATCAACATCATATATTTCATGTTTCATATGAAGGGGAAAAGAATATTCTAAAGTCAAACTTATCATGATTTCAATCTTTGGTACTACATGTATGATATGGGGGGGGGTGGGATATAGAATAGGTCAAGCTTATGCGAGTGACTCCTCATATATAAATCATTTATATAGCTCAAGTGAGGTTTCTATCATTGTATATTAAGAAAGAGAAGAAGAAGGGAGAACATGCATGTTGAGTATCTTTTGCACAAGGCATCATACTCTCATAACTAGATTTCATATATTACCTCACTTGCAACTAGCGATGAGATTCACAAAATATGTCACTCCAGCTAGGACCTAACTCAGTCAAAGAATTGACTTTATCATATGGGTCATCTACCCATCCTTTTCTTTTACCCAATTCTCACATATAGATTTGAATCATGCAACATGACTCAACTCATCTACTTAGGAGTAACCCAGCTTAGGACACATCATAATTGTAGGGTAGGTCCTATGACCCTCTCCTTGTGGATCTCACCCTCTCTGGAGTTCACCACATATCTTGTCCTAACACTGAGGGTCCTCCTCTGTAAAAGAGCTTGAGGCTCATGCATATTCAACCATATTTTAACTTAGCTCATCTTAAATAAGAAAAGAGGATGCACATTCATTATCAGGACTTAGTTTAGATTCTTCAAAATTGGATTCAGGTCATATACAACTTAAATCCTTATAAAGCAACTTATATCATTAAAGGTAGAACTTAAATATGATCACCCATGCTTATATCAACTACCATTCTATCATCTACACTGTGTATCACATATATTGATACGGCTCTAGACATCTAATCTAGACTACTCTCTCTTCTAGACTGATGTCACTCCCTTTCACTTAGGTTGCACGAACACCCACTACTCTCCTGTGTGATGGACACATTTTTATATTTACATATATCTAATAAAATATTATATAGTTTTTTTTTTCTCCGAGAAAGAAGGCGTCAGAGAAAACTGTCGAGGTACGAGCCGATTGGGAAACAAAACCAAACCAGCAAACTCGAGTGTCCAACACACAGTAGATAGTCTGGTGTCATGTGACCTAGTGAAATGGTGAGAACGAGATGTAGACTAGTGTAGCTACCCAATACATATGAGCTCTATATGCAAAGGGTTTCAGACACTTGTCTAAACCTAGTTCTCGAACATCTAGGTCCTAACCTAAAGGCTAGGTCAAACCTTATTCCTATAGAACAACTTACTAAGTTTCTAAGGTTTAAGGTGAAAGGTGAGATTTAGGTTTAATGTTTCATGATGAGCAATCGTTAGGTGTAGCTATTGTTCATGCTCTGATACCAACTGTGACGTCCCCGGATTTTGACTCCTCCAAACCCTATTGGGAATGAGAGGTCAGAATCCGAGAACATCATCCAATCATATCAGAAAGCGATGCGGAAGCATAATTCGCATACATGAACATACAACCGTAACATTCTCAACATTCAACATGTAAATTTATACAACATGAATTATTACACAATGGTTTACAATTACATATTGAAAGATAATTTACAAGTCTAAGAACATGTATGCTAACTAGGATCTTCACAATAGGTACAACCTGAACAACTTGCTCATATCCTGTACTTTTCATCCCATGCTATCTCTGAACCTAAAACATACGTGAAACAACAAATCAACACACAAGGTGTTGTGTACGTGGGAAGAAAGATACATATATTTATGGCTTGCATAATTATGAAAAAGATTTGCAGAAGGAAAGAAAATCATAGAAAACACTTCTTTATTAAGCGAAATACGCCAATTTAAGTCATTTTCCTAGATGAATTGCATTATCAAGGTGGACTAGTACCAAAACATAAATATGGGCCCATCCCCGTGTACCAAGTACTCTAGGGAAACTCCCCGTACACCGTGTGCTCTAGGGAGGTGTACTAGCCAACATTAATCCATTCCCTCGTAAGGGGGATAATGAACACCTTAATTAACTACAAAACATCTACTCATAATTTATGTTTTCAAGTGACAAAACAACGGGTACTACATAGCAATACTACATCCAATATTTGCAAATAGAAGAGAGCATACATACATATCTTGATTGCAAGCAAGAAAACCATAGTCATATAATTAAATAAACCCACGTACCTGAGTTCAGAGATTTCTAACTTATCCTTGATCATCTAGAAGTCTGGTCAACACCTGATTAAGACAAGACCACATACTATCATCAGATTCTAATCATCTTAACCCTAGTCGTGTACATTAGGGTTTATATTATCTCATTATGTTACTCTCATGATTACTTGTATTCTTACCTTATATTTATCTTACTGATGTCATTTTACAGATTATGATTCATTATCTGAATATTAGGTTCCATATTCTTTTTGGTGCACATAATAACCCTAGGTTACATCATTAACCTAGATTAGGGTTTTTATAACCTGATTAAGATTCATCTTCATATAACATGAATTATATACATCTCAATGATATCTGATTTACATCTTAGCTTTAGATTACTGATATAAACCTACTCTGTAAATTTCACCATTTATTGAGCATGTGTGCAATAATTACAATTTATATAGGGTTATTAGCCCTAATTAGTCATATTAAGAAAATTACATGACTTCATGTCATAAAATGACCATAACTGACATAAGGTGCATTATAAACATGGTTATGGACGTACTGACATTTTTTTCATAATTTAATATCATCATCTGATATTTATTTTCCATTAAACAAGTATTACGTATCTTATATGATATTGCTAATATTAAAGCATAAAAAGTCTGATATTAAACTTTCATGTTGTTCTACATATTTTTCTGAGAATTTTGATACCTTGTTTGCATTTGTCTGATAATCGAGCTAATTACTGTGATTTAATGAAAATCTGAGCATTTACTGAATTATTACCTTAATCGGCCAATGGGAGCTCGCCACGTGGCCCCTAGGTCTGGCGCAGCTCCTTTGCTTGCTGCGGCCGGTCCACTTGGTCTGGGCCGGGTTCTCTAGCGGTTCACGCGGCTGGACCCGATCTATTTCATCTTCCTTTTCGTTCAGCGATCCAACCCGCGGTCTCTGTTTCCTCTGTGAAACAGAGCACCGCCGCACAGGCTCTCCTCCGGTGAGCACTACCTCACTGCCCTGATCTCCTCGTCAGTCCAACGACCCACTGTCGTCTTTTCCATCGACTTTTACACTTCCTCAGCTCCTCCAGCTCTTGGCCACGGCTCTAGGTTTCCATCCGGGTAGGAGCGCCGCCGTCACTTGACTCCTCAGACAGACCTCATGGTCTCGATCCCTCTAGGATCCCCGCAACGATCCGGGATCCTCCCTGGAGTCCCGCGCAGTGCCTGAGTGCAACACAGGTGTGATGGAAGGTCTGTTCGACCGGTTGGAGCTCGGTCCGGTGACGTCGGGGCTGTGCTAGTCGATACCAACCCCTGGGCCATCGCACTCTTCCGCGAGTGTTGGGAGGTCTCCGCCTCGGTGCAAGGACGCTCCAGGAAGAACCAATTGGAGTGAGGGTCCTTGAAGTGTGAGCAGGTGGCAACCAGTTAGGCCGGCGTAGATTGAGTTGGCTGGAGAAGAGGGGGAGGGATGTCGAGGAATTGAGGGCTCTTTTTGGCTAAAAGAAGGGTCGCGGAGCTAATGCGATCCTTAAATAGGCACCATTAGGTCGAGCATTGCCTCCCCTAATGTGGCTGACGGGTCCAAGACGCCGCCATTTAGGCGTTTTCTAATCCATGTCTGTTAGGGATATTTTTGGGGCTCGTTCGAGCGACCAGGAGAAACCGGATCTGAGGAGCTAGATTTGGCGAGATATGGTCTAGAGGTGAGAGAGAGACGAGGGTTTGAAGGATGGCGCTACTGAGTAGGCCGAGCTCCGCGAGAAACGGGCGAGGAGGACGACTCAGTCGCCTCTTCCACGGATCCGGATCCGGATCCGGGCCAGGGTCCATCAAGTTCTAAAAGCAATACAATACATTATTTCAATTTCTAATATCTCCTAATTGGGTGGTCCAAATGCAATGAAATTTTAGGTGTAGCTTTATAATGTCATGATGTAGATGTGGCATAAGTTTGGGGAGGAAATTCGAAGGTTAGGCATGGTTATTGACTAATCACATTAAAACCTAAAGTCACCTTCATGTGACACTTAGGGTATTATATTATGTAAAAAGGATAGGCCATTTAGTCAAAGTTGACACCAAAACTCTAAAATTGGTTCATATATACACAATTCCTCAAAAGCAATTAATTCACTACTCACTGGATCACTAAATGTATGATTGGTCTTATGAGGACTTAATTAATCAGAAAGGACATTCATTCATAATTGAATTCAATTAAGCCTCCTCGTCCTCCATCGTATCTCAAATCACCTAGTTTAGGTGAAGGAATTCATGATTGTATTACCAATTCTTCAATGTGGTATTTGACATCTTACATAGAATGCTTGTCTCTCATTATTGTATTAGTTATTGAAACTCAAAAATCTAGGTTATCACATAGATAGTCTATATGTCTAGTTGTTTCTTAGTTTTTAGTCTAGTATGCTGATCATATACATCTTTCTAGGCTATTTTGTATAAGAAACATTTGGGCACATTATCTGAGTTGTACTATTTTATCTTATATTTTTCATCGCTTCTTGCTTGTAGTTGCTTTCATGAGAACATGCATCTGAGTTGTAATATATGTGATGTGCACTCTTGCTCTTTGCTTTGTTATATATTATGAGTTGGTGTCATCTTTCACCATATTTTGATTATGATTGAGATTGTATGTTTCTCTTATCTCTGTTTGATATGTGATATGAGATTGCTTGTATGAATATCTGGTTGATTGTGTTTTGGAGAAGACCTGGATATATGCTCTTCTACCCCTCTACTTTTTGAAAATGTCAAAAGGGGGAGAGAAATTTCAAAGTCTTGAAACTCAATCATATTGTTATTCATTATTATATTGTTGCTTATTGCTTATGAGATCCTTTTCTTGTTCATTTAATGTTTTACCATGTGACTTGCAAAGGACCACATAATACATGTATGCTATAATTGCTTTGTGTAGAAAGACTAACTATGCAGGTTAGAGGAAGCATAGATTGAGGGGGAGAAATTCACATTGTTCACATCTTGAATCCCCTTAATTCACAAGGCAAAGGTATAACTTCTACATCCTTTTCAATATGTTTGAGGAATGGTTTGTCATTGTTAAAAAGGGGGGGAATGTTGACCTAGAGGTTATACATTGTCCATATTTTGATAATGACTTAACCATTCCATTCATATGTATCTAATGTGTGTATTCAAGATTGATTTCAGGTGTTAGGTACATGAAAAGGATCAAAAATCAAAAGCCCTAATTTGCTCAAGTTCAAGCCAAAAGCTATACAAGTGTGTAATTTGGGAAATCCATGTAAATGGCCTTAGAATATTTTTGTAATCACTTGTATTGATGAATTGGCTTGTAACTAAGATGAGAAAATTGATTGGGACACTAAACACCAAGTTTTAATCACTTTTAATGCACTTTAGAAATTGATCACAGGCATTCAATCGGTCAAGTTTGAATCTCGACCGATCCTCTTGGATCAATTCTCTGAAGAGTGCATCGGTCGAGTTGTGGTTTCACAAAACTCGATCGATCGAGTAATTGACCAATTCGATTTTTATTGGTCGGTCGAGTTTCCTCAGGACAAACTCGATCGATGGTTTGAAAATTGGCTTTGCCTTTTACTCCATCAGTTGAGTTACCTTTATTGAAACTCGACCGATTACACTGTACAGAATTTGTAGAAAAAGTGATTGTGATCGTTGGTGAGCTATTTGATCGAAAATAGAGTCATTTCTTTGAGCAAAAATGGCTATATTTCGGCCCAAAGTGTACCCCCAACCCAAAGGGGCACCCTCATCTCTAAATAGGACCTCTCGGAGTTCATTCCAAGGTTGCTCATTCACTACATGCTTGGTCCTAGCCTAGTTGAGAGTGTTCTAACCCTTTGAGCCCCTTTCTCTCTCTACCTTTAAGTCAAATTTGTGAGTATGAGTGAGATAGGTTCCTTTGTAAAAGAGCTACTCCATGTATTGATGTAAAGCTCTCCACCTCCATCTTCCTACTCTCGTTCCTTTTGAAGAAAAGGTTGAAGATCTTCTCCGAGTGAAGGAGAAGGAGTTGATGTTCTTCAAGGTTGAAGAAAGCATGGTGTTCCAGATCTCCAAGTGAAGGAGATAGGCAAGGTGATGCTCAAGAAGAATAGGTAATCCCTTGAAGGCCGAAGACTTGAAGAAGGAGTGGGTAAGTCCATGTTGATGGCTGAAGACTCCATGGTTCAAGTGGGTAAGCTCCTTCTATAGGTTGAAGATTCTTGTTTGAGGTACTAAGCCCTTGGATGAATGTGGTTTTGTCTTGTAATCTTATGATGGAATATAAGAGTATCAAGATTGCAAATCCTAGAGATTAACTACCTCTAGGTAGTGGACTGACATTGCTCCTAGTTAGGATGTGGAACCACTCTAAACCACCTTGTCCAAGTGCATGATCTTCCTTGTATCTCATCCTTGCTATGCTTGCTGGTTAAGACATCAAATTGATGTTTGTTTAAGTTTCTGCACTTAATATAATTTGGTGGTCTAATCCGTTTTTTGAGAATTTTGAAGCTCTATTTACCCCCCTCTAGAGCCCTTGATCCAACATATCTTGCTTGGAGTTTGTACACCTTGTTGATGGTGATATCCCTTGATGTTCACCTTCTGTTTTGATGGAGTTTTATCTTTGTTCTGATGTTGGTTAAGTGTTTTAAGGTCACTTGAACATGGTGGTCACTACACCTTGATCTTGTATTGGTCGAGACCTATGTTTTGGTTCTGGTCGAGATGTATGTTGAGCAATAAGAGGAGATGTGAAATCCTTGACCATTCTTGTGACATTCTGCCAGCACACAGACAACAAGATGCCACGAGAAAATGCGCGGAACCACCAAAAACCACATATTACTGAAAACACAAGTTAATTAAAATCGATTGCGGAAAACAGATAAAAGAGAACTATTACATCCAGATCCTCATCCTACAAGGAAACATGTTATATAAATATTTGCAAGCCTTGATATTTGTCCACAGCCTAATGGAGCCAGTTGTCCTGTCAGCACAGGAGTTCACCACCTATTTATGCATACATAACGGGCCACATCATACCAACAGTAGGATATACAAAGCTAAATCAGCTATACATCGTAAAACATCGTCAAAACACCTCTGAGGACCTAAGAGTACAGGGATGACTTCTAGGACTCTACTACAAAACAACCAAAACAACAGCATATCCATCTCTTGCCTCCTACTGCTCTTCTTGTTGCTCGGCCGCAACCTCACGACCACAACCACGTCTAGCACGATCACCTAAAAAGGTTGTAAACTGATGGGGTGAGACATAGTCCCAGCGAGAAACATAACTCCCCGTCGAAACTATAAAACTTTAGGAAAAGCGGGTAAAGCAGATAACTGATATCAACAGATCATAAGAGCAACATCCTAAGCATAACTTATTTTATTAACAATCTTACCAGATATCCAGGAGGCATATAACCAAGAATTTTTTATGGAACATGATTGAAAAGATAAGCTTTATAAGAACTTATCACAAAATATAAGGATCGTACAAATAACTGCAAGGTATAACTAGATCAACTATACAAGCAAGGCCTCAATCAATGTTCTGTGTTTTGCCTTAAGCAATATATTCTATACGGTTGGATTACAATTTATTATGCCCTGAGGAAGTGAGTCATCCCACTCAAATCCAACCTTCGGTTGTAAAGCCCAAAATCGGTGCCATACAAGGTTATTGGGAGAGACGGACTCCATGACCTCACCTCTTCGTGGTTAGTGCACGAAAACCAAAGCAGGACCGTAATCTCTTGCTTGAGTGGCCTCAGCCACAGGGTCAGCTCGACAGGCCACCCTTTTATAATACTGAGCCATGGGCCTGTTCACCATGCTCTATAATCACTGAGCCATGGCCCTGTTCACCATGCTTTATACACAACCGCAGTTGTACTCAAATCCTCCTACTTTCGGCTAGGAGAAACCTCACATATTCAACAATATGCGCTCCAGGTAATCCCACAGGATAAACCTATTTCGCCATCACCAGCTATCGATGATGACGGATCTATGGCTAGGGCAAACTACATGATATGTTCCACTGTAATTAATTAGTATATTTTAAGTGGAATATTGAGGCAACCAAGTTATAAAACATAAACAACATTGAGTTGCATTATTACCATGGGATCTCAATCAGTCATCACAGAATGCCACTGCCTCTCAAGGCTTACATCATCACCATGGGATAGCAATCCCTTATCTCAGCATCAAAGGATAACACCTCAACTAGGCACTCAGCCTTTATCAGGTCAACAGACCTTTCACATCATATGGGTGATACATGTTATCCCATCAATCAAGGATTATCATCATTGAGTGTTATACAGAACACATACACCTCATAGCTCTTACCTGGCTATGAATTCACTTGATTCACCTGCATGGTTAGTATGCATATCAAGAGAGATAATTGAATCACCAAACATAGATCTTTATCATTATCATGCTATTAGGGTTGAAGGTACATGATTGGAACAACATCCATGATTATAGCTACATGAAGCACAAAGTTGTATCTGTAGACAAATTACATTATTGTTATCAAACCATGTGCATCCACTATGCCTTTATCTTATGAACATAAACATGTATCTTATCATCTTACTTAGTACCAACTTTAGGTATCAAACATATCATTGGTTACAACCTATCGTTCATAACTCATCATCTACAATGGTGTGGTTACAAGATAACGACTCACCAAAACTAGGGTTTCCGAGCAAGGTGCAACCCTTACCAAAGATACCGCCTACCCTCACTATAGGTGTGGCAGGCAACACATCCCTCACCCAAAGGGGTATCGGGCAGGATTACCTCCCTCACCAAAAGCATATTGGCCAGGGCACTTAGCCACACATATCGGCCAACCAAGGAGTGCATCCATGCACATGGGATATCGGGAAACCATACCTGATGTGTGTCGTGCAACCTGATCCAAGAACTGTGTCGTTCAGCCAAGGAGCAAGGGGTGTATCGTGCAACTGGGTCCAGAAGGGTATCGTGCACCCAAGGCAAAGATGTGTCGAGCAGCACAACCAGTCCTAACAGCCAAGACCCTATCACCCATAAGGGTTAGGGTTTCATGTCGGGCATCCACCATCATCATAACGCCCAACAAGCACACTACTGACCTCTTATCCAACTACATCCTGGCGCTCAAGGAGGGCTATCGTTCAACTAAGTTAAGCATAAACACATCGACCAACACTATGGCGCCCATCTAGGGTTTCCCTATCTATGACTCATATCGGGAAAACCCAAAGCCAACCCGTGTCACCCAAGGCACAAAACGGTGATGTTTACTATGCATCATGTCGGCCAAAGGCATATAGGGTTCAACACTCCCAAAACCTTCTTGGGTAAAAAGACATATCGCCCAACAACACTAACATGGTGAAGGGGTCATATCGGGCAACAAGGTCAACAGAAACCAACTTATCGTATCGCCCAAGACCCAACCCTAGGAGAGGGGTATCGTGCAAAGCACCAAAAAAGGGTATCATGCAAGGCACAAGGACCATATCGGTTTGGTCATCATCAACCTTAAGATCACCATCATCAAACTCTAATAGATCAAGAGAGTTGGCTCACCTCTCAACAACCAAGAGAGAGGGGTTTTGTACAACCTCCATCACATATCGAGAAACAAGGTGGATTATCCCCTTATCGGTCAGGATTCCAACCTTCACTAGGTCAACATCCAACCAAGGCTCACCTCTCAAATCCATGGTGAGAGAAGGGTATTGCCCAAGCAACTAGAGCATAGACTCACCTCTCAACAACCAAGAGAGAGGGGTTTTTCCTACACCACTAGAGCTCAAACTCACTTCTCAAAACCAAATGGGAGAGAAAGGGGTTTTGCCCAAGGAACCCTAAACTCAAGGTTCAGCCACAAGGTCCAAGAACACAACATGACCACTATATATATAACAATATAAAAGGGTACATACTAGAGCAAGAAACATATCTAACAAGATGCATGACCAATTAAGATGACATAAAAAAATGCAAAATGAAAAAGAAGTAGTATAGCCAGGGTTAGGATTTATGTAACCCGCCTTAAGCAAGCTCCAAGCTCCTAGCACCAAGTTTCCAAGCTCCAAGCACCACCTTCGGCCACCACAAGAAGAAAAGCAAGAAGCAAGACACACTCTAGGGTTCAACCATTACTAGAGGAAGAAGAAGACTCCACCAAGGAGATTGGCCTAGCTCTACCAAGTGTATTGGCCACCAAGCTAACCAAGGGGAGGTATCGTCCAACAAGGAAGAAGGGAAGCATCTAAGGAACTAAAGGGATCCTAAGTAAGAGAAAGGAGAGTCATATATAGAAGAAGGTGAAGAGGAAACTAAGGCAAGGTGTCACCCAACCTAGGGACACTTGTCCATGGGGAAAATCCACCTACTAGCTCACCACCACCACATGTCCAAAGCTTTTGCCACATGCAAGCAACAAGCACCAAGTGTCCACAAGGGGGTGACACAAATGATGCTAGGTCAAAGAAGGTCACTTGGCCGATACACCTCACGGACGACACACCCTTTCCCTACACAACCACTTGGCCGATACATCATGGCTGACACACCAAGGTCGACACACTCAAGCTTGGCCGATACCCCTAGGGCTTGCCCGACACAAGGCCCAACAAAGCAAGGCAAAGCCCAAACAAGGCTCAACAAGGTAAAACAAAGCCCAAAGCTACTCAAGCAACGAGCCCAACCCATCCTCTCAACCCTAGAGGATGCAAGGAGAGAGAGAATCATCTCTCAAGGTGTCAAACTTGCACATCAACCCTAAAACTTGGGTTATTTGCACCTCCAACTCTCAACAAAGCACAAACAAACCCTAATCACCATTTGAGGTGATTAGCAAGCAACTAAACACAAGGTTTAGGCAAAGCAAATAGGGTAAGCCCAAAACAAAGGTCAGGGTCCTTACAATTCTACTAAACAAAGTGGTACTAGTGGTTTGAGATTTTAGGGGGAGACCCTAAGGGCAAGAGTAAGGCCAAAGGTAAGAAAAAGAGTAAGGAAACTCCTCTTCTCATTGGAGAGTCTTCTGGCTCTAAGAACCATATGACTTGCTCTCATTGTAAAAGTGATGATCATTATTCTACTTATTGTCCTTACAAGCATAAGGGGACCAACCCAAAGATGAAATGGGTCCCCAAGATAACTCTTGATTCTAAAGTTTAAGTTGGGAACCGACACTCTCCTTTCTTGTAGGAAAAAGGAAAATGGACTGTTGACAGTGGCTGCACAAAATACATGAAGGTGACTATGTTTAGCCTATTGAAAAACATCAATCAAGTGGTCTAGATATGTTCTCTACGATATGACTTGCTTTGACTCTGGGACGAATACCCAAGGTACTCACCCACCCTACCCAACCCTGATTTGTGGTCTTTTCACCTCTGCCACTGGAAAGTCTCTTTTTCATGACCTTCATTACAATCCTTCTAGAAAAGAAGTTTGTATCAGTGAGACCACAAATAAGAAAAGCTTTTTTCCTATAACCTATTCCACCACACCCGGGGCCACTACCTCCACCTCCACCACCATCTTGGCCTACTCGTGCCTCATTTCATGTATCCAATGAAGCCCTCATGGGTTACATGGTGCATCAGTAGGCGTACAACCTACAGGTTTAGGAGCATCTACATCAAGATCTCTATTCTATCATGTCTACCATGAACCTTTCTTGTGCCCATCCTTATCCTGCCTACCAACCCTACCCAGGTGGTGATTATGATTCCTATGCATATAATCACTTCTACCTGGCCCCTCCACCTACTGCTTTCATTGCTACACCCTTTGCTACTGGTGGATCTGCCTCTCCACCTACACCTAGAGTGCTACCTCTCCCTGTTGGCCCCATAGATACCCCGCTTGTAGGATTTGGCACCTCTGCTCCCACTTTCCCTCAAGCCTAGGAGTTGCATGACCTTGGTATGTCTTGGGCTGAGCAGAATGCCATGTGGCCCGATCGTGGTTTTGGTCCTTCTACCGATGAGGAGATGCTCGACCATGTTGATGAGGAAGTTGTGGCTAATGATGAGGAGGCATATAATGATGATGGCGAGGATGGTTCAAATGATGACGATGGCTTTGTTGGTGGCTCTGGTGATGAAGGTGATGTTGTTGCACCTTTAGATGGAGATGATTGATGCGATGATTTTGAGTCGCATTTATAGACCTATTTCATATGTGTTTTGTGCTCTAATTACTCATTTTATGGATAATATTGCATAATTCACTTAATTTGGTCTTTGCCATCATATTATATCAAATCCCCTTTGTTTTACTATTTTGAGCATTATTTATCATCTTATTATAAATTGTGTGGATTTACTTGGTCTTGTTGTGAAATTTCAGGAAAAACAAGTATCTGCTTCCGTCGATACCATCGACGGAAGTCGATACCATCGACCAAGCCACATGTTGTCAGCCGAGAAGAGCAATACAGAGTCGATACCATCGACCCTAAGTCGATGGCATCGAGATCACTTAAGGTTGCTGGCGAGGATGCAGTCGATACCATCGACGTAAGTCGATGCCATCGACACAAGGAGAGTTACAGCGTCGCTAGAAGACAAAACCGACGCTACAGGAATCAATACCATCGACGCCCAAGTCGATGGTATCGACATCACCACAGGCGCTCAGAATAAAAGAAAGGAAAGCTGCCGCTAATCTGCTGCGTCGATACCATCGACGTGGGTCGATGGTATCGACGCCGGCAGATATGCGTTGGATCTGTTTTGATCTCGACTGGACGGCTGTTGTTATTTGACGACCTAATTAGGGACTTATACCTAATGACGGCCGCCCACACGGGAGGGGAATCTCGTTTTTGGTTTTGCACGAGTGCCGAGGAGGAGAGAAAGGAGAACGGAGGCCGAGAAGCTCATCCCGGGTGATTTGGACGCTGCCGAAGACAATTTCCACCACCGACAGGCGGGGAAAGCTTGTGTTCTACGCCAAGGATCCACCGGTTCTTCTCCGTTCAGGGGTTTTCCCATTTATTTCACGTTTTTCTTATGAATTCCCCAATTTCTACCATGTATTCGTGTAAGATGAACATGAGAGGCTAAAACCCTCAATCTTTAGGACCGGGAGTAGCCCGGGGATACATTGTATGATGATTTTATATTGATAATTCATATTTTTCTCTCATATCCGTGGTATAAATTCGTTTTCTCTATTGCTATTGTTATGTTTGATCACCATAATAATAAATTAATGCCCTTAATCACTTCGACAGAAGGATTAACGGTTGAAAAGAGACGAATTCTACATTAATTAATAAAACCCTTGACAAAGGAGTTGTAAAATTAATGGTGGGAACTGAGGGACCGATCTTAATGCGCTTAGTTTAGGGGAATGATTACTATGACGATGGAATCAACCTAAATCTAAGTAGTGGATTACACCACGACAGTGGGTAATTCTCATTTCAGGCCACTACCCGGATAGAGAGAGAAGTGTGAGGAATTATATGAAATCTAATACAATGTTGACCCGCGGTGAAACCGCCATCCTAAAGATATCCCTTTTAATTGATTAAATTAACCTTTAATCGATTGTTTTCTTTGTTTAATTTTTATTTTCTTTTAATTTGAACAACAAAACCCTACTTTGTTAATCGGTCTAGCTGATTGCGATTAGTTAGTAGAAGTCTCCAATAATTCACGTATCCCTGAGTTCGACTCGGGCCTCACAAGGCCTATATTACTCGACGCGTATACTTGCGTTTAAGTGCGTAGTAAAATATACGTCAAGTTTTTGGCACCGTTGCCGGGGATACGGCGAATTATTGGCACTTTGAGTGCTAAGAGCGGCCACTCTAGGCCACATTTTTTTATTTTATTTTAAAACAATTTCAAAAATTCTGCTATTTCTCTATAATTGTGTTGACTCGTTCAAAGCATTGTACTGAACCCCTATTTCCATATTTCAGGTACTTTGCATGGTGCACACACGTAGTCGAGACTACGTGAATCGCACACCTGAGGTTCCATCTGCGAGACCAGAGGACGAGGATTACTATGAGGAGGAACACCAAAGTGATATAAATTCTGAATCTGAGCAAGAACAAGCAGAAGAAATGGCTGAAGCACAGACAATTTGGGAGAAGATCAAGGCGTCTTCTTCCTCAGCATCAAAGGGGCCCATAAAGAAGCAGGCGATCAACATACCGACATACAAGATCGACCCGGCACTGATTAACTTGGTCAAATCTAACACATTTCACGGGCTGAAAAATGAAGATCCAGTGGCACACATTAGTCAGTTTGTTGAAAATTGCGATATGGTGAAGATCGACAGGTTCCCGCAAGATGCGTTGTATCTCAAGTTGTTCCCAAGTTCCTTGGCTGGAGTGGCAAGAGAGTGGCTTCATAACCTCGACGACGAGTTTGTTGAATCATGGGATCACATGGTGGAGGTTTTCTTCGAGAGGTTCTTCCCTCCTGAGAAGACCAATGATATGATCCGGAAGATCCACAATTTCACCCAACAGGCGGGTGAAACTTATTCTGAGACTTGGGAGCGATTCCAAGTCATGTTGAGGAGATGTCCACACCATGGACTGGACAAGGAAACCCAAGTGAAAATCTTCTACTTTGCTCTCTCCGAGCATGATAGAAGCAATTTGGACTCGGCTGGCTCCGGATTTTTCTTGAACAACACTGATACAAGATGCTGGGAGATATTAAAGAACATGGCTAGGAAACAGTCATGGGGCGACAGAGGTGCAGTGGAACATGTCAAGGCTGCCGGCAAATCCAGAACAGTTAGGGAGCTGAACGACAAGTTAGATCTTCTAGCCAAGAAGCTGCTAACTAAGGAAGATGCATCTGAGGATGAGGAAGCCCAAGTGAAGTTCATGCAACAACAGGGCTATAGAAACAATGACTATGCATGGAGAAAGGATAAAAAGTTTTCATGGAAGGATCCGAATAATTTTCTGCAGGATCCGGATGCCAAACCACAGCAAAGAACCGAGGATAAGAACACTGAATTACTAACTCAAATGGTCCAGCAAAACCAAGAGATGATGGCCATGTTTGGAAAACAATTGCAATCTCAAGGTGATATTCTAACCAAGTTTGGGCAGACGCTGCAAAGCCATGGAGCGCAAATGCGGGCATTAGAGACCACCGTGGCTCAGATTTCAAGTGAAGTGGCGGCCATCAAGCACGCCAATCAACAGAAACCAGCTGAGAATGCGAACGTGGCCCAAGCACATCATCAGTTTAAGTACATGTCGGTGGTAAGAAATGAGGAATCTCAGGTGCGAGAAGCTGTAGAAGAAAGAAAAATGACTTTCAATGTGAATGCAACACCGGCGATACCGTATCCACGCACTTACTATAGATTGCCGGGCGGAAACCATTTCTTCAGAAAATCAGAGAGAGTTGTGAGTATGGTATCTCCATCTAGGCAAGAGGAGCAGGTGCAGGTTGTTTGTGCACATGTGGAGACATCTGAGGCGAGAGAGGAACCACAACAAGCTGCTACTATTGATGATGTCTCGCCAAAGCCCACGTCCGAGGGAATGATTGAAGCAAGCTTAGGGGAGGTACCCCCGAAAAGCTCTTATGTGCCACCTCACAGGCGTGTTGATGCAGCTGATGTTTTAGATCCGGTAAATCCGAAGTCAAAGAAAGAGCATCGTCACTTTAAGAAATTTCTGGAGATATTCCGAAAACTCCACATCAATATTCCATTAGTGGAGATGATCGAGAAAGTACCCGCCTATGGGAGGTTTATCAAGGAAATCATCAATAAGAAGAGGCGGATAAAAGACGATGAAATTTATTGGATGAATGAGACGGTGAGCTCTATGATCCAAGGGAGTTCACAAAAGAAGAGAAAGGACCCAGGAGGTTTTTACATACCGTGCTCAATAGGTGGTCAACATTTCCCTAAAGCGCAATGTGATTCTGGCGCTAGCATAAATCTCATGCCTTTGGCGACATTTCAAAAGCTGGGGTTAAAAGAGATAAAGAAGTTGGCTGCAACAATTCAATTGGCGGATGGGTCTACAGTGAGACCCTATGGAGTATGTGAAGATGTTCTAGTCAAAGTGGATAGATTCATATTTCCGGTGGATTTTGTCGTCATGGATATGCCACCACTCCAAAGCTGTGAAATTCTTCTAGGAAGACCGTTTCAAGCAACGACAGATGTCATGACTGCCTTAGGGAGAGGTACTCTGTCTTTGGGCATTGGAGGAGATCGTGTTGAATTCAAATTACCGAATGATCCTCTAAGCCCAGTTCCCAAGGTGAAAAGATGATGATTGTCACACCGTCTAGCCTAAGACGCTAAAGAAGGGTGCTTGTTGGGAGGCAACCCAACCATTGGTACATTAGGATAGTTTAGATATAGTTGTAGATTGCTTTTATTTCGTTTAAATTTTAGTGTAAAGAAGATACATTGATCCTTTTTGTTCAATGTGCAGGCACAGGCAGGGTCGATACCATCGACACACAGGTCGATGGTATCGACATGGGTTCAGGTTGACAGCTGCAAAAATCGCACTGAGTCGATACTATCGACGGTCCCGTCGATGGTATCGACATACCTACAGGCAGGCTGCGTAATAAAGGTCGATGGTATCGACATGCCAGTCGATACCATCGAAATCTCTGGAGATTTTCAGAAGAAATCGACTCAGTAGAGTCGATACCATCGACACACAGGTCGATGGTATCGACATTTACAAGTGAAAAAGGCGGCAGCCGGACTTGCGAGGCAGTTGCCCTAATCAGCGAGTCGATACCATCGACTTCCGTCGATGGTATCGATGGGCACACAGCAATGTCGGTGTCAGTTATTCAAGATGGGGTTATTGGCCAAATGAAGTCACATCATCCAGAGCAAATTCGGACCCCACGACCCTGGCAGTACCCACCTCCGCCTCCACAAGAATGATCATGGTATCACTGTTCCACCCTTAAGTTGGTTTTTGACTATGAGGCCATAGTCGATTTCAAGCTTAGGGGGGTGGCTGGAACAACTCTATCTTTTATCTTGTCTTTAGTTGTTTTTGCTTTTTGCTTTGTTATCTGTTCTTGCAATTTTAGTTTGTTTAGGATCCACATCTATCTAGTGTAATCGTGGATGTTTTAAAAATTGTCATCTCGCTATTTTCATGGGAAATTTAAGGGAATTTAAAAATTTCTGTGTCTTTTGGATAGCTTAACTTGGTTGTCCTTGGGGAACTTGTCCTATGAAAATGATTGATTATGTCAACTTTGAAGCAATATGTCACACCCACAACCCCATTGACTCATGAAAAGTGGATAGTAACGGTTGTTTGAGCCTAACCTAATCAAATGGTAATGAGACCTTAATTGGATATAAGAGAAAGAACCCTTTGAACTACTACACATGTCAGTAAGGAGGGACACATAATATTCTTCTAAGGTTCAGTCACTTAATCTTGTGATCATTCCACCTCATTTTTCCATAATCCACCCAAGAATTGGAAGTAAAGTACAGTTTTAACTTCTTTTGCGTGCATAGCATGTAGATAGGATTTGCATTGTTATTTTCATACTTTTGCATAAAACGAGAAAAAAATGTATAGTAATTCATGCACATTACCTTTAGGTGCATGTCATGTAGTTTCACTCATAACTTTCATGATTTTCACGCATAAGTACACCATGTACCTCAGGTTGTCTTACAAAGTGATCTAAATTGTTCCATACCCTCGAAATAGTACAAAGATTTCCAATTATGAAGAAAATAGCCTAACACATGTATCTCTAAGAAATTATGGATATGTGGGCTAAGAAAAAAAATTCTGAAAATCTGAAAAAATTGAGAAAAGAAAAAAAAGAGAGAATTTAGAAGGAAATGGAATAAGAGGGAGAAAGGAACATGATATCACTTGCATACCAGGGAAATTGAGTACATGATGTGGCTTAATTAGATTTCCATCTCATTTTGAGGTGGAAGGTTAGTGCATGCATCATTCCACCCAATTTTAAGCATTAGGGCATTTTCAATGTGCATTTGCACCATTTAGGACATTTTGTTATGTGCATTTTGAAACTGTGTATACTTCCAAATTCTTCCATGAAACACCCATTCCATCCACCCGTTGCTCGGATTGGTAGGCCACCGTGATTTTCTCCTCACTCATGTTTATCAGGAGAACAGCTTCCATGTAGATGGTAGTTAGGGCGAGCAATGTAGTGTAGGCGATCACAAGATGCACCAATGTTGAATCGGCGAACCTTATTATGTTAACTGCCTTATGTGATAGTGTTCATCGGTTTGAAGGATAATTTTTCTTATTGATGATTATTGTCGCCTGTAGGGTAATTACTGTTCTGTGATTAGGAAAGGCCGGTTTGAGAACGTCCAGTGGGAGTCATGTGGAATGTGGGGTGATGTGTTGATTTTTAGTTGACATCTGCAATCCTATTCTAAGGATTAGTTGCTCGAGGGCGAGCAATGTTTAAGCTTAGGGGAGTTCTGGTGGCTGGAACAACTCTATCTTTTATCTTGTCTTTAGTTGTTTTTGCTTTTTGCTTTGTTATCTGTTCTTGCAATTTTAGTTTGTTTAGGATCCACATCTATCTAGTGTAATCGTGGATGTTTTAAAAATTGTCATCTTGCTGTTTTCATGGGAAATTTAAGGGAATTTAAAAATTTATGTGTCTTTTGGATAGCTTAACTTGGTTGTCCTTGGGGAACTTGTCCTATGAAAATGATTGATTATGTCAACTTTGAAGCAATATGTCACACCCACAACCCCATTGACTCATGAAAAGTGGATAGTAACGGTTGTTTGAGCCTAACCTAATCAAATGGTAATGAGACCTTAATTGGATATAAGAGAAAGAACCCTTTGAACTACTACACATGTCAGTAAGGAGGGACACATAATATTCTTCTAAGGTTCAGTCACTTAATCTTGTGATCATTCCACCTCATTTTTCCATAATCCACCCAAGAATTGGAAGTAAAGTACAGTTTTAACTTCTTTTGCGTGCATAGCATGTAGATAGGATTTGCATTGTTATTTTCATACTTTTGCATAAAACGAGAAAAAAATGTATAGTAATTCATGCACATTACCTTTAGGTGCATGTCATGTAGTTTCACTCATAACTTTCATGATTTTCACGCATAAGTACACCATGTACCTCAGGTTGTCTTACAAAGTGATCTAAATTGTTCCATACCCTCGAAATAGTACAAAGATTTCCAATTATGAAGAAAATAGCCTAACACATGTATCTCTAAGCAATTATGGATATGTGGGCTAAGAAAAAAAATTTTGAAAATCTGAAAAAATTGAGAAAAGAAAAAAAAAAGAGAATTTAGAAGGAAATGGAATAAGAGGGAGAAAGGAACATGATATCACTTGCATACCAGGGAAATTGAGTACATGATGTGGCTTAATTAGATTTCCATCTCATTTTGAGGTGGAAGGTTAGTGCATGCATCATTCCACCCAATTTTAAGCATTAGGGCATTTTCAATGTGCATTTGCACCATTTAGGACATTTTGTTATGTGCATTTTGAAACTGTGTAATACTTCCAAATTCTTCCATGAAACACCCATTCCATCCACCCGTTGCTCGGATTGGTAGGCCACCGTGATTTTCTCCTCACTCATGTTTATCAGGAGAACAGCTTCCATGTAGATGGTAGTTAGGACGAGCAACGTAGTGTAGGCGATCACAAGATGCACCAATGCTGAATCGGCGAACCTTATTATGTTAACTGCCTTATGTGATAGTGTTCATCGGTTTGAAGGATAATTTTTCTTATTTATGATTATTGTCGCCTGTAGGGTAATTACTGTTCTGTGATTAGGAAAGGCCGGTTTGAGAACGTCCAGTGGGAGTCATGTGGAATGTGGGGTGATGTGTTGATTTTTAGTTGACATCTGCAATCCTATTATAAGGATTAGTTGCTCAAGGGCGAGCAATGTTTAAGCTTAGGGGAGTTTGATGCGATGATTTTGAGTCGCATTTATAGACCTATTTCATATGTGTTTTGTGCTCTAATTACTCATTTTTATGGATAATATTGCATAATTCACTTAATTTGGTCTTTGCCATCATATTATATCAAATCCCCTTTGTTTTACTATTTTGAGCATTATTTATCATCTTATTATAAATTGTGTGGATTTACTTGGTCTTGTTGTGAAATTTTAGGAAAAACAAGTATCTGCTTCCGTCGATACCATCGACGGAAGTCGATACCATCGACCAAGCCACATGTTGTCAGCCGAGAAGAGCAATACAGAGTCGATACCATCGACACCTAAGTCGATGGCATCGAGATCACTTAAGGTTGCTGGCGAGGATGCAGTCGATACCATCGACGTAAGTCGATGCCATCGACACAAGGAGAGTTACAGCGTCGCTAGAAGACAAAACCGATGCTACAGGAGTCGATACCATCGACGCCCAAGTCGATGGTATCGAGATCACCACAGGCGCTCAGAATAAAAGAAAGGAAAGCTGCCGCTAATCTGCTGCGTCGATACCATCGACGCGGGTCGATGGTATCGACGCCGGCAGATATGCGTTGGATCTGTTTTGATCTCGATCGGACGGCTGTTGTTATTTGACGACCTAATTAGGGACTTATACCTAATGACGGCCGCCCACACGGAAGGGGAATCTCGTTTTTGGTTTTGCACGAGTGCCGAGGAGGAGAGAAAGGAGAACGGAGGCCGAGAAGCTCATCCCGGGTGATTCGGACGCTGCCGAAGACAATTTCCACCACCGACAGGCGGGGAAAGCTTGTGTTCTACGCCAAGGATCCACCGGTTCTTCTTCGTTCAGGGGTTTTCCCATTTATTTCACGTTTTTCTTATGAATTCCCCAATTTCTACCATGTATTCGTGTAAGATGAACATGAGAGGCTAAAACCCTCAATCTTTAGGACCGGGAGTAGCCCGGGGATACATTGTATGATGATTTTATATTGATAATTCATATTTTTCTCTCATATCCGTGGTATAAATTCGTTTTCTCTATTGCTATTGTTATGTTTGATCACCATAATAATAAATTAATGCCCTTAATCACTTCGACAGAAGGATTAACGGTTGAAAAGAGACGAATTCTACATTAATTAATAAAACCCTTGACAAAGGAGTTGTAAAATTAATGGTGGGAACTGAGGGACCGATCTTAATGCGCTTAGTTTAGGGGAATGATTACTATGACGATGGAATCAACCTAAATCTAAGTAGTGGATTACACCACGACAGTGGGTAATTCTCATTTCAGGCCACTACCCGGATAGAGAGAGAAGTGTGAGGAATTATATGAAATCTAATACAATGTTGACCCGCGGTGAAACCGCCATCCTAAAGATATCCCTTTTAATTGATTAAATTAACCTTTAATCGATTGTTTTCTTTGTTTGATTTTTATTTTCTTTTAATTTGAACAACAAAACCCTACTTTGTTAATCGGTCTAGCTGATTGTGATTAGTTAGTAGAAGTCTCCAATAATTCACGTATCCCTGAGTTCGACTCGGGCCTCACAATGCCTATATTACTCGACGCGTATACTTGCGTTTAAGCGCATAGTAAAATATACGTCAATGATGACTATGAGCCTGAAGCTGATGATGATGATGTCGATGATGATGTCGTGGACATAGATGCCAAAGATGTTTAGATGTTTTAGTTTTGTAGTCTTTAGATGCTGATCATATATATCTTCCTAAGCTATTTTGTACTTAAAACATCTGGTCACATTATCTAAGTTGTACTATTTCTATCATCATGATTGTATTCATTATTTTGTCTTGTAGTTGCTTTGGGAACATGCTCATGTGTTGTAATCTTAATCTTCTATATCATAACTCTATGATGTTCTATCATGTGAGTTATTGGTATGCTTTCCATATTTTGATTATGACACTAGTTGTTTGTTTCTCTCTCATCTTCATTTGTTGTGTGCTATGTAGTTGCATGTTCTATCTTGAGGTAGGATGTTTTGGTTGTTCTTGGAGAAGACCCTTTTTTATGCTCTTCTACCCGCCTTCCTTTTTGATAATGCCAAAAGGGGGAGAGAAGTTTGATGTTTTGAAGCTCAACCATATTGCTTTTACTGTCTATGTGATCCTTTTCTTGTCTAAATATATGTTTTATCATGTGACTTGCTAAAGGACCATGTAGTATATATGTTATATATATATTTGTAAAAAGACTAAATGTGTAGGTAAGAGTGAGCATAGATTGAAGGGGAGCAAATCACATTGTTAAAAATATGAATCCCCTTTCAATTCACAAGGATAAGGTATAACTTTACATATCCTTTTCAATATGTTTAAGGAATGGTTTGTCATTGTCAAAAGTGGGGAGGATATTGACTTGAGAGTTATACATTGTCCATATTTTAATAATAACCATTCTATTCATATGTATCTAATCTGTTTATTTAAGATTGATTTTTGACTTTAGGTACATGAAAAGGATCAGATTACACAGTCCCTAGCTTGTCTAAGTTCAAGTCAAATGCAATGCAAATGTACTTTTATGGAAATCACTCCAAACCACCTTAGAATATTTTTGTAATTATTTATATCAATAATATGACTTGTAACTAAGATGAGAAAAATTCAGGGACACTTAATTCTATTGTTTGATCACTTAAAACATTTTGGAAAATTTTTCACAACACTTTAATTGGTCGAGTTTGAATCTCGACCTATCCATGATGGATTTTTAGAAATGGTTGTATCGGTCGAGTTGTACACTCATAGAACTCGACCGAAGGACTTACTGACCAAAGTTAATTTTAGTTGATCGGTCAAGTTATCCCATGAAAAACTCAACAAATAGTTTGAAAATTGGCTTTGTTGGTTAGTAGATCGGTTGAGTTACCTTTATTGTAACTCTACTAAATGTATTGTATGAAAAATATAGAAAAAGTGATTCTAACCGTTGGAAAGTTGTTATAAATGAAAATAGATCTATTGCAAGTTGTAAAACGACTATTTTTCGTTCTTAAGTGGTCCCACACTCAAGGGAACACCCCCAAATATAAATAAGACCTCTTGGAGTTCATTCTAAGGTTACTCGTTCATGCTATCCTTGGTCCTTACTATATTTGAGTGGGCTATAGCCCTTTGAGCCCCTTTCTTTCTCTCATTTACAAAGCATTTCGTGATTATGAGTGAGTTATGCATGTTGTAAGATAGCTACCCCAAATGTTACCTTGTAAAGCTCTCCATATTTTCATCTTCTCAATCCCCATTCTCAAAGAGCAAAGGCTGAAGTGATCTTCTTTGAGTGAAGGAGGAGTTCTTCTTCTTCTTCAAGGTTGAAGAAGGTGTGAAGATCTTCTCCAAGTAAAGGAGAAGGACAAGGCAGAAGATTCAAGAAGAGTGGGTAATCCATGCGAGGCCAAAGACTTGATGCAAGTGTGGGTAAGTCCTTGTTGAAGAATGAAGACATCTTGATCAAGTGGGTAAGTCCTTGTGTAGATGGAAGACTCTTGTCTTAGATAGGTAAGCTCTTGGAAGTAAGGTGGTCTTCTTGTATCTCTTACAATGGAATATAAGTATACATGGGTTGCAAAGTCCTAGAGGTTGACCTCTCTAGGTAGTATATTGACGGTCTCCTAGTTTGGAGATTGGAACCACTCTAAACACCTTGTCCAAGTGTTTGTTTCAATCTCTCTCATCCTTGCTATGCTTGTTTAGATATGACTTCAAATTTAGTTTTAGCATTTCGTTTCAATTGATATAATTTGAAGGTCTAACTATTTTTGTGAGAATGTTGAAGCTCTATTCACCCCCCTCTAGAGCTCTATATCCAACCGTACTATGATGGTGTAACATGGAGAGTGACTTAGAGCTCTCTAAGATGTAACTTGATGAGTAATTAAACATAATGGTCAAGCAATTGACCTTCAGCTAGCAATTCTTGGGAGGCAACCCTAGATCTCTTGATCTCTACCTTACTTTTAGCTTTTTTTCATTTACTTTTTGTATTATTATTGTCTAGGTTTTTTATTTTTTTCCTGCATACAATCGACCAATCTTCTCAATTAAGAATTCCACCCATCAAGTGAATTTATATAATTGAGGTCTGTATCTCTATCACCATGATTCTCGTTAATTCATAACTAAGAAGTTTAACCTAATGACAAACTGATCATCTTGATCAAGTGTCATCTCACATGTTTTAAATTGAGTGTTCAATATTGAGAAATCAACACAAAGTCCATCAAGCAACCACCTCGATTACATGTGTGCCACCTCAATCACCATGTCTCATGCATTCCACAGACCCCCACTCGTTTGCCTTAGGAATAAAAATAGGAGGGGGACCAAAAACTCAGTTTATGCTTTCGAACCCTTCTTAACCAAGGAGAAAATGTCTCTTTCCTCCCATACTAACTAAATCAAACACCCTAATAGATCACCCAGAAATGATTGAACATCTTCGTTAGATCACATCACAACTTGATTGCTCTTTGTGATTCAATTGACTTTATGAATATGAGTTAACGTGTGGATGATCATTAAATAATTGTACTAAAGATTGATCAACCTCTGGACCTCGAATGCTCTAATCGATCACCTTGTGATCCTAATCAAGCACCTCTCATAAAGAACGTTTTGTTTTGATCATCCAACGTCTCAGTGATATTTTATCAACCACTTTTATGAGGCCCCCATTTTGGGAACACGAAGACTATTGATTTTATTCCCTTGTGATAAATCATACACACTTGACCACCTTCTCACTCAGCTAACTAATTGATTGTGGACTTCATGATCGATCAGTCAACTCCTAACGAGAATCTCAAGATTGAAGGAATTCTAGTTGCCTTGACTGATCAATTAATTGTTACCACTGGAGCCTCAAACACATGACTCTTAAGATCATCTACCTCTTAAGATCAATAAGGCTATCAACCTATTGAATATCTTCTAACAAAATTTGTCAAAAAATTTAGCTAATATATTATTTCCTTTTTGACATGTGCTTGTTATAATGGAACGATCTAGAACCATTGTTCTCCTAGTCAGTTTAGAAGGACAACTCCCTCTTCCCCAGAAGGAGGAATATCGATAGTTTCTAGCATAGCATAGGACTTCCTATATGAGGGGAGTGTTCATGAAGCTATGAACAGAGAAACACACAAAGACAAGTGTTAAAAAGATGTTCAAAAAACACCTTTTAACAACAACTCAACCAAATGACCACAAACTGAACAACTGATGGCTGCTACCACTGCCCAACCCACCAGACAATAAGCATGAGAGGAATTACTTATCCAAGAGATTCAACATGACCATTTTCATTCTAGGAATGATGCTCATGATTTAGCATAAAATGAAATGGCATGGAAGACTTTTAGAGCCACCCTTTTGTTGACGAGGATACTCTACTCCAAACTAGGCATTTTTGACAGTGTACATGATCTCTAGGAAGGATCCAATATCATGACTATATGATTCAGCATGGCCCGATCCTAAACAGAGGAAACAAGGGAGTCCAATTGTTCCCTCATCACGGTTCCCATTAATCAATAGAGAGAAGAGAATGTGGTGGTCATTACAAACTCCAAGCTCACCTCTTCAACATAGAATATACTACAATTGAGGAGACGTTGAATGAGATTTTCCATCTTTTTAATGTTTCACACTCAATGAGATCCCTCCCACACCAAGTTGAAGCATTTGTGACTCTTCCAAGACAAATGTATGAAAGGCTCTCTGTTACGACCCGCGTCGAGCTTATTCTGTAAGTATGCTGTTAAGCATATGATTAGCTGATGTGTCAAGTTATAAGCTTGTTTTTGTTAATAATGCTTAAATTGGTTATGATATGTGCTTAGTGTGTTTTCTAGCCTCTAAAGCGTGTAGGACCTTACGCTTCAAGTGATGCCAGAAAAATTGTTCGAATCTGACCTTCGAGTCAAAAGTTGCATGTTTTTGGGCTTTTAGGGACCCAATTGTAATTTTCAAAAGTTTGAAACTTTGCGATTAGGCCCCTAAGTTTTCTCCCTTATCCTACCTCTCTTCCTTTCTCGTTTCATTTCACAGAAATGAGAGAACGCTCCTGCGTTCTGCTCCTTGCGTGAGAAAGAGAGAGAAAGAGAGAGAGAGAGAGGGAGCTGAGAAGGGAGAAGCACTGGAGCTTCGTTTTGCTCCGATCAGCTGTTGCAGATCGTTCTTTCCCTCAGTAGATCTCCATCTTCATCGATTCGGACCGGATTTGCAGCTGGAGCTGCGTTTGCAAGAAAAACGACCAAGGGATTGGGGTGCACGGAGCAGCCCTAGCTTGTTCCTTTCTTCCTTTCAGGTGCGGTTTAGTTGTATGCGTCGTTTGTGATCGTTTGGTGGTGTTTGTTCGAAGTTTGCCCGTCGATTCGAGAGAAATCGACTTTTGCAGGCCATTTTTGTGTTCTGCCTGTGCGCGGTTCGGCCGAGTTTCAATTCGGTTGGCCGAGTTCTTATTTAGGGCTTTTGTACAGCGTTTTCTGATCGGCCGAGTTTTGATCTTGGATTGGCCGAGTTTCCCTAATTAGATATACGAACAGCGTTTTGGTCGGCCGAGTTTGGTCCTGATCGGCCGAGTTTCTTTGTAGGTTGTTTCAAGCGGTGAGTTGGTCGTCCGAGTTCCCCAGGGGATCGGCCGAGTTTCCAGTTGGTCGGCCGAGGTTGGTCGGCCGAGTTTCAGGATCTGGGAAGCGATCGGCCGAGTTCCATAGTGTTCGGCCGAGTTTCAAGTGGTGAGTGGCAGTTCATTTAGAAATCATTATTTAACTCATTTTAAATGCTTATTTGCTTCAGTATCAGTTAATATGACCTTTAAACAGTGTAGCATGTTTATTCTAGTGTGATAAGTTCATTGGAACTTGAAATGCGTGATGTAAATGATGAAAAAGAGGAAATCCTATGTCTTACAGTTGCTATATGATATTTCTGTTTAATTGTTTATCTGTTAATTAATTAATAGACCTAGGTGCCCTAACACCGTAGAACCCCTAAGAGGTATCTGCAACTTAGGGGTGAAACTCGTGTTGCAACATCATCCGTGCCTGTGTCACGGACAAATGAGGAAATAGAGGCAGTGTCCAACAACAACGCGTGCGGAGTCACGGTGGCACTGGAGGAAAATGGGGGTTATTCAACATTAATCCGTGCGGAATCACGGTGGTAACCCCGTGAGACTCTCCGCCTGTGTACTCAGGTTAGAGGAGGAGTCTAGAGCACTCAGAGTAGTGCATTGAGGCCGGAGAGCCTGTAGGCCGGAGAGCCTGTGGTCCTGTGGCAGAGCAGGGCTGGCGTCAGACTTAGCATTTCCCGGGTGTGTCGCTAAGTCTTGTACGGTGGGACCGTAGCATGAACTTGCTGCGGATCTTTATATGCAGAGTACACTGCATATATTTAGGGCATAATAATAAAATAAATAAATAGTCATGTAGGATCACAGTAAATTTATATAACTGCTTACTTATCTGAGATACATGTTGATGCATAGAAATGTGATTATTATCTATCTATATGCTATGTTAATAGAGCTACTCCGCTTGAACTGCATATATGTTTATTTTCAGTTAATAAACATGACGAGTTGTTTAGTGATAGCTAAGTGAAATGTTATTCACTAAGCGAGTAGACTCATCCCTCTACTCAAACAATTTCAGGTCAGCATCAGCATCAGGAGTCAGAAGGATCGTTTCATCCTAACGCCTAGTTGATAGAAGGTTTGTAGTTAGTCTAGTTAGAGGTCTCTTAGTCCATTCCCCTCGATCTTTGGGACAAGGTGTGAGTGAGAGAGAGGATATGTACACGGATGTAAATTAACTGTTATGCTTTATCTTATGTTGAACAATGTAAATTGCTGTTGACTCTGTTATATTTTCTTGTCAGTTAATAGACATGCTTCCGCATCTTGTTTAGTTTCATTTACAGTATAAATCAGTTTTTCTATTAATGTTGTTAATTGTTTTAAAAAGTGATGAATGGTTGGTCATGTGTTAATTCCACCTGTCGTGCCTTAATCTCGTGGGTTGCGGTTAATGTGAGTTTGGGGCGCGAAAACTCTTGGTATCAGAGCTTTGGTTTGAGTACTTAGTTACTCAAGGTCAGGGGACGATAAGAGACCAATAGGATTAAGGTCTAGGTGTCTTTCTTCTATTTGTAGTTTTCTAACAGGAAATGTTCTGTTATATCATTGCAGATGGCAGAAAGAGGCTTTGATCGTGATGATCAGGCTGAGAGCCATGTTGGCCCTGACCCTCGGTACTTGGGTCCAGGTGGTGGTGACCACGTGGATGATGCATCCCGGATGTATAGGATGTTCCTGGAGACCAAAGAGAGGTACAAGGCTGATAGGTGAGAATCTTCTTCTACCAGCAGTAAAGATCTGATGCGATCTTATGAGCTTGTGAAGAAGCTAGGTGGCACAGAGTTCAGTGGCACCACAGATCCCGCCGAAGCGGATGAGTGGTTTAGACAGATAGAAAAGGTTTTTCGTTTGATGGAGCTTCCAGAAGATAAGAAGATTAGTCGTGCAGTCTACCTTTTGACAGGCGATGCAGAGTTGTGGTGGCGTGGTGTGGAAGAAAAGAGGAGAGGAACAGAGCTTTCCTGGCAGGATTTCTCTGAGGAATTTCATCTCAAATTCTATCCACCCACTTTCCTTAATGAGAAAATCAGGCAGTTGCAGAATATCAAGCAGGGGAACATGACAGTTACAGAGTATGAAGCACTGTTCACACGGTTGGCGAACTTCTGTCTGCAGCTTGTTCCCGACAACATAGAGAGATGTAGAAGGTTTCAGGAAGGACTAAGGCCAGAGATTCGGCATACAGTTTCTGCTACTAGTAGGAGGAACAGAGAGAACTTTGGTGAGTTTGTCGAGGCTGCTAGACAAGTTGAAGAATCTGTGAATGCTGACAAGGTGCCTGAGTCTAAAAAGAGATCTGCAGACTTCAGTAGAGGGCAATCCAGTAGTGGATACAGAGGTGGAGGTAGAGGTTTCTTTTCTAAACTTGGGCGTGGTTTTGGTTGTTTCGGCAGGCAGAGATCTGAGGATGTCACTACTTCTAGAGGCAGAAGAGGATACAACCCAGGAAGATGGGGCAGTGCCGATAGTGGACAGTCTTCTGGGTCTTCAATGTCAGTGACAGGTCCTCAGAGGCAAGAGATACCGCCATGTGACAAATGCGGAAGGCCACACACTGGTCAGTGTTGGGGTCCAAGTTGTTTTGTCTGTGGACAAGTAGGACACCTAAAAAGGGAATGTCCTCAGCTTCAGCAAGTAGCATCACAAGCTTTCCAGCCCCAGTACCATGATGTTCCGAGTTCTTCTGTGGCTTCTGGTTCTAGAGGTGGTGGAGTGTCTAGTGGCAGGAGTGGTCAAAGAGGACAGCGTGGCAGAGGGAGAGCTTCAGCACGTTTCTTTTCTTTGACACCTCAGGAAGGTATAATTTCTTCACAAGTTGTTACAGGAGAAATGCTTTTGTTTAATAGTATACCAGTTTCAGTTTTGATAGATCCGGGAGCTACTCACTCTTTTATACGACGTTCTTTAGTTGGTGAACTTAATCTGTTAACTCAAGAGTTGGCAGATGAGTTAGTGTTGAGGGTTCCACTAGGTGGACCAACAGTTTTATCTGAGTCCTGTCCCGGATGCTTGTTATCTTTTGGAAGTTTCACCTTTGCTGCTAATCTCATACCCTTAGATGTAAATACCTTTCAAGTCATCTTGGGTATGGATTGTCTTGAGACATACCAAGTGCAACTCGATTGTTGGAAGAAGGAAGCTACCTTTCAACTAGGGGAATTTTCTTGTGTCTTTACTGGAGACAGGAAAGTTCTGCCTACATGCATAATATCAGCTGCTGTAGCTGATAAGATGTTACAGAAAGGATGTGAAGCGTTCCTTGCTCATGTGGTTGACACCAGAACAGAGAAGAGCACTGCCAGTGTTTATGATGTGCCTGTGGTTCGTGAGTTCTCTGACGTTTTTCCAGGAGAGTTACCAGGCTTACCTCCTGTCAGAGACATTGATTTTGAAATTCAAATATATCCAGGTAGTCATCCAGTAGCACTGCCAGCCTACAGAATGGCACCTGCAGAGTTGAAAGAACTCAAGGTGCAGTTGCAGGAGTTGCTAGATAAGGGTTTCATTAGACCCAGTTCTTCACCATGGGGTGCTCCAGTCCTGTTTGTTAAGAAAAAGGATGGTACCATGCGTCTCTGTATAGATTATAGGCAACTGAACAAGATCACTATAAAGAACAAGTATCCATTACCGAGAATAGATGATCTGTTTGATCAGTTGCGTGGAGCGACGATCTTCTCAAAAATTGATTTGAGATCCGGATATCATCAGCTTAGAATAAAGACTTCTGATATTCCCAAAACAGCTTTCAGAACCAGGTACGGGCATTATGAGTTTTTGGTCATGTCGTTTGGGTTGACCAATGCCCCAGCAGCCTTTATGGATATGATGAACCGGATTTTCAAACCGTTCCTAGATCAGTTTATTGTAGTCTTTATAGATGATATTCTGATCTACTCTAGAGACAATGCACAGCATGAGCAACACCTGAGAGTAGTGTTGCAGTTGTTGAGACAACACCAGTTGTTTGCTAAATTTAGCAAATGCGAGTTCTGGTTAGCCGAGGTAGCATTTCTTGGACATGTTATCTCGAGAGGTGGAATTAGTGTTGACCCTAAGAAAGTTGATTCTGTACTTCAGTGGGAACAACCTAGGACTCCTACTGAGATCAGAAGTTTCTTGGGATTAGCAGGTTATTACAGAAGGTTCATACAGAACTTCAGTGTGTTAGCATCACCTTTGACATGCTTGACGAGGAAGGATGTACCGTTTGTTTGGTCGGATAACTGCGAGAAAAGTTTTCAGATTTTGAAGAAAAAGTTGACTTCAGCACCAGTGCTGGTTTTGCCTGAAGCAGAAAAAGGCTATACAGTGTTCTGTGATGCTTCCAGGAGAGGTTTGGGCTGTGTACTGATGCAAGAAGGTAAAGTTGTTGCTTACGCATCTAGACAGCTTAAGAAGAATGAAGAGAATTACCCGGTTCATGATCTGGAGTTAGCTGTTATAGTTCATGCTCTTAAGACATGGCGTCACTACCTGTATGGTGAGACATGTCAGGTGTTTACAGACCATAAGAGCCTGAAATATATCTTCACTCAGAAAGACTTGAATTTGAGACAGCGCAGATGGCTTGATCCGATCAAAGACTATGATGTGACAATCGATTACCATCCCGGTAAGGCGAATGTTGTAGCTGATGCCTTGAGTAGAAAGTCAAGTTCAACAGCCAATGCATTTTCTATGGCATGTTTCAAGAGAGACTTGCTTGTGGACATGCGAAGGTTGAACTTGGACTTGGAGGTGATAGGACAGAGTGGGTTGATTGCTCAGATGCAAGTCAGACCTACTTTTTATAATCAGATTAAGGAATTACAGCAGAGTGATGATGACTTGTGGAAAATCATGCAGGATAGGTCAGAAGGTAAGAGAACAGAGTTCAGGTTTTCTGATGAAGGCATGTTGTATCTTCATGATAGGTTGTGTGGACCTGGGAACAGTGAGTTGAAAGAGCAGATTCTTGAGGAAGCGCATACTTCTATGTATGCTATGCATCCAGGTAACACAAAGATGTACAGGAACCTCAAAGAGCTGTACTGGTGGTCTGGCATGAAAAAGGATGTGGCTGAATACGTGGCTAGATGTGGAGTGTGTCAGCAAGTTAAGGCTGAGCATCAAAAACCTGCTGGCACCTTGCAATCGCTTCCTATACCGGAATGGAAATGGGAACACATCACGATGGACTTTGTGGTAGGATTACCCAGAACGCCTAAGGGTTCAGACTCGATATGGGTGATTGTGGATAGACTAACTAAGTTTGCTCACTTCCTTCCTGTCAAGTCAACCTTTGATGTTCCAAAGCTGGCTAAAGTTTATGTGGATGAGGTAATCAGGTTGCATGGGATTCCAGTTTCCATTATTTCTGACAGAGATCCAAAGTTTACATCTAGATTCTGGAATCAGTTACATCATGCGTTGGGCACAAAGCTGAAGTTCAGTACAGCGTTTCACCCACAGATAGATGGTCAATCTGAGAGGACCATTCAGACCCTTGAAGACATGCTGAGAGCATGTGTGCTACAGTTTAGAGGCAACTGGGAAGAACACTTAAGCCTAATGGAGTTTGCATACAATAACAGTTACCATTCTAGTCTTGGAATGGCTCCATACGAAGCTCTTTATGGCAGGAAGTGTAGATCGCCAGTGTGTTGGTACGAGGTGGGTGAGAAGGAAATTCTTGGACCTGAATTAGTTGATGTAACTACAGAAAAGATATCAGTGATCAGGGATCAGTTAAAAGCTGCTCAGGATAGACAGAAGAGTTATGCTGATAGACGACGTCGACCTCTTGAGTTTGAGGTTGGCGACGAGGTTTACTTGAAAGTTTCGCCGTGGAAGGGAGTTCTGAGGTTTGGCAAGAGGGGTAAGTTGACCCCTAGATATATGGGTCCATATCCTATTGTTGAGAGGATTGGACATGTAGCTTACAGGTTGGATTTGCCGTCTGAGTTGGCAAATCTACATGATGTCTTCCACGTATCTATGCTGAAAAAGTGTCATCCTGGTACAGATAAGATTCTAGATTCAGAACTGGTGCAGCTTAGGACAGATGTGTCCTATGTTGAAGGACCTGTGCAGATAGTTGATTACCGGATTAAAAAGCTTAAGAACCGCGAAATTCCTTTAGTGAAGGTTTTGTGGAGAAACCATAATCTTGAAGAAGCTACGTGGGAGCTAGAGTCTGAGATGCGTAGCAAGTTTCCTTTTCTCTTCTAGGAATTTCGGGACGAAATTCTTATAAGGGAGGGAGATTGTTACGACCCGCGTCGAGCTTATTCTGTAAGTATGATGTTAAGCATATGATTAGCTGATGTGTCAAGTTATAAGCTTGTTTTTGTTAATAATGCTTAAATTGGTTATGATATGTGCTTAGTGTGTTTTCTAGCATCTAAAGCGTGTAGGACCTTACTCTTGAAGCGATGCCAGAGAAATCGTTCGAATCCGACCTTCGAGTCAAAAGTTGCATGTTTTTGGGCTTTTAGGGACCCAATTGTAATTTTCAAAAGTTTGAAACTTTGCGATTAGGCCCCTAAGTTTTCTCCCTTATCCTACCTCTCTTCCTTTCTCATTTCATTTCACAGAAACGAGAGAACGCTCCTGCGTTCTGCTCCTTGCGTGAGAAAGAGAGAGAAAGAGAGAGAGAGAGGGAGCTGAGAAGGGAGAAGCATTGGAGCTTCGTTTTGCTCCGATCAGCTGTTGCAGATCGTTCTTTCCCTCAGTAGATCTCCATCTTCATCGATTCGGACCGGATTTGCAGCTGGAGCTGCGTTTGCAAGAAAAACGACCAAGGGATTGGGGTGCACGGAGCAGCCCTAGCTTGTTCCTTTCTTCCTTTCAGGTGCGGTTTAGTTGTATGCGTCGTTTGTGATCGTTTGGTGGTGTTTGTTCGAAGTTTGCCCGTCGATTCGAGAGAAATCGACTTTTGCAGGTCGTTTTTGTGTTCTACCTGTGCGCGGTTCGGCCGAGTTTCAATTCGGTCGGCCGAGTTCTTATTTAGGGCTTTTGTACAACGTTTTCTGATCGGCCGAGTTTTAATCTTGGATCGGCCGAGTTTCCCTAATTAGATATACGAACAGCGTTTTGGTCGGCCGAGTTTGGTCCTGATCGGCCGAGTTTCTTTGTAGGTTGTTTCAAGTGGTGAGTTGGTCGTCCGAGTTCCCCAGGGGATCGGCCGAGTTTCCAGTTGGTCGGCTGAGGTTGGTCGGCCGAGTTTCAGGATCTGGGAAGCGATCGGCCGAGTTCCATAGTGTTCGGCCGAGTTTCAAGTGGTGAGTGGCAGTTCATTTAGAAATCATTATTTAACTCATTTTAAATGCTTATTTGCTTCAGTATCAGTTAATATGACCTTTAAACAGTGTAGCATGTTTATTCTAGTGTGATAAGTTCATTGGAACTTGAAATGCGTGATGTAAATGATGAAAAAGAGGAAATCCTATGTCTTACAGTTGCTATATGATATTTCTGTTTAATTGTTTATCTGTTAATTAATTAATAGACCTAGGTGCCCTAACACCGTAGAACCCCTAAGAGGTATCTGCAACTTAGGGGTGAAACTCGTGTTGCAACATCATCCGTGCCTGTGTCACGGACAAACGAGGAAATAGAGGCAGTGTCCAACAACAACGCGTGCGGAGTCACGGTGGCACTGGAGGAAAATGGGGGTTATTCAACATTAATCCGTGCGGAGTCACGGTGGTAACCCCGTGAGACTCTCCGCCTGTGTACTCAGGTTAGAGGAGGAGTCTAGAGCACTCGGAGTAGTGCATTGAGGCCGGAGAGCCTGTAGGCCGAAGAGCCTGTGGTCCTATGGCAGAGCAGGGCTGGCGTCAGACTTAGCATTTCCCGGGTGTGTCGCTAAGTCTTGTACGGTGGGACCGTAGCATGAACTTGCTGCGGATCTATATATGCAGAGTACACTGCATATATTTAGGGCATAATAATAAAATAAATAAATAGTCATGTAGGATCACAGTAAATTTATATAACTGCTTACTTATCTGAGATACATGTTGATGCATAGAAATGTGATTATTATCTGTCTATATGCTATGTTAATAGAGCTACTCCGCTTGAACTGCATATATGTTTATTTTCAGTTAATAAACCTGACGAGTTGTTTAGTGATAGCTAAGTGAAATGTTATTCACTGAGCGAGTAGACTCATCCCTCTACTCAAACAATTTCAGGTCAGCATCAGCATCAGGAGTCAGAAGGATCGTTTCATCCTAACGCCTAGTTGATAGAAGGTTTGTAGTTAGTCTAGTTAGAGGTCTCTTAGTCCATTCCCCTCGATCTTTGGGATAAGGTGTGAGTGAGAGAGAGGATATGTACACGGATGTAAATTAACTGTTATGCTTTATCTTATGTTGAACAATGTAAATTGCTGTTGACTCTGTTATATTTTCTTGTCAGTTAATAGACATGCTTCCGCAGTTTGTTTAGTTTCATTTACAGTATAAATCAGTTTTTCTATTAATGTTGTTAATTGTTTTAAAAAGTGATGAATGGTTGGTCATGTGTTAATTCCACCTGTCGTGCCTTAATCTCGTGGGTTGCGGTTAATGTGAGTTTGGGGCGCGACACTCTCTTTACAACGTAATATGCACACATTCTGTCTGGAAAAGGAGGCATAATATTGGGATATAAAAGATAAGCATGCATCATAATAGGAGTGATGTTGAGCATGACTCACTCGATATAAATGGCAAAATAGGGGACATCCCTCATCTTATTATGTTAGAGAGACATCAATTAAGGGAATGGAAGAATGTTTTTATGCTAACTGCCTCCAATATGCCACATCAGCAAGTCAAGAAGCTTCCTCCTTTGTGCCTAAAATAGTCATGACCAAAGTCAGCCAGGGCACAACCAATCAAAATATCCAGGGTGTAGTTGTAAGGCCCCTAAACTTACTTAATGAGTTAGATGAGATTAATTATCATAATTGAATTCTTATAACCCTAATATAACCTTGTGATATGCTTTTAAATCATAAGACAAGCTTAAGTTTCAAATTTGGTCCAATTTGGACATTGTTTGAGCAAGTTATACAATTTTATGCACATTTTGGACTTTTCTGCAATTTACCCAATTAAGAGGTTTTATTTGCAATTTTTCACTTGCTATATGTTCCTTGGATATTATATCATCATTATTGAGCTTTTTGAGCCACGGGGTTCCTATTTAAACCTTAGTTTGAAGGTGTTTTCTCCTAGGGTAATTTAGAGTTTTCCCCTTCACAGACGAGCTACCTTTAGTAGCTATCAACTAATGAATTATTTGAATGGCTGTGAAATTCGACAAAGTAAAGCTAAGAAGGTCTATACACATGGTGGGGGAGCTGCTTGTGTGTGTGCTTGTATATTCTTAATAAATTAAGGCCATGGACACTTGGATAGATACTAGAACTTCAACTTTTTCCTTTTCTTTATCTTAAAGTGTCATATACTTATCCCCAAGCACTAAAACGAGCCATTTTCTCTCCACCACCTCCCTCCTTATCCCAACCTCGTTCTCCCTTTGTTCAGCTGAAATTTTTTATGCCCAAGGAATAAGAAAGTGGGGATCTTCTTGGAGAAAGGCTCTAAGGTTGAAATTGACTTCATTTTAGGGTTGAAAAAGCTTCCTTCTAGTGATCTTGACCTAAAGGTGTAAGAATTCTCTTCTTTCCTCCATCTATTTCTTTTTTGTCCTTCCTCCTAGCTTTCTCTAGGTCATAACCTTATTGTTCCATGGTAGAAATTGCTCTAAAGCTCTAAAACCCTACCTTTCTTGCTCCTTATGCTTAGGGTTTGCTCATTTGATGAAGAAAGGTGCTAGATGGCCGAATTCATAGCTTACTCTTAGATTTTCTACCCTACATGCTCGATATTTCTTCTGTGTGGGGTTTTATCTTCTCATTAGAGGTAAGTTTTATAAATTTCTCCACGTTTATTGATTACCATAAGCTTTCTAGATCATGTTCTTGCTTGAAAATGATGATCCATGCACTAAAAAGCTATGCTTGACTAGGATTTTGATTTTTATAATGTTTCCCATTGTTCAGAAAATCAGCCGCTTAGGCCGAATAATCGGCCGAATATTCCTTTTTGGGGGTCTACCGCTCCCATTATGAATAATCGGCCTATAATCGGTCCAGGACCGATTAATCGGCCGATCAGGGGAATAATCGGCCGATTAATCGGCGATTTTCAAAATCAAATGCTAGTAATAATTTTTTTTACATTAATTTTTTCTAATACTACTATTGGTCATTACAATTACATTCTCTTCTTACAATTTACATATTTGGTCTTCTCCTCATGTTTTCTCTGTAAGTTTATAGTTAGTGTTTATTGAACTGATCCTTACTGTTGATGTTTTCTTCTTTAATTTCATCAATGTTTCTAATTACTTCTTAATGCAATATTAATCTATGACTTATCAATGTTTCTAACTACTTATCAATGTTTTTTTCCCTAATTTCATCAATGTTTCAAGTTACTTATTAATGCAATATTAGTCTTATCACTTATCAACGTTTCTAATTACTTATTAATGCAATATTAGTCTATGACTTATCAATGTTTATAATTACTTATTCATGCAATATTAGTCTATTACTTATCAACGTTTCTAATTACTTATTAATGTGATATTAGTCTATGACTTATCAATGTTTGTAATTACTTATCAAAGTTTTCTTCTCTAATTTCATAAATGTTTCTAACTACTTATGAATGCAATATTAGTCTATTACTTATAAATGTTTCTAATTACTTATCATTGTCATTATTATATGGTCAATATATATTTATATATCTTTATGGTTAATATTAAAAAAAATCAAAACCGATTAAAACCGAATATTCTCCCGCTTATACTCCCGCATACTGTATATACTCTATTTGGTACCCTCTCCGCCCGTACACCGATTACCGCTTTTTCAGAACAATGATGTTTCCTATTTTGATTTCAGTTATATATGAACCTGTGATCATGTGTACATTATTCCTAAGATATTATATGACTTGGATCAGGTTGTTTTGACAACCTATGGTGTTAAGCACCTATCAAACAATGGTCAATTTTAGGGTTTAAAGCTAATTTCTTCTATAAACCATGACCCGATGATGGTGCCATTGCAACAACCCTATGGTGTTGTCTTCATAACAACTCATGGTCATGATCAAGGGTGTCAAATGATGGTGACAACCTATGGTCACCCCCTTATGTCAGGTTTTAGATCAATTAGAAGTATAATGATCAACCATTAAGTACCCTACTGATGTTATTGATAACACCAATTTTTGTGATGTTTTTTACCCTTATTTTGTTACCAAAACTGCCCTTTTAACTGTTTTCCTCTCCTTTTATATGTACTTTTGCAATAATTGGCCAAACGACGCTCTTAATTCAATATTTCCATCTTTTGCAGAGTTTTTCCTCAGTTTTTGATACATTTATCATCAATAAGGTCGTCCCGGCCCACAAACAAGTTCCACCTGCATCAGCCTTCCAGATGGCCGATACGCTCACTGCCCGATAGGGTAGCGCAACACACTGACGCACGACATGAGGATGCCACGCAGAAAGGAACTAGCGGGCGACACGCCTTTTACCCGACAGGGAGCCGAGCTCGCCACGACAACTAAAGCTTGTCGCGCGATACAGGCCGCCTACTGGCAGGCGTCGCTCGTGACGTGACCGACAACCGACATCCTTGTGTCGGGCAATACCGATATCGGCCGTCCACCGACTCCGCGATGATAAGGAGGACACGTGGTGCCCTGAGCACCATGACTTCCCCCAACCGCTGCCTATAAATAGCAGCTACAGGAAGCTGAAAAGACAGGTCGGAACCCTGCGCAAGTCACCTCAGGAAAGCTGCAAAGAGCGAGTGTATCGTGCCTCAGTGCTTGTGCCGGGCGATTCTAGGTGAGCACTTCCCCATCCTGAGAGGGAGGCGAATGGTTCACTTAGGGTCATCCCGGACAACACTGTAGGCCGATATCAGCCGACATGGATCCCCGACATAAGTGACAAATACTAGATGCATCACTCTAGCCTGGCACGATACCGAACCCCGATACGCATCGCCCGTCATGGCATGTCACCCGAGAGGGTGCCTCCCGACATGAGCGTATCGGGAAAGGGTCCTCGCACGATGTAATCTGCCCGTCACGGCGTGTCACCTGAGAGGGTGTGCCACCCGACACGGTTGTATCGGGCCGGAGGGTCTACTATAGTCTGTCGCCATTCTATATCAACAAGGTGACATCTATCTTTATTTCAGTCATTTATTTCTAATACTTTTGCTATGTAATCAGAACCTTATTTGTTGATGGAAATAGAAGAGTTTAATTATCTGCTGCTTTATGTTTGGTACCCTTGTTGGATGATTTCTATGTTTAATATCTGAACTCTAGCTTGTACGTTGGATCATGTTTCGATTAGCTACCGAATCGTGTTTTCCCGTTGCAACAACCTTGAGAGAGGTGTTGTGGCTCTAGTGTTTGGTCCGATTCTAGAGTATGAGAGTGCCCGGAATCGGAGTTGTTGTAGTAACCTTTCCACTCTAACCTAAGTCCATCAACCTCGAGAGTGGTGTTGATGCTTGGTTAGAGGTACCCACTCTGAGTGGAGGGGTACAGGATGTTCCTGCTACCGCTTGTTTTACCGAAGTTTTCCTCCTTCATACCTTGCTTTAGCTTTAGTACTATCTCTCTATTTCTGTTGCACGAAAATCCCTAAAAACTGATAAATGCTTAAAACCTAAGTTTTCCTTGTAACTCCAGTTGGAGATAGGGTTTTCTTTTGTTTTATCGATCTTGTTCTGCTGTCCCCTTTTGGGAATTTTATCATCTCTTATCCTTGTCGGAGTGTAGCGTGTCGATTCCGCGTTCTCAACACTACCACCCTTGTCCCTGTGTTCGACCCCATATATCTACTTCGACCCCGTAAACAAAGTTGCGGGGGCCTAGAAGGTTTCAGGTTATAAATGTAAAAGCTCGACTACCTCAAATCTGCCTCCAATTTTAGGACGCGCGATTTAGGCCGGTCAACTTTTTGGCGCCGTTGTCGGGGATAAGGCAAAACGGTATTGTTGACGAATCCAAATCCACTAACTACACTCCCCTCGACAGGACAGGTCGGAAGACAATATACAACGCCACCCCGACCTTGGCAAGAAGACTGATGAAAGGAGTTCTAGACTCCAATGCGGTGGCCCACATGCTGCACTACATCGAAAAGCATTGAACAAACATTGTGTTGGCCCCGTATAAGCACCACAACGTGTGGTTCCTCTACATGGCAGACCTCAGGAACCACGACGTCCAGCTATTGAGCTGCATTGATGACGAGGTGCCACGCTCCGGGAATGTTTTCAGCCGTCCGGAGGACAAGAAATTGAGGCTCCTGCCGCTGTGTCTTCTACGAGCTATCAAGCAAGGAAGCCAACGTCACAAAGGCGTTTGGCACTTCTTTCCTATCTGAGACCTCCTCGCCCAGGCAGAAGGGGGAAGCGGAAACAGCGCCTTTGCCATCTTAAGTGCCATAGAGGTGCTCAATACAATTGGAAACTTGGGGGCCCTTAGGGGCACATGCTTCTATCGCCGCAGAAGCACATACGCCATGCTGTTGATTAAAAACGGACGCTATTTCCGAGACACAGGGGTACTAGAACACCTGCTGGATAGCAATCAAGAAGAAGACTCTTCACAACCCAGCAGTCCCTCAGAGAAAGAAGCGGAGATGGCAACTAACACCTATGGGGCAGGCAAGCAGTTGGAGACCGTGCAGAAAGTGCACGAGATGGAAGACACTGCTTCACCTGAAACTACAGAAGGGATGATCAAAAATTTCGACCGCTTCTCGTGCGCTACTCTCACGCAGGAGCAGGTCAATGAAATCCTTCTGAAGTTGGATGATTCCACCCCATCGGATGTCATCTATCAGGCAGGCAATGTCATAGTCCTAGTCGATGACTTAAGGGACATGGTAAAAGAAGGAGGATGTCTGGTTGTATCTGTGGCGGCCGCTTACATACAAACAATACAGCCAAGGCTCGAACACGCATACATAGCTCATCCTATGTTGTTCAACGACATTTGCCTCGCCGATGAAACAGGAGTGAAGCAAGCATTTCTGGAAGAGCTGGAGAGCGAGGTTCCACACACAATCTTCCTACCCGTCCTGCATTATAGCCATTGGATGCTCCTGACAATGTACACTCGGGAACGAGCAGGGATCTTTTACAACAGCTCGGACAGTAACAAAAACCATCCAGTGCCATGTACATCAGAACCGTTGTCATCCGTCGAACGCTTAGTTCGAAAATACTACGACGAGGTGTCAAATATGATCCAACCATTCCTAGACACGTAAGCAAGCAAATGGAACGAACTCCAGTTCTGCCACCGCAGTCCGCAGCAGCTTCCCCTATCTAACGACTGCGTCATCTTTGTCCTGGAATGGATAGCAAATGAAGCAACACCTGACCATCTCCACCACATCGATTATCACGACAAAAGAGGAGAATATGTGTGGGAGCTTCTATCTGACGCATGCGCGCTCACCAGCTAACCTCACTGGAGTAACATTACCTCACCTTATTTACCTCACAACTCTGAGACAGAGTGTGGAGTAAGTTTGGGGGGTACCATGTACCAGTGAGGGAGGTATAGAATTTTTGAAAATTTTCTGATTTTTCTGACTCAAATTCTTTTTTCTTTTGTTCTTTCCTATATCATGTGTACATATATATGTTCATACCAAAGTTTTGAAAAAAATTCTTTGCTTTCTCCATACATATGTACAAAGTCTCTATATTAGTGAAAACCTGATGCGGCTTCTTGCCAAGTTTGTTTTCTATGTGCTTAACGAGATGCAAGTTTTGTTATATCTTTCTGATAATGTTGCCTCAAACAACAAAAGACTACATTTTTCCGTGCCAAAAATTTCAAAAAAAATAATAATCTCGCAACAGCTAAGAGACGAATATGGAGAAGGAAAAAGCTGCCCAAACAGCAAAAATCCTTTTGTTTCCCCTTACCCAACTAAAATCCCAAAAAGATAAAGCAACCTTATGAGGGTGAATAAAAGCATGAGAGTTGTGCCCAATAAAAGAAAAAGAAAAAAATATATACACACTTGTCGTCCAAAAGTACCCATCTTTAGGCATGGTAGATCTGGGGCAGTGGTACGTAGGATGTGAAATCACTGCTCTAAAGCCAAATGGCTTGGACTGCAGGGATCACTTGCCTGCTAACGGACCTTTACTTGGATGGACTGATGGGAAATAAGAAAAACCCCAAAAAGCCTTAGCCTAACCTATACACAACTTTCTACCCCTAAAGTTGTTTGGTGTGAAAGCTAACTTCGGAATCATACACCAAAGTCTCGTTGAAGCTGTAGAGAAATTTTTTTACTGAAATAATAAGGCAGGAAACACAAGGTCTTTTGTTCGTAGTGGGGCAACATTATCTCTAAAGGCATCGCGATTCTTGTTTTACCTCTTGAATTGAAAACTACACAGAGCAAGAAGAAGCATCACAAAATAAAATTTAAATATTGATTGAGGACAATCAAAATGCTAAGTTTGGGGGAGTTGATAACACCAATTTTTGTGATGTTTTTGACCCTTATTTTGTTATCAAAACTGCCCTTTTAACTGTTTTCCTCTCCTTTTATATGTACTTTTGCAATAATTGGCCAAACGACACTCTTAATTCAATATTTCCATCTTTTGCAGAGTTTTTCCTCAGTTTTTGATACATTTATCATCAATAAGGCCGTCCCGACCCACAAACAAGTTCCACCTGCATCGACCTTCCAGATGGCCGATACGCTCACTGCCCGACAGGGTAGCGCAACACACCGACGCACGACATGAGGATGCCGCGTAGAAAGGAACTAGCGGGCGACACGTCTTTTACACGACAGGGAGCTGAGCTCGCCACGACAACTAAAGCTTGTCGCGCGATACAGGCCGCCTACCGGCAGGCGCCGCTCGTGACGTGACCGACAACCGACATCCTTATGTCGGGCAATACCGATATCGGCCGTCCACCGACTCCGCGATGATAAGGACACGTGGTGCCCTGAGCACCATGACTTCCCCCAACCGCTGCCTATAAATAGCAGCTACAGGAAGCCGAAAAGACAAGTCAGAACCCTGCACAAGTCACCTCAGGAAAGCTGCAAAGAGAGAGTGTATCGTGCCTCAGTGCTTGTACCGGGCGATTCTAGGTGAGCACTTCCCCATCCCGAGAGGGAGGCAAATGGTTCACTTAGGGTCATCCTGGACAACACTGTAGGCCGATATCGACTGACATGGATCCCTGACATAAGTGACCGATACTAGATGCATCACTCTAGCTCGACACGATACCGAACCCCGATACGCATCGCCCGTCACGGCGTGTCGCCCAAGAGGGTGCCGCCCGTCATGAGCGTATTGGGCAAGGGTCCTCACATGATGTAATCTGCCCATCACGACGTGTCGCCTGAGAGGGTGTGACGCCTGACACGGTTGTATCGGGCTAGGCTCCTACCCAGTATCGGGTTGGAGGGTCTGTTGTAGTCTGTCGCCATTCTATATCAAGAAGGTGACATCTATCTTTATTTCAGTCATTTATTTCTTTTACTTCTGCTATGTAATCAGAACCTTATTTGTTAATGGAAATAGAAGAGTTTACTTATCTGCTGCTTTATGTTTGGTACCCTTGTTGGATGATTGCTATGTTTAATATTTGAACTCTAGCTTGTACGTTGGATCGCGTTTCGATTAGCTACCGAATTATGTTTTCCCGTTGCAACAGCCTTGAGAGAGGTGTTGTGGCTCTAGTGTTTGGTCCGATTCTGGAGTATGAGAGTGCCCAGAATCAGAGTTGTTGTAGTAACCTTTCCACTCTAACCTAAGTCCAGCAACCTCGAGAGTGGTGTTGATGCTTCGTTAGAGGTACTCGCTCTGAGAGGAGGGGTACAGGATGTTCCTGCTGCCGCTTGTTTTACTAAAGTTTTCCTCCTTCGTACCTTGCTTTCGCTTTAGTACTATCTCTCTGTTTCTGTTGCACGAAATCCCTAAAAACTGATAAATGCTTAAAACCTAAGTTTTCCTTGTAACTCCAGTTGGAGATAGGGTTTTCTTTTATTTTATCGATCTTGTTCTGCTGTCCCCTTTTGGGAATTTTATCATCTCTTATCCTTGTCGGAGTGTAGCGTGTCGATTCCGCGTTCTCAACACTACCACCCTTGTCCCTGTGTTCGACCCCGTAAACAAAGTTGCGGGGGTCTAGAAGGTTTCAGGTTATAAATGTAAAAGCTCGACTACCTCAAATCCGCCTCCAATTTTAGGACGCGCGATTTAGGTCGGTCAGTTATCAATCAATGATGACATCAACTTAATATTTGATGCTGATTAGTGAATATAGTGTTGATCTAACAACCTATAGTGATTTAATGATCACTAATGATGGTGGGTCGGGTATATACAATCTATGGTGAGTTAATCATATAGTTTTAGCATCAATTAAGCCTTAGACTGATGGTTTCTTGGGTCACTTGATGCAATGGTCGAACCTATATTGTAATTGATGGTTTTAATATATGAACTTGACCCAATGGTCAAGATATAATGTTTATTCCTCCAATAAAGTGGAATGATGGATAATGTAATATGTTGGTCCTAATAATGGGATTTAGATGGTCTCCTTTATATGATCTACTTAAGGAGCTTACTTGTTGACAATGGATGACTTATTTTAACTGAACAGTCAATTGTGGGTTTTACCCTACTCTTAATGGAACTTTTTATGTTGTTAATCAAGGGATGTCTAGGGTTAGATGGTGACTCTTTATAGAGCACAAATAAAGGACTTCATAGGTAGTTTATCTAAGGTGTTTACTTATGTAAACAACCAAAGGTCTTACCTTTTAAACATCCAATGGTTCTGGGTGACATTGTGGTATGGTGATACAGGTTGAATGATTATGGAACAAATGGAGGGTTACCCTTAATAAGGTAGTCTTACCTATTCACTCATATGAATAGAAGGGATGATAACCATATTGTGTTGATATGTAACCCTAATGAGGTATATCTTGTTATACCTAGCTTTAATATAGTAAAATGATGGTAATTGGGTATGAATAGTCCTTGAATGACTAATGCAATCATGAAGTACTCTATTACTATTGTTAAAACCCTAGTATGCTATAACCTAATCGTTATACCTTGATTTGTGTGTGGGTTCATACTTGAGAATGGTATGAAATGTGATGGTGATGCTTCACCTTATGCATCCATGATCAAATGGGGATGTTGTGAGTTAGGGTTTGGGTATGAGTGCTATTTAGTAACATTGATATAATTTATCATGTTGAACCTAACTCTAATGCAAATAGATAAAGATGAGTATTCATGTTTAACATTCTCATATGATGGAATGATGGTGGAATAACCTCCTTAACATTATCATAACCTTGGTATGTTAATTGGTGGTTATCATAGCCACATGGTTGATACTTTCTAATGCTAAACATGTGCATTATGAATATGATGAGAGTTAATCATATCTAGATTCATTGCATGTTGATGTAATAAAGGAATGATCTTAATGTTAATATAACCCTGCTATGATTGTTTATGAATATAACCTAGTTCATTAATGCAATATTGTGTTGATCTGGTGTATTATATATAAGTGATGTTGTTGAGCCTTATTATAAGGCATGCAAAGATAATGATGATCTTGTAGGGAATAATATGATGGTCTTAATGACCTTTAGGCATGGTTGAGCCCTGAATGAGGTGTAATCCTCTTGTGTTGATAAGGGTTAATACCGTGTGATATTGTGAAAAGGATTTATATCCTGTGATAGTATGATAGTCTTAATGACCTTTGGGCATGGTTGAGCCCTGAATGAGGTGTAATCCTCTTATGTTGATAAGGGTTGATACCCTGTGATATTGTGAAACAGATTATTATCTTGTAATAGTATGATGACTAGTATGGTCTCATGAATGGAAAGTGAATAGTACCATGTGATGATGAGATGAGAAATTATGTTTCACATGTTTTATATATTTTCAAAGTTGTGATATTTATATGCTTACTAGAAGTGAATTAGGGTTTGTATGTCCACTTTTTTGATGTACCTTAATTCACCCAATTGGCATAACTAATCAAGTAAAACTCTAATCATGTAGCACCCCGTGCCATCTGAGTGTCAGAATTTGCCAGATGCTGAAATGAGTATTCCTAAGGGAAACTCGGAGCGCATAAAATTGAGTATGTGGGGGTGGCAAGTTGAGGATATATCCTTGTCATCCACAATGCAGATTGTGTAGGTTGGCTATGGTCATGCCTCATACATCTGATGTGATTGAGAATGGCTGCGGTCGTGTCTCTGTGATTATATATGTGACAAAATTGGAGGACAATTGCGGTTGTACCTCGGATGGTAGGGTATGCGTACCCACCTCCTTTCACTAGCGTCGTGACCTGTACCAAGGATGGACTAGGCTGTTAGCAGCTTGACCTTATGTGTCGCTGTGGCGGACCTGTACTGACCAGGGGCAGAGAAGATCTTAGGAGTCTGACTCTTCCTAGATCTTGTATGGCACTTATTTCGACTTAGCAGTGGTCAGTTGGATTTTGAGTGTTATCCTCAAATTCCTCAAGGCATAATAAAGGATGTAATACAACTGTATAGCACATATGTTTAGGGTAATACACGACGCTTCACATTGGATGATAATCCTTGTTTGTTCTCTTTACATAAAGACGATGCTTAATGTAATTAAGAGATAGTACATATACTTATGTTGTGGATATTCTTAAGATTGTAGATGCGTACATACAGTAGCCATGATTATGTTGATAACTATATTGCTACTACTGATTATAATCATGATGCTAACTATCTCATGTTGTTAGTTATGTTTAGCATGCTAGCCATTCCTTTGTAACTCGAGATGCATATACTATTGATCATGCTTATCCAGATAATTGTGCTTATGTTGTTAGCTCTTTTTACGACGTTGATATGTTCAACCTATTAAACATGCTAATGTTGTTATCTATGCTTATGTGGCTAGACTTATTCATAATGATAGAGATTCTATATTACTATAATTGCTCTTGATGCTAGATATGCATATGCTACTGAATTGCTTATATTGTCAACAAGATAAAGGATGATAGTCTGGCTAATGATGATATTTATTATCTTCTCCTTTATGTATTTTGTTAATCATCAGTGTTGATGAGCTTATTTGTTATATCTAATTAAACTACTTAACTGTTTAATTACTTAAAAATGTTGTAATCAATAAATGTTGTTGGAGGTTATATCTCTTACTGGGACATGGGTCTCACCCTTGCGGTTCATCACATTTTTAGCTAATCGGAAGTGACAAAAACAAAGATGTGGTAGTAAAGAGGAGCTATAGTAATGAATCTTTAAGAAAGTTGATTAGACGTCTAGTGTGTCCTAGAGTCATCCATGTACTCTCAGGTCCAGATAGGAAACGTTCATATATGGTGTTTCAAACAAATTGAACTTTTGTTAGCATGTTAATGCTTATTTGTGTGACATATATGAATATTGTTCTCCTGTGTATATATGTTGTGGCTAAGGCAATAGAACATTTATATCAAATTCTTGGCCTAGTATGGATAAAAGAAAGATGTTGTGGTCTTATGCAAATGTTTCTGAGCAGGTGCTGACGTTGAAATCTGTTTTAATTTACCCATATTTTTGGGTATTTGATCAATTAGTGATTGATTGTGTTTTATGTTTTGAGTAATCTCATTTAGTGTAACGGGTTCTCATAGTAGTAATGGCCGATCCCTCCATAAATCCATCAACTGCAACTCAACCTCCAGTGTCATCGCCCGATCCGCCACATGATGTCAGTATCTCAAATGATAACTCTAATAGGGACGCATCACATATCAACTACGGAACTAGATGGGACTATTTTTAGGATGTAAATGTTTCTCAGCTTCAGGAACAAAACTTCACAATGGACACATCATCAAGGGATCCTCCACAACTCATCTTTGAGGGATATGAGAACCCCTTGTTCTATCTACTTACATCACTTACAGAGGGCTACCCATTTCCTCATCACTTCCCTCATAGACCATCAAGCTATTATAAACACATTAAGAATCTAACCTACTACTTCATTCATCGTCATTGCTTATTTATAAGGATGTCGATTCCCTTAACTATGACAATGAGGTTCTTGCCAAACAAGATGCCATCGACCCTATTCAGACAAACACTTTTGGTGATGACAATGACAGCTTGGAACAATATTATGTGGTGCATTACGTAGGCTGGATAATTTGATTTTTCAGAAACCACACTTAAACAACCCCAAATCATCCACTACAAACATGAATGACATGTACCTAGATTACGCCCATGTTATGAAAGTGTGGGATATTTTTATTCTAAATGACGTATTGGATAATAACAAAAATGGTGACCACATTGTCTACAATAACAACCTCTATTAACTTGGGATGATCTGCATAGCATTTTTAGGATCCAACTTATATGTATCAGCAGGTACATCTTCACTGTGCTAGAATCCACTATCCTAGGAGATGCCATGCCTAATGACAAGCAATGACTAATATATAATGCAACACCCACTCTAGATGAATGCATATTCAAACAAATAATTGAAGCACCTTGCCTCAAAACTCTAGTTGACAAATTGAACGACCACAAAAATAAACATCACAGTGCTATCGTTTCATTATAGAGGCCACAAATATCTCCGAACAATTGAGTTGGTGGTCTGACAAGCAGTTTTGCACAATGCTTTTTACCCCGAGCTTCCAAATACGCAAATGCCTTTTCAAGATCCTAAGGTATGGTTAATACATCACATTCCAATCTAGTTAGAACGTCTAATCAGGGACGTTGTTCATATTATAGTCCTAGTTGCCTCCCCCCACATGTAGTAGAACCAATGACTCATCAACAATGGGCGGAGAAAGGGGACAATGCTCTCATTGCACTAGGGATCATGGAAGAACTCAACAATGATATATGATTAGTGGAATATGTTGATCCAAAGCACCTTCAATCAATTAAAAGGATGATATGCTATGTAGGTTATCCACGACCGTCCTTTTTCCGAAATCCATCATGATCAAAATATTTATGAGATCTTGACCACCTCATTCCATGGCCCTACAAGGCACCCTTTTGCCAAATGCTCTGTGAAGTTGCACAACAACATTCAGAGCCACCCATACTATAATGAAAGTGTCCAACCAAACTTGCATCATCAGTCATCGTAGGTGCATTCCACACAATCTTCACCACCATTGCGAACTTACATTCCTAAGCTTCCGCCTCATGACCAAGAACCCACACCTCTCACCAAACTACTCGTGACATCACAGATCTTCGAGCATTCTCAGAGGAAGATAAATTAGAGCTCGTGGAAGATGTCAGAGGCCCATCAACCATTAATGTCACCAAATTAAAAAAAATTAACAGGAGCGCCTACATTGGGCTTTATGGAGGTGATCTCGACATAATTATGCATCTCGCTTACAAGACAACAATGATTCCACTATTATATTTTTGCCATGCTAACATCTCTTTCATGAAAGACGATCTATGAGACACGCTTTTAGAAAAAAAGACTAAGTACCCATCCGTGTAAGATAAAGGCTTTTAAAAAAAGAGTAATTACCCATCCACCACAACTTTAATATGAGTAAAGATAAGGAGTCTTTATCTTGCTCTACGTACCTTATCCATTTAGTATCCGTTTACGGACTGGACCTCTCCTTTCCGCATGACACTTAATTTGGTTGGATGTAAAACCAATTAGCACTAATAGTTCTAAAATAGGAATTCATAGTTACTGAATTGGAACCACAACGTGTATGTTTGGTAGTGAGTAGGTTGAACGCAACAGTTTGGTTAGACATGATTTATAGGTCTAACAGCAATACAATGACAGCTGTCATCCAGTTTATAGAGGTAAACATCTATGACAGAGATATATGTCTACAGTTCACGTTTAATAATTGCTGCTGTCAACCTTTTTTGAAATGAAACCGCGCCTGAAAGTTGTGCGGTCCGTTTTCCCTATTTCATGTAGAAATGAAGGTCACAATGGGGTTTGTTTTCCTACTGTGGGTTGGGAGCACGTCCAACCAAACGGAACACGAATAATAATAGTTGCAACTGCATGAGTTGATTCACTGCCCAACCAAACGGGCTCTAAAGCGAACCAATGACCCGTAAATGGTGAGCAACCATTGAGAATTGCCACCAGTAAGGGCCCGTTTGGTACGACGTAATCGGACGACGTTTGTGGAATCTAAAAACCTATCAAAGAAAATTGTATGTTTTGGACGGTTGCTGTTTCATTTGGTATGATATAAGCCATGCCGTGCAGTTCTCAGGTTACGTCCGGAATTATAGCTGAAACGGGAGGACATGGATAAAAAAAGTGGCATGTGGCCGCAACATCAAGGCAAAGGCACGTCGGTGCATGCGACCTACAACCAGATATGGATAGCTGGCAACGAGAATGAGATCTACACCCGACTGCACCCCATTCGGGCGCGGTACCAACTCAGCGCTTTTAGGGCCAACTGTGCAGTTGGTGGAAATCCAATTCCCTCAAGTACACCCTACCAAATGAAATAAAATGCAGAAAATGTATCATTTAAATGTAATGAGGTCTAATTACCTCCTGTTTGAACAGGGCCTAAACTGCATCTGGAAGTGCGACCATAGGGTACAGGCCGATGCTGGCCGATTCGCTTTCGTACTTTGGGAATAGCATTACCAACAAATGCCGGGCCTTTGCATAGAAATTGTCCTCCCAATTCCAGGAGTCCAACCATTTCGATCACTTCCTCCCCATTTTCCCGCCGTGACCAAACCCTGCCCAGGGTTTCTTCGGTGGCAGTCCGTTGCAGTGGCATACACCTGGGTCTCAGGGCGTGTACTTCGAGCTATCACTACTACTGACCTAACAGTGCGGAAGGGGCTCACAAGGAACGAGGCGTTCCTGAGCTCGCCTTCGCTCCCATTTCCCGTGCTCTCTGTCTCTCGTATCGGGATGGCCTCTTCGACGGCGAAGGTAGTGGCGGAGTACGCAAAGTCCGGTCGCTCAAGCTGCAAAGGCTGCAGCAAGGCGATTTCAGCGGGGTCACTTCGGCTTGGGCTCTCCACCAAGGACCCTCGGGGCTTCGACATGACCAGATGGATGCACCTGGACTGCTTTCCCACTAAACGAAAGCTGTTCGCTAGCGCGGAGGACATCAAGGGGTTTACCTCATTAAAGGTCTCATTTTTCTTCTTATCGTGTATTAAACTGATAATAGTTGCTGTTACTTTTTTTTGGGGGTGGGGGTGGGGGCAGAAAGCGAAATATATTTGTCTACATGATTCTAAAGAGTATTCTGTTTCATGATTTCTCTTGCCGCTGGGTCAGAGCGCGGATCAAAAAGCCGTGAAGAAACTAGAGAAGGTGGCAGCATCAGCAGCCGCAGGAGGAGAGTTGCTGCTGGAGGTCGGTAGTCCTATCTCCGTATTCCTCAGAGCATCTGAAACGTTTTGGCTGATAAAACCAAGCTAACGACGCGAACATCCTTCACATGCATGGTAGCTGCTTGTTTCAAAGTGCTATCAACATCATCGGAGTTTTCTTCTCTTCTTTCAGGAAACCAATGCAAGCGATGAAGGAAATGAGAAGACCGTTAAAACCCCCAAGGTGAATAGCTGCATCAATTTACTGCGGGACTGAAATTTCCACTGTGATCTTACCGTGATACGCCAATGATAAAATAACCAACCATACACATGGCGTACTTTAGGTTCGGAAATCTGTGGAAGATGGGGCGGTGGAATCTGAGGAAACTAGCTTAAAGAAACAAAAGGTTGTAACTATCGTCTTTTTATTTCTACTTCCCAGGATATCTTATAGCCGTGCAATTCTTCATGTGTGTCTAAGGGCCCTGTTTTAAGCAAAACAATTGATCATCGAGCTTTTAAGTTTTAACTTATCTCTATAATACAAATTTACGTAATTGCGGGCTCACTTCTTAGTATCAAAAGATAACTTGCATAGTATCAAAAGATTTTAAAAATCACCATGATTTACATCTGAACATAGCTCTCAGGTATCAATTACACATGTCGTTAGAATAGATGATTATGCAGAAAAATACAAAAGGCATACTTGCTATGACAGAACCAACAAAGAACAATATAAAAAAGAAACTATTAGAACAAACATGTGGATTATTTAAAAAAAGGTAGTCAACATGAAAAAACATGTAAATTTAACCAGAGAAAGAGCTCGACAAGTCAGATGAGCTGGGAAGAGAGTTACAATCTGAACCTGACACTTAAAAATTTGGCAAACTTGTATCTTGAGATCATAAATTTTTTCATGCATCCCTTTTTGCTTGCACTTGCATAAAGTTCAACTTAGAATCATTCAAGATTCCGTAGCAAGTTCGTTCTTTAAATGGACGGAAGGCAGATCATTTGTAGGTTTATGATTAGGCCTTATGAATAAGTAATGGAAATTTTAAGACGGGCTCATACTCTTAGTGTCATGCTTCGCGTATCACATATATACATTTGGAGAAAGAACCCTCAAGTCTCACATTAAGGTGTAAGTGTCATGCCTCTTTTGGTGGGATAATTAACAAGCGCTGTAGTTAGCAGTTATGTTTGAGAAAACCTCCAACGAGATGATATACACTGCCTTTGCTGTAGTATTTTTGGCTATTAGAGGCCTGTATCACTGAAGTTAATTTTTATGCAATTAGCAACTCACCTTCACTATGTTTAAAGGAGTTATGAACAACATACAATTGGAAGCGGGACTGTGTGTGAATGGAAACTCGATTCATGAAAACTTTGCACGGATAAATAACCCAGAATTATATTATAACAATACACAACTAAAATCAAAGAAACAAAAGGTTGCAGCTATCATCTAGCCCTTTCTACTTCCCAGGATATCTTATAGCTGTGCAATTCTTCACGTGTGTCTAAGGGCCTTGTCTCGAGCTTTGATGTTTCATCTTATCTCTATAATACGAATCTATATAATTGCAGTCTTACTTCTTACCTCAGATCTATACTTAGATCTTATCAGGACTGCTCATAGGTGTAGGCTTACCAAAGAACTAGTCAAAACAAGATTCTATGTACGTATAACAATGACATAGCTGTTAAACTGATGACACACACACATCAAGGGGCACTCTAATCCCTCCTCAGTCCGTATAACAATGACATAGCCGTTAAACTGATAACACACACACACACACATCAAGTGGCACTCTAATCCCTCCTCAGTGTTTGGTTACATCCAAAAAAAAACTTGCATAGTATCAAACAATTTTGAAAATCACAACGATTTACATCTGAACATAGCTCTCAGGTATCAATTACACATGTGGCTAGTATAGATGATTATGCAGAAAAATACAAAAGGCATACTTGCTATGACAGAAGAAACATAGAACAATATAAAAAAAATCTATTTGAACAATATGTGGATTATTTGGAAAAGGTAGTCAACATGAAAAAACATGTAAATTTAGCCAGTGAAAGAGCTCGACAAGTCAGATGAGCTGGGAAGAAAGATACAATCTGAACTTGACACTTAAAAATTTGGCAAACTTGTATCTTGAGATCATAACATTTTTCATGCATCCCTTTTTGCTTGCGCTTGCATAAAGTTCAACTTAGAATCATTCAAGATTCCGTGGCAAGTTCATTCTTTAAATGGACGGAAGGCAGACCATTTGTAGGTTTATGATTAGGCCTTATGAATAAGTAATGGAATTTAAGATGGGCTCATACTCTTAGTGTCATGCTTCGCTTATCACATATATACGTTTGGAGAAAGAACCCTCAAGTCTCACATTAAGGTGTAAGTGTAATGCCTCTTTTGGTGGGATAATTAACAAGCACTATAGTTAGCAGCTATATTTGAGAAAACCTCCAAAAAGATAATATACAGTGCCTTTTCTGTAGCATTTTTGGCTATTTGAGGCCTGTATCACTGAAGTCAACTTGTAAGCAATTAGCAACCCATCTTCACTACGTATAAAGGAGTTATCAACCACATACAATTGGAAGCGGGACTGTGTGTGAGTGGAAACTCAATTCATGAAAACTTTGCACGGAAAAATAACCTAGAATTATATTATAACAATACACGACCAAAATCAAAGTTGATGTGATATTTTTGACTGATTGCCTAATTAATGACCAAACAAAACAATGAAATTCAATTAAACTATCAGTTCTTGGAATTTACTAATAAATCCCTAAAATTGACTGAGTCCCAAGAAATACTAATAAATATTAACTAAAACAACAAGCCATGGTTAGATCAATTGGTAAACATAGTATTTTATGAACCATAATGAATTTCAGGAAAGTAATATCCATGAATGCATAACGGCCAGGGACCAGCCATGCTACAACATTTCATGCTATTGGGCATGATGCGGGGATGACCTTTCACCACACATCTTTTCTCATGGTTTACTCTGTTGGGGTGGGTCCAGTTTGGACTCTACTTGAGAGGGGTTCATTGACACAAAAAAGAACTTAACTAACACCCAAATATCCAAAAATGTCTGATTAACCCTAGTAGTGTTGTGGTAGAAGCTTCTTTCCTACATTTATTCCCTTTGTCTTTGAAAGATGAACATTTGATGAGTTTGGTCAGTGATCCATGACTCTAGTCCATGTTGTTGCAATGGATTGCCGAGGCAATATGCATGATTTTGGAGATGCAATGGCCAATCAATGTGTTGTCACGGTTACAAACCAAGATTGCGGTGATGTTGTATTTGTCATGCCTAAGCTAGCGGGTTGGGAGAAATGTTAAGAATCCACCTCGCTGTTGAAGAAATGAATTGGGTGCGATGGTTGGCGACGAATTGAATCTGAGCTGCTCCAAATATTATGATTGACTTCCATGGTGTTTTTGGTTGTTGTTTGATCTGTATATGCATCATCACGGAGGTCTTCTCGTAATTGAAGTGCTACACGATAGGTTTGACTATGTTAGCATAGGTGCTGTTGAAGAAGAAACTAGTTGCAACATGGTTTGCCTGGTATACGTGTCACATGCAACGATTGTGGCCTGAAAACAACCTCGCGTGGTGGACCGTGATGTGTTGCTAGTTTTGTATGCCTACTTGCGGCACGTGACGTGACATATGCCATTTAGCTAAGATATGTTGAAGTTTGTCTCACCTTCCTTGCAATGCATGCCAAAGGTCAATGTCATCCTCATCTTGAATTGTGATTGTTTGCCAAAGTCATTGATGTTGACATTGTAATCTTCATTACACGTCATGCATGCAGTGTACACATTCATATATAGAAAAAATAGAGGATCACATAATAGGGTGGACACATAGAGATCAGAGATCGCATACTCGAACCGATCCTTGTGGTCTTCTCCCACGAGAGTACGAAAGAGAGTGGGTCATAACAAAATTGAGATGCAAAAGAGGCTTGCTAGGGTTGGTCAAAAGGGCCCATATGACCAGTAAACAACTATGGGCTATTGCTGCTTGTTTGGCATCGCCTGGGGAAGAGAATGCATGCCTATTTAGTGGTTGGAGGTAATATCGTGACAGTTTCACGTCATGGTCCACATGAATGGAGAGGGAGTAGGGATAAAGCTGACTTTGGTAAGGTAAAGCCACACCATGATGGCTATGGACGGTGACTACTGATAATCTATGTCGGGTCTCTGCTCGTAGTGACCCTTGTGGGGTCGACTATTAGCAATGATGTTTGGAGCCTACCTCTGTAGAAGCAGGAGAGGGAGGGGGCCCTCTCTTGTCCGGAGGGTAGCCTAGTTATTGTTGTGGTCGGCTAAGTGCACACTTAAGATGCACATGTTGATGTGGAAGGGCTACGGCCGCCTTCGGGTGGTGACACGTGGTCTAGATGTTGCTAGAGAGAGAAAAAGAGAGCAGTTGAATGCTGGTGGCAATCTCTTTGGGATTAGAAAATGGAAGGATCATTGCTTCCAACTAGTGATGTACAAACTAAACATATGTCAAGTAGAATTAGTAATGAAGTGAAAAATGCGCTTTGAGTCTAGAAAGGTTATGCATAACCTTTCTTGAAACAATAAGCTTGCTGGAGGTATGCTTTTGTGCTACTAGTAATCATACAAAGTTGAACTGTGAAGAAATGCAATGGTATTCAATGACTTAAAATTATCAGAAGCCGTTGTAAATGGCATTATTGAGATTGTTGGAATGGATGTATCAAAATTTGATAGTTTTGTTACTTGGGCTCTATTACTTGTATGGATGGCAATGCTCAAAATGATGTATGCACATGATTACACCAGGATGGATGAAATGGAGGAGTGCATCTGGTATGGTTTGTGATCTTAAGATCCCTCTCAGACTGAAAAATGTCTTATAGAACAACTATATATATAAATGTATATGTATACACACACACACACACACACACACACACCAGGATGGATGAAATGGAGGAGTGCATCTGGTATGGTTTGTGATCTTAAGATCCCTCTCAGACTGAAAAATGTCTTATAGAACAACTATATATATATATATATATATATATATATATATATATATATATATATATATATATATATATATATATAGAGAGAGAGAGAGAGAGAGAGAGAGAGAGAGAGAGAGAGAGAGTCAGGCTAGTGTACTGGAGGCACCGTACACCTCAGTCGTTTTAAAGATGCAGTAATTTTTTGAAAAATCTAAATTGTTGATCTTTTTAAATATCTTAAGAACATACTATATAATAAATTTCAACTTATTTGAACACTTATAGGTCGTGCATCTAAAGGAGGCAAAAATCATGCATTTCAAATTAGTTTTGTGCATTGATTTTGTTGTCCTTGGATGAGTGGCTTACGCTCATCCAAATGAGCTCAAATTTTGTATATGGCCTATTATTATTGTAACCATGAAGATCAATGGATTATATTTTGGAAAAACATGATCTAGATAGGCAAACATTATTAGGGTGTACAACGTGATCTGTACACTCGAGTGTATTCTAGCCTGACTAAATATATATATATATATATATATATATATATATATATATATAGAGAGAGAGAGAGAGAGAGAGAGAGAGAGGCTAGAATACACTTGAGTGTATTCGGAGCAGAATACACTCAAGTAGTTTTTCGTGATGCAATATTTTTTTCAAAAATCTAATACGTTGATCTTCTTAATCATCTTGTGAATAACACACATAAAAAATTTGAGCACATTTGGATATTTATAGGTCATGTTATAATGACCGCAAAAATTATGCATTTCAAATTAGTTTCGTGCGTCGATTTTGTTGCCCTTGTATGAGTGACTTACACTCATCCAAATGGGCTTAAAATTTGTATGTAGCCTAATTATAGTATAACAATGAAGATCAATGGTTTAGATCTTGCAAAAAATAGTCTTGATATGCAAACACACTTGAGTGTATCCATGTGATTTGTATACTCTAGTGTATTCTAGCCTGACTCTCTCTCGATATATATATACATGTTTTCATATATAGACACACACATGTATATACTATTATACACACACATATAACGACTTTTGAGGACTACAAATCACCATTGGTTACCCTTATATTGAAACATTGACTAATGCATAAACATATCGTAGATTTCAGAAAACACCTGATGGACTGATAACTGATTGCAAATGAGAAAAAACAAATATAAAAAGGAAGAAGAGTTACATGATCAATGGGTGTTGTGGAGGGCTGACAAGCTTATCACTCTTTTGAGCTTAAATGCTGTGTGACTTGGGTCAAATTCACACATCTAGTGATCCCAACTTCCGTAGCTAAAAAAGAATGAAAACAAAAAACGAAAGCTAGGGGGAAAATAGGGGATGCGAATGCTTGATGGTGGATGAAGGGGATGAGGTTGAAGGAGGAATGGTAGGAACGAGAATGAGGATGTTGGAGGATATGTGGAAACAAAAGAAAGGGGGGAAATCAGGGAGGAAGGAGGAGGATATAGAAGAAAATGGATAATAGGAGGAGGATATAGTATAAAGGGGAAACAGATGTCTAAGTGTCTAACAGGGAAGAAGTAGAAGAAAGCATAGCAATAGGAAAATTGGGTAAAATGAGAGGAAGGAGGAAGGAAAAACAGGAAGTAGTAGGATGATAAAGAAGAGAGGAGGAAGAAGAGGTGGAACATGGAATTGGAAGCAACAAGCAGCAGGAAGGGGAAAAATGGGAGGAAGAGGGGACAATGGAGGAGGAAGAATAGGAAGAAGTATAAGGTGTTGCAGCAGGAAGAAATAGGGGAGGAAGAGGAGACAATGGAGGAGGAAGAAGTGAAAAAAAATGGGGAGGAAGAGGGGATGGCGAAGGATGAAGAAGTTGAAGCAGCAAGCAACATGGAGAAATCAGGGAGGAAGAGGGGATGGCGGAGGAAGAAGGGGAAGAATGGGAGCAGCAAGCAACAAGTACAAATTGGAAGAAGGGGGGGGGTGGGAGAATGAAGCACATGTGGAACCCTGCTGCAAATAAAAAAGGACTTGGAAAATCCAAATATGAAGCAGAGGTAATAAATGTATAAAATGAAAAAAAATGTAATAAACGCGTTTAAAATGCAATACGGGAATAAAACATGAATAAAATGCGTTTAAAACATATTTATTCGGTTTGGAGTTTAAAACGGCCGTCACATACGACATGTGAATAATACGAAAAATAACGACGAATATTGTGACTATGTTTTGGCGTAACTGGCTGGGGTTGCAATTAAGCAGCCTTGAAACGGTGCCTAATTGAGGCCAGGGGGCCGCTTCTGAAGCGGCTCACATGGGAGTAAAGATGGCACCTTTTGGAGGGTCTCTTAACTGGCACCTAGGTGCCTACAGTCAGGCTACTGCATCGCTTAAGCAACCACTTAAGCAACCGCCTGAAACACTTTTTAAAAACACAACTCATCTCTATCTATGTTTGAGGTGCCATTGCATATTTAATTGTGTAATTCTCATGTTGATACCAATATATATATGTTAATATATGTCTTTATTTACTGTCCTGTTATTTTACTTTTCTATTTGGACCTACATGTAATTGTTCCACTAATATATATATGAGGGTACACACATTGTGTAACCCTACGCTTCCTCAATTTGTTTATTCTCATGGTACCAGAGCAGGTTTAGATTCGGAGAGCCGTCACCTCTCCCTCCCTCCCTTTCTCTCTTTCACCCGCGTCGCTCCCCCCCCGCCGGCCGACCCCAGCCGCGCCGGTGCTCCTCACCGCTCTCGTGGCGTGATTTGCTCCTCGTCACCGTCGGTTCCCGGACACTGGTCTGAAGTTTCCTCTTCGGATCTGCTTTCTGCCTGCCCATGCAGGCCTTTGAGCCACCAAGTCTTTTGCTGTGCCTAGGCGTAGCCCGTATGTAACTGGTCCGTCCGGTCTTTCCACTATGCCTACTGCCGCCTGGCTGAGGAACTAGGCGGTCGTTCTCTGCCTGTGCCTGCTTATTCTTCTCGCTGTCGGTGATTGGTGCTCTGCCTGTCATGGCATCTTCACATGATGATCTGCGTCGCCAGGTTACTATTGTCAAGCTGGATGGGAGAAACTACCAACACTGGGTCTGTTCTATGCAGATTTATGTTAAATTTCAAGGGAAACTGTCACATTTGACGCGTGATCCACCTTTTGTGCTTGCTGCCACCGCCGACTCCAAGGATGTCAAAGCATATGATGACTGGGTCAAAGATGATTCTACTGTCATGACCTAGATTCTGAATAGCAGTGAGATAAAAATCAGTGTCACCTTGTTATATCTGCCTACAACAAAGCAGATGTGGGATCAGCTTGCTAGTACTTACTCTCACAGCTAGAATCTGAAGAAAGTCTTTGATATCAACAAGCAACTCAGTCGTCTACACTTCTCGGGATCTGATCTTACTAACTATTTTTCTGCCTTCAAGGGACTTTGGGGAGAATTGGAGGCCTACCATCCCTTGTCTACTGACTTGGCTACCATGCAACGTCAACGCTAGGAGTTGCAGGTAGTCCAGTTCCTGTGTGGGTTACCTGATTCATATGCTGGGATTGTAGATCAGATCCTTGCCAGTGATCCACTATCTACTCTACAGAGTGCTTTTCAGCGTCTACAACGACTGCCGTCATCCTCCTCTGAGTCGTGTTCTGATACTGACGATACCACTGCTCTTGCTGCTATGTCTGGCCGTGGTCATAGTCGTGGACGTGGCCGTTCTCACGAAACTCGTCCTCCTCTTGGTGCTGGGAGGGGGAGGAGTTCTTCTGGACGTGGAGCACCTTCTGGTCCTCCCAATGCTGCTCGCCCTCAGACTGGTTAACGGTTCTGCAGCTTTTGTGGCCGGTCTAATCATATTGAAGAAAAATACTGGGAGAAATATGGAAAGCATGCCTAGGCTAATGCAACTTCTGATGCCCATGCTACCACTGAGGTAGTGTCACAGCCTATTGCTACTGACGCATCCAGTTCTACTACTGCTGACTTCATCCGTGCTGAAGTGGAGCGTCTACTGCTTGAGCGTACTGGGTCATCCTCTGGAGCTGCTTCTGGAGCTCATGTTGCTACATATTCTGGTTGTGATTCTGCCTTCAGTGCCCCCTCGCCTAGTACTGGTAATAACAAATGGGTGATTTATTTGGGTGCATCGTCTCATATATCTGGAAATCGGTCTTTGTTTAAAACCTTATCTAAATTGGTTTCTAATTCTTCTGTTATGCTTGCGGATGGCTTCAAGACTGCTGTAGTTGGGATTGGAGACATAATCTCTCAATTTTTGTTAATATCTGCTCTATATGTGCCTCAATTTCCACTAAACTTATTATCTGTTAGCAAAATTGTGCGTAGTCATAACTGCAGTCTGACATTCATTCCTGGTACTTGTACTTTTCAGGACCTTCGCACGAGGATGAAGATTGGTGGGGGGCATGAAATACCTGATGGCCTATATTATCTGGATGAATTGAAAAAGACTGACAACTTGGTGCTGGCTTCAACTTTATCTTTATCTGTTTCAGCTTTGTAGTGGCACTACAGACTTGGACATCCATCTTTTGAAAAATTAGAGCATGTTATCTCTGGTGTAGGAACACACAGTTTTCAGTGCGAGTCGTGTCAGTTAGGGAAACAGTCTAGAACTGTCTTTCCTAAACGGTCCCGGATTAGCAGTAAAAATATTTTTGATCTTGTTCATTCAGATGTATGGGGTCCGTGTCATGTGCCAAGTTTGTCTGGCAATAAATACTTTATTCTGTCTATTGATGATTTCTCTTGTGCCACCTGGTTGTTTATGTTGAAAAATCGGTCTCAAGTGCTGTCTACAATAAAATTCTTTTTTGCTGAAATAAAAACCCAATATTCTGTGCCTATTAAAATTCTGAGAACCGATAATGCTTTGGAGTTTGTTCAGAAAGAAGTTGAATTGTTTTGTCGATCTGTGGGTACTATTCATCAGACATCTTGTGCTTATACACCTCAACAAAATGGAGTTGTAGAAAGGAAAAATAGGCATTTACTTGAGGTTGCTAGAACTATAATGTTGCATTCTAATGTACCTAGACATTTTTGGCCAGAAGCTATCGTGACTGCCTGTTTTCTGATTAATAGAATGCCGTTGTCTGTTATTGGCAATAAGATTCCAGTTCAGGTTCTCCAGCCTGATGTAACCATGTTTTCTGTACCTCCATGGATATTTGGCTCTACTTGTTTTGTACGATTACTCGGACCAAACTATGATAAATTATCTCCTAGAGCAGAAAAATGTATTTTTCTGGGTTATTCTCGTACTAAAAAAGGGTACCGGTGCTATAGTCCTACTGGGAAAAAATGGTTCACAAGTAGTGATGTAGTCTTTTTTGATGATACACCTTTTTATTCTGCTAAAGGAGATACACTAGATTTTGATATAATCACAGCACCATTGCCTGTCACGAGTGATTGTACCTCTGACACTTCACCTGTTGAAACTACTACTACTCCACTTATTGTGTATAAACGCAAGAACAGGTCCCAAAGTACTTAAGATCCCCCCCATGCAGCACCAATCTTCTCCTCAAGAAGGTCCCACTCCCGCTGAGGTATACTCTGACTTAGATCTGCCAATTGCTCTCAGAAAGGGCACTCGTTCCTGTACTTCACATAATATTGCTAATCATGTTTCTACTGCACATCTGAGTATTCATGCTAGTAACTTTGTGGCTACTCTATCTGCTATTGCTGTTCCTAAGACTGTCCATGATGCCTTACAAAGCTCAGCCTGGATGACTGCCATGAAAGAAGAGATGATTGCTCTTACTGACAGAGGAACTTGGGAGCTGGTGGATCCACCTCCTGTGTGCAAACCTGTTGGCTGCAGATGGGTCTATGCTGTAACGTATCAACCTGATGGAACGGTGGAACGCCTGAAGGCACGACTGGTTGCAAAAGGGTGTACTCAAACTTATGGAATTGACTATTTTGAAACGTTTTCGCCTGTTGCCAGACTTAACTCTGTTAGAATTCTCCTTTCTGTTGCTATTAACCTTGATTGGCCTCTTATTCAACTGGATGTTAAAAATGCCTTCCTGTATGGGGACCTTTAAGAAGAGATTTATATGGAGCAACCTCCTGGGTTTGTTGCTCAGGGGGAGTTACATAAAGTTTGCAGGTTAAAAAAAATCTATTTATGGACTCAAGCAGAGTCCTCGGGCATGGTTTGATAAGTTGAGAAAATCCTGACTGCTTTTGGTTTTCTGAGGTCACATGTTGATCATTCTGTCTTTACAAAAAAGACTTCTGGTATTGTCATTCTGATTGTTTATGTTGATGGTATTGTTCTATCAGGCAACGATCATTCTGAGATTCAGGCCACTAAAGCACACTTGTGCAAACATTTTGCTACTAACGATCTAGGAAGACCGATATTTTCTGGGCATTGAGGTATCTAGGACTTCTAATGCTCTTGTTTTATCTCAGAGGAAGTATGTTCTAGACCTGTTATAGGAGACTGGGATGCTTGGTGCACGTCCTGCTGATACTCCTCTAGATCCCAATATCAATTGGGATGATGATTCTTCTCCTATGTTTCCAGACTGTAAAAAATATAGGAGACTGATTGGTAAGATGATTTATCTGACTGTTACTAGAGCTGATATTTCTACTGCAGTTGGTCTTCTTAGCAGGTACCTGAATAAGCCTAGACAGTGTCACTGGGATGCTCTCTGTAATATTCTGAGATATCTTAAGAAATCATCTGGCAAAGGCCTCTACTATAGAAAGCATGGACACTGTTATCTGGAAGGCTACTCTGATTCTGATTATGCTGGAAGTTAGATTGACAGAAAATCTGCTTCAGGCTACTGTACTTATGTTGGAGGTAATCTGGTCACTTGGAGAAGTAAAAAGCAAAATGTTGTTGCCAGATCTAGTGCTGAAGCTGAATACAGGGCAATGGCCCACACTGTTTGTGAGCTCCTATGGGTACAATCTCTTCTGAAAGACTTCAGGGTTGAATATTCTGCTGCTATCCCTATGCACTGTGACAATTAAGGTGCTATCTTCATTGCTAATAATTCCGTATGTCATGAGCGCACAAAGCATATTGAAGTCGATTGTCATTTCATTCGAGAGACTATCTTATCTGGCAAGATCTGCACTCCTTTCACTCGCTTAGAAGATCAGGTTGTTGATATGTTTACAAAGCTGCTGGCCAAGAAACATTTCAACTCGCTTGTGGGCAAGTTGGGCATGATTGATATCTATGCTCCCAACTTGAGGGGGAGTGTTAATATATGTCTTTATTTACTATCCTGTTATTTTACTTTTCTATTTGGAGCTACATGTAATTGTTCCACTAATACATATATGAGGGTACACACATTGTGTAACCCTACACTTCCTCAATTTGTTTATTCTCAATATACATTATAAGGTAATTTGAGACTAAGCAGTGTGACTTCTGAAATCAATAAGTTCTCATCTTTTTATTATATTTTGTGGTTCAGTGTTGCACATATGCTATTATTTGTACATATGATTTCTTTCTTTTTAATGATTCCTGCTGGGATTACAAAAAATGCCCCTGAGCTTGTACAGTCAACATGCTTTCTTATTCTTAATATTCTTTAATCTTGTAAATGAACTGGTTGTTGTGATTCTGAGCTTATACCTTGAAGGTGCTCTGTCTCTTGTGAGATTTAGTTGACATACTGCTGTTCTTACTTGTAATATCTCAAAGCAAAGGTATTTTGTTCCATAATATCATCTTTCATAGTAACTATAACTACTCTTCATGTTCTTTTTACTAAGCAATGATGCTGATCTTTGAATTTGTTGAAATATTTTTTTCAGCTGTTTGTAACTGAAGGAGAGAGGAAGGAGATAGTTTTCTCCATTTCTGATGTGAAAGACACATATAAGGTTTTAGTTATCTTTCATTTTTGCTTAAATATTTTACTTAAGGCACGATGAAAATTGTGTTATGGGGGCTTTGTTTTGGGTTGATCTTTCTCTTGGATACTGGCTTATGCAACTTTTCGGAAATGACATTTTTTTTACAGGATGCAAAACTTTCTCCAAAGTGGAAAGCATTTCAGACTATAATATTTCGCGAACAGGTTAACTGCTTTAGTGGAAATGCTTTATTGACTATTAAGAAGTTGATGCCTATTATAAATAAAAATTGCAATTCCGTCTAATAGATGGCATTTTTTTTTCTTATTCAGTTTTTAAATGCTCTGAAGTACTAATGTTTTCTTGTTTGTATACAAAATTGATGAACTCAATACCATAGAATTAAATGTCCGATTTCAACGTCGTATCCGATGGTCCAGAAACAAACATTTACATAAGTTTCGACTGAAATTTTGATATTTACGGCCCTGAGAATTCCGATTCTAAAATGAATGAATTAAATTATGAACATTTACCCGAACGATCATAACACCGAGTCACTTAAATATGCAATAATATTGCATATTGGATATGTGTGTGTGTGTGGGGGGGGTTCCCATATTTGTAAGTGAAGGAAGCTGAATTGTTTTGACAATCATTTTGATGGTATAATAAAGGAATAAAATTATAAAATTTTACAAACACAATGTTTAGACACTAGATTATAAATAGATTTATGTGTTGAGAGGTCGGGTTGGGATCCATGTCTTGATGATGAGTGCACAAATGAACAAAACTGTCAAGTTTGTTAGACTGTTACAATTTACAAACCTACAAGTTAAACTTATAACTTGAAACTTAAAACTTAAAACTTACAGTTGCAAGTTACAAACGTACAAATTACAACTTGTTTAACATATGTTACTAACTAGGAACTACTAAATTAGTTAAGTAGTAACTACTAACTAGTAAGTAACTAAGTACTAAGTAGTATTAACTAGTAACTAATAAGTAACAAGTAATAACTAACAAGTATTAAGTATTCAAGTTTTGTTTGTAGATCATGTGACTTTCAAAAGATCTAGTACTTAGAACTTTGTTATTTTCGGAGTTTCTCTTTCGATCTCTATAAAAGAGTGTAGGAATAGGAGGTGTAGATGGGCTAGGGGTAGGGGAAACGTACCTTAAGAATCAAGAAAAATAACCCCTGGAAGCAAGAGATTCAAAGAAAATCGCCAAAATACTCAAGATGCAGTAGCAACAACCCTAGGAACAATATTTCTCGAAAGTCAAGTTGTATTTCTGTGCCATTTCGAATCACAGCCCAAACTGGTTTTTTTGCTGTGAAAATATGTAAGATTACCTGCATTCGTGCGTTTCGGTATCTGATTTTAAGTTTCCATCTCTGATTGAAAAAATATCAAAAATTTTGATTTCACAATCTTGATAAAATTTTTGTTCTATGTTCAAAACACTGAAATGATACAATGTTCAAATTGTCATGCTGTCAAAATTATCAGATACTGGGCCTCATATTGATAGCTATAGTGAACCTTAAAATGGTCAAATTAACCTAAGTCAACATTATTGATACTGTAATGGTCAAATTAATCCAAGTCAACAGAAGGCTACTTTAATTTCCTGTACTTAAATATGAATGTAACATCTGTTTTATCTGCCTATGCGTGCGTGTTGTATATGTTGACACAAAGATTGTTTAAGGGTTACTATCGTAATTTGTCTTGTTAAGAGTCTCTCATAGTACTTAAACTGATCTTCCAAACTTGATTCATGTTCCAAAGAAAAATTAATTGGATGTCTGGGTGGATACATACACACAAATTAAAATATGGTAGAAATATTAATGCAATTGATTTCATCTTTCTTGGATAAATCATTCATTCGCCATGAACGTCATTAATATCAAGAGGGAAGAGACATCTTTTTTTTTTGGAAAGCAGAAGAAACATTTTTGCTTGTTCATGTGATCTATAAATCTATTATATGGATGCATCCTTGTTATCTAATAAAAACACATTTGGTATTGCTTGAGACTATTTTTCTTGATTTATGGCATTCTTATTTGTTGTTCTACGCTGTCCCCTCGATTAGGGCGATGATCTTCATGATTCTGAAAAGATTGCTGCATTTGATTTTGATGGTTGCCTTGTGAACACTTCTGTTAGAAGGTACCATTGTTGACCATTCGGTGAATGCTAGTTTTCACTGTTACTGTTAATGTTAATTGAGTATTCTCATAACTGATCACCTCTTAATTTTCTAAATCTGGTGATTAAAAAAAAAAGTAACTTTTTCACTGAATGAAATGTTTGCCATGGAGTCATAGTTTAATAAAATATTTACTTTATTCTTCAGAGTTGGTGCAGATGCTTGGTCTTTGCTATATCCATCTATCCCTGAGAAGCTTCAGAGCTTATATGACAGTGGTTACAAGTTGGTATGTTTCCCTTAAAAACCATCAGCATACAAAGCTCATAGTCTGACGCTTAGCGACATTAAGTGCTTTGCTTTTATGGCTTATACTTAATTGTATCAAACATGTCTGAAATGACATGGACTTCTCACTTAGGAAGCATGTATACTTCTCTTCTGGCAATGAGCTGTTGGTTACTGAACATGTATCATGGAAGGACATGGCTTGGACATGCTACACAACAGACGGCGACATGACTTTACAACATTATCCTCCATTTTTCTTTTGAAAAATGGAACCTGGTCTAATGCACAGTCCAGAAACTTCCAGACATCATCAGCCCATTCTCAACCCAAGAAAAGAAGACCCCGTTAATTTACATCTTTGTCTCCACTCCTTAAAAGCTCATTCAATATAGAAGGAGAATACGTGACCTGTGGGATATCAAGACTAAGCCTTGCTGTGGGGGAGGTTGGTTAGCACTCAGCCGTCTTCTACTATTTGCTGTTTCTGCTCCAGCTGCACACAGGCACTCGTCAATTTATGTGGTCCCATATGGCAGTGACGGTCCGTCATTTTCCTTGTAACATAATCTTCTCTCTTCTTGGTGGATGTCTCATCTTTTCAATACAGTAATTGCTGCCCCCTTTTGTTTTCTTGTGACCGCCATTGGCCCCTTCTTCCTTGCGGCTTTTAACCAATAGCCAGTCAGCTAGGGTTTTGTTTTCCTTAATACAGGAGATCTGGCTCATTCATAGCAGTATTTTCTCCTCATGTGAAGCACATACTTCAGTCTGGTTCAGTCTATATCTAGAGCCATAAATTAAAGCAATCTTACCACTTTTCGAAATTCTATGAAGTACCGAACAGATTGAAGCAAACTGTATTAGAACTTTATGTATTGGTCCAGCCTAAAAATCATTGTATCAAAGCTGTTCTTGTAGAAGATTGTAGACAATTTTGCTACTATCAAAGAAACTATTAGCAGATTGAGTTAATTTATCGTTAATGAGTCAATGTCAACTGCAACTACAAGTAGGGATGGCAATGGGATGGGTATGGGCTACCCATGCCCATACCCATCCTACCCAGTCAAATTTCAGCTTGACCCATACCCACCTATTAAATTTAAAAAATAAAATAAATGGATTCCCATACCCACCCAAGTGGATCATGGGTACCCAATATGACCCATGCTGAACGAACTATACTGACCCCCTTAGTTGCCATCTCGGAGTCGGACAGTAGGCACGCAACAGATGTCTGCCTCACCTTCCCTATTCGATGATCCTCCTCTTCCCGCGGAGGCAGCTACACCTACGCCTGCTGATGTCCGGTTGCTCACTCCACACCGAGCATGGCTTTGAGTTTGATGTCGACAATTCCTTCTTTCGCGATGAGAGCGCAAGAGGCCGCGACCTCGGCGTCCTCACCGACACCCTCCAATGGCAGTTTGCTGGCCCGAAGCTCCTCAACTAGGACGCCATGTGCGGTTGCGACGTTCGGACAACCCGGTACCTCACGCAATCCTGTGTCGGGTTTGTCTGTGCCAACAACGTAATGAGGATTGCGGTGAAGTGATCACGTTGGGTACGACCGGGAAGCACGGGGTTTGGGTGGTGACGCATATCGACGCTAGGAGATGATGGAAGAGAACTTTTTGGGGAAAAGGCATTGGCAACCGGGTCGTTCTACCCTTGCTGTTTGGTTGGTTGCAGCTCAAGCAGAGAGGACAAGATTAAGTTTTTCTTTGTTCCGTTTGACTTCCAGGTAGCGGTGATCTGCATAGACACTTTAGTTATGACGATTACTTGGAGAACTGTCTTCACGGTAGTGCGTAGGAGAGGGACCTTCTTCATTGCAACCTGGCGGGAAGTATCTTCTTTACAAAGATTTACTTTGCAATGACTCGTTGCTTATGGTAGATGGAATCCAGGGGAGACAACACACATGTCATAGGAGACGGTGAATCCCCAATTAAAGCGGACTCCTCGTGAGAGGTGGAGAGAAGACGAAGGAAAATAGTTAGATGTTGGTGGGTCTTAATGGGTACCATTTAATTTAATTAGAAAATTGGGTACCCAACGACCAACCCCATCTCGGACTACCCACTTGGCCCGTTATATTTGGGTTGGGTCAAAATGAGCATGGGCCGGTGTGGGCATAGTGGGCATAATTGCCATCCCTAACTACAAGTGAATCAATTGATGCATAATACATCATGAGGAGGGGGGTTTAACAGTAAACTAAGACAATTCTTATTTTATTATCTAATTCATCAACATCCGACATGACCCTAAGGTTGACATTCATAACTGTGAGATAGTTGATAGAATATATTGAAATGATTAAAACAAATACAAGTTCTCTCTTTATATAGATAAAAGAGGAGCACTAATTACAAATCTAAGCAATATGAAATAAAAGACTAAAGAGAAAAGCACATGAAACACAAAATATAACAAGACATAACACAAAGCACTAAAAATGTTAATACCCGCCCTCAAGCTAGAGCATAGATGTCTCGCATGCCCAACTTGTCCAACATGGCAGTGAATCTCGTCTTCGAAAGTGGCTTTGTGAAAATGTCAGCAAGCTGATCCTCACTTTCGATGTAAGGGGTAGAGATACACCTGGACATAATTGACTCCCTTAGAAAGTGATAACTGACAATTCACCTTGATGTATTTGGTATGTTCTTGGAATGGAGGATTGCTTGCAGTGAAGATGGATGCTTTATTATCACAAAACATTGTGACATATTCAGAATCACAAATGCCAAATTCTTTCACAAGACCTTGAACCCACATTAATTCACACGTGGTATGATTGATATTTTGCTTCAACGCTTGACCATGCGACAACTGTTTGCTTTTTACTACGTCAAGTAACCAAATTTCCTCCAGCAAAGGTGCAATAACCAGAAGTAGATTTGCAGTTCGTTCTGCTGCCAACATAGTCAGAATCAAAGTAGCTACTATTTGCAGTGCCTGTGTTGTCGATATAGAAGTGTTAAAATAGTCCCACACCTCTGAGTTCTGGGTTGGTTCCTAGGCTTATAAGGCATGTGGTCCCTTCACACATAGCCAATTGGTTTTGGGTTGAATACCACACATTCTAATATGGTATCAGAGCGGACCCTATGAAACAAGTGTACGGGCCACACCCTACCTAAAATAATAAGTGCAATCACACAAAAGTGGTTGCACTTGAGGGGGGATGTTAAAATAGTCCCACACCTCTGAGTTCTGGGTTGGTTCCTGGGCTTATAAGGTATGTGGTCCTTTCACCCATAGCCAATTGGTTTTGGGTTGAATACATTCTAATAAGAAGACCAGTGAAATGAAAAACGTTTTGTGCGGCCGCTTAATCGGTTCAGCAGCCCAGCCGTTTAAAATACCCCCTAAGCGCCCGATTAAATTTTTTCAAAAAAATGGGTGTTTTTTTCCCGCTTAACCCGCTTAATCAGCCGCTTAATCCGCTTAATCAGCTGCTTAATTGGCCGCTCAGACCCGTTTTTTTAAGAAAACTGCTGCAAGCCTGTAACATTAAGTAATTTTTTGAAAGTAAAATAATTATTGACTGTAATATATTGAACTTATATACAATACATGTTCTATGATAAGCCTTAGTTAATTTAATATGCATACTTTGTATGTAAGACATAGTAATTGGGTACTGCTGTATATCCAAGTAAATTACATGTAACTAATCATGACATAGATTTTAGAATGCATACTTTGGTTAAATGTACTGCTGTAATTTTTGATCAAGTGATGATATGTAAATGTAGCAATAAGTTAGTAAGGTATCAATGATAAGTCTGCTGTAATGTGATGCAAAATAGTTATTGTATTATGCATATATACTTAATACTTTTTTGTTTTATAGTTGTATAGGGTGTTTTATGTGTGACAAGTCTATTGTTTAATAGTTTAGCTATAATCATTGTTTTATAGTTGTGTTATAAAGTATTTGGGTGTTTAGTATGGTTATTTAGGGTGTTCAGATATGTATAAAGGTTCCAAAAAGTATAGTATATATATGCATACATGTGCATTTTTTTTATAAAATTGTATAGAAAATCAAAACCCGTTTTTTAAAAAATCGGCCGCTACCGCTTAACCAGTTACAAGGTGCTGTTCGCACGCTTACCGCTTAACGTTTTTTAAAACATTGAAGAAGACCTTTTCCCGGAGAGCCTTGCAAGTATTTGAGAATATGACAAACAACGTCTCAGTGACATTCTCGAGGTTTTCCCAAATACCTATTGACAAGTCCAACTGCATACATGATATAAACTCTTATAATAATAATAATTAAGTAGATGAGTCTACCAACTAGTCTTCTATATTGCTTGTTGTTAGAATATGGAGAGGATTCATCATACCAATTGGTGTTTGGACCAAGAGGAGTTCTTGCTAGCTTGGCTTCCAACATGCTAGTTTCTAGCAAAAGGTCAAGTACATATTTGATTGAGATAGACAAACTCCAAAAGAAGAATGTGATACTTCAATTCCCAAAAAAATAGCAAAGTTTGCCTAGCTCTTTGGTGATGAAGTGTTTTCCCATATAATCTTTGGTAGCTTGAATACCATCATGATCACTACTAGGAAGAATGATATCCTCTACACACACAATTAAAATCACACTCTTGATATTAGTCTTTTTTTTATGAACACAAAACGATCAAAATGATAGCGTCTAAGGTCAAATGTAACAAGAATATGACTTAGTTTATCGAACCATGTTTGTGGTCTTTGTTCTAAGCCATAAATAGATAAGTCGAAAAACCTTAGAACACTCCCCTTGAGCAACAAACCTAGGATGTTGCTCTAGATAGACTTCCTCATTTTAGATCACCGTGTAAGAAAACATTGTTCACCTCAAATTGAAATAAGGGCCAATCATGCCTGAAATTGGCATAAGTAAGCACATCAACAAAGTTAAGACATGCAACGTGAGAGAAAGTTTCAAAAGTAGTCAACTGCATAGGTCTGTGTATATATTTGCGACAGACGAGCTTTGAGGCGCTTGACTGTACCATCAGGACGGTACATGACATCAAATACCCATCCGCATCCCATAGGAGAAACATGAGCAGGAGAATTAACCAGATCCTTGGTATGTCGATCATTAAGTGCGTTTCTTTCAGCTTCCATTGTGTGATGCTAGGCAGGATGTTGCAGAGCTTCAACTACTGTTTTAAGAACAAAGATTGTAGAGGGAGTAGAAGTGAAGTGGGCAAAGCTGGCGAAGGTTAACAT